>CM070062.1:9879429-10626929 GCA_036320875.1 Cotoneaster glaucophyllus
ACTACTCTATCTCCTACTTCCGTGGCTCCTCCCGTGACAGTGACAGAGACTTCAGTAAGCAACAACTTGGGTGATGCTTGCAGCACTTCAAGCTATGCAGGAGTGGCTACTTCAGCTTGGTCTGACCTTCTTTTTGAGGACCCCTTTTTTCAGTGAGATCGCTTAATTAGGTGTATGTGTGCTAAACGCTTCGAATTGCATTATCATCAGACCTTTTTTTATTTCTTCTTTTGGGTTACAATATTATCACCACTTTACTCTGTACTTTCTGATCATATATATACTCCAGTTTATGTATAATTGTAAAAGGAGTTTCATTTTAGCTAGTAGCTAATTAAATAATTAGTTAACTACAGTAGTTACATGTTTACATGCAAGATCCCTTGAGATTCATCTAAAAATATGCATGAGTATGCAGAAATATTCGCTTGGATCCTTTTCTAATTGGAGAAAGAAACTTCTTCACAAGAATATAATATACGGATAACCGAACCATACCAACTTTCCTACAAATTGAAATACACTACATTGATCATTAAGACCATATATAGAATGATGTTCCTGTACTACATAAACAAAATTATTATTACTAAACTATAGGGTAAATTACACAAAACTACCTCAACTATTGGGGTCACGACAGTTTTATACCTCATTTTTTAAAATTGACAATGTCATACCACATCTTACGAATTTGTGACAATGTCATACCTCCGTCAATTTTTCTGTTAGTTTTTCTGTTAAGTGCTGACGTGGCTAGAGACGGGAACCACTTACTAATCCAGCTGGATAAAAAAATAAAAAAATATATTTTTAATAATTAAATATTAAAAACTTAAGAATAAAAAAATAAAAAACAAAAAAAAAATTCCTAGGGGTGCGTGCGGCACCCCTCCCACCCGCACATTTTCTCTCTCTTCTTCTCTTTCTTCTTCTGGCAAACTGGATTTGCCAAATTTTTTATTTTTTTTTTCTTCTTCTTCTTCTTCTTGGGCCGAAACTGGGTTCGATTTTTCTTTTTTTTTTTTTTTTTTGGTTTCTGGGTTGCAGGTAGAGGGAAAAGGGGATGAAGATGAAGATGGGGAGGAGACATGGGTGCGCGGACTGGGTTTTGATTTTGATTTTGATTTTGATTTTTTTTTTTTTGGTCGTTTCGTTTCTGGGTTGCAGCAGGGACGAAGATGGGGGAGGAGGGAGAGGGGGGGTGGGGTGGGGTGCGGACGAACTGGGTTTTGTTTTTTTTTTTTTTTGTCGTCGTTTCGTTTCTGGGTTGCAGCAGGGGAAGAAGATGGGGGAGGAGGGAGAGGGGGGGTGGGGTGAGGACGGGTTTTGATTTTATTTTTATTTTTATTTTTTACTTTTTTTTGTTATTTTAATATTTAATATATATTAAATGATTTTTTTTAATATTTTATTAATTTTTTAATGAAAAGTGAGGTCTGGATCAAGCCACGTCAGCATTTAACTGACAAATTAACGGTCAGACTAACGGAAGGTATAAAATTGACCAAATTTTAAAGATGAGGTATGACATTGTCAATTTTAAAAGATGAGGTATGAAAGTGTCGTGAGACCAATAGTTGAGGTAGTTTTGTGTAATTTACCCTAAACTATATCACATCAACATCATTGCTCGTTACTATTTTTATTATTATTTGCATTACTATTATCATTATTAATTATCGTCAGCTTTATTATTACCTAATACTTTGAAATCTGCGTGATACCCACTGAGCCATTGCATGCATATACATGGCATACATATATATACATATATATACATATATCATGTGCAGGCATAATAAGTGAACATGGATTAGTTTTTTTTTTGTTTTGTTTTATTTATTAAGATCAATGCTATTTAGAGACACAAACCATGATATACTTATTGATACAATTTTTAAAATAGCTGGATATCCCACATATAATTTGTAAGATCCATGTCTATTAGATAATGTATCAGTAAATGTATTTTTTTTTAAACAATATTATCTACATTAGGAGGGTGGGAGAGTGACTTAAGCCTCACAATAGACTAACGATAATGTGGTTCAAATTCGCTTTTGACAAGAATCGAACATAAGACCTTTCACTTACAAGTGAAGAGGAATGCCACTAGACTATAGTACTAAGTGACCATAATGTTGTTGCCATTTAGTACTATAGTCTAGTGGCAACAACAAAATCATTTAAACACACAAAATGAGCACACTGTCTAATAAAGATAGACCCTAACTATATACGCGCGACTCATCTAAATAAGAGAATGCGTCACCATGTGTATTAGTTGTGTGTGTCTAATTAAATAGCATCACTCTGTAAAATAGTACTAATCTCATATATGAGTTCGTACTGATGTGAATCTCTATTTATGTTAGTTAATTATATTAGTTAAGACAAAAAAACCAATACGACACTAATGACCTGCTAGAAATTACTCCATAGTGGCACCATATGATACGTATCCAAGGATATTCAATTAAGATTTTGAAGGGATGTATAGAAATACATAAAAAATTGGGTGCATTCAATTAAAATTTTATGGAGTCTCTAACAGTTTAATTGTACTGATAAAATAAATAAATAAATAAAATCATTGCGTTGAAAAGATTTTAAAAAATATTGATTATGAGGCATTTTAAATTGTATATTAGGCCATAAAAAATTCAACCTCACCCCAGAATTTTAATCAATGGATCTTTCCCCACTCGTCTTATCATATAATCCACTATATGATATAATCCACTACGTTGTTGTCACCAACCACCTAGCGATCACCATTAAAAGCGCCACTTCTACCACCATATAGTCGCCGCAACCAACGTCACCACCATTGTATTGTAACTACAACCACCGCCACCGTGACAACACCTTGCCATAGCTGGCCATAACCACCAGAAATCAACCACCTTGGCTACCAGTACCGCCACCCCCTCACTACCACTACCTGGTCACATCAACGGCCGTATTGGCCATTGCCATCTCTACTACAACCAACATTGCCACCAGCCCCAGCTACCAATTGTACCACCATTACCACGTACCCATACTATCATCGTGTCAAGGACAACACCTCTACTACCACCATCTTCATACCATGATTACCACACTACCATCAACAACCACACCACCATTGCTGCCACTATTTCAAAGGTAGAACATAGTGTGGTACAATAATGTGCACTACTAAGCATAACGGCTTAGGCGACGAAGCGACAACCGTCGCACAAATGCGAATATGGTCGCCGGAAACATTAGGCAGCGAAGAGGAAGTCGCGCAAAGCTCGTGATGTCAGACATTGCGCGATGGAGGATAGTTCTTCGTTGGGCGGAATGAATGTTGCGCGACGGAATTGGTTGTCATTGCTCGAAACAAAAAGGGACGAATGAGTGTTCGTTGCGCGTGGGGTTCGACGTACTGACCCCTGCGCGTCAGACATAGAGGCCATAGAGGCTGTCCCAGTAAGATTTTAAAATTAATTTTTTAAAATAATTTTTATTTATTTATTATTTATTATTTCCTTTTAAATGCTGATAATATTGTTTTATGTATAAATTAATTTAATGAAATAAAAAACAGAAAAATGTAAAGAAAAATATTGAATTAAAAAATTATTGAAAGTGTACATACAACGAAAAGAAATATTTCAAAATTTGAAAAGGATTAAAAACAAAACTACAATATGCAATCGTCCACGTCACAATCGCCTGCTGGTGGTGTTGCTGCTGCATTGGGGGGCTGGGAGGTCGTAGCTGCTGTGGCGGAGGGCTGGGAGGTCGTAGCTGTTGCAGCGGGGGGCTGGGAGGTCGTTGTTGGAGGTGGTTCAACGTCGGGGGACAAAATGCCAGAGATTTGCAGGGCGAGACGAATTTGATTCATCAAACTGCTTTGGGCCGCAAGCTGAGACTGTTGGGCGGCAATCTGCTTCTTTAGGTCCGTCATTTCAGATGTTAGCGATTCGACCTCTTATGTTCTCTGCCAAGAGGAAGAGGCAAACTGGTCCCAAAGGTGGGCTTTCCCAAGCCCCTGATGAACATTCCCCTGCCTACGACCGAAGGTCTGATCGAGTGTGTCCGTCATGATCTGAAAACTCGCATCCTCAAGGGGAAAGACCTCCTCGATCGGGGCTTCTGGGGGAAGCTAGGAAGCCACCTCCTCCAGAACGGTCTGGCCCTTCTCCATCATGGTGGACTAGAAAAATGAAAACAAACAAATTAATTTTAATATACATGTAATTAATATTAATACTAATTGAATATTAAAAATTTGAAATAACTTACATGAAGCTGCTCCGTCAGCTCATCCCCAGGCCGAACGTATACCTCCCTGAAAATGTCAATTTCAGGAAACTTTGACCCCCTGAATAAAAAACATATTAACACATAGATTACTAATTGTGTAATTAAGAGTGAAAAGAATCAAAACTTAAAATAAATATACGATTACCTTATGTTGCTCCTCCAACCTATAAGAGAAGCGTCGTGAGCCGGAACAATGAAGATGTTTCTTCTTCGACCGATTGATCGAGTTTGCCTTCACTTTTTTCTGTTGAATTAAAAAAAAACGTATTAGTTTAGATATTAATAACAAACTAATGAAAAAAAATTAAAATATTATTTAAAAATATAAAAATTTGATTAAATATTATTGAAATATATATTATACTTACGCGGTATTTCTTGTCTTGAAAATGGCCGCAGAGCCACTCCCATTCATCTCGCGGTCCACCAACTCTTTAGGGTACCCAACTGCTAGAGCGACCTCTGGACCGTCATATTTCTCATAATGCTTGTGGAGGTTGCTATTCCACTGAGTGAACCTACCGACGCAAAGGTCGTTGATGTACTGGTTTTGATTTGCATCGAGGTTTATGAGCTCATGGTGATGTTGCAAAACTAGACAAATAAATAGTAGTTAAAATTTATAATATTTGTATACTTTAATAAAAATATAGTATTTGAGGTTGAAAATACTTACCAATAATTCATGAAAAACGGCTTCCTTGACTTTAGGTGGGACAACTTTCCATGACTCCCACAAGAGGGGCAATGATTCCTGATAACTGAGCTAATGTCGCTGGCCAACTCACTATGCTGCTCCTGTGTTGCAGCCGCACGATGTCGAGGATCCCATGTAATGGTGATCTTCTCGGTCGTGATGCGAGTGGTTTGTGACGTCTTCAGAGGTCTGCATGGGCCCCTGATTTTTTTTTTTGAACTACAAAATAAACAAAGTAAACATCAGACGAATTCTATTTTCTACTGAAATTCGGTAGAACCTCCCCTAAAACTATAATATTTCCAAAAACCTGCAGACAATATAACAACAAAAACAACACATCCACCCAACAATTCAAACACTTTATACTAATTGGGGACTTTAAAACAATTATAATCTAAATTCCAAATTGTTAAATTGAAAATACTATGAGAAAGATGCATTACCTATCTGGGATCCCTCTCCATGGAAAGAGGAAGCCTCACCATACTGCTCAGCCTCCTCAGAACTTCGGGGCTGTCGATGAGTCCGCCGTGCGCTTAGTACATGATGCGTCACCAAAGAAGTCGATGACGCAGGAGCCGAAGACACTGTTGGATGGACAGGCGTGACCATAGACAAACCCGTTATGCCCAAATCAGGTGGGGAGGTGGCAACAACACTACCTGCTGGAGAAGGTGTCTGATTGTCCCTACTAACTGCCCGGCGGTTTGAAATTAAGTTCGACATCTACAAAAACAACAAATAAAAAAGGTACATTCCATTAGTTTTAGTCAATTTATAAGAGTATATTGCATGGCACATAATATACATAATCCACCAACACCAACATGTTTTTGTTTATGTTTTGCATATAAAGCTATCAAATGTTTATAAAAAAACATAAGCAATGAATCCTAAGTAGTTGATCTGCCAATAGATCAGTAATAGACAAAGAATAGTCAAATATTTAACATTTTCCTTGATGTATATACACACACACACACACACACAAAAAGAGAGAGAGAGAGAGATATATAAATTAAGTTTATCTATTTTTGGGAAAAAGATCCAAAACCAAACTAAAACACCAAATCTAGTGAACTTATTTGAATATACAGCTAGGGCAAATCATACGAGACAATAGCATATATGGTTGGTGTAGGGAAATAAATAGCAAAATAGCAAAAATATAGGTATTAGCTATAGGCAGCATGGTTTCATCGCATAATCTAGAGTGTTGGGGGCATGGTTTATAGCCATATATTGGTGGGGAATGGGAATGAGAAATAGCATATAATAGTTATAACAAGTTCTACATTGCAGGATTACATACAGAAGAAAATTATTCATACTATTGCAGAGGTGGAAAACTGTGGTATAAAATCAATCCAAATTCAAATCCAATTATTGAATACCAAACACAACATTACGAAACTCAAATTACAAATTCAAAATACGACAAACAGGTAAAAGTTTCCCTTCACCATGTCCTGATTATCAAGAAAACACATCCATGCATAGAGTCTACATCATTATATTCCAAAGTTGCTGAATGCTAGTCCACTTTTTAGTATACCAAATATCCAATTCTGTAAATCCCCAAATTACGTAAATCAAACATAACAAAACATATATTACTTGAATGACCGAGATATAGAATAATAAAGTTAAGAATCTAATTTAAATAGTGAAAAAAGAAATATTCTCAAGAGTATGAGCAACAACATGATTCCACACATTGCAATATGACAAAAGAATCAAATATTTTGGTGCCTTAGCTAGCAAGATAAAGGTAAAGCTTAAAGGTAGACCTGTAAACGGGTTGGGTTTACTGGGTTTGGGTCGGGTTCAATCCGACCCGTTAAGTTAACTAGTCACCCGAACTCGACCCGTTAAGCTAACGGGTCACCCGTTTCACCCGTTAACACCCATTAAAAATTATTATTATTATTAATTTTTTTTGCATAGAATTTATTTTTAGTTGTTAAGACTTTAATGAAATTACTAAAACATCCTCAACTAACGGGTCTAACAGGTTGACCTAAAGTGACCTGTTATTCAACGGGTTGTTAACGGGTTCACCCGTTAGCGACCCGACCCGTTAAGCATCCACCCAAATACTAATGTTAATGGGTCGGGTCCAAAATGCCAGGTCTACTTAAAGGGACCACTGCAGCATTGGCAAGTTATGAAACATGATGAGCATGTCCAATAAAGAAGAAACCAAATTAAACCTATGATAAAAAAAATACTGCATAAGAATGGGTAGTAAGGAATCATTTAATAAATATACTGTCGTAAAACTTTTTTTATTTTATTTTTGCGTCACTACTCTAACCTAGACGAGAGGGAGGGGGAAGGGCTTGAGCCCGAGACGTAATGTTGTGTTTTCTCAATGAGTTTGATCTATGATAGTAGTATTCAAAGAAAAATTGCGTAATCCAAATTCGAAACCCCTATTTGATTCCCAATTCGATACCCAGATTTGTTTATAACCAAAAAAAAGAAAAAAGAAAATACAAACCCCGGATTCCCAATTCGAAAACCACAACCCAATATTCTTAATTTGAAAACCCTAACCCAATATTCTCAATTCGAAAACCTTAACCCAAGATTCCCAATTCGAACCGTAAATCCCTAATTGTTCTAATTAAAACAATTCAACAGAAAAATTAAAAAATTGCACTAATAAATAATTGAATTAAGGGAGAGTGAATTAAGGGATACTGGGTGCTTACCTAGTAATATTGAGGCAACGGTGAGATGGTGTGGTGTCGGAGTCCGACGTAGATGTCAGGTGCGGGGAGAGAGTGACAGAGAGACAGAGAAACAGAGAGAGAGAGAGAGAGGGAGAGAGGGAGAGAGGGAGAGACTGAGATAGTGAGTGACAACAGCGAGAGATCGAGAGAATCAAGAGAGAGAGGAGAGTGAGATTCGGACAGAATTGAGAGAGAGACAGAGATTGGAGAGCTTCACATGCGAAGAATGAGAGAGATAGAGTGACTCCTAGGGATCTCGTGATCTCACCCGTTCATCGTATATCGTGCGTTTAGTTTTCGTTAGATACTATTCATATTTAATTTTAAATTTTAAATTTTAAAATGATTTCTGACCACACAATGTACGGTGAACGAGTGAGATCATGGGATCCCTAGGAAAAGGATCCGGTGAGGAACTTTTTTCGAGTATGAGCTTCACCAAAATAAAAACGCTCGAAAAAAAAAATGCGCCCAATTTCAGCCAAAAAATAAATTTTTTATATGTTTGCGCAACGAAGGTGTTCTAATTTTCATCTTCCGTCTAGTTTTTAAATAAACAAAATGAAATTTTAAATATTTGCGCGACAAACATTGTTGCACATATTTGTAAATTTAAGTTATTTTTTGTTTAAATAAATAAATATTTTTTTTTGTTTAATTAATTTTTTTACAAATTTTAAAGGAAACTTTTGTTTGTATACAAAATAAATACCATTCAATAAATATCATTACATTTACATCACAAGTTTTCATTAATCCTCGTTTGAACTAGAATAAATATCATTTTCATCAGATTCATACTCCCATTCCTCCTCGTCTGTAGGCATGTCAACATGGTCGTTCGTGCACTCGGGTGCATTGTATCACGGTAGATCCTCGATGTCAATCATAATGGAGTCGATCGGTATTTCAATTTCAGGACCTTTGGCTACCTGATATGGTTCTTGTACAATAGTCATATCTTGCAGTGTTTTTGCACCAAGTTTCGTTGAAGTCTCTAGTTGTTGGGCAGCAACGTCATCATAATCGTCATCATTACCAGGATCTCGATCTGGAATATCATACAACCATCTGTGCTCAGTCTTTTGAACTACTTTCCATCTTCTCACACCTTTAGGGTCATCTATATAGAAAATTTGTTTGGCCATCGTTGCCCAAATGTAGGGGTCGTCGTTATACCAACATTTGTTAGTGTTGACCGATAGCAAAGCATAGTCTCACTTAACACCTCCAACCTTACGTGGGTTTGTATCAAATCAGCGACACTTAAACATGATAACTTGACAACGATCTTTGTAAAGCAATTGCACAACACTTGTAAGTTTTCCATATAAATCAATGTCTGCAATGTTGCCCGCACCCAAGACATGTACCCCACTATTTGCGTACATAGCTTGTCATCGTGATCAGCTGCCAAAAATTTGATGCCGTTTACATGATAACTGGAGTACAATTATGTGCTTAGGGGCCCAATAGCCAAGTTTTATAATTCTTCTGGGTAAGCGGGCAAATTCATGTGCTTCAATTTCTTCACTCAAATTAATGACAAAAAGTTAACGTGTTAGTTTACCATTTACAATTATAACCCAAAACACGAACAACTTACATTGTCATGAAACCAACGAGGAACAATTCATGGTGCTCCTTGGCATATAAATGTAAAGGATGTTCCCGCTTCATGAACTTTTCATGCTCATCTAGGTAGGTAATTGTCTCGTAACAATTGTTAAGTACAAACCAATGTGCTACCTCGATGTCCATTTTGTTAAATGACTCTCCTCTGGGCAAAAACAGAGAGTTTTTTGCTTCTCACACCACCGTCATTATTGTGTTGCTGTCGATTGAACGTAGTCTTAATGTCTTG
This sequence comes from Cotoneaster glaucophyllus, assembly GCA_036320875.1. NCBI lineage: Eukaryota > Viridiplantae > Streptophyta > Magnoliopsida > Rosales > Rosaceae > Cotoneaster > Cotoneaster glaucophyllus. The sequence goes on from CM070062.1 coordinate 9,889,034, forward strand.
TAGGTACATTGCACAAAAATGTAAGTAACTTAAATGCAACCTATGCCTCCACGATTGATCCTTTGGGCTTTGCCCTGTTCCGTACACTCTTTTTTAATTCACCCAGCAATATGCATCAATAAACAAAATAATGCGTAAAATTAGTCAAATCATACATACATCACGACCTAAAGTATTTATGGCGATTAAATAACTCTATCAGATACATCCATCGATAGTTGACGGGTCCGGCTAGAAGTGCTTCCTCCAACAAGTGAATCATGCTTGTGAAGAAAGCTGGAGGAAATATTTGTTCAAACTTGCATAGTAATTCAATAATATCGACGCACAACTATTTAACATTGGACTTGCGCACAGATCTTGCAGTTAATTGAGAAAAATATCTCGCCAACAACATAATTGGCTTCACCACATCTTCGAGCAAAAGGTGTCGAATTCCTAGTCGGAGAAGGCGTTGAAGTATCACATGACAATCATGACTCTTGAGGCCTGAAAATTTGCCTCCATCCACGTTTGCGCAATGGCCAATGTTTGAAGCATACCCATCTGGAAACTGTACAAAAGATATAAATTGCAAAAACTCTTTCCTCTTATCCGGTTTCACCGAAAATAATGCAAGCTTCTTTTTGACTATGTCTTCGTCCCTCGTCATCCATAAACCTGGCCTAGTGCCTATTTTTTCCAGATCGATCCGAGCTTTCATTTTTCTAAACATGCATTACATCGATGTTGTGTCTTAATTTTAATTTCAACCAGTACCGGAGATCGAACAACCTCGTCTTGTGTGTCTAGTTCAGATGTATGTCTGGTCTTGTCCTATTTACAAATTTGCCCAACGAAGAAAAATCCAAATGATTCACCTAAGCTAAAATTTCATCTCCAGACATTCTCTGGGTCTCAGCTGAATCTCTGTGCCGTTGAAGAAAGATCTCTCGTTCTGACGCCACTCGTGGTCCCACGATAACCATCTACGATGCCTTAGGTAACAAACTTTTCCTATGTGTCAACCAGACGTTGTGTTCTTTTTGCAAAATGGGCATGCATAATAACCCTTAGTGCTCCACCCAGACATCATAACATATGCAGAAAAATCGTTTATAGTCCACATCACTGTTGGTCGCAAAGTGAACATCTTCCGGTAAATTTATTGTACGTGGGAACACATTTTCCCATAATTATTTTAGTTCAACGACCAACGGTTTTAAATAAACATCAATAGACGTGCCCAGATCTTCGGTTATTAACAATGTCATCATCATATATTCTTTTTTCATGCACTTCCAAGGTGGCAAATTATATAGAATTGCGACGATTGGTCAAATGCTGTGGTTTTGGTTTAGAAGCCTGAACAGATTAAATCCGTTTTTTTCAAGTCTCAATCTAACGTTCCGGGGCTCACGTACAAAATTGGGGTACAACCGATCAAACTCTTTCCATGCCTCTCTATCTGTAGGATGTCTCATAACATCATCATCCACTCGTCTACCCTTATGCCACCTCATGTTGCTTGCAGTGTGCGTCGACATGTACAATCGCTGCAACTTGGGATTTAATGGGAGATAACGCATAGCTTTTTGTGGAATATTTGTTTTTTATTTGGAAAGGTCATTTTAAACCGCGACTTATTACATACATGGCATTTATCCAACACTTTATTCTCTTTGTAGAACAAAATGCAATTATTTTTACACGCATGAATTTTTTCATATCCCAATCCAAGACCACTTAGCACTTTCTTTGTACTTTTATGATCTTTAGGGAGACAATTGTCCTTTGGAGGCATCCTCTCGAAAACCCCCAAAAAGTAATCAAAACATTGGTTTGATATACGAAACTTTATTTTGCCATGCATCAACTCAACAATGGCCGTGAACATCGAAAATCCTTCGCAACCAGGTTATAATTCTTGCTTGGCACTTTTTAATAGTTTTTCATATTTTTCAAATGCTTCACTATCCATGGTGGGCAGGACGTCATCTTCTACTTCCTCATTTGTTATTCGAACTAACGTTTGGAAAACCACCATTGATAATGTCCATAATTTGTTCCTTTGGGTCCATAACAAATTCAATTGTCTTCATTGCATGTTGTATTTGTTCTCCATGATGATTCCACGTAATAAAGGTCTCCATCATCCCATTTCTGACTAAATGGTATCGAACAGTTTCAAAATATTCAATCATTGAGTTGTTACACTTTCTACAAGGACACCGAATTTAAGTTGAACCCTGATTGTTTGCAATTGCAAAATCAATGAACTGATTTATTCCATCCAAATAATCATCATCACATCTATTAGGATTATGTATCCACTGTTTGTCCATATCACTTGCAAACATAAAAAATTTACTAGGGTTACAACAACTTTCAATTATGACATGCCACCTTATGCCTCAGGTATGGGTCCTATCTCATTCGAGAATGCATAGTTACGTGCTGTTATATATGGTTCCAACATATTAGAGTTCGATCGTGGAAAAATTTCGGCAGCATCTCCCTACAGTTCTTCAAGTGCACGGCGTAGATACAAAAAACTACGATGCACCCGAAGAACATAAAGAGATGCTACCAAATTTCTCGCGTTCAAACTCTAATGCGTGAACCGCATACATGTAACTGTGCATTGTCAAATTGTCCAAAATTTTGGGACAATTCAAGAATTATTTGGACCGCAATCATGCTTTCGAATCCATTCGCGAAATCCAACTAATTCTCAAACAAGAAACTAAGGTCATATGAACATTGCAAACCATTTTTTGTATATCCATACAAAAATGTTTGCATACAAATACATAAACTCACAACAATTATAAACTATATACAAAATAATTTAAATGAATGGAAATTAAATAAGTTAGTTAAGAAAATATACCTCCGAGATTAACGGCAAGACAACTACAACTGCTGAAAATTCCAGGAGGAAGGCAGCTGTTGTAATTGTTTTGCAGCTTATGCCTTCCTGCATTCTGGTTAAATTCAATAAAGTGAAAAGACTTTGCGCGACCAAAGAACCATCGTACAAAACATGGTGTTGCCACTTTTGGCGCCATCCAACTACGCTTTGCCATGTTTTTAGAACACTTTGCGCGACGAACCACATTTCATCGCGCAAATTCGTTTTTTGAAAAAAAAAAAATGGATTTTTCCATTCAATGTACAATTTTTTTTTCCAGACCATATAAATACTTAATAAATCAAGAACTTATTTCATTAAACCATTCATGCATAATTAGTTAGGGTTATAATATGAAAAATGCACCACAGTTGCATAAGGTTGGCCATTGTACCAACGATCAAAGAACAAATTGATTATACTATGCAAAATAGTAAAGTGTTTTCAAAACGAATTGTGAAGAATAAGGAGAGCAGAAGAGCATATTTATAGGAGGGTTAGGGACTTTGTGCGACGAAGCATTTATCGTGCAAACATTTTCACTGAATACGGTATTGCTTCCTTTGATTCACATGCACTGAATGCTCTGACTCAGGATTTTGCGCGAGGAAGCCTGTGTCGCGTGAGGTTTCTGTGAAAAAACTTCGTCATTTCGCTGATTCGCATGCACTGAATGATCTGACCAAAAATCTGAACAACCTTTACGCGACGAACTGTTTGTAGCGCAAAACCACCTTACGCGATGAACTGTTCGTCGCGCAAAACATATAGATTCGAAATATTGCGCTAAACTTAACCACATTTTTTACGCCCTTTGCGTGACGAACCATTCGTCGCGCAAAACGCAATTGATTGTAATTATAATATTTATTCTCAAAATAATTGAAAACTTAAATTAATTAAATTAATCCATTCAATTATGTAAACAACAAAACATGAATTAAAGCCTAATTAATTCCAAATACATAACCTAGAAGAAAACCTTAAAATTAAATATTGTCCTAAAAAACATAAATTTAAAACTACTGCTCTGTTGGTCCTCCATTCTGCTCCACGTCATAACGCCACTACTTGTAACCCCTCTTCAACACCTTCTCCATCAACTTCATCAACTCTTTGTTCGTACCATCAAGAGTATAGTTACACTGTTACACATATATGCAAATAATTAATTACAACATATAACAAACAATTTCACAAAATTAATTATTTTCAACCTTTGTCACACTTACTAATAATTGATCCATCACCGCCTTCTTCACATCCTCAAGCACATATTTCCAAGAACATCACTCAGCAGTAGGATAGTTGTTCCACATTGCTACACTAATCGCATGCTCTCTTACGTACTGTCCTTATTATCTGCCATCAGGTTACAAAATAATGTGAATAAAACTGCAACACAATCTGTGCTTATTTAGAATAGTAACAAACTGTTGGTCGCGCCTTCAGAACTACAACCTTTGTGCTACGAAAGGTTCGCCGTGCAAAGTGCAAAATAAATACGCAATAAATGACATGACTTTAACTCCACCGACCATGGCTTTGCGCGACAAAACTTCGTCCCACAAAGTTCTGCATGACCAAACTTTTGTTGTGCAGTACATTTGCAGTAAATACGACGACTTAAATGCTAACCGACCTTTTTATAGTGTTTTGTGCGACGAAGTCTTGTCCTGCATAGGTTTTAGCGGCAAACATTTTGTTGCTTAAATCTTTGCGCGACAATTGAAAATATTTATTTTATTCCGTCTCGAAAACAGTTTCTCAAAATACAAATGTCAATATTATAGTATTTTAGAAATATGTTCTCGAGACGTAACAAAATAAATACAGTCCATATAAATTTATTCTTCCTATTTATTAATAATTCAGTGTCATTATTTAATAAACCATAAATAGACTAATAAAAAAAAACTATTCTAATCATCTGCTGGTCCAGCCATTCCGTGTCGCTCTACGTCACGTTGAACATCAAACTATTCTAATCATCTGCTGGTCCAGCCATTTCGATGCACTTCATCAGATTTGCGTCACTTTTGTCAATGTTCCAATCAGTCTGATATGCAAAAATAAATAAATTATACATATTACTATTATATTTTATCTAAAGAACTAAATTATTATTTAACTAATTAATAATTTACACGTACTGCTAATGCATCTATCATGACCGTCTTTATCTCCTCGGGGACGTCTCTCCAAGACTCCCAATTCACTCTGCATCTGTCACACACCAATACCCCGACGTCGCCCCTAAACTTGTTCACCATATCCGACTTCTCATATCCTACTAATTCTGCGTAAGTGATTTGGTAGCGGCTCTTAGTAGAAGAAGTGTATTGAACGCATGTTGCAGCTCTTTTCTTTTTCTTGTCTACTAACAAAATAAAAACTTATACTAGTCTACATAAATATTTAATTAATTTACACAACCAACAAAATTTAGTACGTATTACCTTTCTCAGAACCTTCACCTTGCACTCTCTTTGACGAAGGACCACCAAAGTCTGCCATCGTGTAAGAAAAAACAAACAAAAATTGAAATAATAATTCGGTGAAAGGAATTCTGGCTTCTTTGTGTTTCCGAAACGAATTGTGAAGAGTAAGGATAGCAGAAACGCATATTTATAGGAAGGTTAGAAACTTTGTGGGACGAAGCCTTTGTTGCGCAAACATCTACACTAAATGCGATATTGTTTCCTTTGATTCACTGTGTGCGACGAAGCCTGTGTCGCGCAAGGTTTCTGCGAGAAAAACTTCATCGCTCAATTTTTTCGCGCAAAAAAGAAAAGAAAAATTACCCGTAGTTTTCTTACTGACTTTGCGCGACGAGTATCATTTTTTCGTCATGCAAACTATATTGCGGGACAAAGATGTGCGTCACGCAAAGTAGCACAATTCTTGCGCGATGAAGCTATTGTTTTGTTGAGCAAAACGCATTTGCGTGATGAATTTTGCTTTGTCACCCAAACATTTGTTGCTCAAATAGTTTTTCATATTAGTAGTCGTTTTCTTGCCATTACCCAAAAAAGAAAATATTCACATTCTCGCTTGTTTATACATGTATCATATATATGAAAATATAGGATTCCTCTAACTCTTTTCTAATTGTTATTTATAACAAAAAAAAAAGAAAAAAAAAAATAAAAGTAAGAAAAAGAATGAACACTGTCAATTAAATTTGGAACATAAAGGAGTAAGTATATTTCAAAACTGGTGTGACTAAATTGATTATCTACCCTATATATAGGGATAAATTATGCATTTTGACTATTTTTTTTCTTGTTGCTATACAAATACAAAAAGTAAGAAAGGGAATGTTAATGTGAATTATGATTTGGATATTGTTGCTGACACTTCAAAATTCTCATTTTGCATTTTAAATTTTCTATGTTTAGAAAGAAAAATATATTTTGAGGAGTGCACAATTAGATTTTTGAAGTGTCAATAACAATTTCATATGATTTTAGGTATTTGATTATGATTTTTAAGTGCCAACACTTTTTTGATTCCTTATACGTTAGTAAACACATGAAAACATATGAGTGAAATAATATTTTAATAAATGCAGAATACTCAAAAAGAAAAGAAAAATTCCATTTCTCATTAATTGAATGGATTCTAATTCTAACTCATCACATATCCTTCTACCACTTGAACTAACACAAAGAGTTGCTTGTGATCAATTTGGACCTAAAATCTACATTTATTTTTATTTTTTTATGTGTCATGTGCCATCCTGCTAGTTAACAGATAGGGTACTGCTATTCACAGACCATTTTTTACTTCCCAAACCCCTTATTAGTTTTTGTTTTGATCCGACGACCGAAAATTAAAACATGTTTGTGAGAAGTAAAAATAGGTGTGAAAATAGCACCACCCAACAGATATATGTGTGTACACACACATAATGTGTGTATGGACACACATTAGTGTTATGGTATTTGGAGGAGAAGTATTGGACTTAACCCTTTCTCTTTTTAGTTTCTAGTTTCTCTTTTTTTTCACTGTTCAAAAATCTTTGTCAAACCCTACCCAGGCGCTAGAGGGCTGGCCACCGCCCCAATTAATCCCTTGACGTTTGAAAATTAAGAAATGGTGACTAGACTTGCTAAGCACCTGCCTAGCTGCCTAGACCCGTTTAGGCACCTGCCTAAGTTACAGCTCTCACTTAGACAACAAATAAATTACTTTCATTTGCATTTTATTTTTTCAGTAAATTGTAAGAGACTTATTGAATACTTGGATGAACACTTATTATATTCTTGTTCCCCATGTTTTCAATATGTTTTAATATTATATAATGTATATGTCATTATGTTTTGCTATTTATATATCGTAATACAATTATGTATTTTTTTAAGTATAATCAGACATTTATATATATGTTTTATTATAAATTTAACTAAAACTAAAAAAACTGTCTAGATCCTGTTTAGGCCCCGCCTATGCCTAGGCGTTAGGCTCTGTCCACCGCCCGGCTAGCGCCTAACGCGTTTTAGAACCTTACTTTTTTGTGAGATTAAGAGGGAAAATATATGACTATAATGAGTGATACGAAACAGGTTGGAGGGATGGGAGAGAAATAATATGTAGGGGTGAATTTTATTACCAAATTCCCATGCCAACCGAATTGTTAACTGTACTATACCGATTTTGTGCCAATCCGTAATAGCACGGTATTGTACCGAACCGAAATTTTATGGTACGATTTTGGTATCCAATACCATTATCACTGTTTTGGTATTCAATACCACTACCACGACACCACTGTACCATACCGTACCGAAATATAATAATATAGAATTTATAAATTATATAACATATAATTATATAATATATGTTTATAATATTATCTATAATATTTGTTTGGTTCAATCCCTCCACCTGAACTAACTAAGGACAGAAAAAAAAAAAGGAAAGAAAAAAAAACCCTTCAGTAACTGAGGGCCCGTTTGGTATCCTACCCAAAAACTTTGATTGTTCCTAAAAATAATTTTCAAATAACATCACTTAAAAATATTTTTCTTTTAAATCTCAAAATTTCAAAAATCTGTATGGTTGAGCTTCTAAAAATAAGTTTTTTAGTTTGAATTCAAACTACCTTGAGCAGAAACTTGAGGAGAGAGATTTGGGAAAAAGGAGAGAGGAAATAGTTGGCAAGGAGAGAGAAGGACAGGGAGAGGGTGAGGAGGTGAGGGAGAGAGCAAAAAATTACGGTGAGAAGGTGAGAAGTGAGAAGAAAGAGAAGATGATGAAACAAAGGGTGAGGAGAGAGAGAGAAGACAAGGTGTGACGTGGGGAGAGAGGAAAGAGTGGTTTGGGAGAGAAAGAAGAAAGGGTTAGGAGAGAGAGCAAAAAAAAGATGTTGAGGAGAAAGCAGAAAAAACTCTAAAAACTCACTTTTAGTGTTTAGCCTATGTTTTTAAGTTAATTTTGAATCCAATTTTTAAAAAGAATCCTACCATACAAGAATTCAATGCCTAAAACTCAAAAAGTGTTTTTCAGTTAAAAAAGTTGAACTCAAGTAGGATACCAAGCCCTTAGGTTCTCTCTCTTTGAACACTTTCCCATTCCGCTAACGACTTCACACTCATCCATCTCTATAACCTTCTTGTAATATGAAAGAAGTAGGTTGTAAGTAAAAAATAATTGGGTTCACCATTGCCAAGTGCCATAAACATGTCTTCAAACAAGATGATGTTGTTAGTTACTATGCCATAACTATGTTTAACGTGCTATAAATATATATGTTTAACAAAGTGGCAATTACCATTACCATACTATGCCAACCGAACTATTTGGCATATCAAATTATTATATACTAAAAGTTTGGAACGGTAATATTAATGGATTTTGCCAAACCAAAAATTTGATACAGTAATAGGTATAGAGGGTTCGGTATGGTAAGGTAACTGTACCGAACGCATCCCTAATAATATGGGTAATGTACCATTCCATATTACAGTCTACTATCTTTCCACCTCACTCCATCCTTCTTCATGCATTCTCTTATCTTCCATTTAATTTCTCTTTAATAGAAAATGAAAACAACCGAAAAGAAAACGTTTCATAGTCAACCCTCTAATTGTTAAAGACCGAGTCAACAAAATGAATGTGAGATCCCACATCGACCAATGGAGAGGGGATGATGTGCCTTATATGTACATGCTCCCCTCCCTAAAGCACGAGGCATTTTGGGAACTCACTGGCGTCGGATTCCATCGGAACTTCGAAGTTAAGCGAGTTCGGGCGAGAGCATTCCTAGGATGGGTGACCCACTGGGAAGTTCTCGTGTGAGTTCCCAGAAACAAAACCGTGAGGGAATGGTGAGCCCAAAGCGGACAATATCGTGCTACGACGGAGTCGAGACTGGGATGTGACTGAATGGTATCAGATCCACTCTGCCGTTTGGTACGGATGTGCCGGTGAGGACGCCGGGTTCCCCTTAACTGGGGTGGATTGTGAGATCCCACATCGATCAACGGAGAGGGGGTGATGTGCCTTATATGTACATGCTTCCCTCCCTCCCTATAGCATGAGACTTTTTTGGAACTCACTGGCTTCGGATTCCATCGGAACTCCGAAGTTAAGCGATTTTGGGCGAGAGCATTGTTCTTGTGTGAGTTCCCAGAAACAAAACCGTGAGAGAATGGTAAGCCCAAAGCAGACAATATCGTGCTACGGCGGAGTCTAGACTGGGATGTGACTGAATGGTATCAGATCCACTCTGCCGTTCGGTACGGATGTGCTGGCGATGACGCCGGGTTCCCCTTAACTGGGGTGGATTGTGAGATCCCACATCGATCAATGGAGAGGGGGTGATGTGCCTTATATGTACATACTCCCCTCCTTATAGCACGAGGCCTTTTGGGAACTCAGTAGCTACGGCGGAGTCGAGACTGGGATGTGAACGAGTGGTATCAGATCCACTCTGCCGTTCGGTACGGATGTGCTGGTGAGGACGCCAAGTTCCCCTTAAGTGGGGTGGATTGTGAGATCCCACATCGATCAACGGAGAAGGGGTGATGTGCCTTATATGTACATGCTCCCCTTCCTATAGCACGAGACTTTTTTGGAACTCACTGGCTTCGGATTCCTTCGGAACTCCGAAGTTAAGCGATTTTGGGCGAGAGCATTGTTCTTGTGTGAGTTCCCAGAAACAAAACCGTGAGAGAATGGTAAGCCCAAAGCAGACAATATCGTGCTACGGCGGAGTCGAGACTGAGATGTGACAATGAACATGAATCTAACAGTAAATAAAGAAATTTCATTATTGATTACATATATTGATACACAATAGCATAAATATAATACTAATGCATATGGAAGCTTCGTAAAATTGGTTTCCATTTCCGAGCTACAATTGAGTATTTTTGGTATTCCTCTTGGATTTAAGTTTTTGTTTTTGAAACTAATGAGTGTTAAAGTAATTCAGATACATTCATGATTTTCAAAATTTATTAACTAATTTCGAACTCAATATCAAACAAACCTAGATGTTAAAAACATATAAAAATGAGAAAAACTCAGAATATAATTCTTTCTTAGAAAGAAAAATAATAATAACAATTCCAAGTTCTCTGCCAGGAAACAGTTGTTTGTTTGTTTTGGTTATTACTAGGAAACAGCAGTGAAAGGTAAGAGATGGACCCTGCAAAAACATACATTTTATATCTTAATTCTTGGAATCATTTGAAGAGCTAAATTACTAAACTCTAATTCACCTAAAACACTCTACTTGATCACGATGTTATCCATTAATTTATTGTTTAATTCATCTCTTTGAGTACATTAAGGTCAAGCTAGCTAGCCGCTGGAAAAAGATCATCTCCGGATTTCTTCCTTCAAAGTTCACGGATCAAGTGATCCGTACTCTTGAAATTTGATCTAACGGCTAAAACCAGAGAAATTAGTAAAAACTTTTAAAAATTATAATAATTTTTTATTTTTGAATCAAATTTTAAATATTCTGATCATTTGATCCGTAAGCTTTGAAGAATGATATCCGGAAAAGATCTCGACTTCATATTTCGACAGGCTGCAGCCGCCAACGACTCTTATTCCTAGGAATCTGCTTAATTTCCATTAGCCGCCTTAATTTTAACAGATTGTCAAAGAGAGAAAAGTTGACCAAAGTAGTTAGGACTTCGGGAGCAGAAAACAGTTTTTTGGAATGATGATATTGGACAGATTGCAACCACAAGTCTACTGCGTGAATTTTTCTGGCAACTAAGACATGACTGGAGCAAGAAATTAATTTTGTATGTGTTTGTAACACTAAAACATTTGTTCGATTATGTTACTAATCAGGTGGGAGCCAGTTATAGCAGTAGAGCAAAAAATAATTAAGAAAATTATAGAGGTGACACGTAAACTTTTGGGTAAAATGGACAAAATTACTTTCGAGGCACACCGGGATTCCTATACGCATGCAACATACAATAACAACTCAATCAAGGAAGAGTCAAAGGTGATCAAAATAGTATTTATTAAAATCTCTCTCATCACTCCTCATCAAATCCTTATTCAAAATGTAACTCTCAATTTTTCTATTTAATTTAGGGTTAATTGCCATGTTAATTGCAAATAGGGCCGGTCACTTCCCTATAAATAGCCCAATAATCCCACTAAAGCCATTTGATACCCACAAACTCCAAAACACATTCCTTTCAGAATTATAACTTTGGCATAAGAGACTCTTCAGCCAAAGCCCCCCCTCAATTCATCGTGGACGCGTGAGGCTTTTGACCTTAATCTTAGGTGTTACTATTTTGCAGGTGCATTTTTGTCAAAGGAGAAGACGGCGGAAATTTGCATCCACAAATTGGTGCTTTCATTGAGAGTCTTGATTCACAAGCTGGAAGAAGACTCTCACATTCAAAGTTTCTCGTTTCCATTTGTAGATTTTTCGTACGTTCTTATTCCTAGAACTTTTTATAAAGTTCTTTGAATAAGTGTAAAAGAAAAGTACAATGACTAGAAATTCGAAAACTACAACGAATAGAACTTCCTACGTTCAAGGATTTTGACCAAACGAAGGAGATCGAGGCATAGTCCCACCACGACGATCCACGGGGCTTAACACAATGGCTAGTGGAGCGGCACCACCCCCACGGGGCACCACTATGGCAGCCACCACGGTAGCGACCACGGTAGCAGCCTTTGGCGAGCCCACTGCCCATGGTGAGCAGGCCACCATGCAACAGCAAACCCAAGCCCGTGCCACAAGGCATCTAGCCCAATGTGAAGCAGCCCGCATCCAGCAGGGCCATGACGCTGCAATGACAGCTAAGGCCCAGGCAGTTGCATCAATTAGAGTAGCCCAGCACTCGCGGGCCCAAGGTCAACGCTAGCCCAGCCAGCTCAAAAGCCAAGCTCAAGGCACAACACAGGCCCAAGGTGAACCAAGGGGAGCCCAGCCCACGCTAACGGTCTGACATGCTCCGGTGACCCGACCCGCTCTCGCGGTCCAACCCGTGGTCTAGCCTACTTCCGTGGCCCTAATAGCAGCCCAAATCAGTCTAAGACCGGTTCAACCGTCCGGACTTCAGATTTCTAGACCGATGATTTAACCGGGGGTATTTTCACCCCATTTCTCTACAGATTTGATATTTTCCAACTTAAATCTCACGCCCGAAACCCATTACACTTCCATTACACAAGAAGATGCATACCATCCAAGCTCTTCAAACCCAAATGGCGAACAACACTTGTCCCGACAAGTCATATAATTGACAATCGCCATCGCGCAGCAAACGACCTTGGTAAATCAGCTCTTGCAGTATACCGAGATGCAACATGTCATAGACGAGATGTCCCGAAGTAGGACAAGGGTAGACGATGAACTTCTCCAACAACGTCCGAACAAGCAACCCCTCGACCAGCCACTGACCGAGCGTCCAGGCAGTGTACACTCCCAGCTGGGTCCCCAAGATAGTGTATACTCTTGTCTTAGCGCGCAGAGGAGCGTGCATTTTTAGTTAGGCCCACGGATGAACATACACTCACGGTTGGGGCCACACTCCGATAATCGACATAAGCAACCTTTCAGGCGAAGTTTTCATTCGCGGCTAGGCCTGCAAGGAGCATCATCCACCTCACATCGGAGTAGGCAACATGACGGACGGAGAGAAGCAGTCACTCAATCCCGCTCAAGTTCAACTGGCATCATGCGAGAAATTCGCTCGCCTGCTAGGAACGTACCACATACACCTTAGCCGCGACATAGATGAGCTGAACACATGGAAGACCAACCTAGACCCGCAGGTCACGAGCAGGGGCAGCCGAGTGCATCACTACCCCAACAAAGGAAAATTTAGGAGGAAGTAGAGAAGTTCTTGACCGAGTGATTACGCGATTTCCAACGCAACGAGGTCACTGATGAGGTAATACGACGGAATATGACAAGCATAAGCAGTTCACCCTTCATGGACTATATCGAGCAGGTAGAGCCTCTATGCAAATTCAGCATGCCACATTTCACATCCTTCACAGAAGATGGAGACCCGAAGAGGCACATAAAGCATTACCGAAGCGCAATGATCCTCTATCGGAACAACGACACTCTCATGTGCAAAATATTCGCCACCACTTTACAAGGCGAGGCTCAAGATTGGTTCCACACTCTACTGTCACAATCCGTCTGGAGTTTCGATGAGCTTTATTTGGTTTTCACCAAGGAGTATTCATCATATTGCTTGATCAAGAAGAAGTCCGACCACTAGTTCAACGTCAAGAAGAACCCAAAGGAGTCGCTCCGCGACTATGTGAAAATGTTCAAAGCAGAGAAATCAAAGATGGTCACATGCAATGACTCGATAGCTAGTGCAGCCTTCCAAAAAAAACTCCCAGCAGACCACCCTCTGTTCAAAGAATTGATCATGAAAGAAGATCTAACTCTGGCAAAGAAGCATGCACTTTGGGATAAGGCTTGGTGAGCAGACAAGGCACCCGAGCAGCCTCGAAAAGAATTAGCAGTAGCTCAAAAGAAGGAGGACGAGAAGAAGTACAACAACAAAAGCAGGCAGGAGGCCAAACGTACCTTACTAATTGAGGCTCGACACCCAAGAACCACTTGAAGTTCTCAATCCCGATCCACTAAATCCTCCACGACAACAAGAGCGAACCTTGGTTCAAGCTGCCAAAGCAATCAAAAGGAGATACCTCCAAGTTGGACTACACCAAGTACTGCGCATTCCATCGAGGTCACGGTCACACAACTGACGATTACTACACTTGGAGGAACTACCTAGAGAAGTTAGTGAAAGTGGGCGAGATCGACAGATACTAGGACAAGCCAGTTGCGCATCCTAAGAGAAATGCAGACGCCGATGAAGAGCCACTGACCAAGATAATTCGGATCAATGGCATCTGCGCCGAACCAACAAGATCTATTAGTCTCTTAAGTTCAGGCAGTCAACACCCAATCTGGACCCATTGTTCGCTTCACTGAGTAAGATGCCGAAAGCATTGACTTCCACACGACGAAGCACTAGTAGTATCTGTCCAACTAGCCCACATTATAATCGACAAAATGATGGTTGACAATGGAAGTGGGGTCAATCTACTTCAGCTTTCAGTAATTTAGAAGATGGGCCTGGAAAAAACAGTCATACGCCAAGCGGAAGAACTCACCAAATCCAACGGACACACCTCGACTGCCATTGGCAACATTACACTTGACATGAGAACACCGTCATTTGTCTCAAAGCAGATGTTCACGATAGTAAACGACCCTTCTCCCTGCAATAGGATTCTAGGGCGACCTTGGCTGATAAAGTTGGACACCGTAACCTCAGCCATGTATCAAAAAATATGATTCCTCATCCTGATGAGGAATCGAAGAAATCAAGTTTGACCCGGCCACATCTCGACAATGCACTGTGCAAGTACTGAAGAAGTCGAAAAAAAGACCTTTACCCCCGTAGAGGCTATCGAGCTCCAAAGGGATGACGAAGCTACCAAATAACAATTACAGTAGACGGATTAAGAATATGGTGTCCAAATCAACATGCCAGAGACGAGACGGGATGGAAACCCCAAGAGGACACTGAGCACAACATCTACTTGGTAGTTTCAGAAGTAGCAGTGAGCTCTGCCTTCATGTGAGAAGCATTTGGACCATGTAGTTTGGCTTTAGTTGTTGCGGCTCGAAAGCTCAGACATATTTTCAAGCTCATATAATCATCGTCATGACTCAGTATCTTTTATGATCAATCTTACATAGTCCAAATGCTTCTTAACGAGTAATGAAATGGGCGTTGGAACTTGGCCAATACGGCTCAGTTTTCTAACCCTGCACATCGGTAAAGGCTTAAGCTTTGGCAAACTTTATAGCAGAATTCATGCCTAGCCTAGGCGACGTAACAAAGTAACCCAATGATGCTCTGAAGGCAGCTGAGCATGCCCTAACCACTCCTGCTTCACTGGATAAAGAGTTCTGGCATTTGCACGTTGACAGTGCATCCAACTACAAAGGCTCAGGGGCAAGCATGATCCTTGTCACCCCAGACGGTTTGATGCCCGAGCAGGCAATCACTCTAGGCTTCAAAGTATCCAACAACGAAGCATAGTATGAAACCCTACTAGCATGCCTCCGTATGGCAAAAGGCTTGACGGTGAAAAAGCTTGCAATTCATTCTGATTCCTAGCGAATCACCAGCCAAACTACTGGGAAGTACACGGCAAAACATTCGAAGATGGCGCAATACCAAGAGAAGTCACGAAACCAACTTTAGGCATTTCAGACTTACACATTCACTCAAGTTTCGGGGGCAGACAATGCCCACGTGGGCGCGCTAGCCGGCCTAGGCTCTGTCCTCGACCACCAACTCAAACGCTCTATTTCGGTGGAGTATCTGGACAAACCAAGCATAAAGGCAGAGCCAACAATCGAGGTGTCACAGGTTAGTACAACTCCAAACTGGCAAGATTCCATTATAAACTACCTGGTCTTTGGCATACTCCCCATGAAAAGATTGGAGCCTAGAAAGCTCCAAACAAAGGCAACACGCTACTATATGTGGAACGACATTCTTGTCCTAATATCCTACACTGGACCACATCTTAGCTGCCTAGCGCTTCCCAACGACCTAAAAATTCTATGTTCAATCCATGAAGGCGGTTGTGGAAATCACTTTGGAGGCCAATCCTTAGCATAAAAGGCTCTTAACACAGGCTACTACTGGCCTACTATGCATCAAGACGCTGAGGAATTAGTACAAAGGTGTGACCGCTGCCAATGTTACAAGCTGGTACCAGTATTGCCTGGGAGTGAACTACACTTGCAGATGAGTCCTTGGTTATTTATACAGTGAGCAATCGACCTCGTAGGGCCAATGTCGCCTGCTACTAGGGGTAGAGGCATAATGATCGTGGCAACTGACTATTTCACCAAATGAGTGGAAGCAGAGCCCATGACAATCATAACTCAGACGGACATATAACACTTCATATGGAGGAACATCATATGCCGATTTGGCATCCCTCAATCAATCTTCACAGACAACGACTCACAATTCATAGGCAAAGATTTGGCGAAGTTCTTCCAAAAATATGGCATCAAGAAGCACATGTCAACACCGAGGTATCCCCAAGGCAATGGGTAGGCCGAAGCATCCAACAAGACAATTCTTGACTGCCTCAAGAAATCCCTCTCCGACAAGAAGGGAAAGTGGCCAGATGAACTTCTTGGATGTCTGTGGGCATATCACACAACCAAACGACGAGCAACCGAAGAAACTCTGTTCTCTTTGGCATTTCGTTTAGAAGCAATCATTCTTCCCAATGTTATTATGCCAAGTATCAGCACTCTACTGCCAAGCATCGACCAAAATAGAAAGGAGATTGCCACAAACTTAGATTTGGCAGAGGAGAAATGTGAGAAGGTCATCACCAGTATTGCAACCTACTAGCAACAGCTCCTTTCTAGCTACAACAAAAAGGCCAAGATCAGCAGTTCTAGCCTGGAGATTTAGTCCTAAGAAAAGCTTTCATCACTGCCTATAGAGAAGACTCCAAAAAGATGGATTCCATATGGGAAGGTTCGTACAAAATCAGCAGAGTAGACGACAAATGTAGTTACACCCTCGCCATCATGAACGACAAAGAGATCAAAAAACAGTGGAACGCCTACAATCTGAGGAAGTACCATACGTGACCTCCCGCTACATTAAAGCCCGAAGACTCAAGCAGCTTGACAGGCACCACCGCGCAAGCCGAGGACTATCCAGTTATTATGCAGTTCCTACCTTACAACTAAGTTTTCGTTCATTTCACTCATTTTCCAATGAGGAATTCAGAAGTAATTTACAACTTAGCTCGGCTGCATGCTTACAACAACTGGTCACTCTTGCACTTCAAAATAAGATCGCACCCTTCTTAGGGACTTATCGTAGGAATTTCACCCCTTGGAGACTAACCATGCTTTCCAATGCGAGAAGATAAACCGATTCCCCGACACCCGCATGAGTTTGCTATCCGATGTGGAAGGATAAACTGTACACTTCGAATATCCAGATGTGGATGAGTCAGGCTGCCCTGCTGTAACTAAGTGCACTATTGTTTATGTAGGGATTCCTAGAAGTAGCCATAATGGTCTTTTTCAAGGTTTAGCTAACTGAAGGATTTTTGGACTCTTGGCCTAATCCATGGGGAACCGGGCCTCAGAAACGGAGGAGGCACATTATGCAGTGTGCCCTATGGATGGCTACACTGGAACCCTAAAGCTACTACTAAGTGCACTAAGGTAGCCTATGGTTTCTAGAAAACTGCCTACGACTTGCCCATTAAGCAGTAAGCGTGCATATACGAAGCTTTATTCACTGCCGACATGCTATGCAGCTGATAAGCTTCACCTCTGCCAAACATGGAATGATCATTTAGATCTACACTAATTCCTACAGTGTTATGATACTTGCTACGCAACCCACGTAATTGGTTACATAAAGAGCAGGAGTTCTCTCGGACCTTTACTTACGAAATTTTGTACAACCGCGTACTTATGATACGAAAGGTTAGCAAATTTCATAACCTAAAAATCTTTAGTATGTTGTGATGCAAGCTACACAGCTCAAAGGATTGAAGAAAGCCAAGGTTAACAGCCAAGTGGTTACTCGGTCTCGTCTACTTCTGTAAGTAAGTTGTTCGGCTGCCAACCCTATGGCAAACAACTTTGCAAAAGTTCTACACCAACACCTATGGCTGCATAGGCTACGTGGGCTTGTCCACTTATTGAAAAGTAGCACGTCTGCCGCTGGTCCAAAGGTCAAAGGTTGGGTGTAAACAAAAAAAGTGAAGATGAAGAAAAACGAAGGATAATTTTATTAAATTTTCTAGCAAAATTGATAAACAAATAGCAAAGGCCAAAGGAGTTCAAGCAAAGCAAAAAAACAACAAGGAAAAAAAAGAAAATCCTAAAGGCTACCTAGAAGATTACTCTTCAGCAGCTTGGACATCCCATGACTACTCGGTCGCCATACCTTCAGCAGTCGTGACGCTCTCAGCAGCGGTATCATCCAGCGCTTCAACACCGGCTGCCCCAGCCTAGGCATTAACTTCTCCGACTACTTCATTAATGGAAGCCTCAAAAGTAAAGGCAAGCAAGTCTTCCGAAGAAATAGAGAAGGTCTCGAAGTCTTTCCCAGCAAACTTAAAGTCATACGGCCTATCAAATAGATGTTCTACATAACCCAGCTGGTAGAAATCGGCCTGACTCTGAACAAGCAAAGCCTCGAGCCCAGCCTTCTCACCATTCATCTGCTCATTCTCCTCGAGCATACTAACATAGACGTGTTGCAGCTCATCCACTTCCTTCTTCAAATTTTTGGATCTTCAATGAACCTTGGAGTTCCAACACTTGGGGTTCAAGCCTATCAACGACCTTCTTAAAGTGGATCACTTGATTGTAAGCTGCAATCAACTTTTCATCCTTTGCATAAGAAGTAGAATGAAGCTAAAAAATGGCACGCTCAAGATCTTGAATCTGAGGTATGTAACATCCAATCTCCTTCTTTGCACTTTACTAAACTTAGATCATGTCAAGCCTAGTCTTCAAGTCAACGATCTCTTGGGGAGCAGTCTCAAGCTGCAGAGAAGTGGGGGCAGAGATATTGGACCCTTTCAAATCGACGAGCTCACACTTTAACCTCTTAATATTCTCAGTAGAAGAATAAGCTTCAGCTGCCATAGTCTTTGCCATTTCTTGGCAGCCTTGGTATCCTCTTGGTCAGGAAGCATAGACTCGACTGCCAGAATCATCGTTTTCAGCATCATAGTAAGCAGAGCAATCCTTCTATATTGGGTCGTATGCTTCGCAAAAGAACTTGGGCAAATATACCTTCTAATGCCATCAACAAGCTTGGCACATGCGTCCATGTCTTCAAGCAGATCTGACTTCAAAAGCGCACAGATCTCAGCAGCCTCTCTAGAAACAAGCTTGGTGGATTTCTCACAACTGCCCACGCGAGCAGTCTGCTCTTTCTCAGCAAGCGAACCAGTTTCAGCACCAAGAGGAATAGACATTGAGACCACTTTAGCAGCGGAGTTCACCTTATTGCTCTTCATAGTAGCAAACCTCTCCGAATGTGAACCAGACTTAGTTCCCAACATACGTCTTGGCATAAATTTTGTCACTAGTGGCATGACGACACCTCTACACTAAGCAATCCTATCAGCAATCGTACTAGCTACCTTGGGCATGGCAGACGTCACTGGCTCAGATCTAGCGGCCTTATCTTTCTTCCCCTTGGAAAAAGTCAAGTCAATCACAAGCCTATTGGCAGCGAGTGGACTCTCACTAGCAGCGGAGGAAGCCTTCGGCTTTTTCTCAACTAGCAAATCTTGAGCAAGCGGGGAAGATTTCTTATTTCCACCTTCATTTACAACAAGTTCCACGACAGTGATCAGATGAGCCAATGCATCTGCCTTGATCTATTTTACCTCATCTCTGAAGGGCAACCCACCTATCTCTCGGAGAAGAGAACTAAGCAGCCAACGCCATTCACGGTGCTCAGCAAGGGTACCTAAAGCAACATGCACCTTTTTCATATTTGGAGAAGTCTTAGGAGTTGTGCCAAATTTCAAACCTACATAGACAGAAGATGATAGTCAACAAATTAGAAAGCAGCTTAACAAAAGCACAAAGCCGCCTAGAGACTAAGCAGTCTACTTACCGGAGATGAAAATCGTCGGAACGCGCAGCTCAGGGGAAGAATCAGACTCTCACTCTCCCCTTATCTCCAAAGTCTCCATGGCCCAGTCATGATCTCCCTTGCTCAAATGATCGAAAAGGTTATGGCAGGATCATAGCTGCCCAACTCCATCATTATGGTCTATATCAAAGAAGTACCATAATTCGTTAACAGTCAGATCCAAGCCAAAGAATTGGCTTAGATTGAGGAATCCCACCATCACACGGACCATATTTGGAGAACATTGAGCGGAGGAACATTTTATAGGGCAAAGCACTTATTGGAAGAAATGCGGCATGGAAAAAGTAAATCCCAACACGAAGTAGTAGGGGTGAAACTTGATGGCTCTTTGAGGCCCACTACATGACTCACTGTTGCTACTCTCCTTGACACGCTTCAGACGCACCCTAGATTGAATGGCGTGCCTATATGCTCCAAAGAAATCTCTGAACAAGTCATCAGAGCTAATCCACTTTACTCGAAGACCCGTCTTGGCGATACAACGGAGGCTTACCATCATCACTCTTGTGGCTTGAAGAAGATACTCGAAGAAATTCTACAAAGATACAAGGAAGAATCATTAGACGGCTGCACAAAAAAATAAAAACAGTCAAGGGAGCCCAACCCACACTGACTCCCATCTCTCTCTCTCAGCCTAACACGCCAGGCAGCCCAGAGCACCAGGAGACCTAGCGCGCCAAGCACTGCCATTCTCTTGGCCCAAAGGCCTCACGACCTAATCCAAAAGGAAGAGGCTAGAGCCCTCACGCCTCCCTCTTTCTCATCTCTCAAGCACGGGCCCAGGCCCAAGCCTAGTGGCCCAAAGATCAATGCCTCACAGCCTCGGCCCAAGCCGAGAAGTTCCTGACCTGAGTCGAGGCCTAGCTCGCCTCTGCGCCCACGCTGCTGCACCCAGACCTCAGCCCGTGCCAAACCGCCACCCCACCAAGCTACCCACGGCAACAATGTCGTGGCCCTTTTAAGCCACTTTTTGACACATCCTCAACCCTCATCGAGCCAAATTTCAAGCCCCGAGGCTCCAAAAAATTACAAAGACAAGAATTTTTTTTTTTGTTACCCTGATGCGGCGTGAAGATGAAGAAAGCAATGAAAGGCGGTCCTTTGCACGGGCAAGCTTAGAAGATTTGTAGGGGAGGGGGAACAAATATCTTCTAGCTTTCAGTCTCTTGTAGGGTAGAATAAATTGCTCTCTGAAGTTGATTTATCATCTACTTAAGGTAGACTTTAATAGACTTTAGAAGTGATTTATTTCCCTTTCTTAGAAGGGTCTAATTTTTAATTAATGTGAGAATCTACATCAAGATAGGAAACAATCTTATGTTTCCTAAAGCAAGGGAAGATCTCTACACCTGTTGCCCTTTCCTGCAAGCAGCCCAACAGGTGTGGGAGCATTTGTGGAACAAAAAATAATCAAGAAAATTATGGAGATGACACGTGGACTTTTGGGTGAAAATGACAAAATTACCCTCTAGGCACACCAGGATTCCTACGCGCGTGCAACAGATAATAACGGTTCAATCAAGGAAGAGTCAAAGGTGATCAAAATGGTATTTATTCAAATCCCCCTCATCGCTCTCCATCAAATCCTTATTCAAAAGGTAACTCTCAGTTTTCCTATTTAATTTAGGATTAATTACCATGTTAATTGCAAGATATTATTTCACATAATATCTTGCAATTATTCACACAATTCAACCATATATGGCCAGCCACTATTCTCCAAATAGGGCAGGTCACTCCCCTATAAATAGCCCTATTATCCCACTAAAAAATTAAGCCATTTGATACCCACAAACTACAAAACACATTCTTTTCAGAATTCTAACTTTGGTATCGGAGATTCTTCGGCCAAATACCCCCCCATTCATCATGGGTGCGTGAGGCTTTTGGCCTTAATCTAAGGTGTTATTATTTTGCAGGTACATTTTCGTCAATGGCAAAAAGGACAGAAATTTGCATCCACAATACCTTTGAGTATAATATTAAGAAATCTATTGTTGGATAGGTATAACAGTGTTACAACATTATCTAACACTGGATTATGTGTGTGTATATATATATTATGTTGCGAGCTTAAAGCTTTGCATTCCCTCATGCACCTCATATCTTTTGTTCGAATTCCTTCTTGTCGAGTATTACTTGTATAACAATTTTTAAAAATAAAAAATATATATATATATATTAAGAAAAGAGGAAAGAG
This sequence comes from Cotoneaster glaucophyllus, assembly GCA_036320875.1. Taxonomy (NCBI): domain Eukaryota; kingdom Viridiplantae; phylum Streptophyta; class Magnoliopsida; order Rosales; family Rosaceae; genus Cotoneaster; species Cotoneaster glaucophyllus. The sequence goes on from CM070062.1 coordinate 9,911,343, forward strand.
TTCACAACTATTACAATAATTTAAAAGAAGGGGGTTTTGTACCCGAGACACATGTGAAAGACAAATATCATTCAACTATAGGGCTATGGATATCAATGTCTTAGAAGAAAAAAACGAAACTGTCTTTCCCTTTCCAATTTTCAGAAAGATTATTGTTGAGTTCAGCTATGTAGCGTGGTTCACCGATCTCCGGATTCTAAACATTCCATTTCATTTGTGTCCTACTTTAAGGATCCTCCTATAAAGAAACAACAAAATTGAAAATCATTTAATTGTATAACATTTTTAACATAACGATATTATTTAGATTAAGGAGTGAGAACTTTAACCGTCACACAATGAGACAATCTAACTATTTGATGTCAAACTCATCATCTACGAGAGATAAACATAAGGCCTTCCATTTATAAGTAAAGAAGAATACCAGCACAATTAAAACATGTACAACCTGGAGGTTAAGTGCCGACAGACAAAAGTATGAACTTCTTTGTGAGTAGGTTCCCACATAAATTTTTTTCTTTTCCTAAAAACAGGTGTTTATGTCACAATAAGAACAACAACAATTGACAATAACTATCACTATAATCTGTTTAGTTGAGAATTTGAATTAAATATGTCCGTAAAATAATAGTGTGTGTGTGTGTCTATATATATATATATATATATATATATATATATATATATCGTGTAAAAGAAGGCAAAGTATAGAAGCTTGATGCGTAATTTCCTTGTTGAGTTTAGACTTTGTTACTTTTCTAAGGGTTTGACTGCAATGCTTAACTGATCCATTAAGATCACTAATCAAATTAAGCCATTTCATTTTATCCACTGCTGCAAGATTAATGGGTGCCGTGTCGGCACAATCAACATCATATGCTATTTAGTTCATCTGTAAGGTAAACTTTTAGCTGTTGTGGAAATTAAAATGCTTGCAAGCCATTAAAGTCAAGGAGGTTATCCTTGTCAAAAGCAACATCTCTGAAAGGCTAATTAGATATAATATATATGTTTGCATGAATCGCATGTTGTACTATAAAAATTAAAAAGAAAAAAAAAACCAAAAGCTTACCACCTAATCCTACATAATTACTTGGTTGAGACTTAAGTGTTTCGTTTTCTATAGCACCAATGTATTGTTTAACATTGTCTTTTTAAGAATAATGGAGCAAAAATCTCTAAAATTCATTATGGTAATCAATTGTGTTATGAAGGAAATGCAACTTCGATTGTCCTTATCCGCAAAACTGAAATCATTGACTTCACAGAAATTTAATATTTAAATTTGACAATATAATCTTCAGTTTCTTATAAAACTTTTCCAATTGACCTTGCATTAAAACTCCTCCGAAAAAAGGATTTTATCAAGAACCGTTGAAGTGCACATAAGAAATGAAAACAAGAAAGGGAAAGTAATAAGTATCTTTTTAATCAAATTGACTTGCGAATATTAATGATAAATGATATAAAAACATAAGAAGCAATGAACCTATCAATCTTATAAAAAAAAAATATTGGTGGTGCATAAGCCATTTATTCCGTAAATAAATAGGCCATTTATTTCTCAATTAACTGTTGTAACTGTTAGGCCATTGATTCCTCAAACGGATAGGCTATTCATTTCTCAATTAATTAGGCAATTGATGCTTTCTATTGAATTAGGGTATCTGTATAATTTGCCAGGATAGCCACACCACTATATAAAGGTGGCTATGCCTCACATTACAAAACAATACAATAATTCTCTAATAGAATTCTCTCTCTTTAAATTATTTTCCTCTACAACATGTTATTAGTACTTTTTCTCTTAACCAGTGGCAAAGCTGTTAAGGCGCAGAAAGGTGCGGCCGCCCCTCCTCTCGCCGGAAAATCCCCCCAGAAATCTTAGTTTGATGTGCTACTGTCCCTCTACTCCGGTCTCGCCAGAATCTGCAAACTACAAATGTCGTTCTCCATTGCTACTGTTATGTGCAGCTTTATTTATTTATTTTTAAATCCAGGCCGAAACGACATTGTTTGGGTCTCGGTAAAACAAAAACAAAATGCACTGTTCAACTAAAAGTAATATATATATATATATATATATATTATTTTGGGGGTGAGGGGGGGATCAGTGCTCGAACTCTAACTATTTAGTAATTTAATACAGTGCTAGTAACACGTTGGGGTCCGGTCCACATACTTTTTCATTATTTGAGCCTCTTATTTTTTATACCAACATTCATGATCTTCCTTACAAAATTTCATCCAAATTGGAAAGTATTTCATTATCTAATTACGACAGAGAAAAATAGACTGAGACATTGTCACCCAAAAAAAACAATGAATTTTTTATGGTAAGAATGAAAGGGCTAATGATTTCTCATTTGAACAAAATTTTATGAGGATGACTTATGAATGTTGATCTAAAAAACGGACGAATTTTTTATGGTTGCTTCCTGTCACTGCGATAAAGCGTCATCTGCAAAATAGTTGTTTTGACTACACTCCACATATTTAACACAGTTCACATCTACTTTTTAAATTAAAATTTATCTTAATATATCCACGTAGTTTCCCATACTACCCTCAGACTCCCATGGGCTCTATGTACACCCATACTCGGTACTTAAATGGTTAAACCAACATCAAACTCTTTGTTTGAAAAATAACTAGTGTGTTTGTCTTCTTGACCACGAACAAAAAGCGCGAAGTATAGGAATCTGAATTTTTTTTTTGATCAAACGATATTATCTACACTCAGAGGGTGGGGGAGTGTGCTAAGCCTCACAATGGGCTTGCCATAATAATGTGGTTCAATTTCACCTTTAGCAAGAATCGAACTCAAAATCTCTCACTTAACCAACCCAATTTTTATAAAAAAGAGTGACCACATCTATCACTTTGTTTATCATGGAATGAATTTAACCTAATTTTGATCTGAATAGGTAATTAGTCGTTCACTTGTTTATCATGGATTGTTTCTGCATATTTTAGGTCAATTGGATAAATTTCTAACCAAAATTTAATCCGACCATGGAAGAAAACCGTAATTTTAAAGTAATTAGTCATCCCCTTGTTTATCAGTACGTTTTGTAGATATTTTTAAATAATTCATTGTCATCTTGATATTTTTTTCGTCAAAGGTACCTTAATTGACACACCCCGACCAAGATCGAGGCATGCTGGCCTTCACGTGAGGGTGACGTAACCATGTGCACAGTGCGGAAGCATTAAAATAAGAAGAAATACGAATAAATAAAAACCAAATCCAAGGAGTGTGAACATAATCAGAGTATAATTAGTCTAGGTGCAGTCGAACATAAGGAGTACTTAAATAAAAACACCCAAAGGGTCCTACTTAGGTGATGGTCTGTCAGAATCACTGCTTCAGCCTCGGATGCCACCAACAAAGCTACCTAATACATGGAGGGGCGCAAAACAAAAGCGTGAGTGGGCAAAAACAAAGCTTTTCGAAAATCATTTCAAAACAACATTTATATCCCCTCACCGTAAAACCTGTTTACTTTCCCAGAAAATAGTATGTACATATATCACTTCTCATTTAAACTCATCATCGTCAAATATATGCCAACAAATCAAGAATATGCCATGCCATGCCACTAAATCATCAGGTAAGTAATTCAAATGCAATAATAACTGCAACAGCTCGTCAGCTGAACTCTAGCTCATAAGTCATGCCTGCACACGAGTCGAACCCACTTATAGTGGTCTATACGACAGGACTGGGTGTAAAATAATACGCTCTAGTGCTACAATCACTTGAAGACTGTGCGAATGATTGCGGGTCACCTACGAGTCGAACCCACTGAAAGTGGTCTATACGACAGGCCTGTGCACCTAACTTGGATCCAAGATGAGCGTATGGTGCGGGAGGTGAACATCATATGAAAGACTATGCCCCTAACTTTGGGCGGGAGCACTAACACTGGGGTGCAGGTTAATGAGCTCTCAATGCATCTCATCATACTTCTCATAACTCAACTTCTTATTAGCCACACAGAATCTTACCTGGAACTTACCTGAGCGCCCACAGCACCAACAATCATGCGCATACAATTCATAATGCATATTCATAAGTACGTATGCATTGACATGGCATTTCATTAATTAAAGCATTTAAACTGCAATTTCTGGGAAAAACATATAGTATATAGGTATATACGGAAAACAAAAGCCCACTCACTGGTAAGTAGATGGATCGTAGCCCCCGTGCCTAGCCTGGCTACGCTCGTCCTCTGGGCAGGTCTCGCCTTTTTCAAGCCTCGAATCGCACGAAATCACGTCGGAGCAAGCTCGAAACTCAGGCGACCTCTGCAACTCGTCGTATCTGAGTTTCCCGACGTCCAAATTTTACAAACGATGCACTCCGAGCATCGTGGGAAGGTCCTTAAGCTTGCTAAGGTCGTTCAAATCCCTTGATTTTTCTTCTTCGAGCTTCTTAAGAGTGTCCTAAAGCTTCCTACAAGCTTAAAAACTCCTGAAACTAGTACCATTCAACTCGTATGAACCTCAGGAATCCAATGGAGGTCTTACAATCCTCGATCTGTGAGGTTTTGGTTGGTTTGAGTGTTGTCTGTACACTTTCAAAGAGAGAGGGACAGAGTGTCCGAGAGTGAGAGAGAGAAGATGGTCAACGAAAGAGAGAGAGTAGTTCCAATGGGTGTGTGTGTGGTCCTCACACTAACACATCACCAACACTCTAACCTTAGCTTCTAGTTGGTCCTAACTAGGGTTACTACAATCCTAACTAAAACTTACTTAAAAAGTTCCCAAAAACTAGGTAACACAATCATTGTCCAAAACCCAATCTTTTGGGCCTTTAAACTTAATCCACAAATGAAATTCGACCCAACGCTCGAGGGTAGTTTCGTAATTTCACATGCTCGAGGATAATATAATACAAAAATCGGGACGGGCTGTCACAATCTACCCCCTTAAAGAATTTCGTCCTCGAAATTTCAAATACAACCATACAAGTGCTAATAACCATAAAACAAGCGTGGGTACAAATCTCTCATCCGACTCAATCTCCCACGTTGCTTCTTCCATTGAGTAGTTCCTCCACAATACCTTTACCATCCGAATTGTCTTGTTTCTCAACTCTTTGTCCTTCCATTCTAGAATCGTCACTGGTTCTTCCTCGTAGGTTGAGTCCGGACTAATCTCAAGCTGTTGAGGAAGTATCAAGTTTTAAGGGTCTGAAACATAATGACGAAGCATAGAGACATGAAACATATTATGCAATCTGGCCAACTCCGGAGGCAACTCAACTCTATAAGCAACCTCACCAACTCGCTCAATGATCTGGTAAGGTCCAATGTACCTAGGGCTCAACTTACCCTTCTTCCCAAACCTTACAACTCCTTTCCAAGGCGATAACTTCAAGAATACCCAACCACCAACGTCATACACCCTATCAGTGGCATGCCTATCAACAAGGCTCTTCTGTCGGTCCTGGGCCGCTTTCAAATTAGCTTTAATCACTTGCACATTCTGAGTAGTCTCCTCTACTATCTCAGGGCCCACTAATGGTCTCTCACCGACTTCCGACCAACACAACGGTGTACGGCAAGCTCTACCATAAAGTGCCTCAAATGGTGCCATCCCGATGCTAGAATGGTAGCTGTTATTATAGGCGAACTCCATTAAATCCAACTTAGCATGCCAATCATCACCAAACTGAAGTACTGAAGCTCTCAGCATATCCTCTAAAGTCTGAATGGTCCTCTCTGATTGACCATCTATCTAAGGATGATAAGTTGTGCTGTAAAGTAGTTCTGCACCAAAAGCTTCCTGGAAAGCCTTCTAGAACTTAGAAGTAAATCTAGGATCCCGATCCGAGATAATACTCACCGGCACTCTGTGGTACTTCACAATCTTCAACAAAAACAACTCCGCTAATTTGTTCAAAGAATACTTTTCCCTCACTGGAATGAAGTGTGCTGACTTAGTAAGCCGGTCAACAATCACCCAAACTCCATCATATCCGTTCCGTGTACGACGAAGCTTGTACACAAAATCCATGGTGATGTTTTCCCATTTCCACTGTGGAACGGGAAGTGGTTGCATCAAACCAAACGGCTTCTTCCTTTCGGCTTTTTCCTGCTGACATATTGCACACCTGCTAACATACGCTGCAATTTCCCTCTTCATACCCGGCCAATAGTAGAATGGTCTAATGGTATGATACATCTTCGTACCTCCTGGATACATAGCATATGCTGAAATGTGTGCCTCATCAAGGATTTCCTTCTTTAATTATGCATCATTTTCCACGTACAATCGGTTTTCTTGCATCAACATACCACCAGCCTCCCGAATCTTAAAGATCTTTCTTTTTCCCTTCGCCTCTGGCCCGAATTAGTTCTTGAACTTCTTCATCTTCCATCTTAGCAACAAGAATTCGGTCAATTAAAATAGGCCTAACCTGGAAATTTGCAAGTATGGCTTCCTTTCTATCTTCTATTTGCAATTTCACTCCGGTAGCCCTTAAGTCACCAAGAATAGGAACTTTGCTAGCATACAAGGCATTAACTCGGCCTTGGGCTTTTCTGCTGAGTGCATCAACAACTACATTTGCACGACCTGGGTGATAGTCAATCGTGCAATCATAATCACTCAACAGTTCCACCCACTTTCTCTGACGAAGATTAAGGTCTTTCTGGGTGAAAATATACTGAAGGCTCTTATGGTCTATAAAGATCTTACACTTCTCTCCATAAAGGTAATGCCTCCAAATCTTTAGGGCGAAAATGATAGCAGCTAGCTCAAGGTCATGTGTAGGATAATTCATCTCATGCGGCTTCAGCTGCCTCGACCCATAAGCAATTACCTTACCATGTTGCATTAAAACACAACCTAGACCATTCAAAGAAGCATCACTGTAGATCTTGAAATTATCACTGTCATCCGGAAGTGTCAGAACTGGAGCATGAGTGAGGAAATACTTCAGCTGCTGGAAACTTTGTTCACAATTTTTGTCCCATTCAAACTTAACATTCTTCCTTGTTAGCTTCGTCAGTGGCAACGCTAAGATCGAGAAATCCTGAACAAATCATATGTAGTAACCCGCTAAGCCAAGGAAACTTCATACCTCTGTGACGGTTCGTGGTTGTTCCCAATTCTCCACGGTTGGTACTTTTTGTGGATCTACCTGAATGCCTTGAGCCGAAATGACATGACCTAAGAATGCCACTTCTTTTAGCCAAAATTGGCATTTGCTGAACTTGGCATACAATTGATGTTCCCTCAATTTCTTCAGTACAGGAGTGAGATGTCGAACATGGTCTGCTTTCGACGTAGAATACACCAGTATGTCATCAATAAAAACAATGACAAATCTATCCAAGTATTGCTGAAACATCTTGTTCATCAAACCCATAAAAGCTGCTGGTGCATTCGTTAATCCAAACGGCATGACAAGGAACTCATAATGACCATAACGGGTCCTAAAAGCCGTTTTAGGAACATCATCACTCCTGATCTTCAGCTGATAGTAGCCAGACCTCAAGTCGATCTTCAAGAACACACAGGCACCTCGAAGTTGATCAAATAGATCATCTATGCGCGACAATGGATAACGGTTTTTAATCGTCACCCGATTCAATTGCCGATAATCAATGCATAGTCTCAAGGTCCCATCTTTCTTCCGAACAAACAAAACTGGGGCTCCCCAAGGCGAAACACTAGGTTGAATGAAACCTTTATCAACCAATTCCTGTAGCTGAATCTTTAACTCTCTCAACCCAGCATGAGCCATTCTATAAGGAATCAAAGAAATAGGGTCCGTACCTGGCAATAAATCAATGGTGAACTCCCCGTCTCTATTAGGCGGTAACCCAAGCAAATCCTCAGGGAAGACATCTGGAAAATGCCTAACCACTCGAACTTCCTCCACGCTACTAGGAGTGATATCATTTAGCACAACATGAGCTAAATACCCCTGGCATCCTTTATCCAACAACTTCTTAGCCCTCAAGGCAGAAATGACACCATGCCTTACTCCACTACGTTCACCTACGAACCTAACTCCGGATAAACCTGGGAGACGAAAAGTCACCGTCTTCTCACGACAGTGAATGTTGGCAGAGTTATAGTGTAACCAGTCTGCTCCCAAAATCACATCAAAATCCACAAGATCTAATGGAAGAAGGTTGGCTGGCATCACTATAATAACGTTATTTTTAAAGCACATAAACGAAACTAGGCAATAACTTCTCATACAATGCTCAATTGGGGTGTTTGAATATACCAAAGTGATCTACACAACCTCAGGAACATCCCCTTACTTTTAGAATTATTTTTCGACCCCTCACGTGCCCTCACGCGCCAAGCAAGGCACAGCCAGATGCACCACCCACGCGTGGCACGTGCCCGACGTTAGGGAATAGTCCGTCTAATCTAACTGACGCCGTCCACTGCCGTTAGGAATATTCCATCAACTTGACGGAATATTAGTCGTCTTCTCCGGCGAGAAACCTGACGCTGGCAACTGTTCGCCGGTTTCTGGAAAACTTTCTAACCTACTAATCTACCTCATTTCTGCACCATTTTTCACGTAATTTATACCAAAATGAAGCTTAGGACCTAAGGAACAACGTTATACCTGTTTTGAGTCCTAAAATCCACGAGATCTCGCTAGAGTAAGCTCGAAAGTTCGGCCACCTCTGCAACTCTACGTATCTGGGCTTTCTGACGTCCAAAAGCTCTCAACGATGCACTCTGAGCATCGTGGGAAGGTCCTTAAGCTTAATATGGTCCTAGAATTCACAGAAAATCAAACGTTTAAAAGTTGGTGAATAGTGACCAACTCGGAGGTCCGATTTTCTGGGGTTTCTTACGTTCAAACTTAACCAAAACTATCCCAAAACACTAAGGATGAAGAATGGATACCTTTTTGAGCCTTAAAATGCCGTGAAATCTTAACGACCACTTCTGGTTCTTTGTACCCTCGACGGTGCCTTTGGATCTCAGGGTTTTCGACGGTTTTACAACCAACCAAGGACACCACTCTACTCGTATAAACACGAGGAGCACAATGGTGCACTTAAAAACCTCAATCTAAAAAGTTTCGAATGGTTTTGGGGTTTGGTCCGTACGGGAGAAGGAGAGAAGGAATGAGTCCGAGAGAGTGAAAGAAAGAGAGAGTGTACGGGAGAGAGAGAGAGAGAGTTCAAGGAAGTATGTGAGTGTGTGGTCCTAAGCCAGCCAACAACACGACCAAAGTTTAGTTCTAATTAGTTTAGAACCAAACTAGAACAAACTACTAACCATAACTTCCCACTACTAACCCTAATTGGTTCCCACTAACTTGGAACCATTCTAATTGGTCCAAAACCAAACATTTTGGGCCTTCTAAACTTAGCCCAAAAATAAAATACTACCCAACACTCAAGGGTAAAATCGCATTCACATTTTTGAAGATAATAAATATGCATAAATCGGGACGGGCTGTCACAATTTACCCCCCTTAAGAAAATTTCGTCCTCGAAATTCGAACAACAAAATACATCACTGATACTCATAAAACAAGCGAGGATACATATCTCTCAACCGATTCTTAGTCTCCCAAGTAGCCTCTTCCACTGAATGGTTTCTCCACAGAACCTTTACCATACAATTAGTCTTGTTCCTCAGTACTTTATCTTTCCAATCCAATATCGTCACTGGTTCCTCTTCATAAGTCAAATCCGGATTGATCTCTAAGGGTTGAGGAGGTATCACATGTGAAGGATCCGAAACATAGTGACGAAGCATAGAGACATGAAAGACATTATGCACCTTAGATAACTCAGAAGGCAACTCAAGCCTATAAGCAACCTCACCAACTCGTTCGATGATCTAGTAAGGTCCGATGTACCTAGGGCTCAACTTACCCTTTTTCCCGAACCTTACTACTCCTTTCCAAGGCGATCACTTCAAGAATACCCAATCAACGACCTTATACACTCGGCCAGCGACATGTCTATCAGCAAGACTCTTTTGTCGATCCTGGGCCGCTTTCAGATTAGCTTTAATTACCTGAACATTCTGAGTAGTCTCCTCTACTATCTCAGGGCCCACCAAAGTTCTTTCACCCACTTCTGACCAACACAACGGTGTACGGCAAGCTCTACCATACAGTGCCTCAAACGGTGCCATCCCGATGCTAGAATGGTAGCTGTTATTATAGGCAAACTCCATTAAATCCAACTTCGCATGCCAATCGTCACCAAACTGAAGTACTGAAGATCTTAGCATATCTTCCAAAGTCTAAATCGTCCTCTCCGACTGTCCATCTGTCTGAGGATGATACGTTGTGCTGTAAAGTAATCTTGTACCAAGCGCCTCCTGAAAAGCTGCCCAGAACTTAGAAGTAAACCTAGGATCCCGATCCGAGATAATACTCACTGGTACGCCGTGATACTTCACAATCTTGATCAAGAACAACTCAGCTAATTTGTTCATAGAATATTTTTCCCTCACTGGAATGAAGTGCGCTGACTTGGTAAGTCGATCTATGATCACCCAAACGCCATCATAACCATTCCGTGTACGAGGAAGCTTGTACACAAAATCCATAGTGATATTTTCCCATTCCCACTGTGGAACAGGAAGTGGTTGCATCAAACCAAATGGCTTATTCCTTTCAGCTTTGACCTGCTGACAAACTGCACACCTACTAACATACTCTGCAATTTCTCTTTTCATACCTGGCCAATAGTAAAATGGTCTAATGGTATGATACATTTTAGTGCCTCCTGGATGCATGGCAGATGCTGAAATGTGTGCCTCATCAAGATTTTCTTTCTTTAATTCCTCAATATTTGGCACGTACATCCGTTTATCTTGCATAAGCATGCCATCGGTTTCATAGACTCTGAGATCCTTTTTCTTCCCTTAAGAAATTGCAAAAATTAAATCCTAAACTTCCTCATCATTTCCTTGAGCTTCGAGTATACGATCAATCAAAATGGGCCTAACCTGGAAACTAGCAAGTAAGGCTTCCTCTCGTGCTTCCACCAAGGCTTCTTCTTTTTCTTCTAGTTCCAATTTCACTCCAGTGGACCTCAAATCTGCAAGAAGAGGAACACGAGATGCGTACAATGCATTAACTCCACCTTGGGACTTCCTACTCAGTGCATCAGCCACTACGTTTGCACGACTAGGGTGATACTTAATCGTGCAATCATAATCACTGAGTAATTCTATCCATCTCCGCTGCCGAAGGTTAAGATCTCTCTAAGTGAAAATGTACTGAAGGCTTTTGTGGTCCGTAAAAATTTTACAATTCTCACCATAGAGATAATGTCTCCAAATCTTCAGAGCGAAAATAATGGCTGCTAATTCCAAATCATGTGTAGGATAATTCATTTCATGAGGCTTCAACTGTCTCGAAGCATAAGCAATTACCCCATCATGTTGCATCAAAACACATCCCAGGCCATTCAAAGAAGCATCGCTATAATTCTCAAAGTTACCACTATCGTCCGGAAGTCTCAGAACAGGGGCATGAGTGAGACTATACTTAAGCTGCTGGAAACTTTGCTCACAATTCTCATCCCACTCAAACTTAACTTCCTTCCTAGTCAACCTTGTAAGTGGTAAGGCAATCACTGAGAAATCCTTAACAAACCGTCGATAGTAACCTGCTAAGCCCAGGAAACTCCGTACCTCGGTGACGGCTCGTGGCTGCTCCTAACTCTCCACAGCTGCAATCTTCTGAGGGTCCACCTGAATTCCTTGAGCTGATATGACATGACCCAAGAATGCCACTTGATTTAACCAAAATTGGCATTTACTGAACTTAGCATAAAGGCGATGTTCCCTTAACTTCTTCAACACCAAAGAGAGATGTCGCACATGCTCTTCCTTAGTTCTAGAGTATACCAATATATTATTGATAAAGACAATGACGAACCTATCAAGATAATGCTGGAATACTTTGTTCATCAAGCCCATGAAAGCTGCTGGTGCATTTGTTAATCCGAACGGCATCACAAGGAACTCATAATGACCGTAACGAGTCTTAAAAGACGTTTTAGGGACATCATCACTCCTAATCTTCAGCTGATAATACCCAGACCTCAAATCAATCTTCGAGAACACACAGGCACCTCGAAGTTGGTCAAATAGATCATCTAAGCGTGGCAATGGATAACGGCTTTTAATCGTTACCCGATTCAATTGCCGATAATTAATGCACAGCCCCGTCTTTCTTCCGAACAAACAACACTGGGCTCCCCAGGGTGAAACACTAGGCTGAATGAAACCTTTATCCACTAATTCCTGCAACTGGGTTTTCAATTCTCTTAACTCAGCAGGAGCCATTCTATATGGAGTTAGAGATATAGGGTCCTTACCTGGAAGTAAATCGACGGTAAACTCCACATCTCTATCAGGCGGTAATCCAGGCAAATCATCAGGAAAGACATCCGAAAAATGCCTAACCACTCGAACTTCCTCCACACTACTGGGAGTAGTATCATTCAGCACAACGTGAGCTAAGTATCCCTGGCACCCTTTATTCAACAACCTCTTTCCCCTCAAGGCAGAAATAACACCATGCCTCACTCCACTACGTTCACCTACAAACATAACTCCGGGTAAACCTGGGCGACGGAAAGTCACCGTCTTCTCGTGACAGTGGATGTCGGCATAGTTATAGTGTAACCAGTCTGCTCCCAAAATCACATCAAAGTCCGCAAGATCTAATGGGAGAAGGTTAGCTGGCATTACTACATCTTCTATCAACACAGGACAACCCGGGTAGACACAGCTAACAGAACACTTTTCTCCTCTAGGCATAGAAAACTCTAACTCATAACCGAGAGGTGTAGATTGAGGTTGAGTCAACTGAGCAAAAGTATGAGAAATGACAGAATGGGTAGCTCCACAGTCAATTAAGACTCTAGCAAAATGACCAAGAACATTTAACGTAACCATTATTAAATCAAGATGGTTCTGGGCGTCCTGCAAAGTAATGTTGTTGATAAGCCCCTGGGCCTGTTGTCGTCCTCCTTGACCTCTACTAGCGTGCACACCTCGGCCATGCGTATTACGTTCCTGACCTGACTGACCGTGCTGCCACGACGATCCAGCACTACTGGTAGCAACATCAACTTGCTGGGGCTGTCCTCCAGACTGCCACTGTGACCCACCGGCTGAATACTAACCCAAGCGACTCTGTTGATAAGGCATGTATCCTTCTGAGTACTGGCCATAACCACTTTGCTGATAGGGATCCTAAGGGTACTGATACTGCCCTGAAGCATAAGGAATGGGATCCCTTTTGGTAATGGTACGCACCACCACGACCTGTCAGAACATAACCACTAGGTCCTGAAAACTGCTGGGTCTGAACTGGAGGTGGTAAGGAAGGCTTCTGTGGCTGCTGAAGTCTCTGCGTATTCTGAGGACAATACTTAGCCAGATGCCCCATCTGACCACATGTATAACACCCGCTGCTACCTCGACGACACTCTCCAAAATGTCGATTATTGCACCTACGGCATAAAGGAGCGTCTGTACCACCCGACTCCCTTGGCCTCTGAAAGCAAGATCCTCCAGTGGGCCTACCACCTCTCCTTTGACCTGTGGCACTAAAACCCCCACTAGAAGAACTAGAACTAGTTCCACTTTTCTTAAAACTCTGAGTCTGTCGAGGTCCCTGAGATGACTGCCATTTGCCTTTATCGTACTTCTTCTGATTACTTCCTTTTTCTTCCTCTTCTTCACTCTCACAAGGCAGGTTGTCAGAATCGTCAATTCTCAACAAAATCTCATAGAACTCCTGATAAGTAGCACAGGGTAAGATAGTTGCCATAGAGCGCCACTTCTTCTTAGTACCCAATTTAAAGCGGCGAAGCATCTTAACTGGATTAGCAGCAACTTCCTGATCATAGCGTGATAAATTAGTGAACTTCCTGTAATACTCGTTAGCGGTCAGCTTCCCCTGTTTCAGGTTAGTGAACTCCTGTTTCTTCTGATCAAGATACGCTGGAGGGATTAATCTCTTATAGAACGACTGTCTAAAATTCTCCCAGTTTGCTTTTTCCTCAGGTGACCACCCATAAGTCTCCTGATCCCATTAGGATGCAGGCTCTCTACCCAAAAACCAAGTAGTTGTCTCGACCCACCTTTCAGCAGGGAGGCTGCCTTGACTCTGCATAACCCGAAGAGTCTTCTCTACATGCTCGAGCCAACGCTCGGCCCCTTCATGTCCCTCATTACCCATAAAAGTAGGCAACTTCAGATTATACACCGTCTCTAAAGGAGTCATCTGGGAGGGCAAAGTGAAGCCTGAATGGCATTAGCTATAGCTTCCCCTAACTGAGCAATATCAGGGAAACTAGGCTCAATTGAAGGACGTGGATCTCTACGAGGAGGCATAATTATGACAGAAGACATCACAATGATTAGATTACTCACAAAATATGCAGGACTGCGGAACCTAGGCTCTGATACCAAACTGACACACCTCGACCGAGATCGAGGCATGCTGGCCGTCACGTGAGTGTGACGTAGCCATGTGCACAGTGCAGAAGCAATAATAAAGAAAGGATTACGAATGAATAAAAACCAATCTTCAAAGAGTGCCAGAAAAGCTAAGGTGCAAGAACGGAAAATAAGTGTGAATGCACAATCAAAGCAATAATAGCCTAAGTACAGTCAGCATAAGAAGTAATAATTTAAATAAAAACCCAAAGGGTCCTACATATGTGATGGTCTGTCAGAACCTCCGCTGCAACCTCGTAAGCCACCAACAAACGCTACCTAAAACCTGGAGGGGCGCAAAACAGAAAGCGTGAGTGGGCAAAAATAAAGCTTTTCGAAAATCATTTCATTAACAACAGTTATAACCCCTTGCCGTAAAACCTGTATATTTTCCCAGAAAATAGTATATACATATACTAACTCTCAACTGAAATCATCAACGTCAAAATATGTAAAAAATCATGAATATGCCAGGCCATGCAAGCTAGATCATCAGGTAAGTAATCCAAATGCAATAATAACTGCAATATCTCATCATCTGAACTCTAGCTCATAAATCATGCCTGCACACGAGTCCAACCCACTTGTAGTGGTCTATACGACAGGACTGGGTGTAAAATAATATGTTCTAGTGCTACAATCACGTGAAGACTGTGCGAATGATCGCGGGTCACCTACGAGTCGAACCCACTAAAAGTGGTCTATACGACAGGACTGTGCACCTAACTTGGATCCAAGATGAGCGTGTGGTGCGGGAGGTGAACATCACGTGAAAGACTATGGCCCTAACCATCGGCGGGAGCACTAACACTGGGGTGTAGGTTAATGAGCTCTCAAAGCATCTCATCATAATGATCATAACACAACTCCTCATCAACAACACATAAGCCTACCTGGAACTTACCTAAGTGCCCGCAGCATCAACAACCATGTACATACAATTCATAATGCATAATCAATAGTATAAATATATTGGCATGGCAATTCATTGATAGAGTCATTTAAAATGCATTTCTGGGAAAAATACTTAGCATATAGGTATATACAGAAAACCAAAAGCCCACTTACTGGTAAGTAGACATATCATAACCTCCGTGGCTACCCTGGCCACGCTTGTCCTTCGGATAGGTCTCGCCTATGTGAGAAACAACTATAATAACGTTATTTTAAAGCACATAAACAAAACTAGGAAATAACTTCTCATACAATACTCAATTGGGGTGTTTGAATATACCAAAGTGATCTACACAACCTTAGGAACATCCCTATTTTTTTAGAATTATTTTTCGACCCCTCACGTGCCCTCACGCGCCGGCCAAGGCACGCCCAGACGCGCCACCCACGCGCGGCATGTTCCTGGCACAGGGGACGGAAACCCTAACAGCATTAGGGAATATTCCGTCTAATCTAACTGACGCCGTCCACTGCCGTTAGGAATATTCCGTCAACTTGACAAAATATTCGTCGTCTTCTCCGGCGAGTCGCCGGACGCCGGCGACTGTTCGCTGGTTTCTGGAAAACTTTCTAACCTACTAATCTACCTCATTTCTGCACCATTTTTCACGTAATTTATACCAAAATGAAGCTTAGGACCTAAGGAACAACGTTATACCTGGTTTGAGTCCTAAAATCCATGAGATCTCGCCGGAGCAAGCTCGAAAATCCGGCCACCTCTGCAACTCTTCGTATATGGGCTTTCCGACGTCCAAAACCTCTTAACGATGCACTCCGAGCATCGTGGGAAGGTCCTTAAGCTTGATATGGTCCTAGAATTCACAGAAAATCAAACGTTTAAAAGTTGGTGAATAGTGACCAACTAGGAGGTCCGATTTTCCGGGGTTTCTTACGTTCAAACTTAACCAAAAGTATCCCAAAACACTAAGGAAGAAGAGTGGATACCTTTTTGAGCCTTAAAATGCCGTGAAATCTTAACGACCACTACTGGTTCACTGTACCCTCGACGGTGCCTTTGGATCTCAGGGTTTTCGACGGTTTTACAACCAACCAAGAACACCACTCGACTCGTATAAACACGAGGAGCACAATGGTGCACTTAAAAACCTCGATCTACAAAGTTTCGAATGGTTTTGGGGTTTGGTCCGTACAGGAGAATGAGAGAAGGGGTGAGTCCGAGAGAATGAAAGAGAGAGAGAGAGTGTACGGGAGAGAGAGAGAGAGTTCAAGGACGTGTGTGAGTGTGTGGTCCTAAGCTAGCCAACAACACGACCAAAGTTTAGTTCTAATTAGTTTAGAACCAAACTAGAACAAACTACTAACCCTAACTTCCCACTACTAACCCTAATTGGTTCCCACTAACATGGAACCATTCTAATTGGTCCAAAACCAAACATTTTGGGCCTTCTAAACTTAGCCCAAAAATAAAATACAACCCAACACTCAAGGGTAAAATAGTACTTTCACATTTTCGAAGATAACAAATATGCATAAATCGAGACGGGCTGTCACACCACATATGGGCCATGGTCTATATTTTTGGGCCCCGAGTTTAATTGCCTACATTTTCTAGGCCTTATGGGTTTTACAATTTTTCACCCACACTTTAATTTTAGCACGAAGTTCAAATAGTTAATTCAAATATAATTTTTAGTCCTAAAGATCTATTTGCATATTTCTCTATATATATATATATATATATATATATATATTTGTGTTTGTCTGCAGGAACATATGAACCTGAAGTTCATAATTCTTTCGAAACCTAAAGTTTTTAGAAACATGCCTTGTTAAAACCTGAAGTTTTCCTTAAAGACATCACTCATGAAAAACTCGAAGTCTTTTGATGGAACTTTAAACCAATACATTTCTATTAGAACATTAATGTTCTACTCCTATGTGAATGGATTGATATTTTCTCCATTACACTAACCACATTCTTGTCCATTTATTTTGTGATAGGGACATGTCAAATTTGAACAAACTCGACTTCACCGCTTTAGAAGTCACTGGTAGAAACTACGTCAAGTGGGTCCAAGATGTGAAGCTCCACCTTACCGCAAAGAACATACATCCAACTATTAAAGATGAAACGAACAACCCGGTTGGCAAAGCTGGGAAAGCCATTACCATGATCTTCATCTAAAGACACATTCATGATGCATTGCAAACCGAGTACCTTGTTGAGGAAGATCCATGAGCACTTTGGGTTGCTTTGGCTAATCACTTCAATCACCAAAATGACATTTTCTTGCCTGAACCAAGACACAACTGGCAGCATCTGCGCTTCCAAGACTTTAAGTTTGTGAATGAATATAATTTTGAAGTTTGTCGAATCCAAACACTTCTCAAGTTCTGTAACAAGAACTTGACCAAAGAGGATTTCTTGGAGAAGACCTATTTGACATTCTCTGCTACCAATATTGTCCTGCAGCAACAATATAAGGCTCAGAAGTTCACTAAGCTTTCAAATTTGATCTCTATTTTACTTCTCATTGAAAAGCAGAATTAGATGTGATGAAAAATCTTCCAGCTCGACATACTGGGGCGACTACTATGCCTGAAGCACACTACAGTACAAACCAACACCCAAAACGCCAACATAAGCGTGGCAAGGGTGGCCAGAAGCCACCTCATCAAGGTCAAAAGAGCCAAGGCTCATCTAAGGGAGGAAACCGAGCCCAGAAGTGCACTAACCTCGCTCCCAAGGCCCTAAACTTCAATAATAAAGGCAAAGCACCTGACACCATGGATGTGGCCATACGTTACCGTTGTGGTTCAAAGGGCCATTGGTCCACGGTTTACCGTGCTCCCCCGAATGTTGTAGCTGGATATTATTCTTGTTGTAAGAAGTTTGAATCAAATTTTATGCAAGGGAATGAACTGGAGAGTACCAAAATGGAGGTCTCTGACTTTCAGGAGGCTATTACCCTTATGGAAGATTAGAATCTTAGGCATGAACTATTTTTAGTTGACTTTTAGAACACTTGGGGCCGAATTCCACCTAGTGGCCGAACCCTCTTTGTTTATTTTTTGTTTAAGTTTGAACAACTTTCCTTTATGTTTGTATTATTTGTTGGTGATTTGTTTTTTGGATATTAAGTTTTTTTAATTACCATCCTTAAATACTTAAGTTGTTTTGAATGTATATTTGTGTTTAGAACTTTTATGCATGTGACGGATTCAAAATAAATTTTAATTTCTAAGCATGACTAGTTGGAAAGTTAGTTTTCTGGCAGATAGTGCAACCATGCACACTGTTTTGCATGAACGCATCTATTTCACTAACTTCGTACCTAAGAATGCACTTCTAACAACCCTTTTAGGCCCATCCAACCTGATCGAATGATACGGTAAGGCACGTATAATGTTGTCGAATTGTACAATCTTGACCATTGATGAGGCACTTTATTCTCCATGTTCTAGAAGAACATTGTTGACTTTCAAGGACATTAGAGATAATAATTACCATGCTAAAACCTATGTAGAAAATTGAGTTGAATTTATGTGCATCACTTCTTACTTGTGGAGCGTATCCCGAGTGGTCTATCTTGAGATCGAGACAGTATCGAGTTTTTCCTAGATCTTTCATCTCAAATTCAGACTTTAAGTGCGCTGCAATTCTCACGAGCTTTTCGGGAGTTCCGAATAGGTTCATATCATCGACATAAATTGCAATAATCTCAAAACTGGAATGTGACTTCTAATGAACACGCAAGGGCATAGTTCGTTGTTCACATATCCCTGACTAGTCAAATACTCACTCAAACGGTTATACCATATTCTTTCGAATTGCTTCAAATCGTAGAGTGAAAGCCTCAGTCGAATTGAGAGTGTGTTCCGAGGTTTGAAAATATTTGATCCAATCAATATAAGTCCTTTGGTGACTTTCATATAAATTTTCATATCAAGATACCCATAGAGATGCGCAGTTACTACGTCCATCAGCTACATACTCAATTTTTCGGAAACTACCAAATTGTTAAGGGAGTGAAAAGTAATCGCATTTATAACGGGTGAATAAGTTTCGTCATAGTCAATCCTAGGGTCTTGGGAGAAGCCTTGTGCAACAGGATGAGCTTTGTAATGCACAATTTCGTTCTTTTCATTACGCTTCTTAACGAAAACCCACTTGTAGCCAACGGGCTTCACATGTGGAAGAGTAGAAGCTACAGGTCCAAACACCTTATGTTTCGCAAGCGAATCGAGTTTGACTTGGATTGTTTATTTCTAGTTTGACTAATCGGTTCTACATCGACATTCATCCACGGAATGGGATTTAATGTCATCGCTCAACATGATCTCAGTAGCTACTGCATATGCTAATGCATCGTCAATAATCATATCATTTCTACACCAAACATCATCCTAGCTAGCATAATGGACCGAAATCTCATGATTATCGGGAGATGGATTCATTACTTCAAGGATGCTTCCATAATCTAGAATTTCATCATGAGTTGGATAGAATGAGTAGGCGATAGTCGGATTCACGGTAGGCTCAACAGCCTGTGTAGTGGGTTTCCTCTTTTGTGGTGTGAATCCTTTAAACTAAGAGGTCTACCACACTTTTGTGTAGGGTAGAGGATTGGCTAGCCACTAATGTACGTGGATCGGTCAAATTGGCGTCCTGGGGCTCCAGGAGGGAAATCCATCGTACCTTTGGTACATCCATCTTTGCAGGCACATTTGCAGCTAGAATGTGTGATCTTGTCACTCGCGCTAGATCTGTGAAAGCATCTGGCATGCTCTGAGCTATGCTTTGAAGATTTAATATGTGCTACACTTCAGGAAAGGTGATGTTCTTATCTCCCCCTAATGATAGGAAGATTATCTCTGGAAATGACAATCCGCGAAACGAACAGTAAAATGATTGCCTGTCAAAGGTTCTAAGTAAAGAATGATTGAAGGAGAATTATATCCGACATAGATTCCCATCCTTCATCGAGGCCCTATTTTTGTATGTAAGGGCGGCCAAATCGGCACATAGACCACATAACCAAAAACACGCAGATGCGATATGTTAAGTTCGTATCTAGTAACCAACTGAAGGACGCTATATCGCTAGATGTAAAACGAGATCCCTTCCGTCCAAAGGAGGATGATGACAAGATTTTGGAAGCCGACGTTCCTTATCTAAGTGTGATAGGTGCTTTATTGTACTTAGCTCAATGCACTAGACCCGACATCTCATTCGATGTTAATCTTTTGGAAAGATACAGTAATGTACCAACACTCAAACACTGGACTGGTGTTAAAGATATCTTTCGTTACCTTAAGGGTACTATGAATCTGGGCTTGTTCTATCCTTACGGATCCTCGAGTGATGCCACACCCCCTTATCTCGAGTCGATTCTCGCCTTTTGGTTATGCCGACACCTTTTGGTTACGTCGACGCCTTTTGGTTATGTGCGCTCACAAACGGGTTATGTCTTTACTTTTGAAGGCATCGTAATATCTTGGAAGTTAACTAAACAGACCTTAGTTGCCACTTCATCTAACCATGCTGAAATTATCGCCTTACATGAAGCTACTTGGGAATGTTTATGGCTGAGAGCAGTTGTGGGCCATATTCAAAGCTCATGCGATCTTTACCCCCTCGTTGACATTCCGAGAATGATCTATGAAGATAACAAAGCAGGCATCAAACAACTCAAGAAGGGTTACATCAAATGAGACAACACCAGACATTGCGCCGAAGTTCTTTTTCTCACATCAACAACAAAAGCATCAGAAGATTGAATTTTTGAAAATCCATTCACAAGACAATCTTGCCGACCTTTTTCACCAAATCACTACCGAAGGCGACGTTTCAGAAGCTTGTTCAAGGAATAGGTATGCATAAACTTTCTGAGTTTAAACATTGTTAGTTCTCTTTGGAATTATGTCAAACTTAGAGGGAGTATCCTGAAGTTTACTTACTTGATCTTAACTGCTCTTTTTCCCTATGAATAGGAGCACTTTTTTCCTTTGGGGTTTTGCTCTCTAACGAGGTTTTGGCGAGGCACCAATTAGACTATGGGTTTTGTTCGTACTCGGGTTTTACCATAGCCATTGGTTTTTTTGTGAGACTTAGTTCCTTATGCAAGTTCCTACTTTACTTTGAGACTAACCTGTTCCCATAATCAGTGCTGATGAGTCAACTTCCTCAACTCTACATGATGCTAAATCTACTTGAGTATTTACACACTCAAGGGGGAGTGTTATAAACATTGTATTTAAGTGTGATTGTGTAAATCCTAGATTAGATTTGATACTAGTTATTCTTCCCATTAGGACTTGTATTCCTTGGAGGAGAAGTATTCTTCTCTCCCTTATTACTATAAATAAAAGCACTGCTAAGTGGAAATAACACATCATTTACACAACCCTACAAACACATTTTCTCCCTCCTTACTCTCTCTCTGCTGTGTGCCTCTCTCTCCTGTCAGATTAAAATAAGCCACAACATAAAGCACTAATAGAAAAACCTAAATAAAAAGCTCACGCCCATTAAAATTGTGTCAGTGGGATGAACGGTGGAAGATTAAATCCCCACAGTATAAGAAACCTCTAGAGAATGGGGAATTAAAGCCCACTGAGTAGGAGGCTGAGTCAATGGTTGGACTGGACCATGAGGCCCAATTAAAGGCCTATAGATATGTTTTGTTCGGTTCTTTGGAAATGGTTCGTGATGGTATTGCAGGATTATCTATATATATGTATATACCAAAATACCCCCTCTACACCTTTTTTTTTTTTTTTGGAACTTTAACAAAAAACTCACGGTATTCGTTCACTGTAACGAAAAACCTTATTTTTACACTAAAAAAGTCAATCCTGGTACTATTCATTTTACCCTTTATTTTGCCATTTTCGTTAAAATTCAAAGTTTTCAAACTGTTTTCTTTAGTTTTCCTGTTTTTTTTCCTTTTAAACAAACGGTATTATCTGCACTTAGGGAGTCAAGAAATAGGCTAAGCCTCACAATGGACTAGCAATAATGTGGCTCGAATTCGCTTAAAATACACCTCTATACTTCGAATGTTGAAATGAAAATAGTGAATTAAAAATTGTGAAAAATAAAAGATGTCCACGTCGTGCGCAGTTTTTGTTGTTGCTTTCTTTGAATCTTTAAAATAACTATAAAATCAATGTTTTAAATAAATGTTACTTAGAAAATTAGCATCCAAAATTAGTAGACCATGAACATGATGTAGACATTTAACCACTAATTGAAACAATCACAAGATTAGTGCATTGTCTCTATAATAATAATATGGTTTTTTACTGTTAAAGATCAATGTATACGCTTTTTCCACGCCAACTACTTTTTTGATTGTGTAGTTTTTGTCTTAATATTGAAAGAGATTCAAAAGTCGAATCTTAATGACCAGCAAATTATAATGTCAAAACGTATCACTAGGAACGTGTGTGGAATCAACCATAAACGATTTGGTTCGCATGAAGAAAAGTTTTGTTACTTGTGTGGTAGGTAGGAAGTAGAATATGAAATTTTTTATGGTACTTTGTAGTCTTTGATAATTTCAACTTTTAACCACTAGTTGTTTAGTCAAAAGCACATAAATAAATATAGGTTAATAAAATTTTGCACTCTCAAGTTTAGGTGCAATTGCAAACCTACAAATCATCTTTAAAAGATTGTACTTTCATACACAAAATTACGATTTCGTTGCAATATCATAAATCCGTCTCAATTTCTATTAGTTTCACCATTATCTGCATGTGGGAGAAATAACAGAAAATATGAGAATAATACAAGGATTCTAGTGACAATAATCATAAAGAAAATAACAATATCAATTGTGTACAAGATTAATAAAAAAAACTAGAGAAAGTAAGAAATGCTGACAAACTTGGAGATTGAGGCTTGCATAAATGCAATGCCCTAAAGACAGAACTTGGAGATTGTGCTTGTAGTTCGGTAGCTAGGCATCCATCTCTCAAGATTGAACAATCTAAAATCCTTGCTCGAAGCATTGCAATCTTCGGACTCTAGTGAACTTTGTATGTTTTGTATTCTTAAGGCACAACTCAGATATGATACGGAAAAACACATAGTGGAGTGTGCTTGAGTTTATATAAAACTCATGGCACCCTTTGACAAATTATGTGCCCTTTGACAAATCATGTGTCCATTTATTTTAAACCAGCTGATTTAAAATATAGGAGGAAATGAGTGACTTTCGAATTGTGGTTGATGCCTCGACTTTGGAGTTGTCGATGGACTTTGATATTTCGAATTGGAGTAAATTGGTATTGGATTTTGCAAGTTGTATATTCATTGTGAGAAAAAAGAGTACAAGACCTAACCAATATATGTACATCAAAGAGAAGGAACAAGCCTCCTATCCCTCCTTGATTTATGCCTAAAAGCTAACAAACAAAAGTAAACAACTACAAGATACACATCCCTTGAATTAAGGGGATTCACAATAAGAAACATTATTGGTGACAACAATATATAAGAGTGCAGAAAACAGCCCACTCTACACGCTACATCAACCCATCCCCCTAAAACTAGGTTAACAACTTGTACACTTCTTCTAAAACTCCCCCTCAAGCTGGATCAAATGGGTCAATTGATCCACGCTTGAACAAAAGATGCTGAAAAACAGCGAACGTCAATCCTTTTGTGAAAATATATGCTAGTTGATAATGACTGCATGTGTACTGAGTTTTAATCACCTTCGGCTAAACTTGATTGTTAACGTAGTGGCAATCAACCTCAATGTGTTTAGTTTTTTCATGGAATACCATATTCGATGCAATTGCATCGCAGCCTGGCTATCACGGTGCAGGGACATAGGTTGCTGATCAGAAAACTCTAAGTCCAACATAAGGTGTTTGAGCCAAATTAGTTCACACGAGGTGGATACCATAGCACGATATTCTACCTCGGCGCTGGAGTGTGCAACAACACTTTGTTTCTTGCTTTTCCAGGTAACTAGGTTGCCTCCTACAAAGGTACAGAAACTTGTGGGAGCCCAATCAACATCTGTATAACCTGAGATGCAAGTGTGACCATTGTTGCGCATAATAATGGAATAATTCCTTTACCAACAGAACCCTTGAGGTAACAAAGCACACGGTGAACAATCTTCAAATGTTCCATGGTTGGAGAGTGCATAAACTGGCTAACAAGATTGACAACATGTGAAATATCAAGATGTGTGATAGTCAGATAAATGAGTTTACTAACCATCCTTTGATAGTAACTTAAGTTTGGAATGGCATCACCGTGAGTTTTCAGCTTCAAGTTGTTATCCAAGGGAGTGCGAGCAGGCTTGCAATATGTCATATTTGCTTCATGAAGAAGATCAATAACATACTTACGTTGGTTGAGGAAGAAGCCTTTGTGAGAATGTGCCATCTCAATTCCCTATAAATATTTGAGAGTGCTAAGATCTTTGATTGCAAACTTGTTGTTGAGATACTGTTTAAGAGCATTGATCTCAGAAATATTATCACCTGTCACAATTAGATCGTCAACATAAATTAGCACAATGAGTTTACCCACTGAGCTAGAACAAACAAACAGAGAGGAATCCGCAATGCTTCGTCGAAAACCAACTCTTTCTAGAACATGACTTAGCTTGGTATACCATGCACGTGGACTTTGCTTGAGACCATAAATGGATTTATGAAGTTTGCACACCATTTATGGGTTATTTGATTGAGAATGACATGGGGAAAACTTCATGTAAACCTCTTCTTCAAGTTCACCATGCAGAAAAGCATTTTTAACATCCATTTGAAAGAGAGGCTATGCATTGTTGATTGCAACTGACAACAACATCCTAACAGTGTTCATTTTTGTCACGGGAGCGAATGTCTCCTTATAGTCAACCCTATAGGTTTGTGTAAATCCTCAAGCAACCAAGCGAGCCTTATGTCTTTCAACCGTGCCATTTGAATGAAACTTGGTTTTGTACACCCATCGGCTCCCCACTACCTTTTTCCCTTTTGGCAGTTTCACTATGGTCCATGTGTGATTTTCATGAAGAGCTTGAAGCTCTTCTGTCATGGCAGTTCTCTACTCACTATGAAGATTAGCTTCTTGAAAACTCTGTGGCTCACGGGCTTCATTAATAGCACTTAAGAACGCAACAAAACATGGTGAGACTTTGCTATAATCAATAACATCAGTCAAATGATACCTGGTAGTGTATGTCACATAGTCATTTAACTTGGAGGGAAGTTTCCTCTCACAAGCAGGATTGCGACGAACTGGAGGAGAGTGGGTTGTAGGCAACTGAGTAATGTCATTGTTGGAAGGAGTACGAGTCTCTGAAGGTGGAGAGAATTTCGCTTCAAGATGTGTCACGGAGTGGAGGTTGCCAGCATCCAGTTCATGCTCACTAGAAATACATGTTGTATCTTCTTCATTTGGATATGGAGTTGGAAATCAATCCAGTAAATGATCCCTCTGTCTAAAATAATCCAATGGTTGTGAGAAGTAAGGAAATTTTTCTTCAAATTTAACATCCCTTGAAACAACCATTCTTCTAGTTGTTGGATTGTAACACTAGTAAACTTTTTGGGTGGATGAATAACCTAGAAAGACACATTTGGCAGCCCTTGGGTCTAGCTTGCCACGATTTTGTGCTTGAATGTGAACAAAGCATGTACACACAAAGACTGTGATAAATTGATCGTTCTATCTTTCAAGACCTCATAAGGTGATTTAAAGTTCAACACCTTACTAGGTAATCTATTGATGAGATATGTTGCAGTGAGAACTCCTTGAGACCAAAATTTATTTGGCACATTCATGTGAAACATAAGAGCTCTAGTCTTCTCAGGTAGATCTCTATTTTTCCTCTCGGTTACCCCATTTTGTTGGGGCGTTCCAACACAACTCGTTTGGTGTAGTATACCATGCATGCTCAGATATTGTGACATATTATAGGACATATATTCAATGCCATTATTTGATCGTAAAACATGAATTTTTGAAGCAAATTGTGTGGTCACAAATCTATGAAAATCTTGAAAAACATTCATCACTTCATTTTTAAATTTCAAAAGGTACAACCAAGTGATCCTTGTGAAATCATCCACAAAAGTTACAAAGTATTTGTATCCATCAAAAGACTCTAGAATTGGCCCCCAAACATTGGAATGCATGATTTCAAAAGGATTACTAGCCCTAGACAAAGAGGAGGTAAATGGTAATCTAGTAAACTTAGAGAAGTGACACACGTCACAAGAACTTGTAATTCTGCACAAATTTGGGAACAAAGTGGATAAGACTTTTTCAGAAGGATGCACAAGTCGATGATGCCAAAGTTGTTGTTCTTGAGCTAAGCTTGAAGTGACTTGAAAAACCTTGGGAACTTGAGTATGCTTGGAAAGCTAGTAGAGACCATTTAAGAAAAATCCTTCACCAATCGTCTTCTTGGAGACTAAATCTTGAAAAATCATATTTTTTGGAGAGAAAATGGCAAGACAATTTAATGAGTTTGTGATCATGCCAACAGATAAAAGTTGAAATGGGAATGAAGGGACATAAAGAGCTTCAGACTCGACATCACTTGAGATCAAATGTGTTTTTCCTTTTCCTACAACCATAGCACCCTTGCCATTAGCAACTGACACTTGAGGTGGAGTTGAAAGTTTTTCAAAGTTATGCAAGTTTGTAGACTTGTTAGTCATATGATCAGTGGCTCCTGAATCTATAATCCAATAATCATGCACATTACCTACTTTGAGAGCAGTTGAGAAAGAATGTAAGATACCTGGGATATCTTGTTGTGTCACATCTTCATTTTCAGCCAGAAAGCCAGCAAACTGTCCTAGTAAGGCAGTTTGATTTTTGTCACACTAATTCATTGGTCCTTCACTGTCTCCATAACCATGTTTCTTGTGAAGGAACGCAACAAATTCATTGATTAGAGTAGCTGGATTGGAGGTGAACTTCAGTGCTCCCTCAGATAAAGTGGTGGCAACATGATTTGCCTTGTAAGAAGAGTTGTGTGAGCCCTTAAAAAAACCTTTGTTGTTTTCCCTAGGGAACCTTGGCCTTAGCTTTAGATGAAGAATCCAACAATAGTCTCTTAAATGCCCACCAGCATCACAATGGCTACATTTCAAACCAGATTTTCTTCCTTTGTAACCCTTCTCCTCACTAGGTTTGTGGTTAGAAAAATATACCCTAGCTTCTGGTATATTTGCCTTTACATCCAAGGTCATGACTTTTCTGCAAACTTAATCCTTTTGAATCGTGGCACACACACTTGAGAAATAAGGTAGGTCTGGATTCATGAGGATGTGACTTTGAAGGTCTTCGTATTTAAGACTCAGGCTTGCTAGAAGCTGGAATATCTTGTCTTCCTCAGCTCTCTTAGTTAACATAGCAACATCAATGATATGTGGTCGATACACATTCAACTCGTTCCATATGGTGGTCAGCTTTCCAAGGTGTTGCACAAATGAATTTCCCTCACGTTGCAAGCTAGCAATATCCTTCTTTAACTTAAACACTTGAGCTGCATTATTTTGATTCACATACATTTCCTTGAGATTTTTCCAAAAAGTCAAGGAGGATTCAGCATAACTAAAAATTTCTGCAATCTTACGATCCATATGATTGAGTAGCCACGACATGACCAACTGGTCTTTGCACAGCCAAGCATCGTAATCTGGTGATGACTTCTCGGGCATTGAAATAGCACCATTGACATAGCCAAGCTTTGATCGTCCTCCCAAAGTACGAGTGATTGTTCTCTCCCAGGGAAGATAGTTAAAATCATTTAGTAAGATAGAACTAAGATGTTGATTTGTGTTGATATCAACATTTGAGCGAGGTGATGATGGAGCATCATGAGAGCTGTCTCCTTCGCCATGTACTGAACTTTCTTCAGCCATGTTTGAAGAACAAAAGAAGCTCACAAATCTCGCAAGAAAGTATACAGAGACATGCCGGTTAGGGTCACTGCTCTGATACCATATTGGATTTTGCAAGTTGTATATTCATTGTGAGAAAAAATAGTACAAGACCTAACCAATATATGTATATCGAAGAGAAAGAACAAGCTTCCTATCCATCCTTGATTTATGCCTAAAAGCTAACAAACAAAAGTAAACAACTACAAGATACACATCCCTTGAATTAAGGGGATTGACTATAAGATACATTATTGGCTACAACAATGTACAAGAGGGTAGAAAACAGCCCACTCTAGGTTAACAACTTGTACACTTCTTCTAATAATTGGGAATCTGGTAAGTTGTCACGCCCCAGACCCGGGTTGGTAATAAAAATTCGAACCCGAATCCGAAATGTGAGCTAAAAGCTTAATAAATAAAAGGAAATTGACACGGGTTGGAAAATAAACTCCTCTTATTAAAAATAATTCATTATTCTCAAACAAATCAACAATTTTTTACAACCTACAGTAAATAGATGAATAAAACTTTCTATTCTCCAATCTAATCTGATCTCATCTTGCCTACTCTATTGAATGTCTAGTTCGTAAACCTGCATAACAATAGAGGGGTGAGCTTCAACAGCTCAGTAGGGACATAACCTTATCACAGTAAATTGACAATATTAAATTAAGTGTTATGAAATCATATATCCAGATATCAAATTATTATTGATAATAATGCATGAGTGCAATGCAACCTCTTTGGTTACCCTCGTTAATTTATATAATAAAACACGCGGACCTGCACGTCCCATGCCATGCATTTTACCCCTGTAGAGGTGGTTCAAATGTTCTATTATAGAAACTAACCCCCGTACAATATCCCAAGATAAACCCCTTTTGCTAGTCATCTTATCTAATTCATTGATCTCCAGCCCAAATCACCCACATCGACAATTCCCGTCGATATCATATTCTAATGTGCACATCGGGCTCGCCTGGAAATGGTTTCACAATGAATAGATTCAACTACATAAAAGATCCTTTCCAACTACCCTCATTTCCTGAATTCCAATCTCAACACTGAAATTCCCACCACATCAACATGAATGATGCACAAATAATATCATTTTATCTTTCACATGTATCATAATATATTCTCAACGAATAACATTTCAGCAATAATTCTATAACCAATAACAAGTAAACACTTAACTGAAACAATTAACCAATTAAATCCAACCATATAAATCAACCAAAAAGATCAAGAATATTATAGCACTTCACGAAATTTAATAAAATCAATTTCCGTAAAGGTCTGCCTTATTTCTCGTACCTGGATTCCAAAGTTAAACAAAAATCCACGTCATTACTGGAGTAGCTAAGCTCCACGTACTTATCAACGTCAATACCACAATAGCTAAGTTCCACCTATTTGAGGAAGCTTCTTGATTGCTCCTAACACCATATCTTTCTTTCAATCTCTTTTCTTTCCTAAATCTCTCTCTCTCTCTCATATATATATATATATATATAAATATATACACGCATAACATATATATAAATTTATACATGCACATCATATGTATGTATGTGTGTGATACCAATCTCTATGTAATGCATGCATTGCATGCTATCTCCGTCTCTCTCTCCTACGAGAGCTCACAAGCTACACCCCCGCCTCCTTTTTCCAAAAACAATGGAGCGAGGTTTCTATGTATAGGTTAGGGAGACTGGCAACAACTTAGTTGCAATTGGATGGTTTTGGCGGTCTCAAAGGCAAGGATAAACGGGTGTCCTAAAATCTTTCCACGCAGCCACTTTTTGATGAAGACTAAGCAACCTATACTGCTTATTCGACAAACCTAAAATCACGTGTAAGAAATATAAGTGACTAAGCACTTAACCTATCCACCCTTGCCGCTTCCAGGTTCCATGTTGCACCATTAATTACCTATAAAATTGGCATCTAAAACTCTAAATAAATATTTATTTTAATTTTAAAATACAGGGTCTCACATAAGTGCTCGAGGGGTTGGCTTCCTTTCCTCTTTTGGATCGAACCCTAAGCCAATCCTTAATTCATATATTCATTTACGAGAAGATGAGGATGATGACACCTGTCTGTACAAGAGCAAAACAAGAGCAAGATGATGAATGATGATAATGAAACCTCATGAATCCAATCCTTAATTGCCATAGTTTGTTCTTCAAATAATTGTATTTTTAAGGCTTTTTAGCCAAAATGATCCTTGAGATTTGCATAACACATCACTTTGGTCCCTAAGATTGAAAATCAATAGAAATGGTCCATGAGATTGTCCAGCATCCATTATTTTGGTCCTTCCGTTAAAAACTCCGTTAAGTATCCCGGAGCTCTTGGCTGGAAGTTTGGGCAATTTTCAAAACTTCGTATCTCAATTGTTTCTTAACCAAATTCGACCCATAATATATCAAAATGAAGATAGAAAAATATAAAACAAGACTATACCTACTTAGAAGCCCAATAGTTGCCGGAAAATAGCCTAAAATGTGACTAGTCAGCGTGAAAACTGGAAAACTCGCCGGAAACTAGGTAAACTTTAAACGTTCATAACTTCTTCAATACTCAACAAAATCCAGTGATTCAAAAACAAAAATCATACTTCTTGATGAGACAAAGAGAATGGTACCTTTCTTGATGGTTAATTCGTCGTGGTTTGGCCGAAAAATGGCTTAAAAGTGGCTAACTCTATACCAAGACAACCATTTTCGACCAAAACACAGCTATTTAGCTGTCGAAAAAGGTACCATTCTCTTCGTCTCGACAAAAAGTATGATTTTTATTTTTGAATCACTCGATTTCATTACGTGTTGAAGTTATGAACGTTTAAAGTTTACCCATTTTTCGGCGAGTTTTCCAATTTTCCTGCGGACCAGTCACCTTTCAAGCTATTTTTCGGCTATCTCTGGCAACCATTAGGCTTCTAAATAGGTATAATCTTATTCTCCACTTTCCTATCTTCATTTTGATATATTATGGCTTAAATTTGGTTAAGAAACGATTGAGTTACGAAGCTTTAAAAATTGTCAAAACTTCCGGCCAAGAGCTTCGAGACACTTAACGGAGTTTTTAACGGAATGACCAAAATAATTGATGGTGGACAATCTCGTGGACCATTTCTATTGATTTTCAATCTCAGGGACCAAACTGATGTGTTATGCAAATCTCAGGGACCATTTTTGCTAAAAAAAACCTATTTTTAATAGAATTTTCTATTTTTTTTCACATTTTTAAAGATTTAATTTGTTTTTGTTCGTATGGCGCAAATGTGGCATCTACGTCAGCAAACATGTGGAACTTACATTTGCCATATCTTCACCTAACCGTCAATTGACCAGATTGACTAACGGATATATATCATTGTAACCAAAACACAATTTTGTATAGGAGATTGTAATTTTTTTTAATGATTTTGTATGAGGTTACAACCATACTCAAATTTGAGAGTGCAAACTGTAGTTCACCAATAAACATCTAATTAAAAAGTTCATAATATCTTATATTATGGAGCTTCCTAGAATTTTTTTGAAAAAATAGAGCTTATATTATAGGGGACACACGCTTACATGAGCCCACGACTATAATGTTTGACGACGGAAATCAAGGATAGACTTGTGGGCTTGAGCACACGACTATCATGTATTAGTTAAGCAAAACCATATTATCTCACTTTCTAGACATAAAATACACATTGGCTGCTTTACTATTTAAAGCTAAATTGACCGGTTTAAGTCAAAGTTATGAGAAATATATTTTTAGGAAAAACTAATGAAAATGGCTTGAAAACTTTGAGTTTTAACGATAAGAACAAAATAAAGGGTAAAGTGAATAGTATCAGGTTTGATTTTTTAGTGTAAAAATGTGGTTTTTCGTTAAAATGAACAGTACCGTGGGCTTTTCGTTAAAACTCCCTATATTTTTAAAGAGACCACATAATTAATCAACATTCTATCAGATAATTTTTTTTAATTGATGTGACTTGTACACATCACTTGACACAGCAGAACAGATAAGACACCAATTTGATATGAAAGTGTAATCTTCTTAGCATTTGAGCAATTTTTCATTTTTAAATTAGAAATTAGATAGTTTTTGTCGTTGGAATCATTGACCACCATCTCTTTGGAAAGTGTCACTCAAAATTTATAAGCGAGAATTGACGTTATCTATGAATAGTCCCTCTGCTCCGTTACAATATTAAGCACCTGGTAATTATTGAAAGCTTCAAGAATCCAGAGGGTTTCTGGTTTGGATGTGGCTTGGGTAATAAAGCACTTCACCTGATGCAATGAACTTGTAACATATAATATTGGAACTGAAGCTTCGTTGCTCTCACCGTCCTTTATACTACAAACAGTAATTGAAGCACCAAAACCAAAACCTATGGTAATACACAGTATTACGCACTAGTCTTTTTTTTTTCTTTTTTCTTTTTCTTTTTTTTTTTAACAAACGATATTATTTACACTAAGATGAGGAATGTGAGTTTAGTCTCACAATGAGCTAACAATAATATGGTTCTGTTGACCCTAAAAACTACCAAGCCTACGTGGCGCACAGGCCGAATAATCTATGAGCTAACTACGTCCTTCGGTTGAATGCGGGGCGTGCCAACTCGACGGCCGAGCTCGGCCGATGAGTAAAATATGTGGATGTGGTGTTGAGCGCGCTACTGACTTCTGAATCTTGCGACTGCGGCCGAGGAAGGAACACGTCTCGGCCTTTGGGTTCTAGAGCCTGAAGACAAGGCTGCTAGTTCTGCGAAGTTCAATATCAAATTCGGCTTTCAATGTGCCGAATGTAGTAACCTGTAACACCTCACTTCGCCGAGAAGGCTGATGAGATGACCTCTGCCAATAAGGATTCGAAAATCCTTCTCCGCCGAGACTTGGATAGATAACCAGTCGGCCCTGACGCAGTGCTGTTTATCCAAACTGAAGGTGCTCCGCGGTCGGCTGATTCTACGGCAACAGTGCTGTTTATCCAAACTGAAGATGTTTACCGGTTGCCTCCACAGTGCTGTTTATCCAAACTGAAGATGTGTTGGCGAAAAAGAAAATAAAAAATCTCAAGGTTGAGAGGGTTTGCGCAGGGCAGATTTGTGTGTTGAGTTGGAGATCCTTTTTCCATTGCCACTGCCTCTGTATTTATAGAGACATATGCACGTTGGTTGATAAGCCAATCTAGGCTTCTGCCATGTACTAGAACTCTTCTCCTGATCGTGTCAGATAAACCTTATATTCCCAAGACTCTGAACTTAGTCAAAAATACAACCAAATTCAACCCTTGTGTTCAGTCTTATCACATCGACTCCCAAGATAACCTTGCACCTTTTCACACGGCATGCAGATTAGAATGTAGCCTATATATATATATAGGCTACAAAATCCCTCTTGTCGGCCATAATCTTGATAATAGTTTCTAGCCTCTTCCATTGTATCAAAAAGCAACCCTACATATGGAGTTTTCAAGCCTTTTGAATTCTCATTTGGAATACATGTTTCATCATTCTCGACTTGAACTGTGTCTTGTACCTATTAACGTATATTAATCATGCTTAATGATCCAAGTTAAAAAAAACATGATAAATATATGCTTAATGAACTACGGACATAAACGTTGATTAGAAAAAACAACTATAAACTTTTATTAAAATAAATACTAAGGGATATTAAATTGAGTACATACTGGAGACATGGAGGGAGAGTTTGATGCAAAATCTGCCACGCACTCTGCCATTTTGAACGAGAATAGATTAGAAACAAATTGAGTGATGATGGAAAAGAAAAGCTTATTAGGTTTGCATTGGAAGAAGGAGAAACGTAATTAAGGTTTTTGTTCTTGTTCTTCACCGATTATTACAAATAAATGAGAGATGGAGATTTGATTAAAATACTTTCCCCAAAAATAGGATTAGATGATATATTACATTCAAAGATGGTTATTAGACTATTAAGATGGAAAAGAAAATAGGCTATTAAGATGGTTATATGTGTCATCGCAAATTAAGCAAATAGTCTATTAAGATGGTTATTAGACTATTAAGATGAAAAAGAAAATAGTCTATTAAGATGGAAAGTTTATTAAGATAGATGAGAGAGAAAGAGAATTAAAATTATAAAGATTTATTTATATTTAATATGTATTTTTCAGAAAATAGAAATAAAATTAATTGTCATATTATCAATCTATCATCTCAACCATTGAAAGTTGACTAATCTAATGGCTAGATACTTGTGTCAAAAATTGTGTAAAAAACATGGTGCCATGGATCCGCCCCTATATATATATATATATATATATAGCTGGTAGCCCTTCCTTCACACGGCATGCAGGCTTGTCATCAATCCATCTGACAACATCCATAAACCTAATCTACTTAGGTTTTCTATTCCACCTTTATCCAAGGCTTGCAAATCTAATCTAAAGCCATCACTTCAACGCTCTCTAGACTAGGTGCATGCAACCAATTCGATGTCAAACTTCGAAAATAAATCCAAGCTGCTATAATCCGGTGTACTGCTAACAAATCCAAATTAATTCGGACTGTTCTGCTTGCTTCTGAATCGGGGCTATGATTTGTATTCCGTTTATTTTGTACAAGATGACTTATTAAAAGATAATTATTACGATTAAAAAACCATAACGTTATCTCTTATCCAACGATCTAAAACCATGCTCACTTAACGACTTTGATCGCACTGGCCGATAGTGTAAATTGGCTTATCAACCAACGTGCATATGTCTCTATAAATACAGAGGCAGTGGCAATGGAAAAAGGATCTCCAACTCAACACACAAATCTGCCTTGCGCAAACCCTCTCAACCTTGAGATTTTTTATTTTCTTTTTCGCCAACACATCTTCAGTTTGGATAAACAGCACTGTGGAGGCAACCGGTAAACATCTTCAGTTTGGATAAACAGCACTGTTGCCGTAGAATCAGCCGACCAAGGAGCACCTTCAGTTTGGATAAACAGCACTGCGTCGGGGCCGACTGGTTATCTATACAAGTCTCGGCGGAGAAGGATTTTCGAATCCTTATTGGCAGAGGTCATCTCATCAGCCTTCTCGGCGAAGTGAGGTGTTACAGGTTACTACATTCGGCACATTGAAAGCCGAATTTGATATTGAACTTCGCAGAACTAGCAGCCTTGTCTTCAGGCTCTAGAACCCAAAGGCCGAGACGTGTTCCTTCCTCGGCCGCAGTCGCAAGATTCAGAAGTCAGCAGCGCGCTCAACACCACATCCACATATTTTACTCACCGGCCGAGCTCGGCCGTCGAGTTAGCACGCCCCGCATTCAACCGAAGGACGTAGTTAGCTCATAGATTATTCGGCCTGCGCACCACGTAGGCTTGGTAGTTTTTAGGGTCAACATTTTGGAACGCCCAGTGGGACCCAGTGCTAAAACTACGAAGTTCACATGATAAATCAAGATCTCAATCGAGTTCCATTGGATGAGATTTGGCACCTATTCAAAGAAAGTTCCAAGAGGTATGCCAAATTCCTTGAGGAGTACTGTAGAGATATTGACAAAAGGCTAGAGGCCGGGGGGCAATTTTTCGCTCCGGCCACAACCAACTTTCGGCCTAAGAAGATTGTCGAGATGGACGAAGAAAAACCTGGGCCACCCATTGTTTCGGCCGAGATTGAAAGTGTGGTAGGCCTAGAAGAAGAAGTTCAAGTCTCTGAGCCAGAAATTGACTTGGAAAATAGTTCGTCAGAGGAATGTTCCAATGACGAACAAGACCAATTCACAGTTTCAGCTGAACAAACCACGCCAATCGATATGATTATTGGTGATAAAGTCGATATGGAGAAATCTCGTTCGGCTAAGTTGTTCGAGTTGAAAGCCGAAACTATGACGGTCGATATGGTTATTGGCGATAAGGCCGATATGGAGAAATCCCATTCGGCTAGGTTATTTGAGTTAAAAGCCGAAATTATTATGCCTCGGGGGCATAATAATTGTTCAACACATTCGGCGGTTGAAAATAAAAAAAATTTCCAAAGTCAAAAATATTTGGAGAATTTTTTTTATTCGGCCTAGGGCAAGATCAATTTGACAATTTTGTTATGACGAGATCTCGGCTTCGAATAAAACATCGTTGGCCTCCTCCACTTTATAGTTCGGCCACTTTTGTTTTCCTTTGAAAAAAAAAAAAAAAAAAATTCTTATCCATTCGGCCTCTGGACCGATACTTAAGAAAATTGGGGGGCAGCAACATGGCAATCCAGTAGGCGATCCAAGCTTCGCATTAAAGTTTCAGCCGAACTGTTAAAATTTTTAGGTTTGGCCGAAGTTCGGCCCCAAAATTTTATTTTATTTTTTTTAGCCGAGCTACTCGGCATTATGGAAACATATACTACTGAATTAATCGTGCAATTAATCGTGCAATTAATCCATGTGTGGGATAAAGATGGAGTTGTAACATGGTGATGTGACAAGATAAGAGGTAGGCTTCAGCCTAGACATTTTGTGGAGTGAGGCTTCAAAGTTATGTCAGACGTATTGGTTGATTGGTGACTATTTGGCCATAAATATATATATATAAAGCCTTTATTCTCGGTGAGTAGGCCAATTCAAAAAGACATACCCCAATGGTCATTCGACATGACAAGTAGAGACATTATCAATGGCAGCTTTTCGACTAGTGCATTCGGCTAGTGTGCGTCACGACTTCTCTCCAATTTTTCTCGACCCTCCAAAAGGGATCCCAACCTCGATGGCTCTCTCATTTTTACCCTCTGATCTCCACTAGTTTTTCTGCCATCTCACAAATGGGCTGATGAAAAGATAAGCTTACATCAGGACGCCGTATAAAGTTGGCGTGTTTATGGCTGCCACTATCGGAAAGTGATAGCAATATTTATGATTAGTGGTAGGCCGAGTTACTGAGAATCAAAATTGTTTTTCTCGGCCACATTTCCTCAAAGTTTCTCGGTCGAGAAATAATATATATATATATATATATATATATATATATATATATAGCTGGTCAATGGTCGCATGTTGCGGTCAGAATATGGGTACAAGTTCCAAAACATTTAATCAAGAAGTGGCTAGTAAGCCATGGTGATTTTTTGGGTGTCGGCCGGAATCCTCACAATGGAGGTTTGACCAAATAAAGGGGATATTCTTTGGCCGAATAAGTCATGATTGCTGATTTGAGGTTCAACATATATATATATATATATATATATAGGCAGGCCGAGCTGCCATGATAGACTATTCTCGACCTCGACCTCGACCTCAATGTTTCTCTTTGACCATGGGTTGGTCTTTAGGGCCCCGTGACCATGTTCCCTCGGCAAGTTACTAAGAATCAAGTAAACAGTAGCGGGGGATGACGGTCGAAGTACTTCTGATTGACTGGAGAGGCTTAATTTCTTTAACCATTCGGCTTACGAGCCGAAGTTCAAGGAAACTGGTGGGCAATGTTTGGGCCCAAATTTACACTAGTGCGATCAAAGTCGTTGAGTGAGCATGGTTTTAGATCGTTGGATAAGAGATAACGTTATGGTTTTTTAATCGTAATAATTATCTTTTAATAAGTCATCTTGTACAAAATAAACGGAATACAAATCATAGCCCCGATTCAGAAGCAAGCAGAACAGTCCGAATTAATTTGGATTTGTTAGCAGTACACCGGATTATAGCAGCTTGGATTTATTTTTGAAGTTTGACATCGAATTGGTTGCATGCACCTAGTCTAGAGAGCGTTGAAGTGATGGCTTTAGATTAGATTTGCAAGCCTTGGATAAAGGTGGAATAGAAAACCTAAGTAAATTAGGTTTATGGATGTTGTCAGATGGATTGATGACAAGCCTGCATGTCGTGTGAAGGAAGGGCTACCAGCTATATACATATATATATATATATATATGTACATATATATATATATAGGCTACATTCTAATCTGCATGCCGTGTGAAAAGGTGCAAGGTTATCTTGGGAGTCGATGTGATAAGACTGAACACAAGGGTTGAATTTGGTTGTATTTTTTACTAAGTTCAGAGTCTTGGGAATATAAGGTTTATCTGACGCGATCAGGAGAAGAGTTCTAGTACATGGCAGAATCCTAGATTGGCTTATCAACCAACGTGCATATGTCTCTATAAATACAGAGGCAGTGGCAATGGAAAAAGGATCTCCAACTCAACACACAAAACTGCCCTGCGCAAATTCTCTCAACCTTTGAGATTTTTATTTTCTTGTCCGCCAACACATCTTCAATTTGGATAAACAGCACTGTGAAGGCAACCGGTGATATCTTCAGTTTGGATAAACAGCACTATCGCCGTAGAACCAGTCCATCGCGAAGCACCTTCAGTTTGGATAAACAGCACTGCGTCGAGGCCGGTTAGTTACCTATCCAAGTCTCGGTCGAGAAGGATTTTCGAATCCTAGGTTATCTCATCAGCCTTCTCGGCGAAGTGAGGTATTACGAATTACCAGGCTCGGCACATCGAACGCCGAGTTGTTTTATGATTGGATACTCGCAGGTTGGTTTCAGAGTTCGGCATTCAGATGGCCGAACCACTTTCACAATCAAGACCTACATCATTTTCGAGTATCTGTGCCCTTATACGTTGGTGTCGATTCGGCGTGCTTATACCTTCACGATTATAATCACCGTGAGCGAATCCGGCACCGACGAGTCGTGAACTTCACAAGACTAGTAGCCTTGTCTTCAGGCTCTAGAACCCAAGATTTAGAAGATTTAGAAGTCAGCCGCGCACACAACGCAACATCAACATTTTACTCATCGACCGAGTTCGGTCGAGGCCGTTGAGTGAATGAAGTTCTAAGCCGTTAGGTGACTGAGTCAGGATAATTTTTGTTAGGGAATAATATTGTGATTTTATCATAATAATTATCTCTTAATAATATATTGAATTATCTAAAACACGAGAATGTGATAAAGGTTAAGTGGCCGAAACCTATTGGGATAAGGAGTCCTAGGCAAATCATGGTGCATGAATGAATTTGGCCTGCGACTGGGGGCAGATTCAAAGTCCTAGTTGAAGTAGGATCGGCCGAGATAGAGTTGGATTAGGATCGGCCGAGGTAGAATTTGATGAGGAAGAGGATTCATACCCAAGGACGATTCTAACTCGATCAGGAGTATTTGCACTACTATAAATAGAGGGAGGAGCACAACATTCAGAGATCTCCAACTCAACACACAAAACTGCCCTGCGCAAACTCTCTCAACCTTTTGAGATTTTTATTTTCTTGTCCGCCGACACATCTTCAGTTTGGATAAACAGCACTGTGAAGGCAACCGGTGATATCTTCAGTTTGGATAAACAGCACTAAAGCCGTAGAACCAGTCGATCGCGAAGCACCTTCAGTTTGGATAAACAGCACTGCATCGGGGCCGGTTGGTTACCCATCCAAGTCTCGATCGAGAAGGATTTTCGAATCCTTATTGGCAGAGGTTATCTCACTAGCCTTCTCGGCGAAGTGAGGTATTACTAGTTACCGAGCTCGGCGCATCGAATGCTTGTTTGGATCCTCCATGGACAACCCATGGTACTTTGGAATGTGGTGCAGCAAGCTTGACTTCAACTCGAACTCCTCGGTCTTGCCTTGAGCAGCTGCGGGGTATTGGATGCATAGGGGTGCGGCATTGTCCAATCCCGAAGCAGAAAGCTCCTTGATTGTTCGGGTCTCCGCTGCCATGTCTTGTACTTCTTCTACAACCCTTGCCGTGCCCTCTTCTTCCTCTTCTAGTACTTGTTCTTCAAGGTCAGGTTCAGGGCTAGGTGGATTGGGCACTTGTTGACTCTTATTCCTTCTCAAATTGCGCTCAAAATCGTCGTCGAAGTCCAAGATATTCTCACGAATAGGTTGGGAACTTCGAGTCATAAACTAGTACCTAAAAACAAGAAAATAAAACAAGGTCAGAATCTGGAATGAGATAAAACAAACGAAAATAAAACAATCCAAGGGATTAGCAAAGTTGCTAATCCCCGGCAACGGCACCAAAATTTGGTATGATATTTACTAATACACAAATTAAACCCTCTTTTGATCAATTGTAGTAAGGAATATAAGTAGGCATCGTTCTAGGCCGGGGATTGGGAGGGATTGCGAAATCACTTGGAAACTGACTCAAAAACGTAAAAACAAAGTTAAAGACACTAAACTAGACTCAAGAATGCACAATTAAAGTTTAAAACACTAAAACAAACCAAAAGACTCAAAACAGCACACAAACACTCAAAACTGCCTTAAAAACACAATCTGGGCAGTTTTGAACACTAAGGGATAATTTGGACGAAAATTGGTTTTAACTTGACTCAAGACACTTAAAAACACAAACTAAATGGATTTCTAACTAAAATGACACTTTAACATAAAGGGGGGTTTGGTTCTGACGATTTTGAAAACAAAACAAGAACTTTGTAAACTAAAGCAGTTTGTAAAACGAATTTGATTAAAGTGAATGGATGGAAAGCTAGCTAAGGGGTTCTTCTCCACACATGTCACACTTGCATACAAAATGATTTCCAATTGCGTCTCAACTGCCATGAATTCTCAATGCCCCAAATTAACTGTGAATTGCACTAATTAATCCTCAGATTTCCCTTAAGTTATTGAATTGGATGATTGCATACGACAACCCAAAGCATTCCCCACAAGTTCCCTACATGAATTGCATAATAGAGATACAAGCAGAAATCATTAAGTTCTATGGAAACCATAAGCATTGACGAGGCACTTGTTACTATGAATTGCATGAAACTTATGCCAAGAATTTACTTAACGCGATTGTGATCAACAACCTTTACTACCTGTGAATATAAGTTCGTAACGATTAGGTGAAACTCCCTTATATCCTAGCATTCAATTTATGCATGACAATTAAGCGTGCACTCTCAACCAACATACACAAATCAATTTCAATTCATGAAGATAAGTAAATTGAATTCACAACTTATGAAACACAATTAAATGTAATCAGATCATATAGCAAGCATAAACATGGTTTCGAATCCCCCCCTAGCCAAGGGGGGTTTAAGTTCTCATACTCACAGAACAAAGACAAACAAATTTAGACATTGAGAACAAAAGAAAGAAGACACCTAGACGCTCAAACGATCCAATCTTGAACAGCAAGCACGCCTATGGACATCCTCCTTCCTCCTTGCTGCGGCACAAAACTTGCAGGTAGGTTTAGGGGGTTTTGAATGGTGTAGAATGGTGGAAGATGGTGTGGTGGTGTTTAGGGTGGATGGGTGGTGCGGCTAGATGTGTTTTTGGTCAGAAAATATGGAGAATGGTGAAGGATGGGTGCGGCTGAGAGAGGGGATGAATTTCTGGCGTGAATAAGGAATATGGGGGGGGAATGATGGAAGGGTGCGGCTGAAAACAAATATTTATAGGCCCTCAAAACCCTAGCAAATCAGATTAGGCCTTCTAGAATCCAAACCCATCAGGAAAAGGCCAAAAATAATCAGAATTTGAATGGGAAAAGGCCCAAGGGTGCGGCAGATTAGGGTTTAAGAAGATTGGGCTTCTAGAATACCTTGCAAGGCAAGGAACAAGGTTTCCTTGCTGAATTTGGTGCGGCTAGGGTGTATGAGAAGAGGGCAAGGTGCGGCTGGGATGAGAGGGAATGTCCAAGGCTTCTAGAACATGTAATTAGGCAACCAAACATAATTTGGAAACCCCAAAAATGGAAACCTTCACAAATGGAAACTTGCACAATTGGGAACCTTCAAGAATAGAAACTTGGTTTCCAATTCTCGACTCTTCCTTCTTCCTTCAATCCTAGGCTCATTTGATCTTCACTTTCGTCCATTCCCTTTGCTCCAAGCACATGCTATCCAAACTTGGCCCAAAAGTGCTCCAAAAGGCCCCAAAATGCACCTTTTTGCCTTATTGACCCTTGAAACCTGAAAACACACGAAAATGGCTTAAAAGTCTAAAATAGCTAAGAAATAACAACGTAAATGCACAAGGACAAGCCAACTAAGTCGCCTAAATATGCTCATATCACGCATCGAACGCCGAGTTGTTTTATGATTGGATACTCGCAGGTTGGTTTCAGAGTTCGGCATTCAGACGGCCGAACCACTTTCACAGTCAAGACCTACATCAGTTTCGAGTATCTGTGCCCTTATACGTTGGTGTCGATTCGGCGTGCTTATAACTTCACGAATATAATCACTGTGACCGAATCCGGCGCCGACGAGTCGTGAACTTCGCAAGACTAGTAGCCTTGTCTTCAAGCTCTAGAACCCAAGGGCCGAGGCGTGTTCCTTCCTCGACCGTGATCGCAAGATTTAGAAGTCAGCCGTGCACACAACGCAACATCAACATTTTACTCACCGGCCGAGTTCGGCCGTCGAGTTGGCACACCCCGCATTCAACCGAATGACGTAGTTAGCTCATAGATTATTCGGCATGCGCGCCACGTAGGCTTGGTAGTTTTTAGGGTCAACGTTTTGGCACGCCCAGTGGGACCCAGTGCTAAAACTACGAAGTTCATATGATATATCAAGATTCTGATTCGGCTCCATGTAGCCGATCGTATGAGGAAAGTAAAAGATCTTTGGAAGCGGAAAAAGTTGTTTGCGGCCAAAGAGAGATGCAAAAGTCATTCGCTCGCATGTTGAGAATAAAAGCTCATGTTAGCCTCCGAGAGCAATGGGTGAATGAAGACACGGCTCGATTCAATGCCTGGCTACATAGAGAACATTTTCCTTACGTTTTCGACTACAAGTCAATTCCATTTGATGAATGGTTGGTTGAAAAGACCGGGGGGCAATTTTTCGCTCCAGCCACAACCAACATTCGGCCTAAGAAGATTATCGAGACGGCCGAAGAAATACCTAGGCCATCTGTTGTCTCGGTCGAGACTGAAAGTGTGGTACGCCTAGAAGAAAGAGTTCAAGTTTCTGAGTCAAAATTTGACTTAGAAAACGATTCTTCAGCGGAGTGTTCCAATGACGAACAGGGCCAAGACACGGTTTTAGACGCCGAAACCACGCCAATCGATATGATTATTGGCAATAGAGCCGATATGGAGAAATCTCATTCGGCTAAGTTATTTGAATTAAAAGCCGAAATTATGCCTGGAGGGCATAATAATTGTTCAACACATTCGGCGGTCGAAAATGAAAAATATTTCTCTAAGTCAGAAATATTTGGAGAAAATTCTTTATTCGACCTAGAGCGAAATCAATTTGAAAATTTTGATACAAAAGGATCTCGACTTGGAATAAAGCATCGTTGGCCTCCTCCTGTTTGGTTCGGCCACTTTTCTTTCCATTTGTTAAATTATTTTCTTAACCATTCGGCCTCTTGACCGATAAGAAAATAAGGGGGCAATGAGCATTTGAACCCTCGTACAAAAAAAAAAAAAAAAAAAAAGATTGGCAGATTGAGGCCAGCTTTGGAGTTACTTGGTGGCGTTTGCCGGGAGAAGAATTCGACCACTATATCAGGCCATGTGCTCGGCACAGGTTCTTTTTATATATGCATGGTCGACAAATTATATTAGGTAATCAGGTTACCTATATATTTCAGCCCTCG
This sequence comes from Cotoneaster glaucophyllus, assembly GCA_036320875.1. NCBI lineage: Eukaryota > Viridiplantae > Streptophyta > Magnoliopsida > Rosales > Rosaceae > Cotoneaster > Cotoneaster glaucophyllus. Next base: position 9,955,239 of record CM070062.1, read on the forward strand.
ACGCCATTTGGTTTTCCTCGGTCCAAAATTTTCTCGGCCACATTTGCAAGTTGTCTTTCGAGATGGTCGAATGGGTTATTTATTAAAGTGGCCAAGCCTTGTATAGGATTGTGGCAGCCGAGGAAGACCGTAGCGTTGGCAATACAGAGATGTTGTTGCCAAGTAAAAAGTTTCATTATTGGCGATCTGAGAGTTCTTCGACTACGCTACTTTCCTCAACCATTCGGCTTACGAGCTGAAGCTCAAGGAAACTGGGGGGCAATGTTTAGGCCCAAAATTACACAATCGGCCCGAACGGTCGAGGCCGTTGAGTGAATGAAGTTTTAAGCCGTTAGGTGACTGAGTCAGGATAATTTTTGTTAGGGAATAATATTGTGATTTTATCATAATAATTATCTCTTAATAATATATTGAATTATCTAAAACACGAGAATGTGATAAAGGTTAAGTGGCCGAAACCTATTGGGATAAGGAGTCCTAGGCAAATCATGGTGCATGAATGAATTTGGCCTGCAACTGGGGGCAGATTCAAAGTCCTAGTTGAAGTAGGATTGGCCGAGATAGAGTTGGATTAGGATCGGCCGAGGTAGAATTTGATGAGGAAGAGGATTCATACCCAAGGACGATTCTAACTCGATCAGGAGTATTTGCACTACTATAAATAGAGGGAGGAGCACAACATTCAGAGATCTCCAACTCAACACACAAAACTGCCCTGCGCAAACTCTCTCAACCTTTTGAGATTTTTATTTTCTTGTCCGCCGACACATCTTCAGTTTGGATAAACAGCACTGTGAAGGCAACCGGTGATATCTTCAGTTTGGATAAACATCACTATCGCCGTAGAACCAGTCGATCGCGAAGCACCTTCAGTTTGGATAAACAGCACTGCATCGAGGCCGGTTGGTTACCTATCCAAGTCTCGGTCGAGAAGGATTTTCGAATCCTTATTGGCAGAGGCTATCTCACCAGCCTTCTCGGCGAAGTGAGGTATTACTAGTTACCGAGCTCGGCACATCGAATGCCGAGTTGTTTTATGTTTATCCAAACTGAAGATGTGTTGGCGAAAAAGAAAATAAAAAATCTCAAAGGTTGAGAGGGTTTGCGCAGGGCAGATTTGTGTGTTGAGTTGGAGATCCTTTTTCCATTGCCACTGCCTCTGTATTTATAGAGACATATGCACGTTGGTTGATAAGCCAATCTAGGCTTTTGCCATGTACTAGAACTCTTCTCCTGATCGCTTCAGATAAACCTTATATTCCCAAGACTCTGAACTTAGTCAAAAATACAACCAAATTCAACCCTTGTGTTCAGTCTTATCACATCGACTCCCAAGATAACCTTGCACCTTTTCACACGGCATGCAGATTAGAATGTAGCCTATATATATATATATGTATATATATGTATATATATGTATATATATGTATATATATGTATATATATATATATATGTATATATATGTATATATATATATATATATGTATATATATATATATGTATGTATATATATATATATATATATATATATATGTATATGTATATATATGTATATGTATATAGCTGGTAGCCCTTCCTTCACACGGCATGCAGGCTTGTCATCAATCCATCTGACAACATCCATAAACCTAATCTACTTAGGTTTTCTATTCCACCTTTATCCAAGCCTTGCAAATCTAATCTAAAGCCATCACTTCAACGCTCTCTAGACTAGGTGCATGCAACCAATTCGATGTCAAACTTCGAAAATAAATCCAAGCTGCTATAATCCGGTGTACTGCTAACAAATCCAAATTAATTCGGACTGTTCTGCTTGCTTCTGAATCGGGGCTATGATTTGTATTCCGTTTATTTTGTACAAGATGACTTATTAAAAGATAATTATTACGATTAAAAAACCATAACGTTATCTCTTATCCAACGATCTAAAACCATGCTCACTCAACGACTTTGATCGCACTGGCCGATAGTGTAAATTTGGGCCCAAACAGGTTCAAGTTCGCATTTGACGATAATCAAATCTAAGACCTCTGAATACCATTATACCTTAATACTAAATTGCAGTATTATTTACTATTAAATCTAAAACCATTGAATAATAAAAAGACCTAAAACTATTACGGAGAAGATGTGATGGTTTGGATGTGCTTTTAATATGACTAAAAACGATTTGAAAAAAATGTATTTTGGGTTTTGAAAGCATTTTAAGTGTTTTCTACAAGAAGCGTCAGTTATATGCTTCTCCTAGGAAACACTTTAAGTTTTTTTTCAAGATTTACTAACATTTTTACTAAGGATTGTTTTCAAAAAAAAAAATTCACCGAAAGCACTTTCAGTCATTTTAAAAACATATCCAAACAAACTCGTATCCGTTTCTGTAACTTACTCTCAACCCACGTCGGGATCCACACAACCTATTATTCGAGGGCCATTGTTGCTCTTTGGCCCACATATCTCCACCTCATTCAATAGTTACAGAAGAATATCATTAAACTGTAATATTAAATTGTAGTATTATTTCCTATTAGACCTAAAGCTATTGGATAATAAAAACAACGTAAAACTATTGGATAAAAAAAGACCTAAAACTATTGCGGAGAAGATGTACTGTAACTTGCTATCAACCCACTTTGGGATCCACTTGACCTATTATTCAAGAGATTTTTATGTGTGATCCACTTTGGGAATATAGAATGATATATCACGTATTACTCTAAATTTGTAAGATATATGTATTAAATAGTTAGTAACTTTAAAAATAAAAAATTTCATTACTTATAAAAAAAACACGCGATGTACCACTCGTGTTCCAATTATACCAACAAATTTCTCCTATTATTCGAGGGCCACTGTTGCCTTTGGCCCACATATCCCCGCCTCATTCAACGGTTCCAGATGAACTACCTACCTTTGTCCCACCTGTTCGGTGGCCCCCATCTTTGTGGTGGTTTCTTCTCATGTTTCGCAAACCTTTCATAATGAAGTATTGACCAAAAGAACTCTGTTGGAGTCTTGAGATTGTGTCCGCACGATGTCGTTTCCAGGTCAACCTTTTCTTACTCCGCCGAAGAACCTCGTCCAGTCTACGAATGAGGATCCAGCAGCCCCGCTCCGGAATCTCTCGATGGTCCGAACAAGAATGGATTCGCTGCAAAGCTTCCTCACCGAATCAATCCACGCCAACGCTCTAATCAGCAAGGACCAGATGGACATGGTCTCCGCCGGCATCGCCTCCGCCATCCACGAAATCATCTTAAACGGCGCCGCTCTGTTGGCTTTCTCTCAGAACCCGATACCCTCATCGGACCCGACCCGAACACTCTCCGCTAAAATCGAGGCTTCCGAGGTCAAGAAAGAGATAGAAGTGAACGATTGCGGAAGGGATGACGCAGACGGCGGTGAGATTGTGGAGGTCGACGCGATGGAGCTGCTGGCGGAGCACATCCATTATTGCGAGATTTGCGGGAAGGGTTTCAAGCGAGATGCGAATTTGAGAATGCACATGCGGGCCCACGGGAACCGGTTCAAGACCCCCGAGGCGTTGACCAAACCGGATAAGACCCCGGTCGAGTTGAGCAGGAATTCCCGGTTCTCGTGCCCGTACGTCGGGTGCAACCGGAACAAGGCTCACGGGAAGTTCCGGCCGTTGAAGTCGGTGATTTGCGTGAAGAATCATTTCAAGAGGAGCCACTGCCCAAAAATGTACTCGTGCAACCGGTGCAACAAGAGGAGCTTCTCGGTGGTGGCGGATTTGAAGAGCCACTTGAAGCACTGCGGCGAGGCCAGGTGGCGGTGCACGTGCGGCACGAGCTTCTCGAGGAAGAGCAAGCTGTTCGGGCACATGGCGCTGTTCGAAGGGCACATGCCGGCGGTTGAGGACGAGAAGAGTGGTGGTGGGAGTAAGGTTGTGACAGCTATGGAGGAGGAGGAGGAGGAGGGCGTGACGACGGCGGCGAAGGGAATTGCGAATATACACGAGGATATTGAGTTTTCTGATGAGTTTCTTGATGGGTTTGGGTCGATTGATGAGTATTTTTGGCAGGATATGTTGACTGATTTGTAAGAGTGATGGCGATGAGAACGTAAATTACAGCTGTTGGTTTAATTGATTTGTTGTTTTAGTGCTTTAGATTATTGAGTTATGTGTATATGGATGTAATAATTTTTGTGATGAGAGATTTCACGTTTCTCTGTTGGCTTGAATTTCTAATAATATGAAGAAATGCCCATTTCTTGGTTATGTTTGCAAGGCTAATTTGTATTTGATGGCTGAGTTGGTATTCAAATTTCAAATAACTAAGTTGCTTTACAAGTTGGGAAAACATATGCTGTCTGACGTTTTTTTTTTTTTTTTTTTGAAAGAAACGATAGAATTTCATTAATAACCAAACACTTACAAGGATGCCAGATGGGTACATAAGCTTCAGTGATCAATATCTTGATCTGGAGTAATGAGCACAAATCAAAAATAATTTTAAAACCCCTATACGGCACTCAAAACACACCATTACAAAGAGGAGTCCCGAAATTGATATGACCCATAAGTGGCATATCAAGCACCGAAACCCTCACCAAAACCTACGCTAGACAGCAAGGCCACAAAATCGCAGCAGCGACACAAACCAATTGCAGAAGCAACACAGAATGGTCATAAAAACTAGACTAAAAAACAAAAGAGCATGCGACCAACACATGCATAGGACCAATAACATAAATCCGACATGTCCACAGTGAAGACAGGTGCAACATTGGAATAAGACAAAGGAGCAGGATCACGTGCAAAGATGACAGAGTCGTGGGATGTCCACCAAAGCAGGGGCGAACAAGGCACCAAATACCGTCGGAACCGCCGTCCGGTGTGGGTCGTAGCAGAGGGAAGGGTAGCGACGACCGACAAGGAAGGCAGAGGGCACTATCCCATCCAAGTCGTCACGCCACCAGCCACACCCCCCAAAACGAACCCAATTTAGGCTGAGACGATAGTTCCAAGGGAAAGCCCTCGGAGTGCCCAAAACACCGGGAGCAACAGATCTGCACAACAACCCGTGAGCAACCATGCCACTAGAAGCACCCATAAAAACTCCACCGCAGACAGAACACTACAGATCTGAAAGCCCACTACACCCCAGAGACGGAGGGGCCCTACGAAGCCTGTATCCGGGCCGCCGCAACGCCAAACCCGGCAGCCCTCAACACCCACCAAAGCCACAAAATGGCAGAGCCATCCAAGGGAACCAGAGAACCCCTGAGACGACGATGGAAAAACCGTGGGGGGAGAGAAGCCCGAGTAGAAAGCAAGGGAAAAGAGACACGGGGGGGGGGGGGGGGGGGGGGAGCAGGGATGGGGGGACGAACGAGAAGCCAGATCTGGAAAAGCCCATGCGATGCAACCCCAGCAAAAGCACGACCCAAACGGAGCAAATAGAGGGTGGGCGCAGGAGGCGGTGCGTTCAAATCAAGAAGAGGAAACATCCACATCACCAGCAAAGGAGTGGCTTCGACCCACCAAATGAACTCAATCCAAAACCAAAATCCGAATCAGACCCAAATCAAGAGAATAACTTGAAAAGGGCAAACCCGGATCTGGGAAGGGGCGACACAGGGAAGGGGCGGCGTGAGGTGGAGGGGAAAAAAATAAAACCTGGCGAGGGGTGGGGGATGGCTGGGATGGGGAAGAAGGGGGGAAGAGGAAGGGAGGAAGAGCTAAGAAAAGGGAGAAAGTGCCACCGGCCCCTAGCCATAGCCAGAGGCCGGCGGCGAGGGGGGTTGACGGCTAGGGTTTGGTTGAGGAAGAGAGAGCTTTTAGGCTAGGTGTGTGGGAAATGATCCCCAAAAAGTAACGTTAGAGCCTTCAATTGTGGAACAGAAACTCGATTCTCTACATTGTAGAAATTAATATTCGGTAGGTGACTGCGATTCGTTAAACTTCCAAGTCTAGGAGAAGAGAACTCTGAGCTGCATTTCGGTTCCAAAACTAGTATAATAGTTCATCTGGTTCCAAAAGAGTTTAAAATCTTAGTGTAGTTAATTGAAATTTTAATAGATATTTTTAGAATTCATCCAAATTCATCCAAGTTCAAAAAGGGAAGTGCATGACTCACTAAAGCCTAAGACTACAGTGGAAACTATATGAAGTAATTCTTTCATTCCATTTACGGTGGAATCGTATTGGAAATAAGCATTCCAACACCAATTTAAAAAGTTTCATAATCAAATTTTAGTTCTGATTTTGGAATTTTCGAGTAATCACAATTTTTGGAGTTGATAGTATTTATGTCGGATCGTATGGAAATAAGCATTCCAATGTCAATTCAAAAGGTTTCCGAATTAAAATTTTCGGAACATAATTCGGATCTTCTACATTTTGCAATGTTTTAGAAATTTTCAATCTTTTATTTATCTACCATTCAATATATTTTTTTCTATATTTTTGCAATATTTGTAGGCAATTACAAGTATGTATGACATAAAATCATCTAGACAAAATAAACTACATGTGGTTCAATATCTTAGTGGATAGGGTGTTGGGTCATTATCCATGCTTCCAGTGACACACCCCGACCGAGATCGAGGCATGCTGGCCGTCACGTGAGGGTGACTTAGTGCACAGTGCGGAAGCATTAATAAAAGAAGAAATACGAATAATTAAAAACCTAATTCAAGAAGTGTTAATACACAATCAGAGCATAAAAGTCTAGGTGCAGTCAATACATAAGGAGTACTTAAGTTATTAACACCCGAAGGTGGTCCTACATGGGTGATGTCTGTCAAAATATCCGATGAATCCTCGTGAGCCACCAAGAATGCTACCTAATACCTGGAGGGGCGCAAAACAAACGCGTGAGTGGGCAAAAACAAAGCTTTTCAAAAACAATCTTTATAACCCCTCGCCGTAAAACCTATATACTTTCCCAGAAAAATAGTATATGTTTACCAAAACTCAACAGAAATCCTCAACATAAATATGCCAAATCATGCCATTAACTCATGAATATGCCATGCCATAATAATCAACTCATTAGGTAAGTATCTCAAATGCTATAATCACTGCAACAGCTCATCAGCTGATCTCTAGCTCATACATCATGCCTACACACGAGTCGAACCCACTTATAGTGGTCTATACGACAGGACTGGGTGTGAAATTGTACGCTCTAGTGCTACAATCACGTGAAGACTGTGCGAATAATCGTGGGTCTGAGTCAAACCCACTTTCAATGATCGCGGGTCACCTACGAGCCGAACCCACTGAAAGTGGTCTATACGACAGGACTGTGCACCTAACTTGGATCCAAGATAAGCATATGGTACGGGAGGTGAACATCACGTGAAAGACTATCCCCTAACTCTGGGCGGGAGCACTAACACCGGGGTGCAGGTTTATGAGCTCTCAACGCATCTCATTATACTCTTCTTAACTCAACTTGTATTTAACCACACATAAGCTTCCCTGATACTTACCTGAGCGTCCACAGCACCAACAATCATGCGCATACAAATTCATGATGCATAACCACTCCATAATGCATAACCATTTCATGATGCATAACCATTTCATAATGCATAGCCATTTCATGATGCATAACCATTTCATAATGCATAACCATTCCATTATGCATAATCAGACGTATATAGGTATTGGCATGGCATTTCATTTATAAAGCATATAAAATGCACTTTCTGGGAAAAACACATAGTATATAGGTATATACGGAAAACAAAAGCTCACTCACCTGGAGTCCGCGCTACGGCTCCCTAACGTAAACATCGAGGTGTCCCAAAAAGTTCGGCGCCTAAAACAATTATCAAACTACAACTTAGAACTCTTAACAATAGAATTCGTAATTCACGTAAAACATATCCTCAACGATATTCTAGAAACATTTAAGACCCTTGATCGACGGTAGGGTCCACAGCCCCACATACTTGATCCGGAAGATCCATAACTCAAATCTCCGATCCGTAACTTCCCAAGATGCACATTATGCTCTTAGAGCAATATACTAAAATTTCGTTACGATCCAACTGTCGGATCTCCGCCAATTGCCAAAACCAAGTGGCGGTTCACATTTCATTTTATGAACTTACAAACTCAATTCAGAAAGATCCGTATGTCGGATTCTTCAAAAATTACGTACTACCACGTACCAAAGTTTGGTGACGATCCAACGGTCGGATCATCGATTCATACTTCCACCTATTCACGTAACGTAATGAACTTGGGTTCAATTATTCAATTTACGTCAATCAATTATCAAAACTGAACCTAGGATGTTAAACACAGCCTAAGAATGACATTGGCGGCCCACTGGCCACCGCCGCCGTACGGGCCGCCGTGAGTGGCGGTCGGCCGCCCCGACTCGCCGGAAAATTCAACTATTTTTAAAAATTCTCAAAAAATTTCAGAATTGAAGATCTCAAAGAGAGGAGCAACTTTCATACCTTTGGCCAAGGCCAATTTGGCCTAGAAGGGCTCCAATTTCACCAAAACCGTATGAAACCCTTGATTTTGGGTGTTTTCGATCCGCCTCCAAAACAACTCCGTCGTCCCAATAATTGCTTGGGCTTTGTTCTAGGCCTCAAGAGGAAGCTATGGGTGGTGGCAATTGAAAGAAATTTCTTCAAAAATGGGAGAATTTCGAACACCCATCCACCGCACCACCGGTGCGTTTTTCTTAGTTTCAAACCCCAATCTCTCCAAATTTGGGATGTAATAGGAAAAGGGAAGGTTATGGAGTTGATTTCAGGTAGTTGGGTGATGCAATTGGACTATTAAAATGGGTGAAAAGTCGTCGGAAATGGATGAAGAACACCGGCCGGTCGCGCGGGTCACGGGTTCTCCTAACCCGTTTCTCCTCTTTTCCTCCGCTTCTCACCCTCTCTCCTTTCCTCCTTTCCCTGTTCCGATTGGCCGGTCTCTTCTCTCTCTTCTCCCCATTCGCCCAGCTCTCTCTCCTTTCTCTCCCGGAGCTCCAGCTCTCTTCCTCTGGTTGGGCAGCTTTGCCCAATCTGTTTCCCTTTCTTCTTCTTTTCTGTTTCCACCAGCCACACACGCACACACCCACGTAACCTCCCTTCTTCTTTTTAATTTCTCTCCTGTCCATCTGTGCCATCCATTTTCTCCTTCATTAAATCTGGGCCGTCCACTTTCATAAAAGAAAATCCAGATTTTACTAAAATAATAATTCCTAAAATGCCCAACTTCAAACGTTAATAACTTCTTCGTTATAACTCCAAATCACGAACCGTCCACGCCCACGCGTCTGTAGCGACGAGTACTATGAGGTTATGCCAAGAAAATAAATCTTAGATGGCATGACACAACGATTAACCTCGAGTAACGCACGTGCCTCAAAAGGGCATTTTTGTAAAATCCTTTATTAAAAATTATAAAATTGTAAAATCAGGGACGGGCTGTCACATCTAGGGTTCGAAACTCCCGTCCCTTAAATTATTGTAATAGGATGATTAAATATACAAATTTAGAAAAGGAAAAAAAAATGTAAACCTAACAACAATATTATAAAATAAGAATGCATGAATTTTTTTATGGGAACTTTAACAAAAAACTCCCAGTACTGTTCACTTTGAACGAAAAACCAAATTTTTACACTAAAAAGTCAATCCTGGTACTATTCATTTTACCATTTATTTTGTCCTTATCGTTAAAACTCAAAGTTTTCAAGCTCTTTTCATTAGTTTTGCTTTTTTTTATAGTACTAAGTTTGAGAAATTTCGAATCTGAAAGTCAGAATTTTGAATCAGATATGTATATACCAATTGTCATCCAAAATTTTGGAATTTAAAATGTTTGGACTCAGAACAGAAATTTTCAATTTGGATTGCAATGTCATCCAACTTGCACCCGTAATCCATATTGAATGAGCTGAATTTCATGTTCATATAATGCAACTCCAATTGAGCTCAGTGGTCCTTGAAATTAATCTAGGTTTTCATTTGGTCCCTGAGATTGAAAATTGATCAATGTCATCCTTGAAATTAATTGTCGCAAATTAACGTGGTCCATATGTTAGAATTCCGTCAAGAAATATGTTAGTTCGCTGGGGTGGCACGCCTAAACATATTGCCAGTGTATCAATGTTCTAAAAAGCAGCTTAGGCAGCGCCTAGGCGTTAGACGGTGAGTTGCCGTCGCGACTAATTCTTAATTGGTCGGAAAATCAGGAACCTTGTTAGGCTACTTCTTGGATGAAGTTAGGAGGGGATAAATGGGACTAGCTGGGGCTAGGTGAGGGTTTGTAAAAAGCTATGCCTGAATCTGGAATTTTTCAAACGCAAACCGACTGCTCATCGAAGAAGAAGATGGCTTGTATACACGGTATCGTTTTGCCAAAAATTACCAGTAGCTCTTTGAGTTTTGTATTCAATCTTTTCATTTTAAGGACCCACCATCTAGTTTGACCAAAACAAAAGAGCCCACCATCTTCTTCTTTCTTTCTAACTTTTTGTTTCATTTTTTTAAGGCTAAATATACAAAATGGTCCTGAGATTTGCATAATCAATAGAAATAGTCCCTGAGATTGAAAATCAATAGAAATGGTCCCTGGGATTGTCCACCATCCATGACCATTTCTATTGATTTTCAATCTCAGGGACCATTTCTATTGATTATGCAAATCTCAGGGACCATTTTGTATATTTAGCCTTTTTTTAATGATTAACTTTTCATTTTTATTATTATTTTTTCTCTTTTAAGACCCAACTATCTTCCACCAATAATATCTATATTTTTCGTATTTTGTTTTGGCTATGTCTATATTACATATTAATAGCACACTGTAAGAAGTGAGAAAGAAAAACTTGGTTACGGGAACCAAAGGCTAGGCCGACTACTTACTTTAGTATAGCTACACCTAAAATAGTTTATTCCTACCACATTTTCTTCCCCTTTCTCTCAATTGTGCCAATTCTCAGAATACTTATGTTGATGCACAAAATCAGCGAGACTTTGGAACAACATAAAGTGTCAAGTTTATGACTTTCGCTCGGTTGCTCCGGTCACCTAGTGTGGATAATATGTAAAGAGATAGAGATAAGGAAGCAAACACAAGATGTACTTGATTCACCCAAAGTTTGGCTACATCCACGTGGTAGAGGAGTTCTCATTAATAGTGAAGAGTTTACACAATACATAGGTTTAAGAATAATCATCATTAGTGGGTTCTAACGACAAGTTTAAGTACAGTAATGACATTAGGGATTAATTGTAGGAGAATGATCTTCCGTTATAGTTAAGAACAGTCTTCGGCTTTCGTCCGCGACCGATGTGGGACTCTAGGAACTTTATTTTGACATTGACACGTTTCGTTCTGTGATTGGTCTCCTGGTTGGAGGGAAATGTTTGTGCTTCGGCAGGGGTGCTTCAGCATGAACCCCTCAGTGGGTCCTTGAAGACATAAAGTTAACCGGTGCTTGGTAGTTTCAGGATTGGTCAAGTATGGTACAAACAGTGCTTCTCCAAAGTTCTCGAGTGACGAAAGTTTCTCGATTGGGGACTTGTAAAAATACAAGCTGCTGAGTAATCACGAAACTTCTGCGTACCGAAGTGTAGTTGCACATAGTAGAAGTCCCCCAAGTCCTCTGAGCAAGGAGGATTGTCGAAGGAGGTGCCTTGATTTTTTGAGTCATCGAAGGAACAAAGACTCCAAATATTGTCTTCCCCTTCCCCTGCACATAATTCAGCCCAAATATACATATATTTTTATCAAGCCCAATTCCTTCCTATTGTTATGGTTTAATAAGTGAAGGTTTTTTGTTGTAGGTCCATTAGTTGTAGGTTCTTGGTTGTAAGTTCTTTGTTTGTAGGTTTTTGGTTGTAGGTTCTTTGCCATTATATGTATATAGCTTGGGTAATCCAATGTGGGAGAAATATATAAATAGGTTTTGCTTCCACACTTTTGCCCAAGAGTGTGGAAGGCCTTGTTTAGTTTGGTAGTCACAAAGGTATGAAGCTTTTGAGTTCATTTGGGGAAGGTCTATAAGTGAAGGTTTTTTGTGGTTGAAGCTTTTTTAAACCACATAAATAAATTTTGCTTCCACACTCTTGATCAAGGGTGTGGAAGGCTTTTTGAGTTTTTGGTAGTTAGGCAAAGTGTGAAGCTTCTTTTTTTTCAAGGGTGTGGGAAGTTTCCTCTCTTCAAGGGTGTGGGAAGCTCCCTTACCCGGAAAGCTCCCTCCCCTCACGGGTGTGGGAAGCTCTACCCTTCAAAGTGTCAAAAACTTCATCCCTTCAAAGTTGTGGGCAACTCTACCCTTCAAAGTGTGGGAAGGTTCCTCTCTTTAAGGGTGTAGGAAGCTCTCTCCCCTCAAGGGTGTGGGAAGCTCTACCCTTCAAAGTATGGGAAGCTTTGTTTGTTGGACCCCATAAATTGATTTTGCTTCCACACTCTTGAGCAAGAGTGTGGAAGACAATCTACATGTTGTAGTTGTATCTCACATATTGAAGCTTTTGTTGGATTCCTCCACATGTCAAATTTAATTAATAACTAATTAATGGGGAGGTGCTTCCTTGAGCCTATGTGGATAAGTTTTTTCTCGATAATGCCTCAAGAAGTCTCGACGGTCATGGTAAAACAGCTCTTGATCTTTCTACTCATTCTGCAAGGAGGTGATTTCCTCCACTTCTCCTGCTTTAGGTCAAAACAGCTGGGTTGAGAGAAGTCTCGCATTGATTAACACATTGATGGGGAGGTCGCTCTTCATTAGGAGCATCCAAGTTAAAGACAGGTGACCCTCTGTGTTGGGGGGAACCTATGTGATAGTTAACATCCATAAAGGCGATGGGCTCGTGAGATTGAGTCTGCTTAGCCTCGTGGAGCATCCCGAAGATCTTCTCATATTGTTTCATGGAGGATTTCATTCCTCATTACTATCTTGTTGTTCTGAGCCTCCAGCTCTTCGACCTTAGCTTGAAGAGCAAACTTCTTTCTTTCCTTCCTTCGGTGCCTCACACTAGGCACGAGGGGGTATCGTTCTGCGTGTTGTGGCTTCCTTTGCTCCCCATGTTTGAAAAGGATGCCTGATCAAACGAGAGTGTACAAACAATGGAAACTAGCTTGATGAAGCTTGTGAGAGTAGGAATAAGTGTCGTTCCCACAGACGGCGTCAAATGTTGATGCGTAGAATCAGCGAGACTTTGGAACAATGTAAAGTGTCGTTCCTCCACGTGTCGAATTTAATTAATAACTAAATAATTAATTAGTAATTATCAATTAATTAATTATTTGAGTAATTAATAACTAATTGTTACTTAGTTAATTATTAATTAATTTCATTTTTTTAACTAGTAAAAAATGTGGAAGTGACCACATAAATAGATTTTGCTTCCACACTCTTGAGCAAGAGTGTGGAAGGCAATCTACATGTTGTAGTAGTTGAAAGTTCGGAGGAACCATATAAATAGATTTTGCTTCCACTCTTGAGCAAGAGTGTGGAAAGCAATTTACATGTTGTAGTTGTTGAACCATATAATACGATTTTGCTTCAACACTATTGAGCAAGAGTGTAGAAGACAATCTATGTATTGTAGTTGTTGAATGCTAAGAATCCACAGGTGCAGGTTGTACTATTCTTCCATAGTTGGTGAAAAGAAGGTAAGTTCTTTCATCACCCGGTTGGTGAGAAAAGTGGCAAGTTGCCGAGGCAAAAATATTTATTAAAGTACTAGTTGTATCTTCCACCACCTGGTTGGTGATACGAAGATGAGTTCCTTCATCACCTGGTTGGTAAGAAGAGTGGCAAGTTGCTGAAGCTCAACATTGTTTATTAGGGTACTAGTTGTGCTCTTCATCACCTTGTTTGTGATACAAAGGTGAGTTCCTTCATAACCTGGTTGATAAGAAGAGTGGCAAGTTGCCAAAACTCAAAATTGTTTATTAGAGTATTGGTTATGCTCTTCATCACCTGGTTGGTGATATGAAGGTGAGTTCCTTCATCACTTGGTTGGTAAGAAGAGTGGCAAGTTACCAAAACTCAAAATTGTTTCTTAGAGTACTGGTTGTACTCTTAATCACCTAGTTGATGATACAAAGATGAGTGTTTTCATCACCTGGTTGATGAAAAGAATGGCGAGTTGTCGAGGCACATTGCAGCACATGCCGAAAGTAAAATGACACCCTTCCATAGCTCAGTTGGGTTATGTATATATGTTTTTAAGGGTATGAAGTTTATGTTGATTAAGATGAGTAATGCTTATGACATGAGTGATGTTCATGACATGCATGTTGTTTATGAATGGTTTGCTATGCATGAAGGAATCCATAATTTGGATATGTGAACCGTGTTTGGTTATACCACTTTGTTTCACTTACTCGGTGTTGAAGTACGTATGTTGAAGCTCTAAGTTAGAGTATAGGTAGGTCAGAGTTAGACCAAGTGTTCCAGTGTTAGGAATGCAAAAGACTTAGACGAAGTTGTTTGAATTGTCTCTTCATTAAATATTTGTCGAATGGCTTGTGTTACAATGGATGCCAAATGGTTGAAGGTCGAAACATTTGTCATGCGTATGCCTTTTTATAATAGCACTTTCTTCAGTATCCAGTCATAACAATTGAAGGTATGTTCACCCCTGAATTTCTTAATATGGACCTTTAATCCTCTTGCTGTAATAAGCTAGCTGAGAGTAAAAATCCTTCCTCTTGCCAAAAGGCGAATAAGCTTGGTGACCTGGCATGTTGCTAAGTGAGGCAGGAGAGGATGCAATGAGTGTCTGGATGGCTAAAACCTTCTCACTTGGTAAAACTTGACATTCGCTCCCCACTTGTTGATAGAGGTTTACCATATGAGGGTTCTCTTAGTATGTCCTTGCCTCAGCAAAGGCATGACTGTAAGCTTGCATCATCACCTCAGAGTAAGTCTTCCAAGTGTTAGCATTGATCATGTACTTGAAGCATTCACGCATGCCTACTGTGAAGGCCCTAAGTGTTGTTTTGTCAACTCCCTCAGCGCAACGAGAGTACTCGTGGTTGAAGCGACCGGCATATTCACACAATGACTCGTTTGATTTTTGAAGAATGGTGTATAACTCATCAGCGAAGTGTAAGCGATCAGCCACAAAGAGTCACCTTAGCTCAGCGAATGAATCTACCATATCAGGTTGAAGAAGACAATACCAATTAAGAGCTCCACCAAAGAGAGTGGAGGGAAAAATGAGACATCGTTCCGCATCATTGTATCTTCGGTGTGTCATGGTGGATTTAAATAGGTGGATATGTTCAATTGGATCTTCTCTTCCAGCATACGATTGCAAGCCATGCTTCTATTTTGTTTCTCCTCGTAAAGGGGTGAAAATGATCCTTCTTGTCAGAGGGCCTGACTTTGGCTGATTCCAGTCAGGTATCCTAGTGTGATGCTTGACCTTCAACTTGTTCACTTTCCTCAAGAAGTTGTAGGATAAGGGGGTCCTGAGTGGAGTAAGGCTCCATTGAAGCTTTCTTTTGTAAGTTTCCATCATTTCTTGAAAGTAGGGAAGATAGCTCAAGGACATGTGGCCTTTCTTTGTTGCCCCAAGGCTTGTCGTTCATTTCCTGAATTTGAGGCTTGCCTAGGCCGCGGTAAGGGACTAAGTCCTTCAATGATTATTGGGTCATTGATCCTTTAGCCTATATGGATAAGTTTTTCTTGAGACCACATAAATATATTTTGCTTCCACACTCTTAAGCAAGAGTGTGGATGGCAATCTATATGTTGTAGTAGTTGAAAGTTTGGAGGGGATAGTATGTAAAGAGATAGAGATAGGGAAGCAAGCACAAAAGTTTACACTAAGTTTGGCTACGTTCACGGGGTAAAGCAGTTCTGATTAATAGTGAAGAGTTTACACGATACATAGGTTTAAGCATAATCATCATTAATGGGTTGACGAGTTTAAGTACAGTAATGACATTAGGGATTCATTGTTAGAGAATGATCTTCTTTTATAGATGAGAAGAGTCTCCAGCTTTCGTCTGCCGTCAATGTGGGACTCTATGAGCTTTATTTGACGTTGACACGTTTCGTTCTGTGATTGGCCTCCTGATTGGAGGGAAACACTTATGCTGAGGCATAGTGGGTCCATGAAGGTATAAATTTGACCGATGCTTGGTAGTTTAAGGATTGATTAAGTATGGTACAAACAACTTATAATGTACCCTCGCGCATATAATTGCCCAACAACTTTCTTCCTTCGACTTCTATTTTTATCAACTAAAAACTTAGAAAAATACAAGTATAATTTTTAAGCGTAAGTAGTTACTTATGTATATGATATAATACATTTATTTAAATCTGCCTAGTCGACCTAGGCACTTGGTTCCAGCCCGCTGCCCGACTAACGACTAGTGTTTTTAGAACCTTGGCGTTTATTATACCAATTATGAATTTTAAAGTGTCTTAAATTCTTAAAACCACTAAATGCACCTTGGGTCACCAAATCCACATCTCAAAGATGCATATGGTATGAATTATATAAAGTCACTATATTCAAGAGATTCAAGAGAAGGTGTAAAAGACTTCTAAATGAGTCCAAAGAAAAGAATATTTCTCTCACAACTATCAAGTATTGTATTATTAGAATTTAGAATGAATTCAAAGGCTTTCTGTTTGGGTGGGTAATTAATATTGGGCTCAAAACAATTAACACCCAGGTGTGCAAAAAGCTTCTTTGTTATGGGCTGGTGAAGGCGACAGCCCAAGGTGGATTAAATATTGTTATTTGGCAACTAATAGGCATCAAGCCTATGATGGAAGTGACAAGGAGTAGAGGGTAGCTAACCCTCGGTGAAAAGTGCTTTTCCATGGTAGGGATAGGTAAATAACGAAAAGCAAATGGTGACTCACCCTGTTCCAAAAGCAATCACCTAGAGAGAAGTGCACTAGAAATGGGAAGCTTGGACACTCGGGCTAAAAAGTCTATAAAAGCAACAAGGAAAGCAAGCAGAAAACTCTCTCAATACACTCATTACTCTGAACTCAACAGCAACAAAACAAGATAGCTTTGTTTTTGTTTGCCTTTTTTCCAGTTATATTTCTACCGTAGAAAAGCTTAGCAATGAGCAAAGAGAAATAGAAATCAAACCCCAAAAAGAGAAATAGAAATCAAACAACAAAAAGAGAAAAGAAAAGAGAAAAAAAAAGTAACGAAAAATACCGGAGAGACTGGATGATTCAGTTTTTAAGTGGTGGAAGAAAGAGATAACCATAAGCAACTACTCATAGCAGTTTCAAACCACACCACATTCATGGGTCAGTTTTAGAAGCTCTGCTACATCTTCCCTTTTATAGTACCGAATCCCTTTTTGTAAACCTTTGTTGTTATTCTATTAAATAGAAGTGTTTGCTTTTGTAAAAACACAAGGAGAATTAGTCAACAAGGAGACAAACCTTGCCCGCCAAGGTTGTAACCTTGCCCGAATCTCCTTTATTTGCATTTGTGTAAAGTAGATCTGACTTTTATGCATCTTACTTAATCTCCATGTCATTTTCCATTGCTTACTTTAAGGTTTTTATATATTTTTAATCTTGTCAAACTAATTACTTTTATTTCTTTGTTGTTAACCCAAGTTGGCCACTAAGGAAATCACTTGAATGGACATGAACTTTCCTATAATTGGACATATGATAATTGAATAAAAATTCCTTGTTTACAAGGCTGGAAAAAAAGAACTTTATACAGACTTAACCCATCTGTAAATAATCCAATCGAACTAAGAAGTCTAAGTGACTTGTGGCGCAAGTAATCAATGAATCTAATAACTAAAAGAACAATCTGTTAAACAAAGGTAACAATGGCACGCTCAAATCTCTATTAGTCTTGATTGTGAGTATGAAAGCCTAATAAAGGCCCAACAAAAGCACCATTCAAACTAATTTCAAACTCATTTTGCAATAAACCAAGTAGCAAAACTTGCCCGACAGGCAAGACAAAGGGAGTTGTGTAAGGGACAATCTAGCCCGAACTCTTTCTTTTGCACATTATGCTATATCTAGTCATGGAGGCATAAATGTATCCTTTAGTTATGTCTTAGCCCTTCAAAAATTAGATTCTCCAATGATGCTCGTTTCCCCTCCATGATGCAGGTTAAAGACCATATGAAACTCACTGCCACTTATGGAGGTGGGAAAGTTGCTGAATGCCTTGGCCAGTGCAAGCCTCACCCCACTGTAGAACTAGAAATCGAAGGTGGGAAGTGCAGCCTCCATAAAATTCAAGGCCACTCTCGCTCTCCTCCACTAGGGATCATCTATACTTCCTCACACAGTAGCCAACCACCTACCTCTTGAGTTGCGGTACGACTCATCCACCAACATAGTGAAATGAATGGAAGGGTTCATTCCATTCTTTTTTCGCCTAAATCTTTATTCCAATTCCTTGGTAACTCTTCATGTAATCTTTTCAATTTTATTCCAATTAGGCCTAATTGGATTATTAGTACCCATAGTAATAGGGTAGTCCGAAGATAGCCTTTGTAGTAAAAAAAAATTAGGATTTAAGCTTCTGTGGTGAAGTTTCTTAGGATTTATGCCCAAAATTGAAAATTTCAACAACTCTCCGTTAATTAATAGCATGTGAGCCACACATATGAGGCTAAAATGGAACTTTTCATCAATTGTTAGCACGTGAGGCTTACATGTGAGGCTAACTTTATCCATTTAGCCTCATATGTGAGCCTCATGTGTTAACAATTAACGGAGAGTTGGCAAAAATTTTAATTTTGGGCCTAATCCTAACAGACTTCACCATAGGGGTTTAAATCCTAATTTTTTTTACCACA
Source organism: Cotoneaster glaucophyllus (assembly GCA_036320875.1). NCBI lineage: Eukaryota > Viridiplantae > Streptophyta > Magnoliopsida > Rosales > Rosaceae > Cotoneaster > Cotoneaster glaucophyllus. The sequence goes on from CM070062.1 coordinate 9,974,006, forward strand.
AGGGCTATTAATCTAATCAAGCCTTCCAACTAAATATTGGTGATTTCTTTTTTTCCCCAACACTTGGTTCTTTTCTCTTATGAAATGATTACACCGTTCATCATGTGATATGATGATATGAGTATATAATAACATGCAAGTAATATCCTTTAAGAACAAAAAAATCGAATTACTAACATCCATTACAAAAGCTGTGCAGGTCGGGCTAGCCCATTGTACATTTGCATAACTTATAAAATTGTTTGGACCCAATATTACAACATCGGCCTATGCAATTGAGGCAATTGAGTGTAAATGATTATAAGTCGTTGGATGAGAGAAATATTAAGGTGATTTCAATTATTTTATATTATTATGGTTGTGATAACCATAATAGTTATTTTCAAAATATTTGAAATTATCCTTGACGACAAGGAGTCTTTGAGTCCTTGTTAAAATAGGTCATCTCATTAGCTTTTTCGTCGAAGTGAGGTGTTCCCAGTTACTCAGTGTTCGTCACATTAAAAGCCGAACCTTATTTGAACTTCATAGTGCCTAGTAGCCTTGTCTTTAGCTCTAGAACCCAGAAGCTGAGATGAGTTCCTTCTTTGGCTGCGATCATTTGGACAATAGAAGTTAGCATCGCGTTCAACATCACCACCACATTCATTTTACTCAAGACCGAGCTTAGTAACGAGTTGGTACACCTGCATTCACCAGAAGAACGTAATTAGTTAATTAGTTATTCGGCTTGCACGCCACGTAGGCTAAGTAGTTTTTAGGGTCAACATTTTGGCACACCCAGTGGGACCTAGTGCTAAAGCAATGAAGTTCATATGATATATCAAGATTCTAATTCACGACCGATTGAAGGAGATCCTAGATCAACATGAGGAGAAAATAATCCTTGACACATATGAAGAGAGGCGAAAATCCTTCTCTTAAATGATAAGGATGAATGCTCATGGCACCTTGTAAGAACAATGGTTAAAGGAAGATAGAGCCAGATTTAATACGTGGCTTGATGAGAAAAATTTGCCTTTTGATTTTGCATACCAGTCAATTCCATTTGAGATTTGGTTGGATCAAAATGCCAGAGGGTAATTTCTCGCTTTGGCCACAATTAAGCTTCGACTCAAGAAAATTGTCAATTCGGCCGAAGAAAAAGTTAGGCCACTTATTTTTTCGATCGAGACTGAAAATTTCATCGACTTAGAAGAAAAAGTTCAAGTTTCTAAACCAAATACAAAAATAGACTAAAAGGTGATTAATCAAAGGAGTGCTCCAATGACAAACAAGGTCGATCCACGGCCTCAAATGAAAAAACCACATCAATCGATATGGTTATTGACTAAACATATGGTGATAGGTATTTAAAATATAATATAAAATATTTGGATTTGTACTTACCAATAAAATACTATAAAATATAAATTAGCAAATATAGAAATCATACTAAGTGGGAAAAGAATATATGGATATATAGTAATTCAAACATGAGGCAGCTAATCAATTCAACTGAGGGAACACCACTTGCTAAGTGGATGGCAGTGAGGCAGCTAATGAATCTCAATAAAGAAAATTAGTTGGAAGTCTGCTTTTGTTGACTGCAGCCTAACATCATGTTTGCAGCCAGCCTACTCTCTAGATTCATGCACAACCCTACAAGAAAATACATGAGAAGAACAAAGAGAGTAGATACATTCAGGATACTTTGGACCAAGGCATTGAGTATATCAAGGGAAAGTCAACACTTCTAATCAGATATTGTGTACTGATTGGGCATGAAGTGAAGATAATATGGGGAGAACTTTAAGATATATATTTAATCTTGGTTTTGGGGTATTTTTATGGGCCTAAGCAACATCTCAAGCAAAATGGTTGAGATTTGTTTCAGAAGATTTTGGTGAAGAAAAAGTTGAAGCCACACAGATTTTATGTGATAACACTTGTGTTATAACCATTGCTAAGAAACATGTCTTCTATTAGAAAACAAGACACATCAACAGAAAGTTCCATTTCATTCAAGAAGCTGCATAAGAGAAAGAAATTGAACTTCTATATTGCAAGACAGAGGAACAAATGACCGATATTTTAACCAAGCCACTTCTAAAAGACAGGTTTGCATATTTGAGAGGAATGCTTGGAGTAAAATCTGCAAAAGGTTTAGAAGGGAGTGTTGATGTATAAATACTTGTGGATTACTTAAGTGTCAATAATTCTATTAATCTCTGTTTTATTTGAGTTTCAAAACTTGTAATGGGGACCATTGGATCATAGTCCATGTGTATCACAGTTTTTTATCCTACGTGAGTCATAGTTCATGCCAAATATAAGCATCTCATAGGATGGCTTATTTGAATGGTCAGTATTGATCTTTGTTAATGTAAAAGATAAAAGAGTGTCACCAGATAAAATTTAGTTGCAATGTGCCAACAATTTTTACTTTCAAAAAAAATTGTTGAAACAAATATGGAGAGAATGGTCCACTAAATTGAAAATTAATAGTTCCAAACAGTGGCAAACATTATGGGAAACAAGAAAAGCTTCTCTTAAGATAAATACAATATTCAGAAGAGCGTTGATTATGCAATCTGCAAGGTCTGTATTCCACGGCTTGGCCACACCAACAAAATCATGCCCCCACAAGATATACAAATAAAAGGTTAAAAGATGAAATCATTCAGGGTTTAACCGAGCTAACCTACCAAAAACGATATTACATGCTGATGGTATAAGAGGAAACGAGTACAGAATTACTGATTACCTCAACGTCCACCAGATAACTCAATAGCATCCTGATTATGAACAGAATCTTCTCCCCAGTCAAATCTCCTTTGTAGTCTTTCATACTCTTGCCTACGAGTAACCTCAACATTCTGCCATTCTTCCCAGCGCTCTGCCAGACCCTCTCCTTCTAGCATCCGTACCACCTCTGACATTAACGGGCGGTCTTCAGGAGATCCTTGCGTACAAAGAAGTGCAACTTTGATCATCATTTCTACCTCCTGGATGTTGTAACTATCATTCAAATTGCTGTCAACAATAGCATCCAGTCTCTTTTCCCTTTCCAGCTTCTTGACCTTCAGGAGCAGATAAGCACACAAGGTTCGCACAGTGAGAACAAACTCAAGCAAAAATATGCATTCAATGAACAAAAAACCCCCCACATTTTCTTCCTCAAGCGTGATATCATTTTGTGTTGAGCATAAGTTACGCACAAAGTTCCATACCATACCTACATAGAATTGGAAACAGTCTTTGACCATACAACTACATATCATCCGTGAGCGTGGAAAGCTCCCAATACCATCAAAACAATTATTACGAGTAAAAATTGAAACACATGCCATTTCCTGTTATCTTAACATGCACGAAAGCAAGTTTAAATAAGTGCACACTTGGAGGAGGTAGGGAGAGGGGGAGTGGGGAAGAGAAAGAGGGACCCAAATGCAGAAAGAGTTTATCTTACATGGTCAAGCAACAAAACATCATCTTCTTCTTCCAAGCGTGAAAAATCAATTGCCCGTTGTCCTGTTACAAGTTCTAAAAGCATAATCCCATAGCCAAAAACATCTGTCCTTTCTGATGACTTCCCAGTGGACAAATATTCAGGCGCTATGTGACCCATTGTGCCACGAACTTGAGTTGTCACATTAGTCCTTCTAACATCCACCAACTTTGCCAAGCCAAAGTCGCCCACAACTGCTTCAAAATCTTCATCAAGTAATACATTAGCAGCCTTTACATCTCGATGAATAATCTTAGGATTACAATGTTCGTGTAGGTACTCTAGCCCACGGGCTGTGCCTAATGCCACCTGCTTTCTTGTAGACCAATCCAAAACGGGCTCACCAGGTTTAATCTCTCGTAACCGATAGGCAACACTTAAATTCTGCATAAAGGGATACACCAGAAGGCGTTCTGTTTGAGTTGTGCAAAACCCGATCAGTCTTAATAGATTCCTGTGAACAGCTACACTTATCATTTCTACTTCGCGCTGGAAAGCTGCATCCCCCCCAGGACTCTCATAATCTGTGAGACGCTTAACAGCAACTTTTGTGTTATCAGATAGCACTCCTTTATAGACTTTTCCAAAACCTCCCTGTCCTAGAACATTTCTCTCACTGAAGTTGTCTGTTGCTAACTGCAATTCCCTCCACGAAAATCTTTTTAACTGGCCAAATGCAATCCTTCGGTCAACTTCACCTGGGGTGCAGCAATTAAAAATGGTTTTAGATAAAAATAAAAAAATAAAAAAATAAAAACCCAAATGAGCTAAATTATGCATGGCAGGGCTCACCAAGGCCCTGTAGACTGAAATTGGTGAAAATAAAAAGTTCATTGACAACAAAATCTAAAATACAGTTTTAGATGGCATGTGCCATGCCCTGTAATGAGTACCTTTTGGATCCGATCAATTTGGTCACAAATACTTTACTTTTTTTTTTTCTTGCATCATTCAGCAACTTGTGCAGTCACATGGAGAAAACATAATCTTTCTTGTAATGATTACAGCGTTCATTTCATATGATCCAATGTATATCAAAATCAAGTTTCTATCGCATTCCCATTCTAATCATTACTTCCCCTTATTACCTCTTTGTTTCTGTCATTTAATTGTAATACCAAAAATGATTCCACTATTTGTTGCTTAATTTCATAGAAAAATAAAATATACAAAAAAAGATGGGCATGATTTCCACTAAGAAATTTGTTTAATTTATTCGGGGGTCCTTTTTACGCACATTATTTCGATTATTTACATTGTGTACAACTCTCAGACTAGGAGTTGATCCGGCATTTTTTATCTGTTTCCTTAAATCTTTTTACAATGATGAAGATTTCCTAATGGTTGTGGGATTGCCAGTCACCCAAAGGGCCAGCTCATGGCTCAGAAGGGCCGAAACATCACTCCCTATTAGAGCATGTCTAATGGTAACGGCATTGGCCAGAGGCCAAATCTAGCCTCCCAACCAAAAATGTTGCTATTCAATAATAACCCTAATTAGGTTGACAAAAAGGAAATTTTTAATGTGCCATCATAAGATTATGGTTGAACCACTAAAGCATGATTGGTCAAAACTAAAATCAAGGTTCCATTGATTGGTCAGACGATGGGGCTATTAATCAGTTCTACAATTAGCAAGCAATGCGTACCTGCAACATCCACAAAAACTTCACGCTTGCCTTTGTGTCTACGCTTGCAGATGAAGTACAGTAAACCTCCAAGTAATACTAAAATGATAAGCCCTCCAACAACTCCAACTATGATTCCAAGCTTCGGCTCACTTTTAGGGCCTGTCAAGAGTGGGAAAACCCCATCGTGTAAGCTTTCAAAAAGGAAAGGTAAACAGAACAGTTCAATTTCGGATATTGTTATTTGACCCATTAACCTGAACCATCGTTATCAGGTGCACAATGGCGAGGGAGATTCACACCACAATTTAGGTGGTTTCCTGTAAAACTGAAACAAGCAACACGGGTCAGATCAAAATTCATGCTGCAAAATATATTTTGAACATGTGGGTGTGTGGACACAGGGAAGAGAGAGAGAGAGAGAGAGAGAGAGAGAGAGAGAGTGGCATGCAGTCTTGTAAAGATAGAAACAGTAACATTAACAAGTTCTTCATACTTGTATTTTGGGACATTAAACAACCGCTCAGGTATTTGACCAGTGAGAGCATTGGAGCCCAGCTGACTGCAAACAAAGTTTGAAGTGTGGGATCAAATACTGAAGAAATGATCCCCAAGTATACAAATTCACATGGATAACGTTCAGAATTCTAAAAGATAGAGAGCCAAATTAAGTCGTATAGCATAACTTGAATGGACAAATCCTGATTTCTCATATCACATGTACATTTTGTACAAGAAAAGATAACGTACAGACTAATCAAGCTTGAAAGACTTGAAAGTGACTCTGGGATAGTACCACTCAGATTATTGTTATTCAAAATCCTGTTTGCATCATCAAGAAAGCACTGTCAGACAAAATTAAGGATAATGCAGGCTCATTAGATATTAGTGAAAACATAAAACAACACGGATGAAACAACTTACAAGAATTGAAGATTCTTCAGATTGCCAAGAGGAGCTGGTATTTCACCAGTTAAATTATTGTTTTCTAAATTCAAGGTGGACAAAACTGTCAGATTTCCAAACTCTTCTGGTATCTCACCAGTTATGCCATTTCCTTCTAATGAACTGCAAGATGAATGCACCTTATACATATTAGAATCATGGCCATATGGCACGCATTTATATGTCTACAAATAGAAGAGGCAAAAAAACAAAACATAGACAAATGAGAACTGTTGCCCAAGCTTTACGCAGAATAAAGAATTAATTGCTACCCTCGAAAAATAATTTTTTAACGGTGTTAACTAGAGGTGGAAAATCAATTGGATTGTTAATGGGAAACCAACTAACCATTGAGACCCATCTAGTCTGATTTCACCATAATAAGGTTTCACACCATCATCGCAACTACCAATCTCACCACCATATCATGGTGAAATCAAACTAGACGGGTCTTAATGGCTACCCATTAACAACCCAATGGGTTGGATTGCCACCACTAGCATTAACAATGGTCTCTCATGTGAATAAGAATTCATCTCAAAATCCATTCATACTAAGCTAATATGGGACACATGTATTATTCTAATGGATTAGTTCTTCGCATATTAACAAACAGAAATGAGCACAACATAAACTTCATGCAAACTCATGGAATTACATATGGGGTTTTGGAAAATTTCATTGCCTTTCTGTTCGTTCTGCCTGTTACGTCTTATGGTAATCAATAGAAATCCAAAAAGAAACAATATTCACTTATTCTTCATAAGTACGTTGGTGTGCAGCAATTCCGCAAAGCTTAAGTCGTTAGGATCATACAAAAGTTGACATTGTCATACTCTACAAACAAGTCTGACGATACTATCCTAACAATTACCTTACTTGTAAAGCATGTGATTCGGACACTCAGCTAAAAACAAATAAATTGACTTCAATAACTCAAGTACAGAAACCAAGTCGTTGTCAATGCATCCAATGATGCATGCCATTATTTATTCTTCAGTAGGCCAAAATTGTGTTGCTTATTGTTAAAAGAAATAAAAATAAAAGTTGATCACAAAAAACAAATAACCGGCCAACTATATATGCCTTAAAGCCTGCCCTCCTCTCATCTTCCTTACTCTAACAAAAATATAGGAGATTTGATTCTTACATGTCAATATCAAACAATAGATATTGAGAAATACAGGATCTGTGGTGACACTACTAGTTTTAGAAATGACTCCAGAAAATGGAATGTACAGAAATTATGATAAACGTAACAAGTATTCTCCTTACTTACAGTGTTAGAAGATTTTTCAAGGCTCCTAATTTAGGAGACAAGATGCCAGAAAATCCAATATTTGATAATGTTCTGCAAAATGAAAAAGACAAAACTAAGCATAGACAAGTGAAAAACATTAATCTATGAAAGGAGGAATTTTGTATTGTGAAGTGATCCGTTGATAACAATACATCACGATAAACAAAGGATGCCTTACACAGCAACTACATTATTGTTAGGGTCGCAATTCACATTGGACCAAGTGCATGGATTGACTTGATTGGGGTTCCAGTCCTTGAGCTGATGGGGTGAACTATTCAAAGAAGTCCTCAACGAAAACAGCGCATCTCCTGAAACCGAAAATGCAAATATTCATCATTCAATCAAACAAAATTCGCCAACAGAAATGCATGACCACTTTACATAAATACTAGAAAAGGAAAATCGTGAACATATTCCCCCACACAAAGACCTCAAGACAGTCCACTAACCCCCTCGTTCAGCGTTCTTTCTATAATATCCTAGAGAGCAAGAGAAGCATATTCCCCCACACAAAGATCTCAAGACAGTCCACTAACCCCCTGGTTCAGCGTTCTTTCTATAATATCCTAGAGGGCAAGAGAATCATATTCCCCCCACACACAAAGACCTCAAGACAGTCCACTAATCCCCTGGTTCAGCATTATTTCTATAATATCCTAGAGAGCAAGAGAAGCATATTCCCCCACACAAAGACCTCAAGACAGTCCACTAACCCCCTGGTTCAGCATTCTTTCTATAATATCCTAGAGAGCAAGAAAGAGGTGCAGAGAGGACCCAAACGCTTGAATATTTTAATTGCATCGAAGTCACAATATTGGACAATACTGCATTAAACAATACTAGACTTGTTAGCCTTAGTCTTGTTTCTTATGATATATAACAACTGAAAAAATGGGAAATTGTTGTGCATAGCATATCCCAGATGCTGTCTTAATGAATTAAATGTCGCATAACCTCAGAACCGTACCTTGTGCATCAGGCAATACAAAAGACTGTAAGCAAGCCAATACCAAAGCTGCAAAGACTGGCTTTATTTTCGACATCATCATTCTTGCTAGTTATGGATGCAATGAAATGCCTGGCGGTGATCAAGGAGCAGTTGAATCAATTTCATATGTCCAAAAAGGGACAAAAATCCTTCAGTGAGTTATAAATATTCAGAAAAACGGTAGGAACTGCAACAATAACAATTTTGAGGCCAGCCTAAGTAGAAGACCTTTGACAGTTTGCTAGTTGCCAACCCACCAAAGTATAGTTTCAGTCAGGAAAACAAAACAGCGAAAAAAGAAGTTAATGGAAACCAATATGTGTAAGTTTTTTGGCAGCCATAGTCTATATTTGTATTTGAGTACAAAGCCTCAATTTTTTCGTCGAGCAGGACTTTCTTAAAAAGCAAAGTTTAATATTACAATGAATTTCATACTTGGGAAGATATCGGAAATCATCATCCTTCGGCAGTTTTAAGTGCACAATGTAAGAGATTCAATTTTCAATATGCCTCCGTCTTTGTTGGGATCTCATTGTTTTATTTACCACATCATGTTGTTGGCTGTTCTCTTCTCAACAATCATTCATATATTGCAACCAGTAGCGGAAACATTCCTAAATCCTATCACACAAGGCAGAAACTCTCGAAAATCGAAACACAAATTCAGCTCAACCCACAAAACCATTCAAATCAAAACATAAAAAATGGAGGAAATTGCCGTTCAATCTTCATTCCAGGAAAAGTTCAAGTTTTTTGTCAGTTCCATTCTCACGATCCCATCAATTTTCCCAGCAACCAAACAAAAGTGAAAAACAAGCAAAACCCATGCCTGCAAATAATGAAAAGAAGAAGAAATTCAGCTGAAAGGAGAAGAAGAGGAAGAAGAGATGTACCTTTAAGGAGGAATCAAGAAGACATGGCAGAGCTTCTGGAAGATTGAGTGAAGCTAATTACCCACAAAGCTTCTTAGCTGTTTCCGATGTCCGAGTTGACTGTGAGACTTAGAGATTTGACAGCGGAGGGAGAGAGAGAGAGTTCAGACTTCAGAGGCTCTGGTTAATCTTAGCAGCAAGCAAATCTGCAAAATATGTAATCTGCAAAAGAGTCAAAGACGCTTCTTTTCTGTCTTTCTCTGTCGTTTTGCTTCTCTTTCATGAAAGCATTTTCTAATTCGATTTTATAATTAATTAAGGAGAACAAACGAAAGAATTAAACCTCGAAAAAATAAATTAGCTAATTACTTTCTCTCACTAGCCGCTCTTGTTTGGGTTTTTGATTTGGATTCTTTTCGGATTCTTTTTGTGCGGTTAGAAATTATTTTAAATTATTTTATTTAAAATTAAACATAAATAGAATTGACTGAGAGCACTTTGTGGCTAGAGGTAAGCCAAATCTCGACCAAAGATTGGTCCCACCCCTTCGGGGGTTGGGACACTTTATGGTCTTGATAAAAAAAATACAAAGAAAACACTCATCATTGCATGCAGCTTCAAGAGTGTAACAATTTATACGAAACCTAGCTTTTCAATTTAATAATGTAATACTATGTGATGATAAACTTATACATGATATATTTTCATGAAATGAGAGATTATAAATCTACTTCATATAAAGTATTTCTCGTTCAAGAGGAGTTATTCATTTACTGTTATTTATTCTATTGGGGTAATTATACCAACACTCCTTGAAGTTTATCATGTTTTCACAAATCCTTCACATTTGAAAAATAACACTAACACCCGCTGAAGATCTTATTCACTTTTGCATCACCCCTTAAAGAGGAATTTACTCCTATAACTAATTACACAAAAATAGAAAATTTTATAAATAAATAGAAGGGGAAAAAAACAAATTATACAGAATTGATATTAAACATTAAAAGAGAACAAAAGAAGCCCTAGTATCCTCCTCTTCTTCTTCTCATTGTCGGCAACACACACATGAATCCATTTTGGCATTTCCTCTACCTATTTCCACATCACATGAATGTGACAAAAACCCACCAAGCAGTCGGAGTCTCGGAGAGTTAAAAAACCTCCACCAGTCGGACCCATGCATTTTGTTTTCAGGTAAAGGCAATCTTCTTGATCTCTTTCTTCCTCCTTTTTTTGGGGTTTTTGGTTGTACACTTTCTTCCTTTGTTGAGGATAGCTTTTGTCATTATAGTCGTTCTCCCGTTTTGTCGAAAAAAAGTCTTCATGATTATGGTTATGTTTTGTGCGCTTGGTAAATGACTATGAAGAGGAATCTCGTCTTTTTGTTTTTGTTGGAGGTTACTCATGGCATGGCTTCTTTACAGACGATTATAAGATCAACAGACGACGGTGCGCCGATGACGTCCTTTTCTCGTGATGCTTTTAGTTCTTCAGCTATCAAAGTTAAGTCCTCCTGACTAGAGTTTAGAACTAAGAGTACTTCGTGACTAAGAAATTGTAATGTATTTCTCATTGTTGAATTGTAATGTTTTTTGGTATGTCAAACCTATTGGATTTTTCTAAGAAACACGTTTGACATGTCTCGTGTTATGTATGGTCTTGATTATTCTAAATAAAAATCTCATTATCTAAAAAAAAAAAAAAAAAAAAAAAAAGTGACAAAGATCGGGTGACAATTTTTACTAATTTTGAAGAAAAATACTAGTTACCTATGCTCTTGAGTAACAATGTAATTTCGTATTGAAACAACAAATCCTAACCCAATTTGTGTACTAATTTATGGAAATGCTGTTTCCCTTCCCGTCTAATAAATTCTTCGACATTCTTAATTCCATCATATTAAAATGTGTTAATATGATCATAGGTCTAGTGATATTTTTTTTTACTTGTATGTAGGTCTTAGGTTCGATTCTCGAAAGCGAATTTGACCACATTATTGCTCGCCTATTGTAAGATTAAGTTCATTTCCTCTCATTTAATGTTGATAATATCATTTGTTAAAAAAACAATTATTGATGAAAAAATAAATAAATGGTCAAAAGTTCATGTATCATGCTTATTATTGGTCAAATGCCAGATGTTTTTAAATTTTTTTTTTAGAAAGATAATTATACTATATGATTTAGATGGTTGGGTGTGATTAAAGGTAGTCAAGGATCATGCGAGCAATATTGTCACCGAATCCTTCGTCCTCCTTGGCCAACCGACCATGTGGACATTGTTTGATAGATGTGTATAATGTTAAAATGTGTTTGTTGCATCTTATTATTTTGGATTGAACTAATTTTAAATTGTTACCAAATCTTTCGTCGTCCTTGGCCAACCGACCATGTGGACATTGTTTGATAGATGTGTATAATGTTAGAATGCATTTGTTGCACCGAATTATTTTGGATTGAACTAATTTTAAAGATTAAGCTAAATTAGCTTAGACCAGACTAAACTAGATTGAGTTAGTAAAGCGTTTGAAGCATTATCGGACTAAGAAGCAAAATAATAAAAATTAATTCTCTTTTTCGTTTTCTTTCCTTTTCTAGTACTCTCTATCTCTCTCGAATGCTCTCCTTCTCTTTTTTTCCTCTTTTATTCCTTTTTCTTTTCTTGAAAATTTGCTCAGCAGATAGTGCAGAGCTTCGAACAGATTGGGGTTTTTCAATTCGAGTCTAGATTTTGCCATAAGAAGCTGGATTTTGCTCGTCTACATCCAAGGGCAGTGAACTGCAAGAAGAAGAAGTGTGCACAACAATCGCCCAATGCCTTTTTTTTTTTTTGTAAAACCCCAAAAAGTGAAGTAGTCAATGAGAATCGAGATCGACGAGGATGGAGCCAGAAGCCCATGTCATCGAAAATCGAGGTCGGGGAGGACAAAACCCAATTGGAGGGCGCGATCGATGAGAACAGAGAGGACGCAAGTAGGACAAAAGGGAAGGCTTTAGCCAGTCCCATGTTTTTTTTTTTGGCAAAACTAATGAAAAGTCCTCAAAAATTTTAGTTTTAATGAAAATGACAAAATAAAAGTGTAAATAAATATTTTTAAGGTAAAAATGTCCTTAACATTAAAAATGAACAGTACTGAGAGTGTTTCATTAAGATTTTTTTTTTTTTTTTTTTTTTTTAAATTTTTTTTTGGGGTGGGGGGGGGGGGGGGGGGGGGGGCGGCGTTGGTCTTGCTAAGACCTCATAGTGAGTTCTTTAGTCGAGGCAAGTCCTTCTTAGTCCCACTAAAGCTAGTCCCGCAAGGCAACAAACATAGACTACACTAATATTTAAACTAGTCAAATCCAGTGAAAGTTAGTGAGGACAAACAAATGCCCTTAAAAGTAAAAGTTTTGCTCTTAATGTGAATGGAACCAAACATGTTTAAAATATGTCTTTTGGCATGTAAGTATTTGGACAGACATTAGTATTAAACTAAATTTATTGAATTATTAATTAACTGTTGTGGAGACAAATTAATTGAATTCATTTTGGATTAAGAGGTGGTTATAATTAAACCAAAAATATAACTATTATTATTGCTTTGTAGGACATGCAATTGCCAGTAGTCAAATTCATTAGGATTAAGGCCAAAAATAAGTAATGCCATTTGCACCACTTTCTACCAAACCTCTTTTCCAAGCTAAGGCGACAACTTCAAGTGTGCCTCCCTCCATTCTAAAATTAAATTAATTAATTTGATGGTCTTTTTAAATTTAAACCATAACCATCAGGTTTCTTTGTAATTTGCTTGGATGGTCAAAATATGTTTTCTTTTTTCCCCAAGTATTATTAATTACTTACTTTCTTTGTAATTTGTTCTAGTAATAACTTGCATTCAAGTTAAATTTAACCATCATTACTGTAGGATGAAAAATTTGCAGAGGGAATTCAAAGGGTATACCAGTTTTAGCGTTTTTAGACATTAACATATTGTATTCAATTTTCTTTCCCTGTCAAGATTGATTGGCTCTCAACCATCTCGCTCAATATAAAACAATTAACACAACACATCTTTTAGCGTCCGTAATTAAAAAAAGAGTAGAGAAAGGGGAGTGATTATGAAGCTACAAAATTGGCACTAAAGTCATCTCCAATGAATAGGACTAAAGGTCCAAAATCTAAAAACTGATCTGATTTTCCTAAAAACTCATCTCTAACTAAATGTTATGCTATAATTCTATGAAGCCCACCAAGTCATTATTTGGCTAGAGGAGCATCAGGCTAGCTAAATCTAGCACCGCTTTTAGATCTTTTTTGGGACCCAGCTCCTCAATTACAATAATTGATTCAAATTCAAAGACTATATTTGAAAACATTCAAAGGTACTTCAATCAAATTTAAAGTATAAACTTAAAACTAGTAAAGGCAATTTGAACTACATTATTACTAACCTAGTGTGAGGATAAGCTCACCTCCTTCCCCTTAGTGTAAATGACATCATTTGTTCTTTGATAAAAAAAATGACATCATTTGTTAAAAAAAATAAAAAATTAAAACTAGTAAATTATCGAAGGACTATGTTTAACCTCTTCGGTTAGAGATAGTATATGAATATTCATTTAAAAAATAATATTTTAAAGGACTATAATTCTGAACGAAACTATATTTAGAGAGATGGCGATTAAAAGGCAAAGAGTCAGAAGACCCAAGAAACCTAGCCGTTAGGGAATCCCCATGTTCAACCTCAGACACAAATCCCTCCACTTGTTCAAACACCTTCCATCCTCCTCCTCTCTTCCATTTTCTTCACTCTCCGCTTCTAACTACCTTAACCACCATCTCGATTCTTTCCTCTCCAACCGGATTCCAACCTTCCAGCATCTCTCTCAATCCCACGCTCTCATCATCACTTCTGCAAACTCAAACAACATCTTCATATGCGCAAAGCTCATCTCTCTCTATGCGTCTCTCTCCAAACCCACTTCTTCCACCAAAGTATTCGCTTCGGTTTCTCCCAAGGATACCTTTCTTTGGAACTCCATAATCAAAACCCATTTCTCCAATGGCGGCTACTCCAAAGCCCTCGTTCTCTTGTTCCAAATGCGGGCTTCGGGTTTTGCTCCTAACCAATTTACTCTTCCAATGGTGGTTTCCTCGTGCGCTGAGTTAATGGTGCTTGACCATGGCAACAATCTTCATGGGTTGGGTAAGAAACTCGGGCTCTTCACTGGTAATTCGGCAGTTGGCTCTTCTTTTGTGTATATGTATTCAAAGTGTGGTCGAATGGAGGATGCATCTCTTATGTTTGATGAAATTACTGTGAGAGATGTGGTTTGTTGGACCGCGCTTATAATTGGGTATGTGCAGAATGATGAGAGTGAGAAGGGTTTGGAGTGTCTTTGTGAGATGCACAGGATCGGTGGCATTGGTGAGAGGCCAAATTTCAGAACGTTGGAAGTTGGTCTTCAAGCTTGTGGGGATCTGGGTGCTTTAGTAGAAGGTAGATGCTTGCATGGTTTTGTAGTAAAAAGGGGAATTGGGTGTTCTGGAGCTGTTAAATCTTTGCTTTTGTCCATGTATTCCAGATGCGGGAGACCTGAAGAATCTTATCTTTCGTTTTGTGACGTAGAAAATAAAGATGTTATATCTTGGACGTCTGTTATCGGTGTTTATGCTAGATCTGGGTTAATGGATGAATGCTTAAGCTTGTTTTGGGAAATGCAGGATAGTGATATTTTCCCAGATGAAATTGTTGTCAGTTGCGTGCTTTCAGGTTTTAGAAATTCCACAAATATCAATGAAGGAAAGGCCTTCCTAGGATTAATCATGAGGCAGAATTATGCATCGAGTCAGATGGTTCATAGTGAACTACTGTCCATGTACTGCAAGTTTGAGTTGTTGACTCTTGCCGAGAAGCTCTTCAGCGGAATGCAGCACCAGAACAAAGAGTCTTGTAACACTATGATTTATGGCTATGGTAAGCTGGGACTGAGTACAAAATGCATAGAACTGTTTAGGAAGATGCGACATCAAGGCATTGAAGCTGATTCTAATAGCTTGGTATCTGTGGTTTCTTCGTGTTTCCAGATGGGAGCAATCCATCTTGGCCGATCACTTCATTGCCTTATAATTAAGGTTTGTATCGATGAAAATGTCTCAGTAGCCAACTCACTCATAGACATGTACGGAAAAAGTGGTTATTTGACTATTGCAAGGAGAATTTTTTCTGTGACACAGAAAGATATTATAACATGGAACTCATTGATCTCATCGTACACTCACAATGGACATTCTTTCGAGGCCATAGACCTATATCATAAGATGATTGCAGAAAACTTCATGCCCAACTCAGCAACATTGGTAACAGTGCTTTCAGCTTGCTCTCATCTCGCATCTCTGGAAGAAGGAAAAAAGGTTCATTGTCACATTAAGGAAAGACGTATTGGGAACAATTTATCCCTTGCAACTGCATTAGTTGATATGTTTGCAAAATGTGGGGAACTTGATAAATCAAGAGAATTGTTCAACTCAATGGAAGAGAGGGATGTTATTTCTTGGAATGTCATGATCTCAGGTTATGCAACACATGGACATGCAGAATCTGCAATAGAACTTTTCCACGAGATGGAAGATTCAAATGTTAAACCAAACGAACTCACCTTTCTTGCTCTTCTCTCAGCCTGTAATCATTCAGGGCTGGTTGAAGAAGGGAAATATCTGTTTCGTAGAATGCAAGATCTTTCCCTGAACCCAAATTTGAAGCACTATGCTTGTATGGTAGATATTCTTGGCAGGTCCGGTAATCTGCAAGAAGCGGAAGATTTGGTTCTGTCAATGCCCATATCTCCTGATGGTGGTGTGTGGGGATCATTATTAGGTGCCTGTAAGATTCACAATGAAATTGAGTTGGGCGTAAGGGTTGCAAGGCATGCCATAAAATCTGATCCAGAAAATGATGGCTACTATATAATGCTTTCAAACTTGTATAGTTCTATTGGGAAATGGGAGGAGGCTATAAATGTGAGAAAAATGATGGAGGAAAAGGGCGTCGGAACGACAAAGGGTTGGAGTGTGGTCTAATTTGTGTTGTTAAGAGGAACGGAAATCAGTTTACTACTGGAGTAATAGGGGTCTGTTGCATACCACTGACAGAATGGTTTTCATAGCAGAATCGAGTTCATAACTTGTCCGGAAATGAAGCACACTGATAATTGATTCGAGTAAACATTACATTTTACTTCCTGTTTGATTGTTAGATTTCATTCTTTGAACATAGGTATGACATTAGGAGCATGGTTGAAGAAATTAAGTTGGCTCTTCAACCATGGTATGGCCTCATTCTATGACTATGAATGCCGATGTCTTTAATCCATCATATAACATTGATATAACTTTTCATATTGTTTCCTTGTGCAGTTGTACCGTACTGTTTTAGCGAATTTGCGATCTCGGAGTACTGCCAATGCCAAATGCTCCCATCGTCGCATCAGGATAGTGGAGATTCACAAGCTTTCTGATCCCCAAGTGATACAGAACGTTGGAACCTCAATGTTAATCAAGTATTTATTCAATGTTTCAGGTTGAAGAAATGCCTCATGGGAGAGAGGCCTTTCCTATATTACACTTGTACGACATCCCTAGTTTGCCTAGGGCTTCTAGAATTTAAACACATCCGATCGAGAGCGACTTACATGCAATTGAGATGCACTAATTACATGTAAGTTCTTCATAAACTAAGGGAAATTTGAGGTTTAGGGTAAGTCGTGTTATCCACTGCAATACAATCTACTATTGACAGACAAAAAAAAACTATGTTCTCTTAAATGGAAACTTCTATAATATTGCTTATGATTGAATGATACGGGAATATAAATAAATGTGATTGAAAATAGAAGATCTAAACAATAGTAAAAATCAAATCTAATAACTAAAACACCTGTAACATTAAAACCACACCCCTTCGTAATTTGATTTCTAAACATGTATCACATTTCTTTTTTCGACCTAAAAAAAATGCCAAGCATGTTGTTCAAAACCCACTTGTAAATATTTACATAGTGAAAGAAAACACCATTTGTGTTTAAATAAAAGCGTAATACACCGAAAATGGCAAAGCCTAATTTAACTAACAGACAGAAAATGACAAAAGAGCCTTTAGATTTAAGCGTCCTAATTGTAATAAAAACGGTGGTTAAAGCAGATAATCTCAATCCAAGTAGGTGACTTGACATTAACAAATGTATTAATTTATTATTAATTCAACAAACGAACAGAAGTGCAGGTCACCTACGTTATTGGTTTGGTCGGTCAAAACATGTGGCCTGTGGAAAACACACACATATTTGATGTGGACGTGCACCCACATCTCATCTAATCAAAGACTTTAGCCGCTGGAGCTGGTTAACCATGACCCGCGCTTTTGGTCATTGGCGTGGCCCCGTCGGTCTCTTTTTTTTTGTGTCATTAATATAAGATAGTAGACTAAATCTCACAATAGATCATTAATAATATGGTTCAAATTTATCTTCAGTGAGAATCGAATCTAAAATCTCTCACTTACAAGTGAAGAGGAATATCAATACTAAATGACAAGTCGAACATACTTATAAGTGAAAAAGAATATCACTAAATTGTAATATAAGTTTTATTTTTTTTAATATATCGATATTTTTTTACACTAAAATGAATGAGAGTTCGGTTAAGCCACACAATTAGCAACCTAATTTGGTATCGAATTCTTCATCCACGAGATTCGAACCTCAGACCTCTCACTTCCATGTGAAAAAGAACACCACCAGACCGTGGTACTGAGTGGTCCCTTTTTTTTTTCTTTCTTTTTTTTATCAGAGTCAAAGTGTTTTTTTTTATTTTATTTTTTTACTCTAATTAAAATTACTAAAATTTACAGATTCGAACAAGTATGTAAACGGAAAAACATAAACCGCTGATCAACGAATCTAATCGACATTAGAATTAAATCAAATAAGTCAAACATAAATAAGATACAGAATTAAACATAAATACGTGAGAAACTAAAAAAAATGTGTATTTATCATTTCTCTTTACAACATTATGAGTGTATGGTGGCTATCGAAAAAAGACAGTTGTGGTTACAAATGTTACAATACAATCCCCGTTGCGGTATGTATAATTGTAAATTACGGTCAACCAAAGCTATGAAACTTTTTCTATTTATTTTTGGTCGATTCAAAGATATCAAGCTCGATCATATTCATATACTGTTCAAGTGTTTTGAAACTGTCCGCTTATTTTACATGCAATTTTATGAGTTTATCTTACAATAATACCATTTGAGGAAAATTTACAAAAATGCAAACAAAAATATAGAACCGTCGTTCTATTTTATTATATACTTCCCGGTTTAATTAAACCATTGTTCTTAATTAAACAGAGTTGTTTAATTAAACAAACTTGTTTTAGATTTTCCCTAATCATTTACGACCATTTCACCACTTACAATTGCATTTTACTATTTTACATTAATACATGTATGTATCACGACTAAGTAAGAAAAGATTAGCTCTATACATGATTCCACGTAATCAAACAAATATGACATAACACTCCCTTCGAATACGGCTCTCTGTTTTATTTTAATTTTTCGAATCTTTTCATGTCTCTGTTCATAATAAATAAATTATATAAGTCATATACTATTTGGACTAATGATTTTCATACCACAATTTAATACTACATGATGTGACAAAAAATTTGTAAACATCAGGTTGTTTATATATAATAGGTCAATCAATAATTCTATTTCATTAAATATTAGTTCAATATGTCTCGTGGCCAACGAGATCCTCTTCGGCTCATTTTGGTGAGGATCCTGATAATCCGTAAATCGTGTTCGTTTATTGTATATCGTGCGGTCAGTTTTTGTCAGGTACTGTTTGTATTTAATTTTAAATAAAAATATTTAAAATGATTTATGATTACACGATGTACGATGAATGAATATGATTCACTCACCCTCGCCTCACGAATCCCCGAAATCCTCACAAAGAGGATACGGGGAGGATCCAAATTCATCTCGAGGAACATCATGTGGCATTTTTTTTTTTGTTTTTTTTTTTTGAGTAAACGTACATCATGTGGCACCAACAGGATCCTCTCCGGATCTTTTTGATGAGGATCATAGGGATTCGTAAATCGTATCCGTTCATCGTACATCGTGTGGTCAGTTTTTGTCAAGTACTGTTTGTGTTTAATTTTAAATAAAAATATTTAAAATAATTTCTGACCGCACGATATACGATGAACGAATTTTTGGGATCCTCACAAAGAGGATTCGGATTCCATGTGGCATTAAACTATGGTATAAAATATAAATTTTAGAAAACTTAGAAATTCATACCCTTACCTCTTATTAAAACTTTAATTTAATATCATCTCATTGAATGTTGATTGAGTATCTGATATATTACATATTACATCATGTGGATGACATGGTATTAAAATATAACATAAATATGTGCCAAGCTTAAAGTTACCTATACCATTAAGACCTTCAAATTTAGAAAAAGACTAACATAGAACGATTTACCGCCACACGACATTCCAGTTCAACAAAGTGTTGTCACGTAAAAAGAGACTTACACATGACAATGCATTTTTACACCAGAGTTACCTCTTAAACATCTACCTACCCTATGGTCAAGCAATTAAACTACCTCTTACTTTGCCTCAACAGGATTTGGGCTCCGCTTGTCTTAGTCCTTAAGTGGAATTTAGGTACACAATATCCCTTTTTAATTGAAGCTCTAAAAGAAGGGTAGGTAGATCTTTAATAGCTTATTAACTAAAATGATCAAAAATTAAATTTTGATTGTCAAATTGATTGGATACTTTATAGATCCTTCATTTGTTTGAGATAATTTATTACTTGAATGTTATAAAATTATACCAACAAATTTCACATATCAAATTAGACACTCCACTATTTGACACAAAAAAAAAGAAGTTAGCTACTCCACTATGAAATAAAGGGGGTGTTGTTATCCATCATATTATAGTATGCCACTTGTCCTACTAATTAATTTTAATTAAAATTTTAATCTTTTCTAAATACAATAATTAATGAGAATTCTTCTTTTTAAAATTTTACTTCCACTTTTACCCATTCCATGGATAACATATACAAAAGGAAGAACGTGTTACTTAGTACTAAGGTCTAGTGTTATTCCTCTTCATTTGTTTGTGAGAGGTCTTAGGTTTGATTCTCGCCAAAAACAAAGTTGAACCGCATTATTAGGGATATGGACCCTATAATGGTGTCCATCAATATTTTTCCTAAACCATCAATACTTGACTTTGAGGTTCCGTTCAATTAAATATTCAAGATTCACCGCACAGAAGTGATCTCGAACATAATGTGACGACCCGTCCCTAATTTTCCTATGTAATTTCTCCTCGATTATGTGAAATGACTATTATGCCCTTATCGGCTAATGACGTGTATGCGTTTATATCATTCTTACTTCGTTCACACTTCCATATTTAATTTATACACGTCGTTACGGGTACACGTGAGTTTTTATCCGTAGGAAATCACTATTTCAGATAGTGTTAGATTTCCTTTTCTGTATGAAATCCAAAAAGTGAAACAAAAACCCTATCCCTACCTTCTATATAGCCAACCCGTGCACCCCTTTATCATTCACTCCCTCACATCCCACCAACTAATCCCTTTCAGTCCTACACCCTAGCACCCAATCAGAAAATCCCAAAAGATTTTCTTTTTATCTCCTCTCTCTTCTCTATCTCCCGTATACTCTCTATCTCTACAACCTCTATAAACGACCTCAAATCTTCACAGATCGAGCTCGAAAATCACTCCATTGAACCCCTCTCATCCTCACGAATACAACCATACCCTCAGAATTCGAAATGGACAAGTTTCGACTCGTTAACTCGGAAGGTCCGAACTAGGTCAAGTTGAGTTCGACGTGATTTTGAACGAGTTAAGGAGTTTTGAAGCTTGAGGGAGCTTCTACACAACTTCTAGAGGCTCATACAACAATTTGGAAGAAGTTTGGAGATGAAACAACTCGGGTTCGAAGAGTTTACTTTTGGCCGGATCTTTCGAGGCTTTTTCCAGCAACCTCCGTCCACTTTTTGGACCCCAAATAGGTATAACGCGATTCTACTCTTCATAAGCTTCAAATCCATATAAAGTACGTCAAAAATGGTTGAGAAATGAAGGAGAATAGTGAGTTTGAAAATTTTCCAGAAAACCGGCAAAAATCGGGTTACAGACGGCGGCGACGGCAAGGCTCACCGAAGAAAGAGACGGAATATTCCGTCAGAGTTGACGGAATATTCTAACGGCGTCAGGTAACGCCGTTAACTTATGTTAAGGTTTTAACAGAATATTCCGTGGAATATTCCTGACGGCGTCAGGCTAGCTGACGGCACTGGCCTGCGTGTGGGGGCGCGTGCGGTGTCCAAAAATTATTTTTAAAATTTGGGGATGTTCATGACGTCGAGTAGATCGATTTCATGTATTTAAACCCTAGGTTTGAGCAAACTATGAGGGTTTTAATTAGGTTTCCGTATATGTGCTTTAATTAATATTATTTAGTTATTTCGCATATAGGGGAAACATATCCCGAGGACGTACGGGGCCAAGCTAGGCTCAGGGGCTACGACCCTGCGACGTACTTGTGAGTGGGCAGTTTATTTCTATATATATATATAGTTTATAATTTCCCAAAATGCATTTAAATGATTTATGCTTATTATGCCAATCATAGTTTAATTTGGTAAATGTGCTTGATAGAATTACATAATGGCTATAGCATGTTATACATATATTCACCTGCTTATAATTATGGTACTGTGATAGAATATTAAAATGATTCTACAAGACGCACATGTAAATTCAGGTGAGTTTAGTCTATTGATTTGAATTGTGTAGCTACATATATTCATATGGTTAGCTTAGCGTTACTACACCCAGGTGTTAGTGCTCCCGCCAGGGGCTAGGGTCAGCCTTCACGTGTATGTTCACCTCCCGCACCATATGCTCGTCTTGGATCCAAGTTAGGTGCTAGCCTATTGTACTTGTCACATTAGGTGACTCCGACTTGTAGGTGACTGCGCTTAGCGCAAGTTTCATGTGATTGTAGCACTAGAGCGTATATTATTACACCTAGCTTGTCGTACACGTCACATTAGGTGACTCCGACTCGTGTGTTAGTACAGACTGATGTTAGTATTTACTTGTATGTTAGTATATTGCCAATAACATGCCTTCATTTCTATTGTGACTGAATTATGCATATTGTGGCACACTTCTGAGATACATATATATTGTTGGCATGCACATGTTTCTTCATACTTATATTATGGTATGTTTGGTTTTTTAAGGAAACTATACTTGTTTTACGGCGAGGGGTTAGTACTTTTGAAAGCAAAGGTTTTCTTATAAGCATTGTTTTGCTGACCGACTCAACTTTGTTTTTTTCTTTTCGCCCCTCCAGGACCTAGATAGCTGTACTCTTTGTGGCACTCGAGGAATTTCGGCAGTTCTGACATTCTCCTCTGTATTAGACGTACGAACTTATCACTATTATGTAATAAGTGTACTTTAGTACTTTGACTACTCTACTGTAGTCTTCCTGTCTTAATGCTCTGAATATTTGTAGTGGGTTATTCCCATGATTGCGCACTCTATCACTACTTAGTATTATTAGTTCTAATTAGTTTTAGATTTAAATTTACTCACTTTTCACATCACATATCCTTATGGTTACGTCACCTCTCGGTGATGGCCAGCATGCTTCGACCTTCCCAGGTCGGGGTGTGTCACATAACTTATGTCATTTCTTTATTAGTAATAAGAACACTAATAGAGGAAGATGAATGTGCAATGGAATTGCAATTGGATGGTTGTACTGCCTTTAACTGCTCTAGTATCGGTGGCATCATTCACAGCTGAGGGGATTCTATCACTCTCACAAGCTCAACCACTCTTAAGCTAGCCCAAAGCTTGATTCCGCGGCCCCAATGCTACACATCAGTTCCTTGGCTCTCCTCGCGAATCCATTGCAATTGGGGAATCCTGTTCGAAATCAATCCCTTTTTTTCTTTGTCTGTGCACTTAGCATCGTTTTAGCCGCATTGCTATTGCTATCTGGGAATCACGAATCACTCCTTAGTGCAAACAATTTTACTACGTCTCCCTATGGTCGAGCAATTAAACGACCTCTTACTCTGCCTCAACAGGATCTGGGCTCCGCTTGTCTTGATCCTTAAGTGGAATTTAGGTACACAATATCCCTTTTCAATTGAAGCTCTAAAAGAAGGGTAGGTAGATCTTTAATAGCTTATTAACTAAAATGATCAAAAAATAATTTTTGATCGTCAAATTGATCGGATACTTTTATAGATCCTTCATTTGTTTGAGATAATTTATTACTTGAATGTTATAAAATTATACCAACAAATTTCACATCTCAAATTAGCTACTCCACTATGAAATAAAGGGGGTGCTGTTATCCATCATATTACAGTTTGCCACTTGTCCTACTAATTAATTTTAGTTAAATTTTGAATCTTTTCTAAATACAATAATTAATGAGAATTCTTTTTTTTTTTTAATTTTACTTTCACTTTTACCCATTCTATGGATAACATATATAAAAGGAAGAATGTGCTACTAAGTACTAAGGTCTAGTGTTATTCCTCTTCATTTGTTAGTGATAGAGCTTAAGTTTGATTCTCGTCAAAAGCAAAATTGAACAGTATTATTATGGAAATTCCATTATAAAACTTAGTCTACTTCCCACTTCCTTAACATAAACCCATTGTTTGTTAGAAAAAACAGAAGAAGGAAAGAATGTGAAAAGTAGTAAAATACACCCAATATAAAGACAAGGGTAGATACTAGGTTCTAGATTCTAGACTGTAGATGCCACCAAGTCAATAGAAGTGGAGAAGAGAAGATCCATCATCCCTTGTTTTGTTTTTCTCTTTGAATTTTAAATCCTGCCCTTTACAACCATTAACCATATAAAATACTCGTTGTCGCTTTGTAAAAACCAAAAAGAGAAAGGAGCTAACAACTCCGCCATACCAGAGATTCTCTACCGCCATTGACACACCTTCCCTCTCCGACCTCCCGCCATTTCTTCTTCTCCTCCGAACTCTCATACAAAATAAAGAATAAAAATGCCGGGGTGCTTCAGCATAATAGCGTCACGCGACCGCTGCTTCCGCTACTCCTTCTCCTCCTCCGGCCTAAAGTCCACCACCACCGATTTGGGCGATGGCACCGTCATGCACTGCTGGGCTCCCAAAAACCACTTCCCATCCAAACCCACCCTCCTCCTCATCCACGGCATCGGCGCCAACGCAATGTGGCAGTGGCACGACTTCGTCTCCCCTCTCGCCTCCCGCTTCAACCTCTACATCCCCGACCTCGTCTTCTTCGGCGACTCCTACTCCTCCCGCCCTGAACGTTCTGAGATTTTCCAGGCACGCTGCGTCATGGCCCTCATGGACGCCCACGGAGTCAAGAAAATGATGGTCACCGGCATCAGCTACGGCGGCTTCGTGGCCTACCGCATGGCGGCGCAGTTTGGGGAGAGGATAGAGAGGTTGGTGCTGTGCTGTGCCGGGGTGTGCACGGAGGAAAAGGATATGGAGAATGGGATGTTTCAGGTGAAGAGCGTGGAGGAGGCCATGAATGTTTTGTTGCCCCAGAAGCCTCAGCATGTTAGGGACTTGATGAAGATCTCTTTTTACAAGCCTGTTAAGAATGTCCCCTCTTGTTTTCTCAATGATTTTATTGAGGTAATTTACCCAGTTCTCTGCCTTGATTTCCTCTCTTTACTGTACTTCTTTTTTAATTGCATATTTTATTGAGAAATTGGCCGGAATGATCATTTTCCGAATCCCAATTGCTAAAGTGATCAGTTTTGATATTTTGATTTGTCAGGTTGTCTATATTTGATTGATATGTCGTCGAGATACTAGATTTTGATTTGTAATCATTTTCTGGATTGGGAATGAATTTCTATGTTTCTGGGTGCATACTATTGGGTTTGATTCCTGTTAGCAATTTATAAGTTTATTCAGAAAGTCAAATTAAAGTTTTAATTCTTCCTCCTATAATAATTGAAGCCTGACAAGTGTGGAAATTAATACTGTTGCTGCATTTCAGTACTGTATGCATTTGTTTTCTATATTCAAAGTAGTTTGAAACAAACTTTAAAAAGAAATAGAGAGGAGAGGAGGAGTAGGTGGAAGAAGCTTATAGCATATTCACATAGTTTCTGGGATCATACATGAATCAAAAACTAAATAAATTCTCGATTCGTTCATCAGTGACCAATAGAATCAGGCTTTCAAACTGTGAGAGGGTAGCATCAAAGCAAACATTGAAAGCAATGTTTGTGTTTGTGAATACGTGCACAGCATGATATGATGCAAATACCAATTTTTAGGAATCAGTGACTATCACCATCAGTTTTCGGGATAAACATACCTTTCTTCTGTTCTGGTGTACCACCGTCAGCGACAATAAGTTGTATCTCTTTTGATGTCTGTTTTGGACTTTGCTTCACCTCGCAATAAAACTGCAATTCATTGTAATAATGTGCTTATAAAATATTTGATTGCCGCTGATTCTGTTGGGCTTCAATAGTGGTACATAAATTTCATTTCTCACCACATGATTGTGATGTCAGTCCTTTTTCTTTTTTCTTTTTTTCATATGAATTTAAGATGTTAGTGCTAAATGTTTCTCTTTTCTGAGTGCGATATGCAATACTTGTATTAGTTTAACCTGAAACTTGTCTTATGAGTTTGGTTGGCACTGGCTGCAGGTGATGTGTTCAGAACATCTTCAAGAGAGGAAAGAATTGATTCAAGCACTGCACAAGGACAGAAAATTGTCTGATCTTCCGAAGATAAACCATGTAATTTTGCATTATATTCAAGTTATTAATCTAATAAAGGTGGCTGTTTATCGTTTTTGGTTTTCTAGAGTATTCAAAGGCTTATTTTCTTCTGGATGCAGCCTACACTAATCATCTGGGGAGAGCATGACCTGGTATTCCCACTGGAATTGGCGCACCGATTAAAAAGGTAAATCGGGCAGCTTAATTATTCCAATATCTTTGTTACTTCTAGAAATATTTGCTGCACGAATGGATTACAGAACATTATGATTGAGATAAACCAAAATCATTGGTTATCTCCACTTCTACTCTTTTGGTTGCTCTAAGTTACTGCTGCAAAACGAACGATTGTACATCCTTCAATGGGAAGACTACTCGATCTTAAAATCCTTACATAGAGATCCTTTCAGAAATTGAGCACGTCTACAAATCAAATTTTGGAAAAGCTCTTAGTCTTACTGTTCTCCCTTTGCAGGCAAATAGGTGAGAGTGCAGACCTAGTGATCATAAAGAACGCAGGGCATGCTATAAATGCAGAGAAACCGAAAGAGATGTGCAAGCACATGAAGTCTTTCCTCATCGATCCTCTCCCTACAGCTAAACACGAAAACCACAGCAACGGCCGCAAGGTGGATTGAAATGCCAAGAAAAGGTGTCGACTAATCAAGATGATCATTTTCTGATTTTCATTTAAACCTACACTATTGGATATGAGGTTCCGTATGGTGGATTGTCTGTGCGAGTTGCGAGCTGAATTTTATGCTAGTAATTATTTTGTATATTCAGAAGACAGAAAAATGCTTCGTTTTCCATTAAAACATGATTTATGCAGATCTTTCTTCTAATGCTTGTATGTGCATATGATCAGCAGTGTGAAATGTTTCCTTACCATATTGACTGGTAACTTAAGATAGTTGTTACAACGGATTTTGAATCGAGACCTTGACCAGGATCATTTTCATTTAGAGAAAATTGAAGCATTGGTCTATGAACTTTGATTCAATTGGAGCTTCAATTCCTGAACTTGTCACAATGTAGAGCAATGGTTCTTTTGGTTAACCAGTTAGAATATTCGTCCCTTATTTGCCCCTAAAACTCGTTATTTTGGACGAAAGTTCTTGGCGTTACCCATAAGGGCCATTGCTTCACATTGTGACGAGTGTTAAAACATAAACCCATGAACTCGATTAAATTGCTAGAATCACAATCAAGCGAAACACAAAACCTTGACATATAAGAGTGCTGCGATACCCTAACCTGAAGAACCTCCACCCGAAGATGCCATGAATGTTGCAAACCGAAATTCAGTGCATTGCAACTCTTCTCCTCTCTATCAGATTATCTCGAGCTCAAACCAAGAATAGGGCTTAGTTCCAAAGAGTGCATTAATCTGTGAGAGCAGAGGTCACGATACGTGCGCGCGCGCGCGCGCGCACACACGCGCACACATATATATATATATATATATATATATATATATATATATCACATTCTCATAACATAACAAGGATGATCTATGAGGTGTAACTTGAAAAATAGACGGTTCGGATCGTTGAAATTCGATGTGGAGTGGGCCCCACACCTAATCCCCATTTTTTGAAAAAAATGGGGATCCCTCTCCTTAAGCAATTCCTATATATATATCACCTTCTCATAACATAACAAGGATTCCCTATTAGAATCCTCATAGAAAACAACTTATGTTTTCCAACACATATCAGTTTAATGCTATTACAAAATCCTTTATTAACAAGAATTAGTATACATCTTCTCATAAGGCTTTCTTATACCAATTGGACTTAAACAACCAATGCCAAAACACCCAATCTCATGTTCATACTATTCCATTCTCCCACTTGAGCATGAGATCAATTTCAGAGATGGCTTTACCAATTATAAGAAGTGATCACAGGGCCTTACTCAAGAATTCACCATCATGACCAATGTCCTATTGCATTTCAAAATACAAAAACTAAGAACCATAGACTACAAACAAAATGCAGTATTGATTCTAAGCTCACATATATCCAATCTGCAATTATAACTCATGACTTAAGATGATATGAACAATCAACTAAAAGAATATGCTCCCACTCTTGAAAAGATCGAATTATATATCAATTTCAACAAAAAGCAACATATCAATTATAACTCTAAACTTTGTCTGCCATCCAAAAACTACAAAACTTTAAAAAACTGAAGTATTGAGCCTTGAAACAAAGATATTTACAGAAAACATAAAATTGACTACAGCTGAACTTCAATCACTCATTTCTTGACTTGTTCTCTGACTTTAAGAAACTTTACATCCATCAACCTTAAAGCTGAAGTCTATTATTCTTGGCAATGAATACAGCTGAGTTATTGTCAAAAAACATTTTCACAGGCTTTTGAATTGAATTCACAATCCTCAAATCTAACATGAAATTCTTCAACCAAGCTGCTTGTTTTATACCTTCAAAACAAGCTACAAATTAAGCCTCTATAGTAAACGTAGCAATGACAGTTTGTTTTGCACTTTTCCATGAAACAGCCCATCCATTAAGCATAAATATACATCCTCCTACTGACTTCCTATCATCTACATCTCCAGCTAGATTCGAATCAGTATATCCCACAAGCTCCAACGTATCACTTCTACCATAAACCAACATGAATTTTTGGTTCTTTGCAAGTATCTCAAGACTTTCTTAGCAGCTACCCAATGAGCTTCACTTAGATTTGCTTGAAACCTGCCTAGCATGCCTACAATGAAGGCAATATCTGGTCTTTTGCAAATAATTGCATACATCAGGCTTCCAACCAAGGAAGCATAAGGTTTAGACTGCATCTTGGTTATTTCCAAATCAGTCTTTGGACACTGACCTTTGGAAAACATGTCTCCCTTGTTAGCTGGAACTTGACCATTGTTGTAGCTTTCCATATTGAACATGACTAACACCCTATCAATATATCCTCTCTGAGATAAACCAAGAAGCCTCTTTTTTTATATCTCGAACAATCTCAATGCCCAATACATAGTGTGTTTCACCAAGGTCTTTCATCGCAAAATTCTCACTTAACATCCTCTTTGTACTTTGCAATAGCTGTTGACATGAACTTGCAAGCAAAATGTCATCAACATAAAGCACTAAAAGGATGAATTTTGATCCAGAGAACTTGATGTATATACAATCATCCAACTTGTTTTCTACAAAGCCCATAGAAATAACAATTTGATCAATTTTCAGGTACCATTGTCTAGAAGCCTGTTTTAAACCATATATTGACTTATTGAGTTTGTAGACCATATTTTCCTTCCCCATTTCAACAAATCCAGTTGGATGTTTCATGTGGATATTTTCTTCCAAATCTCCATTAAGGAAAGCAGTTTTAACATCCATTTGATGCAATTCCAAATCAAAGTAAGTAGCCAAAGACGTAACCACTCTCATGGAATCGTTAGAGGATACTGGAGAAAAAGTACCATTGTAATCGATCCCTTCTCTTTGACTGAATCCTTAAGCAACTAGTCTTGCTTTGTATCTTTCAATTTTTCCTTGAGCATCTCTTTTGGTTTTATACTCCCACTTGCAACCTATAGGTTTAATATGTGATTTTTGACTCCACCAATGTTCAAACTTGATTTTTGAACATGGAATCCAATTCATCCTTCATTGCATTTTGCCATAAAATTTATTGTAAACTCTCTATGGCATGAATGTATGAGAGAGGATCATCAACATCCCCTATATCAAATTCACTTTCTTGCAAATATACATAATCATTGGCAACGGTTAATCTTCGAATTCTAGTTGATTTTCTTGGTTCAAACTAAGATGGAACTTCAGTTGAAATTTAATGATTTACTTCTATGATAGATGAGGCAGGCTATGTTGTAGGCTGCTCAATTTTCATGATATTCCCAGTATCAAGATCCATTTCTACAGTCAAGTCATCAATGCTTGTGGACATTGGTTGAGGAAATAACAAGATTTGACTGTAGTTAGCTTGTGCAGGATTTTCATTATTCTGGTCAATCTCTTTAAAAACAAAGTTTTATCTTGACAAGTCTGAGATATCTTTGTCTTCTAAGAACACTGCATTGTGTGTTTCTTGAATTCGAATGTGGCATTGAGGAATGTAGAATCTGTATCCTTTTGACTTCTCAGGGTAATCGATAAAGTAACAAGACTGTATTCTTGAATCCAGTTTTCTTTTATTAAGATTGTAGAATCTAGCTTTTGCTTTACATCCCCAAACATGGAAATAGGCAAAACTTGGAACTCTCTTATGCCACAACTCAAAAGGTGTTGAAGAGCTTGCCTTGCTAGGAACTCGGTTCAATATATAATTGGTTGTTTTCAAAGCTTTTCCGCATAAGAACCTTGACAATTTGAATCTTGCCATCATACTTCTAACCATGCCAATGAGAGTCCTATTTCTCCTTTTTGAGACTCCATTCTGTTGAGGTGTTTCAGGTGTTGTGTATTGTGCCACAATGCCATTCTTCTCCAAATATAGTGCAAAAGGTCCCTTTTGTTGCCCATATTCAATGACCTGCCAAAGTAATTTTCTCCCCTACCGGATCTAACAATTTTAATCACCTTACCTAACTGTTTTTCAACTTCAGCTTTATAGATTACAAAACACTTAAGAGCCTTAGACTTTTCACCAATTAGAAATGTATATCCAAGTCTAGAGAAATCATCTATAAAGTTGATAAAATACTTATTCCCACAAATTGTTTTGACTAGAAAAGGACCACAGATATTAGTGTGTATTACTTCAAGCAATCGTTTACTTCTTTTAGCATCAAATTTCCTAAACTTAGTCATCTTATCCTTTATATAGTCAACATATTCAGTTACAGTAGCAAGATCCAATTTTGGAATTAACTCAACTTTTGAAAGTTTGATTATTCTTTCTTTAGAAATGTGTCATAGTCTTTTGTGCCAGAGAATGTATGAGGTATCCTATTCTAGCATTCTTTTAGAGCCTACATTTAAAATTGAGTGATAAAAGGACTCAACTAAACATTCTAGACACCACAAGTTATCAAACAAAAGGGCAGTTCCCAAAATCGTATCAAGGTAGTTTTTCTTAAAAAATTTTAAACACACATCATTAGCAAGGAATGCAAAACCATCTTTTACAATTTTTTAAGCAAAAATCAAGTATCTTCTCATCTTTGGCACATAGAACACATTTTTTAATTGTAAAACAAAACCAGAAGTTAATTTCAAATTCACAATCGCAGTAGAATATACTGTAATCTTAGTCCCTTCCCCAACATAAACATTATACAAAGCCACTGTTCTAAAAAACTCCGCCTAGGCATTTGAAAATTAAGAAATGGCACCTAGACCTATTGAGGCACCGCCTAGACCGCCTAGGCACCCTCCTAGACCAGCCTAAACACCCACCTAGACCCGCCTAAACACCCGCCTAGGTCCCAACTCACTTAGACAGAAAATAGATAACTTTTATTTTGCATTTTATTTTTTTCCAATAAATTGTAAGAAACTTGTTGCATACTTAAATGAACACACATTATATCCTTATTTCACATGTTTTCATTATGTTCCAATACTTCATAATATATATGCATTCTATTTTGTAGTTTATAATGAAATTATATATATTTCAAGTATAAGCAGACACTTACTTACACGAAATATGATAGATTTACTTAAATCCGCCTAGGCGCTAAGCCCCAGCTCGCCTAGCGACTAGCGCCTAGCGACTTTTAGAACCTTGTACAAAGCATTTCCTATTTCCTTTTGTTTCTGAAAACCTTTCAAAGAATTAGTTATATACATTGACCATCTAGTATCAAACCACCAAGAATCAACAGGTATCACACATAAATTAGATTCAATGCAAACAAGCACTTGTTCCTTTTCTTTGCTTTTTAACCAGTCTTAAAGATTTCACAGTTGACTTTTAAATGACCCTTAGTTTTGCACCAGAAACACTTAAGTTTAGACACATCTTTAGGTTTAGTTTTAAACTTGGTAGATTTTCTAGGGGAGTCATTTACTTTAGCAGATGCATTAAATCTATTAGGATTCTTACTAGAACTAGAAGAGCCTCCATTGTTAAAAGCTTTCTTCTCCTTTCTAGATTGCACAAAATTGGCTTCCTCAATTTCCTTGCTCTTTTTGCTTCTGTTGGGTTTCTTCTTGCACACATTGTGCAATGAGTTGATCAATATCCCAGCTCTTATCTTGTGTATTGTAAGATACTTTTAGTTGGCTATACTTTGAAGGAAGTGCTTGGAGAATCGTGAAAACCAGTTGATTCTCGCCAATGTTCACATCCATGGAATTTAGTTTTTCAGCAGCATTTGTCATTTTTATGATGTGATCCCTGATGGATCCAGTGCCCTCAATCTTATAAGTTGTAAGTAAAGACATGTATTGACTCACTTCAGCTTTCTCAGAGTCTTTAAATTTCTTCTCAATTGCTTTTAAGTAATCCACAGCCAATTCACGTTTCTTGATTCAACCCTTTGATTGTATCTGTCTTCCCACCTTCCAAAATATAAAGTGCTACCTTATTAGCTCTTGTCCATATCTTATGATCTGATTTCTCAGTCGTGGTGCTTTGATCAACGATGACAGTGTGACAGCCCGTCCCGATTTATGTACTTTTGTTATCCTCGTAAATGCGAAAGTACAAAACTACCCTTGAGCGTTGGATTGTATTTTAGTTTGGGCTAAGGTTAGAGGCCCAAAAGTATGTTTGGTCCAATGAGATTAATTCCAATTTAGTGGGAACTAATTAGTTTAGAGTTAGAGTAAGGTTTTGTAGTAAATTTGGTTGAGGACCAACTAGAAACTAAACTTAGTTGTTGTTTGGATTGGTTGGTTGTGTGAGGACCACACACACACACATCCATCAGACAACCCTTCTCTCTCTCTTCTCTCTCTCCTCACTCTCGGACTCTCTCTTTCTCTCGGCAAGAGTACGGACGAACCTCAAATAACCCTTACAGTCACGGATCGACGTCAAGAAGGTAATTTTTGAACTCATTGCAAGCTTCTGAGTCCATTTATACCAGTTTTAAGTATTGGAACCCTTGTGTTCCTGAGAAACCAAGACCCTGATTTAGGTCACTGTTCATGTGGTCGTAATTATGAATGTTTCAGGGGATTTTAAGCTTGTAGGAAGCTTTAGGACTCTCTTATGAAGCTCGAAGAAGAAAAACCAAGTGTTTTGAACGTAAGGAACCCCAGAAAATCGAACCTCCGAGTTGGTCATTGTTCACCAACTCTTAAACCCTTGATTTTCTTCGATTTTCAGGTTCATAGGAAGCTTAAGGACCTTCCCATGATGCTCGGAGTGCATCGTTGAGAAGAATTGGACGTCGGGAAGTCGAGTTCTACAAGTTACAACTTTTGGCCGGATTATTGAGGGTTCTCCGGCGAGATCCCGTGGATTTCAAGACTTGAAAGTGGTAAGGTTTTGTTCCTTGCCTCATAAGCTTTCATTTGGTAGTAATTTCGTAGAAAATGGTTGAGAATCTAGTGAGATTAGAGGTTTAGAAGATTTTTCTAGTTTCCGGAGACGGCGACGGTTGCCGGAGTTCGGAGGTAGAAGACGAAGAATATTCCGTCAATTTTGACGGAATATTCTAACGGTGTTAGTTAAATTAAACGGAATATTCCCTAACAGCATCACAGTTTCCGTCCCCTGTGCCAGGCACGTGCCGCGCGTGGGTGGCGCGTCTGGTTGTGCCTTGGCCGGCGCGTGAGGGCGCGTGGGGTCTCCAAAATTTTTTCTAAAAATTTGGGGATGATCCTGAGGTTGTGTAGATCATTTTGGTATATTCAAACACCCCAATTGAGCAATGTATGAGAAGTTATTTCTTAGTTTCGTTTATGTGCTTTAAAATAACGTATTTATAGTTGTTTATCACATATGCGAGACCTATCTGGAGGACGAGCGTAGCCAGGCTAGGCACGGAGGCTACGATCCATCTACTTACTAGTGTGTGTGCTTTTGGTTTTCCGTATATACCTATATACAAAGTATATTTCCTAGAAACTACATTTTCAAATGCTTTTATTAATGAAATGCCATGCCAATGCATACATACCTTTGTTTATGCATAATGAAATGTTTATAAGTGGGTTCGACTCGTGTGCATGCATGATTTATGAGCTAGAGTTCAGCTGATGAGCTGTTGCAGTTATTATTGCATTCGAATTACTTACCTGATGAATTGTTTCACATGGCATGGCATATTCATGATTTGTTCACATATATTGTTGATGATGATTTTCAGTTGAGATTTAGTATATGTATATACTATTTTCTGGGAAAGTATACAGGTTTTATGGCTAGGGGATATAATTATGGTTTATGAAATAATTTTCGAAAAGATTTGTTTTTGCCCACTCACGCTTTTGTTTTGCGCCCCTCCAGGTTTTAGGTAGCTGTTGTTGGTGGCTCACGAGGATACATCGAAGATTCTGACAGACATCACCTATGTAGGATCGCCTTCGGGTGTTAATTATCTAAGTACTTCTTATGCTTGACTGCACCTAGACTATTTACGCTCTGATTGTGTATTCACACTTATTTTCCGTTCTAGCACTCCTCGAAGTTTGGTTTTTATTCATTCGTAATTGTATCTTTATTATTGCTTGCGCACTGTGCACATGGCTACGTCACCCTCACGTGACGGCCAGCATGCCTCGATCTCGGTCGGGGTGTGTCAGACAGGCTTAGGGTTATCAATTGCTATATCGAACTCATTAAGAGTCAATAACAGATTGATATCCCTCCTCCACTTCTTGTAATTGCTCCCACTAGTGAGAATTGGAATGTTGGCCAAATTCAAAATCTTCATTGATATTGTAGACACTGAAGAACAATGAAATCAAAATATGAACTTTTAGAGTCTTAATTTCGTTTCTTAGTCTATTGCACATCATAACATCAAAACTATTATCCATATACACAATCTTAACAACAGATGATTGATAAGCACATACAGGTTTAGAAGTTTCATGGTGAATTAAGAATTGAACACCATGTAATCATGAACAATCATCTTATTCAAGAAAAAAGATTTGCCCCATACGTAACAGTTCATAGTTTAAAAGGCATTAACAAGCCATTTTTGCAGAAAATTCGAACCATAATTTCCTTCTACAGATAATTATTTAACATGTTTTATTCAAAGTTTGAATCATTATTAAGAATTAAGCAAGATATATTCTCCAGGTTTCCTAATGATTTTCAAAAACACATACCACTTAATTGATGAGTATCGGCACCTGACAGTGGAAGCATATTAGTTAGATATTGAACACTCAATAACAAGTTGAATAATTTGATGCACTCAGATCACCAAGACACAAATCGGAGATTAAGGAAACAAGGTAAAGTTTTTACCCAAACCCAGAAAACCCCAAAACAAAACAGACTTCGAGTTCTAATGGTCAAATTTTTAAATAACCTTATTTTATTAAAACGCACCGTTTTTGTGAAAGATCTAGTTATTTAGGCAAAACTTAAACCAGTTTCGAAACCCGATGACAACAATTTTCCTCCTTTTTTTTTAAATTTATTTATTTATTTTTATATATGATTCAATTGATTTTGTCTATTGAATTTAAGAACTTAAACCTATGGCTCTGATACAGACATGTTAAACATAAATCCATGAAGTCAATTAAGTTGCTAGAATCACAATCAAGAAAACACAAAACCTTGACATATAAGCGTGGTGCGATACCCTGACCTGAACATGCCATGAATGCTGCAAACCAAAGCTCAGTGCACTGCAACTCTTCTCCTCTCTGTCAAATTATCTTGAGCTCAAACCAAGAATAGGGCTTAGTTCCAAAGAGATCGTTAATCTGTGAGAGGTCACGATATATATATATATATATATATATATATATATATATATATATGTGTGTGTGTGTGTGTGTGTGTGTGTGTACACAGTACACACACACACACACACACACATATATCACCTTCTCATAATATCACAAGGATTCCCTATTAGAATCCTCATAAAAAAAAACAACTTATGTTTTCTAACACACACACACACACACACATATATATATATATATATATATATATGTGTGTGTGTGTGTGTGTGTGTGTACACAGTACACACACACACACACATATATCACCTTCTCATAATATAACAAGGATTCCCTATTAGAATCCTCATAAAAAAAAAACAACTTATGTTTTCTAACACATATCAGTTTAATGCTACAACAAAATCCTTTATCAACAAGAATTAGTATACATCTTCTCATAAGGCATTTTTTTTTATACCAATTGGACTTAAACAACCAATGCCAAAACACCCAAACTAGACCTGACATTCGTGTCGTGTTTCTCGTGTTTGTGTCGTTTTCGTGTCATATTCGATAGCTTAACGGGTCGTGTCGTGTAATACCCATTAAAGTAAACGGGTAATATAACCTGACCTGAAATCAACCCATTAATATTATCAGGTAATATGACCCGACCCGTTACCCGTTAAGAAAAATATATTTTAAATCAATAAAAATGAAAATGAAAAACATAATACTAAATTAGTACATACATACTAAATTTCGGAGTTGACCACTTCATGAAAGTTGTAAAGCTTTTCATTACGAGTGATTACATTTTTCACACTTCTGCAATAATTATTATTAATTTTGCACTCAAATAAAAAACAATGTTCATGAGATTTGGAGGGTTTTAAAAATCTGACCATGTAACCATCGTCTAAGCGTTGATGATGCAATTATGAACGTTTATTATGCTTTCACATATTTCAGACTTATACATTAATGATTATGAATTTTGTTTATTTTGAACTCCCTTAAAAATACTATTCATGAGAGTTTGTATAGTTTTAAAAATTCAAACGATCATATGCCCATCATCAAAGCGTAGAGAATGTGACTACGAGTGTTTGCATATTTTTTTTTCATATTTTTCACACATGTAAATTAATTATTATAATTTTTTTAATGTGTTTGGTATTTTTAAATTACTTGATATTTTTATTTTTAATGTGTTTTATGATTTTTAATCTCAATCTTTACCTATAATATACTATAAAAATAAATAAATAAATAAAACTTAAATTTGAAAATTTATATAGAATAATAATTAATAAATAATGTATACATATTTGTTGTAAACATTCCTAGTTTAAGTGTGATTGTGTAAATTCTAGATTAGATTTGATTCTAGTTATCCTTTCCTATTGTATCTTGTATTTCTTGAGGAAGAAGGAATATCTTCTCTCCTAAGGCACAATGTAGGAGAGATAACAACACACACATTCCCCAACAATTCTACAAACACATCTCAATCTCTCTTCTCCTTGCCGCCGGCCCTCTCTTTCCTTGTCAGATAAAATAGGCTACAACAATGTTCATTATATCTATTGTATTTTATAGTAAGTTTTTTTAGTAGTTTAAAAAATTAAAATCATCAAAATAACTTTTTTCTTATCGCGTCGAAATAGGTTACCTGAGTGTTACTCTCGTGTAAACCTGTTAAGAACCCGTTATTAACGGGTTACTGTCATGTGACTCGATAATGACCTGATTAGTTATCGCGTTGACTCGAAATTCGTTATTTTCGTGTCGTTTATGTGTCGTGTTAATGGGTCGTGTAAGAAATTGTCAGGTCTAACCCAAACTCATGTTCATACTCTTACAACGTGTTCATGAATGACCAATACGTACATAGTTTTAATTCAAAAACCAAGACTTCAGTTGGACCAAAACCTAAAAACCAATACTTCTCGTCTCAATATAAATAAGAAATCTAACTTTTGTGTTGTACTTTGGCCTTAAGCTTGCTGTTGATAAAGATATTCGGAACCTTATAGTTGAATTGTATTATGTTACTGCTATTAATTTGTTACATCAGGATGATGCTGTTTTGTATTGTGCCATCCTTTTGCTTCCCGTTTGATCAACATTCAAGGTCTTCAAAATTGTTTTATTCACTGGAGATCAGACACAATGAGGAGGAAAAGAATAGGAGTTTTTAGAATCCCTAGGAATTTTTTAACAGATCAAACATTTGTTCTTTTTGCAAATGACCTTCTACCATGGTGGTGAAATGAGTGCTGTCCTTGAACTACGGCATGGGTTCGAAGCCTGCTTTGGCTCCTTTATCTAACAATAGCCACATTAACATTTGTTTTGTTTATTTAAATTACATGTCATTATTGTATTTGTTTTGAAACTAAAATTTGAATTATTGATTCCCGAATAAGTCTTATTAAGTGTTTCTTTTACGTGGCCTTTTTTTTCTAGGGGAACATTTTTTCTTGTTGATAGTGCTTCTAAATTAATCTTCACGTTTGAAATTTGTGGTCTCTTGTGTTTGAAATTTGACATATATGGAGCTATAATTTGGATTTGATCTAAGTATTATTTTTTATAGCCTCCTCTCCTCCGTGGGCTAGTTTTATGCACAATGATGATATTGTAGGTCCTTAGATCCGAAGTTCGAATTCGTTCTAACTAATTTACAAAAATGGTTAATTGTGAATACAAAATTAATTGGTAATATGGAGAGTAGTTTCGCTTACTTATAAGTCCATGCAAGGGATTTAATCTCAACACGCTTCCTCACGTGTGACGAATTTTTAAGCCTAACACATGGACAACATGAATGGAGTGACGTGGAACACATGTGGCCGAGCTTGACATATGGGATAACCTGCTCCAATACCATGAAGGAAGTTGAGGTTCCACATAAAATCAGTTGGCAATATGAGTTGGGATTCCATCATAAAGGCAATTGCCAATATTTTAGGGGTAGCCCAACTTACTTATAAGCCCGTCAAGGTCTGTCATTCCATCAATGTGAGATTCAATCTCAACAAACCTCTTCACTTGTGGTGAATTTTCAAGTTTAACATGTGGACAATACAAACGGAGTGCGTGGAGCACGTGTGGCCTTTGGGCTTGACACATGAGACAACTTGCTTGAATACCATGAAGGAAGTTGGAGTTCCACTACAAAATCAGTTGACAATATGAAGGATAACCCAACATATTTATAAGGCCATGCAAGTTCCCTACTACCATTAGTGCGGAATTCAGATGCTTCAGGTTTCTCCCACCACCCAACTTTCAAGTGGAGCACCGCATTTTCTATGTAGCACATATATGCGCAGAAGATGCCTGCTGATATGTTGCTCACATTTATTCCTGCTCTTTTTCCATTTGACAATGAAAAAGACTTGGCTCTATCCTTATTCCTTTGAAATTGCTATTTCCATTTACCTGTTAATTACAACTTGACACTTCTACAAAAACTCTTCGTTTTGTATTGTTGATAAATTATTTCTCCATATATGTCAAAGTTGGATTGGAAGAAGGAAGATTGAGAATAAGATTGAATGGTGGGTGATCACAATTTTTTTTAACCATGGGGTCTAAGAGAACGGGATTGTCAAGAAAGGCAATACTCTTTTGTCAATTTCATTGTTTTTCTTTTATAGGAAACTGGCTAAAAAGATTAGAAATCAATTTTCAATTGTTAAATAGATCAAATTAACCACTCATAGAGGAACCTACATGTCCATCCACTTATGATTAACGTATCTTCACTATATGAACTTCATAATCGGAACCGTTCATACTCTTCATCATTATCATCCAAAGATCATATCTGCAAAAAATCATTTAGCCATCCATGCGTGCCAAACTAATCGATGGTTTTGGTTCATGATGAATCGTCTATTTCTTTAATATATATGAATGGCTAAACCATCTCTAAATTGAATATTTTTTGCATATATGATCTTTAGATAATAATAAAGAGATTAACAGTTCCGATTATAAATTTCATACTGTGAAATACGGTAATTATAATTGGAGGCAAATAGGATCCCAATATTGGGTGAACACAAACATCATCCTAGTAAATAATCCTTTCCAAACAAATCAAATCTCAATTTCGGTAAGAAAGCTTAAGTTTTTTTTCTTTCTAAATCTTATTACAGCTTACATAGATCCCTCTCTCTCTCTCAAGCCATTATCATCAGGCCAGCCACGAGCGCAGACCATATTTTCCCTGCAAATTTGAACAGATGACGACTCAATCAGCAATAGGTTTTTTTTTTGTTTTTGTTTTTAAATACAAACGATATTTTTACTCTAAAATACATTAAAAAGAGGAAAATAGTTTGAATTCTTTATGCAGTGGATTGAAGAGAAAGTCCCTAATAACTAGTGACAATAGCTAGATTTATTTTCCCATTTGAAGTTTTTTGTAGCTTCCATTGCTCCTTTTTTTATTTTTTTGAATAAATGATATTATCTACACTAAGAAGGTGGGGCCTAAGTCTCACTCTGGGCTAGCCTTAATAATGTGGTTCAAATTTGCATTTGACTATAATCGAACCTAAAATCTCTTAATTACAAATAAAAAGGAATACTTAGTACAAAATGACAACTTCTATTGTGCCTTAACGCTCAAGTTCTCTCTCGTTTGCTCACGCAATAAAACCTGACTTTATTCCCCGAACACAATAAAACCCATCAGTTGCAAACATTCAAAGTTTTGCAAAACTGGAATACAAACTTTCCAGTGAAGCTCAAAGGCATCGGGTGCGCACTTTACGCACCATGAAACCACACTTTATGACGACAAATTAGCATCAACATTTAAAAATAATTACCACACTTATTTAAAATGTTTTAGGTGTAGTCTAGCTCTTGCCTAATCTCTATGATTTGGATCAAATTTTCTTCCTTATGGCTGTAATCATTTTCATTATATATCATCGTTTTACTTCAAAAAAAAAAAACATTGAAGAACAACTTACAAATGGCAACTGGAAAATCATTAGACGCGCCGGAGCCCCAAAGGGGCTTCGAATCTGGAGTGTAATTATTAAGGCATTCGGAGGAGGTGTTGTAGCCATTCTTACACACACAAAGGAACTGATCATGATCATCAACCCTGTACCCGCAAACCCCATCGCTCATCTCACAGCTCTTGCACTTTGTATCCACAATGCCACTGTCCAAACCACCGTGACTGTACTTCAACGCCACCCCATACTCCCACTCTACGGGGTCCGTCGGGTAGTCTCCGAGCGACACAACGGATGTAAACGTGCACCTTAACCCGTGGAGGTCCAACTCACCCTTAGCATCAAGATTCCCAGGTGAATACACGCAGCACGTGTTTGTGGGAGGGAACAAGGGGAGGCCAAGACCAACCAGGGATGGACATGTGTAGATAGAAGCACAGAGGTGAGAGTAGCAGGGATCACAGACGGGCATGCCGGAGGGTTTGAGGGCGAGGGAAGAGGTGGGGGGCTGGCAGGACAAGAGGATGAAGGTTGATGGGCCGAGCTGAAATGGGGAGGCCCAGTCAAGGCCGAAGTTGGAGAGGGAGGGCTGCATGGAGGTGCAGTTGAACATGGAGGGTGGGGTTAGGGTTATGGTTTGGGTGGAGTAGGAAATGGAAGTGATAGGGTATAAACCAGTGTGGGTGGTGAGGAGGAGGAGCTGCTGATTATTGGTAAATGTGCAGGTTATGTAGGATTGGAAAATTGGGGAGCCACAACCAGGGCCTGTGCCAAAAGGGTATTTGAGTTGCAGGGAGCCACATGTGGGGCTGCATGCAGGAGAGTCTGCGGCTGCGGCTGTGGCAAGGTTGAGGAGGATGAATACTGAAAGAGCTGGTACTACAACCATTTGAGTTTTCTCTTGGCTTCTCTCTCTCTCTCTCTCTCTCTCTCTCTCTCTCTCTCTCTCTCTCTCTCTCTCTCTATCTTGTGATCGATGATGTTATGATATTTTCCAAAGAGGAGCAAGAGCAGTAGACTTGTGTTTAATGGGCGTAGGAGGAGGACTATAGGTGTAAGAAAGCAGTGGACCATCACATAAATTACAACTTACAACAAATGTAATTTAAGGAATTTTTTTTAGGGAGTTTTAACGAAAAGCCTGCGGTACTGTTCACTTTAACGAAAAACCACATTTTTACACTAAAAAGTCAAACCTGGTACTATTCATTTTACCCTTTATTTTGTCCTTATCGTTAAAACTCAAAGTTTTCAAACCCTTTTCATTAG
Organism: Cotoneaster glaucophyllus; assembly: GCA_036320875.1. Taxonomy (NCBI): domain Eukaryota; kingdom Viridiplantae; phylum Streptophyta; class Magnoliopsida; order Rosales; family Rosaceae; genus Cotoneaster; species Cotoneaster glaucophyllus. The sequence goes on from CM070062.1 coordinate 10,016,217, forward strand.
TTTTTTTTTTTTTTTTTTTTTATTAGGTGGATTGGGGAGGAGTACTTACATAAACATATTCATTGCCATGTGGCGTCCTCTATCCCTAAACCTTATATATGTGTAGTAAGCCCTGTTGGCAAGCTGGCATCATCTTCCACTCAGACAGAAAACGTGAACGTCTGTGGCATCCCCTATCCCGAAATCTTTATTCACAGAATACTGTATTATTGGATGTAGGGGTGGTATTGGTACAAATACTATACCAAAACTCATGTACCAATTATCATACCAAACTTTTGGTATGAAAAAATCTATTACCATTACCGTACCAAACTTTTGGTATACCGAATTTTGGCATGCCAAATAGTTCGGTTGGCTTGGTATGGTAATGGTAATTACCACTTTGTTTTGGGCCAAAATTTGAGTTGTTTTTCCAACCCAATTCAAGGCCCAAACGTGTTTTGCCACTCCTTTTAGGTTTCTAAAACTTTTTTATTTAATTATGAGAATTTTATAGAGATTTATTTAAGAAACAAGAAGTAAATAGATGGAAGAATTGCTGAAAGAACCCAATATCCCTAAAAAATAGTACAAAGATTCCTAAATTTCATCTCTACATTCTTTAAAATTGTACAAAAATTAACTTGATAGACGAAGCTATGGAGAAAGACATCCCAATTTGATGAAGGAGTAGATGAGATGGACTCCGGAGAGAGAGAGTCGCCGGAACTAGAGCAGCAGAGATGAAGTCGGTGGCTAGATGAGTGAAAAGATGAAGAGTCGCAATGCAAGAAGACTTATGTTTTTTTTGGGGGGGGGGAATAGAGGTTAGAGGATGAGATGATTGGATAAATGACTAAAAAAAATATAAAGTGCATATATAATGATAATAATACCTAATTATATATAAATGAATAAATAAATAATATAATATAATATTAATAGTAGTGGTACGGTACAATATACCACTGGTAATGGTTTTGAGTACCATTATCGTACCAAAAATGTATGGTACGGTACAAATACCGTACAATTACCAATGGTACAAATTTTTTGGCACAACTTTGGTATGGTATAGTTGGTAATTCGGTTGATATGGTAATTTGGTAGAAAATTCCACCCCTAATTGGATGGAGAGGTGACATGGTGATGAATCCATTGCATATAAGCTGCTCTCATTAGAGAAGAAATTCGAACTTCCACCTATTTTGATATTAAAATTAAATGACAATATTAAGTTAGTGGGAGGATCCATATACAACTAAAGCCATTTTCAATGTAGATAGTTATAGGGCCGTAGGCCAAATTTCAGCCCGAAATGCTCCAAAACCCAACTCTTGTGGAGGGTTGGGCCAAAAAAAGGGGACCTACCAGGCCATTTTTCAGCCCATTGGCCATATGGGCTGGGCATTGTTAACCAGCCAAGTTTAAGGGGCTCAGTCTATCAACAGCCAACAGACACATAATGTCAGCTAAACTCATGTAGTCGTTGGGATTTTTATTTATTTTTTTCAGGACGAAATTTGAAATTTTTTTTCCTATAAATACCTAAGCCATTTCTACGCCATTTCCCCCTTCCATATTATCTTACCTTATTTTATTTTAATTCTTGAAACTTAAACAATATTTAACAGACAACGACACAATTTCCACCCTAGTACTACTTCGGGGAGTTATTGAAACTTAAACAACATGAAACTTAATCAACAATTAACAAAAAATAGGGAGCCTGTGGGATATGTTGCTTCCGAAAAGAGGAATTCGGCAAGGGGATCCTTTGTCACCATTTCTGTTTGTCATATGTGCAGAAGGCCTATTAGTTTTTGTTTGATGTGTGGGAAGGCAAGGAAGAATCAGAGGGGTTAAGGTTTGTAAAGAGTGCGTCGAGTGTACACCACCTACTTTTTGTGGATGACAGTTTTATTTTTTCTCGTGGCACACTTCATGAGTGTTCTTTAGTAAAACTTCCACTCAAAACATATGAAGAAGCTTCAGGTCCAGTTATTAATTTGTTGAAAAGATGTGTCACATTTAGTGGTAATCTCACGGAATACGATGGTCAACTACTAGCAGATTACTTAGGGGTGGCTAGGGTCAGTTATCACGACTGCTATCTGGGACTACCTGTTCTCTGGCGACTTAACCTGGAATCTGACGTAACCGATGTGAGTTTGACGTGAATAGGATGTATCTCAGTTTCTAGTGACATTTTCTAGTTATCTGGGTGGTTTTTGAGTTGAAAATCGAGGGTTTTAACCCTACTCGTGTATGTTCTTCCTTTCCTTCGTTTTTCGGTGAAAAGACAACTACTTTCGAGTCATTTTTTGGCCAACTTTGGCCACGGCTGATCCGGGGAAGTTATAATCCTAATCTACACTCATTTATCTTCATTTTGGTAGGTAGAACGTGGGAAATGATTAAGTTTTGAGCTTGATTGGAGCTCTGGTTCGTTGCCCAGATCCACTCGATAAAAAAAAAAGGATCTAAACCCAGATCCAAGAACCAGGTCCGACCCGGATTTACATGGCTGACCTAGGTCTAGACCAGAAAGTGGAGGGAATATTCCGTTAACTTACAGTTAATTTTTACAAAATATTCATTATGAGGAGATAATATTCTGTTGAAGTTAACTGTTGACCGTTAGTTGACTTTTTTGAAATTTTCTCGAAAACCTTCCTAGGCTAATTTCAACGCCTTGAGTCCATTTTTGGCATCCATTTAGTGAAATTCTAAAGTTTTAGCATAATTGACCGCCAAGACGGCTCAGTTGACTTTTTTGTTGACTTTTTATGAAATTTATCTGAGACCCTTCTTAGGGTATTTTGACGCGCTGATTCCAAATCCGCACTCCATTTTCCTAAATTTAATCGTTTTAGTTGAGTTTTATTAATGGTCCCAATATTATGCTTAGGTGCGATTACTATCGAAGGCTCCGGCTTTCTTAGCTTGAAAGGATGTAACATCGCAAGTACCTGTGAGTGGGACTTTTCTTTTATATAGTATATATATTTGTTTAGTTTCCATATAGATATATATATTTAAAAAAGAATTTTTCTATGTGATTGCCATAATTAAATAAACATTTATAAAAAATGTCGTATTGTTGGGAAATTATGAAATAATCCCACGGGATGCACATGTAAGCTTCTTATAAGGGGACCTTAATTATATTTACGACTATGAATAGTAATATGTTGATTAGAATTATCGAATTATCAATTTACCGTTACATGATTATAATTACGTTATCTGTTCATTGTGTGCTACATTGGTGTTCGTACTAGCCCGGGCCAGGGCCAGGTTTCACGTGTATGTTCACATCGCACCGTACGCTCACTTCGGATCCATTGTAGTGCCAGTCCTGTCCTAGATTGCTATAGGCAATTAGGACTTGTATGTGATACACATAGCGCCAGTCTTAACGTGATTGTAGTACTAAAGCGTAAATCATTATTACCCCTAGTCCTGTTCATGTTAGAATATCTCTGCATGAACTCATGTGCCAGCATATGTCGATGAGCACCCGATATTATATGTTTAATTATGTGAGATTATGTGATATCGGTTGTGTTTATTTACAATATTGCAATACGTTGCAATATTGTGTTTATTTACACAATATTGCGACATATTGCATTCTTATGATATTGCTGGCTACGGTATTTGTTTTCATGCTATATGTAGTATATATATTTTGAAATTATACTTGTTTTATGGCAAGGGGTTATTACGTTTTCAAAAAGGTTTTACAAAGTTTTATTTTTAGGCCCACTCACCCTTACTTTTTGCCCATCCAGGTTTTAGTAGCAGAGTTTTCATGTCGGCGAGAATTCTTGGCTAAAGTTGGTATAGGAGAGTACCTTCGATGGTATAATTCTCATTCTACTTTTACTGTACTTTCCTTATGCTCTGACATCACGTGTGAAATGAGTTCATTCCCGCTCACAAGCGCACTCTTACTTTTAGCCACTTTTAAGTTTTAAATTTACTCACATTTCAACATCACTACACTTTATTGCTTCATCACCTTTCTATTGTCGACCATCACAGTTCGCTTCGGAGTCCAGGTGGACATTCCGGGTTGGAGTGTGTCATGGGGTGATAAGTAAGTTCATTATTTTTCAAATTATATTTTAGTAAAAACAATATAACTAAAATAAGTAAAATTTAAAAAAAAATCTAAATAATAAATAATATATTATTAAATAGAAAAATAAATAATAAAATCACACGTACGCATATAGTAGGAGGTTAGTATGGTTTAAAAGGCCCCTCCTATAATGGATTTTTGGCTCCGCAACTGTCAATGCATCCTGGGTTCGAAACTCCCCATTCCTTAAATTATTGTAATAGTTTTGAACTCTCCCCATTTTCCCTAATAATAGTAAAAAAGAAAAATGCAATAAAAAACTAGAGTCTCATACACACACACACACATGTTGTAGTATTTGAAAAAAAAAAAAAAAAAAAAAAAAAAAAATATATATATATATATATATATATATATATATATATATAGGAATTGCTTAAGGAGAGGGATCCCCATTTGTTTCAAAAAATGGGGATTAGGTATGGGGCCCACTCCACATCGAATTTCAACGATCCGAACCGTCTATTTTTCAAGTTACACCTCATAGATCATCCTTGTAAAATATTAGCCACATCTAAAATATTTAAGACATCTAATTGGATTAAAAAATATTAACGAATACTTTGTTATATAAGAAATAATGAAATTTTATCTTGATAATTAAATAGGCAAATGGTTTCGGATTGAATTGAATTTTTGCAAGGATGATCTATGAAGTGTAACTTGAAAAATAGATGGTTCGGATTGAAATTCGATGTAGAGTGGGCCCCATACATAATCCCCATTTTTTGAAAAAAATGGGGATCCCTCTCCTTAAGCAACCTGTATATATATATATAGTAGTATGCTTCTTGTATACATTTTTTTTTTTGGGTGACAGTGGGGCATAGGCCCGAAAGAAAAGGAAGATTTCAATAGAATATTACAAGACCACGAGACCCCAGCTATATCTGCAACTAGCAACATATGACAAGAAGGAGGAGCTTGCTAAAAAAACACTGGACCTAAACTGAATGATAAACCTAAATGAGCCAAATCATCAGCAACAAAATTCTTTTCACGATAGATATGATGAATTTCACAAGACCATCTTTGGTGCAGAAAATTACGACAATTCAATACTAAACTTCCTAGAGGGTGATTATTCACTTTTGCATTTGAAATCAATTGAACCGTAAGAGCAGAATCCGATTTTACCATAATCTTCTTAATTCCATTATTCCATGCAAGTTGCAGCCCAATAAAAACATCACAAACTTCAGCACATAGAATCTCACCTCGACCAAGATTAGCACAAAAACCAGAAACCCATGCCCCCGATGAGTTTCTGAGGACACCGCCAGCACCAATAACTTGGCCTCCCCTTGCGACACCCATCAACATTAAGCTTTACCCAACCCTGAGGAGGAAGTTCCTAATGAAGAAAAGCATATATTCGAAGGTGTTTTACGGAAGAAGCCATATTCGCCTGAAGCCAATCTTTCAAGTAGGTAATGATCATAGATTTGGGATCATTAGGGGGAGCAAAATCCTGTTCAAAAATACTTTTGTTTCGTCATTGTCATAAGAACCAGCATGTAATGCAAAAAATAAGTCTCCATTCCAAATTATCCAAGACTAATATTTTGGAACCAATTAATAGTACATGAAACTGATAAGGAACATGGAAACTTCTCCAAACCTTAGCAACAAAGGAGCAGTCTCTAAAGATGTGAATAATTGATTCAAAATCACCATCACATTTGCATGGATTCGGAGCCAATCCCCGTCTAACTCGTTGAGCATTGGTTAAAAATTTGTCTAGCAACACAAGCCAAAAAAAAGAGAGCACTTTAAGGGGAAGATGCAACTCCTAGATAAAGATCGATTGCCACTTGGTATTTATAATAGCGCCTAGATCCAACACATAGGCAGACTTCACAGTAAAGTTATCATTAGGGGTGGGCAAACGGGTCCTGGACCCGCGGGTCGGGGCGGGTTCATGCGGTTCGGGGCGGGTACGGGGCGGGTCCAAAAATTATAAACACCAAACGGGGCGGGGCGGGGCGGTTCCATGGAATTAACGGGGCGGGGCAGGTTCTAAAATCTGGAGAAACGGGGGCCCGGCCCGAACCGTTTCCAAGCTTAAGCGAGTCCGGCCACTTCAACCTCATATCTCTCTTCCTAAACGACAACAACTTCTCCGGCGTTTTCCCCAAATCCCTCAAATCCCATGAACCCTCAATCCTTCAATGTCGTCGTCTTCAACCTCAAATCCCTCAACATCGGCGTCTTCAACCTCAAATCCCTCAACGTCGGCGTCTTTAGCCTCAAATCCCTCTTCCTAAACGACAACAACTTCCATTTCCGGCCTCCACCGCCTCAAAGTCGTCGTCCTCGCTAGAAACAAAATCTCTGGCGAAATCCCAATGTCGCTGCTCGGGCTCCGCCGCCTCTACATCCTGTACTTGCAGGAAACAGGTTCACCGGTCTCATTCCACCGTCGATCAGTCCCACCAGACAATCCGGTTTCCATCGTCGATCAGTAAGTTACTTTTTACCGTCTGATTTCATATGTAGATCATAGTTGCAGTCTGATGGATGGAGGATTGAGGTTCAGTATATATGATGTGAGCCCCATAGAATTATATAATCTCTTGTGAAGCGGTTCTGAAATCAGAACCTTCCACTTTTAGTCTTTGAATTATTTTGGTTAATCCCTTGTGAAGCAGTTCTGAAAAACTGACTAAGATAATCTGCTCGTTTCTGCTGTGGATGGTGTGCCGGAGGAATCGCGGCGATGGCGGGGAGGCGAGGAGGAGCAAAGGCTTGAGTGAAGATTTGAACCCGCGGGGACCCGTGGGAACCGGCCCGTTTCAAAAGGGTCGGGTTAGGTCCGGATCCCATTTTGAAAAATCCAAAACCCGCCCCGCCCCGCCCCGTTTTATTTATAGATAGGTCCGGTCCGGTTCCTTCAATTTTGGGCCCGGCCCGGCCCGTGCCCACCCCTAGTTATCATCACTAGTTAGTCTCCATATACACTTGAGTCTCCATATACACTTGTCTGTCGAGCCACCAATACTATCCACATGAATATTGGCAATTTTATCCATAACTATTTTAGGAAGGAAATGTAGCAAACGTTATGTATTCCAATTTCCACCGTAGCAAAAATCAGCCATAGACGACGTAAGCATAGTTGGCGAAAGTCGTTGAAGAGAAAAATTTAGAAGAGGAGCAGTCCAAAATTTAAGAGCCTGTTTGGTACTCTACTTGAATTCAACTTTTTAAACTCAAAAACATTTTTCAAGTTTTAGATCTTAAAAACTTGTTTGGTAGGACTATTTTCAAAAACTAAACTCAAGATCAACTAAAAAATATAGTCTATTCTCTAAAAACACAAAAAATGAGTTTTTAGAGTTTTTAAACTTAAGCACATTCATTTCTTTTCTCTCCCTCCTCCCCTCTCACTCAAAATCTTTCTCTCTCTTTTATTCTCTCTCTCGCTCTTCTCTTTCTTTTTCTTCTTTTTTTTACCTTTTTCGTCTCTTCTCCAATCCGCTCTCTTCATTCTGTCGGTTATTTTTCTCACTCATCTTCCTCTCTATCTCCTCCGATCCTCTCACTTCTTTCTCTTTCCTCAAATCATCTCTTACTTTCTTTCCTCCTCTATCCTCTTTCTCTCTCAACCCCCTCTTTTTTGATCTCTTTGTCCAGTTTAAGTTGTAAGATTTAGAATTTTTAAATCGCATACCAAACAAGTTTTTGAGTCTTAAAGAAAATTGTTTTCAAGAAAAATTCTTAAGAAATGTTTTGAGAAATTATAAATTTTTTAAAATAGGATACCAAACAAGCACTAACATTCTCACAAGATCCGAAGAGCCATACCAAACCTTTTTTTTTCAACAATTGAGAACCATCGATGAAGCCTTTACAAGTACTAGAAGCGCCTTCCACATAGCAGTATCAAACAAATGTTTATTCCCTCCTGCTAGATATTTATCACATAAAGTATGCACCCAAAGACCATCATCATGCTGCATCACCCTCCAAGAATTCTTAGCAAGCAAGGCAGAGTTCATACTACGCATATTCTTGAGGCCTAAGCCACCCACTGATTTAGGCGAACAAACTTGTTTCCAGTTCACCAAGTGAATTTTTGATTGTATGCTATGCAAACTATCAAGCTACCATCCTCCAAATGTGATGAACTTGATCGACATAATAGAAATTTTTTTGTGGGTCTCCGTTCTTGTATACATTCTTTGGTTGGTTAATTAAATCAACAGTTTTAGCATTACTTTTGAAGTTTTGATAATCTTTTGTACAGTATGTCATAACATAATTATAATTACGACGAAAATGCATAAACAAAGGAAAATTATCAACGGTTTGGAAGCTATTGCATAGAAAACAGAAGGAAAAAAAAGAAGAAACTAATTCGAAATTAAAAAAATCCGACCTGCCGGATTCGAACCAGCGACCTAAGGATAACTGACAGGAACAGCCCACTACAGTCCTCCGCTCTACCAACTGAGCTAAGGTCGGTTATTTGTCAGTTTGTTACAACTTGCAATTATGCCTTTCCAAGTGCAAAAATAATTCCAAAATCCGGCTATACCATGTCAAATAGGTTGATTCGATCATCTAACCTTGGAGGGTTATTTACACTAACACCTCTTGACGTATTTGAGTTTTCACAAAACTCTCTCACATTTAAGACATTACACTAACATCCCCTCACGTTATAATTCACTTTCACATAACCCCTTTATTGGGGCTCAAAAATGTCACACACCAATCTAACCATGTCTTGAGGCCCAATTGTCAGGCAAAACTTACATTTAAGCCCAAACACACACCAAGGTGCAGGATTGACGAGAAATATATTTAGCAACATGCCATGCCACGGTGATTAAGCTGGACATTCATGCCATGCTCATGCCTATTCATCATGCCATGCTTCCTTAGTCACTATCCATGCTAAGCCCAAGTCACGTATTTGAGGCTTGTCAAGTGGATTGTGGTGTGGATGGCTACAGAAGGTTATCGGGCCTATGTGGAATTGGGGTCATGAAGACTTTGGGTTGTAGGGGCCCAAAGATCCAAGCTCATGCCCTTTGTATTTCACGCAAGCATCATTCAGAGAGAACTAGCCTAGTTTACCCCTTTCCCTAGCAAGCCAACTCCTTTAGTTAGGACTAAACTAGATTCTTGCGTTAAATGCATGTTAAGCCCTGCAAGTTAGGCATTTATGTTGACTTTTCCTTCCTAGCTTGCACAGAGAGCCAACGCTCAAAAGCTATGAAGTGTGATACCAGAATTAGCGTCTATGGAAGGCTACCATGGGAAAGCCACGTCCGGGGAAGAAGAAATCTACAGGTCTTAACAATGCAACTAGTTTACACCAAAAGGGGAATAATAGGATAACTAGGAAGAAATGAGGGGAAGATCAAACCACAAAGGGATATTCCCTTGAAACCTAGAGAAAACGTAGTGAGAGAAAACAGAGAGGAGGGGGAGAAGCCATTAGAGGGGAGGGACAGAAGATTAGAGGAACACAGAGAGGAGGAGATGGAGAAAATGTAGTGAGAGAAAACCACCTAGGAAGGAGCCAAAAAAGTTCCATTTAGCCCAGAAGCATATTCCAAGCCCCAAGCATTACCATCCATGCAACCTTAGTAATTTCCATAGCTTTGCATCAAACATTCAGTCATTAGAAATGTTACTATCACCCTAGGAAAGCCCAATTTATCCATCAAAGAATTCCATGCAACCATGCAAATCCCTTCTCTATCATGTAAACTGATAATCTTCTAGCTTCCACACCATGCTTCACTTGAGCAAGTCATTATCTTGATCTTTCAAGCTATCTCCGAGCCGTTGATGTTACCGGGGTATTTTTTAAGACAAGCTATCTCTTTCTAGATATCCAAGACTTGTTACGAATCCGTACTAAGGGAGACAAGAGGATGTTCTCAAAGCCCAAGTCCACCTCAACCTAGAAGTCCCCCAGATAAATTGGCGACTCTATTGGGGACATGTCCTAATCTTCATTCAATGGCTTCTAGATCCGGAAGAAACATTACCTAGAGCGGCATCGCCTCAGATGCAGGTGAGGCTACTTCCCAACTCGACGAGTCTCAACGTGAAGGCGAACGCCAGGAAAGCCAGGAAAACCTGGACGAATATGACATGCCAGACATCATTGTAGCCATTCAGGCCTTGGGTGAAGCCCAAAAAGAAATTATTGCATCTGTGAAAGACTTGAAAAACTCAACCTGAAGCCAAGCAAGAAAGCCAGTGATAAGGACTGCACGCCCAGAGAGAAGGTTTTTCAGGAGGAGTCAGTTGCTGCTGCTAGCAAGGGTCCTGAGAAAACACCATATTTTGTCACTCAGGAAGATGTCATAACCATGCTCGAAAAGGAACTGCACGTGGGCTCAGAGGACTGAAAATATGTTCCTAAGCCACCATATCCAACCAGCATTTTCCACATGCCATATCCTAAGGGATACGAGACTCCCAATCTTGTTCTCTTTGACGGGAGGAAAAGTAGCCCTAAGGAATATATAAGCCGTTTCATTGACGCTTTGGATCCTCATGCCGACGATTGCAACCTACGTCATAGGGAATTCTCAAAAAGCCTAACTTATCGTGCCTATACTTGGTACATCACCTTCATACCAGGTTCTATCCAGACCCGGGAAGAGCTGGCAGGCACATTCTATAAAAAATACTTCCAGCATGAGGAAATGGTCACAACAACTCAGCTCAACAATACACGCCAAAAACAGGGGGAAGATCCGGTGACTTTTGTCAAACGTTTCAGGGACCTTGTCCTTGACTGCTATGACGAAAAGGATGAGGAAGCCATTGTGGAAATTTGCATCAACAATATTATAGCTGACTACAGGGTGTACTTGTAGAACATCGGTATCAGCCAGTTCTCGAGGCTCTTGGAGGCGGTGAGGAAGACCAGCTTGTCGGTCAAGCCTTCCACGGGGAGATCTTGGAAAACTGACAAGAAGGAAACTCATCATGCTCTAGCTGTGAATGACAGATCTGAGTACAACCCACGAAAAATGAAGGCAAGGGAGAGCGATAAGGAAACCTATCCTCCACTAGCATGCAATGATGAAGAATTCCAAGCCATCCCGGACACCATGCTCGTAGATGAGGCCATCAAGCTGCACCGACTGTACAAAGCCCCTTCCAGGGATGATAGAAAGAATCCTAGGTACTGTTGCTACCATCAGTATGTGGGACATCCCTCTATTATACGCCAAACTTTGCGAAAAATTCTCCATGCAAAAATCTGTGAAGAAATGTTAGAGCTGTCCTGGAAGATGCAAGCCAAAATGCCGAGGGAAAGAGATGGCAGCTGTCATCACATGCTCCGGAGATGACGATGTCTACCACTCGTGGAATGGCGGAAAAGCTTGAAGTAGTAAACCTAAGTGATGATCCTTCTGTGCAAAAGTTGATTTCTATTAGTGTTTACTTAACTATTGAGGAAAAGAAAGAACTAGTTAGCTTGCTAAAGGAGTTCAAGGACGTCTTTGCCTGGAGTTATGAAGATATGCTAGGCCTTGATCCGAACCTAGTGTGTCACACGCTAAATACACAGCCTGGGATCTAGCCTATCGTAGAACAAAGAAGGAATTTCCATCCGGAAATAGAGGCTAAAATCAAAGTTGAGGTAAAAAAGCTCATAGCGACCAAATTTATCAAGCCTATCAAACACCCTCTTTGGCTAACCAACATTGTCCTAATAAAAAAGAAGAACATTGTTCAAATCTGGATTTGCATTGATTACCGAGATCTCAATGCAGCATGCCCAAAAGACGAGTTTTCACTGTCCAACATGGACATCATGATCGATTCAACCTCAGGGCAAGGTTTGAGGTCGTTCATGGATGGCTTCAGTAGGTACAATCAAATCAAGATGTCTGCCAAAGATGCTAAGAAGACAGCTTTTCGTATGCCATTTGAAAACTTTTACTACAAAGTCATACCATTTGGACTAAAAAATGCTGGTGCCACTTATCAGCGAGCAATGACAACAGTCTTTCACTACATGATGGGGAAGAAAGTGGAAGACTATGTGGATGACCTAGTTGTGAAATCCAAGACCAAGGAAGTGCTGAGGAGATGTTAAGCATATGGGTTGAAGATGAACCCTAAGAAATGTGCCTTCGGTGTTTCCTCAAGCAAGTTCCTGGGCTTCCTAGTGCATCAGCGCGACATCGATGTAGATCAAGACAAGGTGCACATCTTAGGAGCCATCATGCCATGGACAAACGCAAAGGAGCTGAAAAGCTTGATGGGGAAGATGTTTTACATTCGGTGCTTTATCCTAAGATTAGCAGCAATAGCATGAGCCTTCACTTACTGCTCAAGAAAGGGAATTAATTCGTATAGACCAAGGAATGCGGTGAAACCTATCAACTGGTCTAGCAGTTAGTCACCAACCTTCTTACCATAAAGCCACCAGTCCCAAGCATTATGTTCAAGCTATACCTAACCGTAACAAGCACAGTTCTGTCCAGCCATGGAAGAAACACCAATTTACTATGTCAGTGGACAACTAAGAGACGCCGAAACCCGCTATGAGAAGACAGAACGTCTCTGCCTAGCTCTTCTCTACGCATCACAGAGGTTGCACCATTATTTCCTAGCCCACAAGCTGCACATTATGGTAACGTTTGACAGGTAAGGTACTTGCTCACTAGACCTATACTATCTGGCTGTTTGGGTCGTTGGTTGCTCCAACTTTTCGATGTGTGACGCCGAAGGCTATTAAAGGCCAAGCTATGGTAAACATGCTAGCATTGCTCCCCGAAGAAGAAGAGGCCACCACTTCCAAGGAAGTCCTTGGTGCGCTGCCAAAGATAGCTGCAACTGCTGTGGAAGAGGACCATGTGTCATGCATTTCGATGGTTCTTCTACAACCACAGGAGGATGAGCTGGCGTGGTACTTGTCAATATAGAGGGCCAAGCTACTACCTTATCCTTCAAGCTAAGCTTTCCATGTACAAACAACGTAGTCGAGTATGAAGCTTTCATTACGGCCTTTCCACAGCTAGGGAAATAGGCGCAAGGAAGATACGAGTCGTAGAGCCGAGAAACTCATGGCAAGTTTCAAACAGGTGGTGTTGGAACATAATCCCAGCACATCCAATAGATATGCGGATTCCCTAGCCACACTTGACTCAAGCTTACCTTTGTTGAAGAACAACCCAACATTGTTGTAATCAGAAGGGAAACCCCAGCCATTGACACACCCTTCCTAGAGGAAGCTCTAGAAGGTGACGATTGAAGGGAAACTGTCAGCAGGGAACTTTCCAAGCCAAACGGAAAGCTCAGCATCAAATGCCTTAAGGAGTTCATCAATGTTACTAGGACATTTTACAAGCGTCTGCCCAGAAGAGTGCTAACCCGATGCCTAGGACCAAAAGAAGCACAAAAACGATTGCACGAGATCCATGAGATTATATGCGAAGTCAACCAAGTTATGAATCTCTACCACCGACTACAAAGAAAATGGTACTACTGGGCAGAGATGAAGCCACATGCATCCTAGTCGACTGTCCAAAATGCAGCATAACGCTTTCCCCAAGAGAGGCATTTTCAATTTCCATCACTAATGATTGGAGTTCTCTATACATGACCTTCTTTATTGGTGAAACACTGCCAAGCAATGTCAGGGACGCATGCAAGTTGAAAAGGACAACTCTATATTGGAAGGGATTCAATGAGGAACCATTGAGATGCCTTGGGCTATCCGAGTCATCGCAAGTCATGCAAGAGGTATATGCTAGAGAATACGGCGAACACCAAGGAAGAAAGAAACTACATAAGTAGCTACTGAACCTAGGATACTATTAGCCAACCATGAGGGACGACATGCACAACATGGTCAAGCGATGCCATGCCTGCCAAGTTCATGGAAACTTAATCCACAAGCCTCTAACGTTACAGCAGGACATGCACATCCGTGGCCATTCCATACTTAGGGACTTGATTTGATAGGAACAATCAATCCAGCTTCTGAAGGCCACATATGGATCCTAGTAGCCATTGAGTACTTCACAAAATGGGTAAAGGCAATCCCTCTTTGGAAAGCAACGAGAGTAGCAGTATCTAATTTCATGAGGGAATGCATTGTTTGCTGATTTGGTATCCCTTACAAAATAGTGAGCGACAAAGGCACACTGATGAGTCGCTTTTATACTATATATTTTACCCTAATCTTAGTATTAATTTATTGGTTATTTTGGTAGAATTTTGATACTTTGTTATATATTTCCAATGTAGGACATTCGATTTCCTCTGGAGCAAAAAGTGATCAAATGGATGAATTTTGGAGTGATTCCAATTGGAGGATGTTCGTGTGCCTTTCAAGATGATTGTGTCAAAATTCCAGATTTTTCTACCGAGTCGTTTGACCATGGCGATGAAATAAAGACCCAGCGCGCAACTTTCCCAGATTGACGTTTCCAGACGTTTTGGGTATTTTGGAGGTCAAGATGGCATATTTTGAGGAGGATTCCTTCTGAGGATTTGTAGGGAACGTCTTCAGCTTTCAAAAGGGACATTTTGGGACCAAATCGGAGTTGATTTGGTCAGTCAAAAGTCTGATTTTCTGAGAAGTCCGAATTCCAGTTCAAATAAGAAACCTTTTATTTTCTGTTTTATTATTTTATTAGGTTTTCTAGTTTTATTCTAAGACCTTTTACTAGGAGGATTTTAATTATAGTAGTATAAATAAGGCTTTTTAGCCATTAGAGAAAAAGACAACCTGGGGACGCAACATTGAGAGGAGGACACACTATTTTGGAGGATTCAAGTTTATTTTCAAGGTGTTTTCTTTCCATGTTCTTAATAATATTTTGTTTTATGTTTATTAGTAACTAGTTTCGTTTGCTAGGGCGAGGCCACGAGCCTTAGCAAGAATATGTAGTTTCTTTTCAATTTGCTTATGATATTATGCATGCAAGTTTTGGATTGTTAATCACTGTGCTTTAAACTATCTAATTGTCTTGATGATTGGCCACCATTAGGATATTTAGAAAAGTAATTTGATGCAATTTTGGCGGAGGGCTGTCCCTAAAATTGGCTACGGCTTCTTGTGGTTAATATGTGTAACTACTTAGGATGGACGACACGTCTTAGGAGTTATATGGTTTTTCAAAAGGTTTTCACAAAACTTAATGAGTCTTGCATGTTCACATTCGATCTGGACGCCACGGACGGGTTGCATGTTAGATATACGTTCTATGTTGGGGTCCCAAGTAGGGCATACTTTAGGAAAATCAAACCTTCAAAATATGCATGTGTAATTCATGAGGAATTAGGAGAGTTACATAGGATTGTTAGGGTGACGGCGGAACCCTAGTACTTTCTCATCTTGAATTCTACAAAATTACTGCTTTCTTTCTCTTTACAATTGCAGTTTTTAAGTAATCTTTTTAATTAAATTCGTTTTAATTAATTTAGATCATTAAATCATCTTTCCAAAAATCTTTGTTTTAATTAATTAGTTGAGAATTGATTTCGCTTTTAATCTGTTTAATTCAATCCCTGTGGAAAACGACCTTGCAAGCCAACTATACTACAATAACCTTGTTTCTCTTGCAAGTATTTTAAGTGTTTTTATCCCTTTTTGTGCAGGTGGTAAAAATCCTATCACACACCTTTTGTGAACAAACAAGTAAGTGACACACGTAATGCTTACGGGATCAAGCACCGCTGCTCCACGCCATACTATCCTCAGGGAAACGGTCAAGCCGAAGCCACAAATAAAACACTGCTGAGAATCCTAAGCAAAATAGTACATAGATACTCTAGGGGCTGGAGCACGCATATTCCAAACGTCCTATGGGCCTATCGCACATCTCCAAGGAACGTTACGGGCTTCTCTCCCTATCCTTGGTGTATGGGTTCGAAGCTATTTCCCCTGTGGAAATGATGATGCCCATGACCAGAGTTTTAGCATTTAACGACGTGGAATGAGATGCTGCATTATGCACAAGCTGGAGGTGGAAAAACCTTGAGTTACTCGAGGAAAAAAGGGCAGCAGCAGCTAGGAAAGTGGCCTTATACCACCAATAGGTTATCAGAGCCTACAACCGCACAGTCAAGCCACGCAACTTCAAGGAAGGAGATCTTTTCTTTAGGACAGCCAAGCATATAAGGAGGCAGATCTTCGAACCTTCGAAGTTCACCCCACACTGAGAAAGACCTTTTGTGATCAAGGAAGTCTATCGAAGTGGTTACTACTACTTGACTTCGGTCAAGGAAGGTATGCTAACGGAACCCGTCAATGCAAAGTGGCTAAAGCCATATTACTGCTAAAACATTTATGCTTATTTTAGAAGAACAAGCTCATTCTATGCAATGATCATTTTGCTTACTCTATGAGACTTTGAAAGACCATGCAGCGATTAATATACCCCAAATTTTAATGAAATGAATGAGCATTTTGTCAAAATATTTGGTACATTCGTTTCTTTACATTGGCAAAAGTAACTAGAAGGATTTCTTCTAAACAAGTTATAGCAGTAATCATGCCAAGGCTATAATAAAAGCCCACACCAAGCCTATCAATGCAAAATCAATGCTAAGCAAGCTTCTCAATGGTTCATTGCCCATGCAACATGCCAAGCCAACACGTCATGCAAAACCATTGAGTGAAACAGCTATAGCTTGTCCAAAAGCTATACTTATGCAACATACCAAGCCTATCAATGCCATGCAAGCTGCTCAATGGTTCAATGCGCATGCAACATGCCAAGCCAACACACCACGCAAAACCATTGAGTCATGCAACTAAAGCTTGTCTAAAAGCTACACTTATGCAACATGCCAAGCCTATTAATGCCATGCAAGTTGCTCAATGGTTCAATGCTCATGCGACATGCCAAGCCAACACGCCATGCAAAACCATTGAGTCAAGCAAATAAAGCTTTTTCAAAAGCTATACTCATGCAACATGCCAAAACCTATTAATGCAAAATCAAGCCAAGCAAAGAAAAGCTTTTAAAACCAACAAGCCAATCAATGCTAAGCAAATCAAGCTTTCCTGACTTGTTATACTTCCTTATGGAAGCTACGACATTTTTTCATCTTTGCTCAGGGAAGCTCGGTGGCAAAATGCCAAGTGGCAGGATTAGCTATTTCCCCCAAGAAAGAAAGTAAAAGCTTAAATATGGGTCTCAGAAAGCTCTAAATAGAAGTCTATCCAACAAATTTTCATGCAAGAAAAAGCCAATATCATGGCAAGAAGATTAAAGACATCATAAACATTATGATAAAATCAACATCAGCATCCAAAGCCAAAGGAATGAGTCAAAAGCAAATAAGAAAAATACAAAGTAAAGTGGCCCCATGGCCATTGTTTGAAAAACAATAAGCTAGTTGTCTAAAAGGAAATTACAACTGAAAGTAAAGGAGGAGTGAGATAGCCTGCTACTTTAACATCTCAAGGTTCATGCTTTGCCAAGAAAAAGAAGCCTAGGGTTAGAAAAATGCAAACAGTTAGGCAAAGCGCCTAGCGATAGGAAGGTGAGGAGTTAAGCACATAACACCTACCTCTCAGAGGAACTGCTAGATGTGCCAGCATGTAACTGATCCGCTGCATGTAACTCTCTCAGACCGACTTCTTCAACTTGAGCTTCTCAACCCCTAGTTCCTTACGCTGCAGTTCGAGTGCACAAATCAATTTGTTGACTTTGATGAATTGATCCAAGACGCCTTTCTCCTTCTCAAGCCAAAGCCCAAACATGGTATCATGCAACTCTCTCAGCTTCTCAACTAAAAAACCCACTGGGACGCCCAAAGCCGCCACATCGCTAATCATATCTCGCCAACATAGTAGTCTGTGCTATTTGATTTACTATGGGAAATGTGCTCCATGCCATAAAATAGGGTCCCCAGCTCCTTAAAAATCATTCATCGCATGAAGGGAGATAAACCTATCAAGCTCACATCTGCATCACCGGTGCACTCAAAGAACTTGCCCAACGCCTCAACTAGTTCAGAGCGGATCTTTACTCCCCTAAAGTTGACCCGGGAAGAGAAAGCCTTTCCAGAAAGAATCAGTTCCTCAATCGCCTTAGCACCCTGGCTTCATTGGCAGTACTATGCTCAAGGTTCTAAAAGACGCTAGGCGCTAGTCGGGCGGCGAGCTGGGGCCTAGCGCCTAGGCAGCTAGGCGGGGACTAGGCGGACTAGGCGGACTAGGCGGATTTAAGTAAATCTATTATATTTCGTGTAAATAAGTGTCTACTTATACTTAAAATATATATAATTTCATTATAAACTACAAAATAGAAAGACATATATATCAGGAGGTATTGGAACATAATGAAAACATGGAGAACATGCATATAATGTGTATTCATTTAAGTATTCAACAAGTCTCTTACAATTTATTGGAAAAAATAAAATGCAAAATGAAAGTTATCTATTTTCTATCTAAGTGAGTCGCAACCTAGGCCGGTCTGGGCGGGCTAGGCAGGTGCCTAGGCGGTCTAGGAGGGCGCCTCAACAGGTTTAGGCGCCCTTTCTTAATTTTCAAATGCCTAGGCATTAATCGGGGCGGTGGCTAACCGCCTAGCGCCTAGGCGGGGATTTTTAGAACAGTGACTATGCTTGAGCTTCCCAAGGACCTCGTACCATTATGCCCATTCTTCCACCGAAGCTTGCTTCTCAGGGGAAGGAACCTTTGGAGGGGGTACAACTTCTATTTAGCTACTTCCTACACGCACTTGCAAGCTTAAGCAAGATGTAAAGACTTAAGAAGAAGGCTAACAGTCACAAATTCACGCAAGGGCAAGCATCAACCTATGTGTCATCATTCAAAATTCTCTCGACTTCATCAACATCAACATCATTTGCTGTTTTGCTATCATCCTTGCCGTTTAGTTCTCTGTCACTGTCTCCACATTCCTTGTCTTTACCCAAGAAGGCCTGGGGATGTCCTTTGCTTCCAGGGTCAGACTCAGAACTTGTATTGCTACTTTTCTCAGCTGCAAAACCTTCACTGGCTACCTCATCGCCATCGGTTTCCCCAGTACTCCGTTCCTCCTCACTCGTAGCGGTAATATTAAGGAACTCAAGAGGTTTGGAAGTGCTGGAGGAAGTGGATGCTCGGGCACTCCTGGTTCTACATTCTGGGCTAGTAGGAGCTGCTTCTTTGGCAAGAGCCTTGGCTGTAACAGAAGTCATGGTTGGCATACAACCGTAAAGCAACAGAAGCACGAAACAAAGGAATGGACATTACCAATATTTGGCTTCGTTGAAGAACCTTCACTCTTCGATTTCTTCAAAGTGGGGGAAACGTCAAGCTTGCTGCTGGAATGACCCGTCCACTACAAAGTGAAACACGACAATGAATCTACCCTGGGAAAGCAAGTAAGCGCGCCCTAGGAAAGCAGAATGGTACGTTCATAAAATTCAAAGCCTTTCATGCAAAAGTCTAAGACTTTAACATGGGACTATTTTTTGTACACGATATCACGCAAAACACATGCATTTTTCCCTACATGCTATCAAAGCCCTATAAAATCTAGTCAGGGAAAGTATGTTATACGCATATCCAAGCAAAAATAGGCTATATGCAGTCAAGCTAATCAAGCCAAGCAGATTGATGCAATCAATCGATCGATCCTGCTCAAGCACGCATCAACACATGAGCAAGCTAAGCTCGATGACAATTGCACAGTAAACATGAAAAGAAGGAAAGAAATTTCAGAAAGCAAAATGACAAGATTTTGAAGCAACAAGACTACCCAAGGAGTAGAGTTCAATTTCCCAAAAGAAAAAGCCACACCTCTTGTGCGCCCATGCTGAAAACCCAAAATTTGTGGAACGCATAAAAGGCACAAAGAAGAGGAGACGCATGCCTAATTTCATCACTAGGGCAACCAAAAAGGGCACAAAGAAGAAGAAATATTCAAAAATGAGTCAAGCGAAAAATTTCCTTACCTGAAGAAAACCTTGTCGTAGAGCATGAAGAAGCACAACGGTAGGGAGTTATCAGTTGCCACGCGGGAAGAGGAAGAGTCAGGAAGCCCACGTTCAAAAAGGAATCCCTTGGCCATGGGGTTGATTATTCAGCCTACTAAAGGTGTCTCATAGCCCAAATAATCAAAGAGGCTAATACTGGGGCCCAAAAATATCACACACTCCAACCAAGTCTCGAGACCCAATTATCATGCAAAACCTACATTTAAGCCCAAACACATACCAAGGCGCGAGATCGACGAGGAATATGTTTAGCAACATGTCATACCATGATGATTAAGCCGGACATCCACGCCATGCTCATGCCTATTCATCACGCCATGCTTCCTTAGTCACTATTCATGCTAAGCCCAAGTCACGTATTCGAGGCTTGTCAAGTGGATTATGGTGTGGATGGTTATGGAAGGTTATCGGGCTTATGTGGAATTACGGTCATGGAAGACTTTGGGTTGCTTGGGGGCCCAAAGATCCAAGCTCATACCATTTGCATTTCACACATGCATCATTGAGAAAGAACTAGCATAGTTTACCCTTTTCCTTAGCAAGCCAACTCCCTTAGTTAGGACTAAACTAGATTCTTGCATTAAATGCATGTTAAAGCCCATCAAGTTAGGCATTTAATGCTGATTTTTCCTTCCTAGCTTGCACAGACAGCCAACGCGCAAAAGCCATGAAGCACACTACTGGAATTAGAGTCTGCGGAAGGCCGCCCTAGGAAAGCCGCATCTCAGGAAGAAGCAATCTGCAGGTCTCAACAGTGCAGCTAGTTTACACCAAAAGGGAAATAGGATAGCTAGGGAGAAATAAAGGGAAAATCAAGCCACAAACGGATATTCCCTTGGAACCTAGTAAAGAACCCTTCACTTACATAAGGAGGGGGATAAGCCATTGGAGGGGAGGGACAAAAGATAAGAGGAACACAGAGATGCGGAGATAGAGAAAATGTAGTGCGAGAAAACCACCCGAGAAGGAGTCCAGAAAGTTCCACTTAGCCCAGAAGCATACTCCAAGCCCCAAGCATTACCATCCATGCAACCTTAGTAATTTCCATAGCTTGGCATCAAACATCCCAGTCATTAGAAACCTTACTGTCACCTTATGAAAGCCCAAATTATCCATCAAAGAATGCCATGCAACCATGCAAATCCCTTCTTTCTCATGTAAACTGATAATCTTCTAGCTTCCACATCACACTTCACTAGAGCAAGTCATTATCTTGATCTTTCACTCTGTCTTCAAGCCGTTGATGTTACCAGGGTATTTCCTATGACAAGCTATCTCTTTCGAGATATCTCGGGACTTGTTGCGAATCCGCACCAAGGGAGACCAGAGGACGTTCTTAAAGCCCAAGTCCACCTCAACCTAAAAGTCCCCAACACCCTTCAATCAAAATTTTGTTAATAAATTGACAACTTTACCCTTATAACTAATTTCTTGAACAATAAATAATTCTTTGTAATTATATAAAAAATATTAAAAAAATTCCATCATTGGATATTTTGTTAATGATGCTAGTTTTTGTGATCAGTAAGAAAAATTGGTTTTGAAGACGAACCCTCATCTCAGTTACAATAGCTCCACCTTTTCCAATTAGGCAGCCGATTCGTGAGGTTGGAACAAGTAGGTGGGTTGTAAATGAGACAAGTCTAAAGTTACAAACGCATTGCTGCTTTTACAGTTGCTGAGAATGTGCCTTTAAAGAACTCTTTTGCTGATACAGTAATTAAGCAATTATTTCCTTCAGTAGCTGAATTAAGTACCTCCCTTTCCAATCATAATTCCTATCAGTGGGGACCACCAGAAGGACCCATGACATGAGTGAACCACCAATACCTAAACACTGAAAAGAGCCTACGCGGAGCTTCCCCAGATATATGCACAAGCACATTCGAAGCCATTCGTCTCATCGCTCACACTGTAAATAGTAACAACCCGCTCTTCGGTGCCCGGGACCGTCTCGCCGATTTGAATCTTGGATTTTGTCCGCCGTCAGCTGCTTCACAATCTATTCTCCTCTCCCAATTATGTTCCCAATCTTCTTCACTGGGCATAAGTAACGGTAAATCGTGTACTCCGCATCGATCATGAATTGCTCTCTTTCTTCGCCGAGATTTCTCCTTTTGCTTCCTCCTCGTCTGCCGCCGTTGTCACTATACTCCGACTGCGAATGAGAATGCTTTCCGTAACTATTCCTCTGGCCTGCCATCGCTATCTTGTGAACGGAAAGAGATGACGATCAAACTGCCAAATTATCCTCTTTGCGTTTTGAAATCTTGGATTTAGATTTCTAAATATTTTCTTTTTATGTTATATTGTAAAGATTTTTATTATTAAGTAATTTGTTATATGGGTAAAGGTGTCAATATTTATTAACAAAATTTTAAATAAATGGGTTATGTAAAAGTGAATTAAAGCGTGAGGGGGTGTAAGTGTAATGTCTCAAACATGAGGGGTTTTTGTGAAAAACTCAATAAACCTCAAGGATTGTTAGTGTAATTAACCCAACCTTTGGAGCTTGATTGATACGGACAATTAAATTGAAATGGATAACCCTGGCATTTTGAAGGTTCAAGAAGATTTTGAGAGAATTAGAAGAGGATTAGACATCCTCCATGTAGGACCATAATTTTTTATCGCCGCAATAAGACGGATCAAAATATGTATACTTTAAAAGTTCGTCATGGACTCAACATCTCCGACTTGAGCTGATTAAACGGACCTGGGACGCCACCACATCCTGCTGTGTTCCGGAAAAGGTAAACGAAGTCCGCTAACTTTGATGAGACCGACCGTTCTTGTACTGCAAGACACGAAAACTTGATCAAATTAGAGATTATATTGGTTTCCTATATTCTTCGAGATTCCTACAATATAGGGATTGGAGTGTGCCGTAAGTAATCACACTCCAAATATAACACAATAACTATTTCTATATATCCATTTGAATTCTCTCAGTTTAATACATATTCTATATCTAAAATGTCTCTATCTCAACTAATATAAATACACCCATCTAGAGTTCATCTCTGATAACGCAATTATTACATACCTTTGAATGTAACCAAACCAATAGATTCGAGGAGAAACAGAGGGAAGCAAGAAGATAGAAAATTACAGTCATGATAGAGACAATGATTAACATCGACTACAACATGTGATGTTGTTTATTTATAGTGAGCGGCTACAAAAACTAGAAAAACTGAGATCCAAATTATCAAACATAAACAATAAAAGGCAACACTAAATATGAAAATAAGATAAATCCCTGGTCAATAAAAGCATATTTGATAGTTCATGAAAAGGGACCAAACGTGTTCCTCATTCTATAGCAATTTATTCACCAAGTTGGAGTGCCTCCTTAAACAATCTCTCAATATTATTGTACGAAGATCCTCCAACATCAGTAGCTTCAACAGCTTTTTCCTTCCATTCCTTTGCCTTTTCCCTCATCTTCATCCCTCCTTCTCCTTCTAGCATTTCCTTAACAAGTGCTTCAATTTCATGGCGCTTCACATCGGGGCTCACCTCCATTCCAATCTCCCACGTTGTGCATGAGTATCGACAATTCGTTTGTTGCTCTGCAAAGAAAGGCCAGCAAATTACAGGCACACCGTGAGATATAGTTTCAATGGTAGAATTCCATCCATTGTGTGTTAGGAAAACCCCAACAGATGGATGTGCTAACACTTGCTCCTGTGCGCACCAACTTGCAATATAACCCCTATCCTTAATCTCCTCAAAAAATTCATCGGGTAAAATTGGTAAGTCACCCTTTACCACATCAGCCCTAACTATCCACAAAAATGGGTGCTTGCTATTTGCTAGCCCCCAGGCAAACTCGATCAAATGTTGGTCAGTCATCGTCGTTATGCATCCATAATTTGCGTACACAACTGAATTGGGTTTCCTTTTATCAAGCCATTCCAAACATTTTGTGTCTTCTTTCCATAAGCTTGAGTTAAGTGACTTGACAAAACTGTTTTTGGGGAAATGCCTGCCAAGCAAATTAAGGGGGCCGATAGTGTAAATGTTGGGGAACATTGTTGATATTACCTCTAAGACTTCGTGTTCGAATTCGTCAAATGTGTTGAAGATGATTGAAGAAGAGTTCAAACAACTCCGTACTTCGGATCCCATGAAATTAAACATTATGTCGTTGAGATCAGTAACTCTAATGAAACTCGGGATGTCCTTGAGCAGAACATTTCTCATGCCTGGGATCCAATCAATTGGTGTATCGAGTGTGCCATCATGCATGAAATTCTCATCTGAAATGCATGCAAGGTGAAGTATGTGTGATGATAGATAATTATATTGATGGTTACAAGAGTAAATTTGAAGATCTCAAATGGTTACTTTAATTTGTAGTTGCTTGATTTAAAAAAAAAAAAAAAAAAAAAAAAAAAAAAAACTGATTTCTTATATTATTCCAGGTGCACGGTGCAAAATTCCTTGATAAATATCAACTCGGTCAGGACCGACTCTTACAAATTGGAGATTTATTTTGTTAAAACCTAAGTGATCTCTATATAACTAGTCACTTTAATGCACTGCCAAACAAAATAATATATACTTGAAAGGGATGTGTATGATTTAACTCAAGTGTGTCATGATAATTAATGCATGCAAAAATGTTCATACACATAAATAAACTGATTATTTATATTATGCGAAGAAAGCATAAAAATACAAATGGTGCACAAATTACAGAAAGTACCTTTGAACGGAATGATGCCACGGTTGATGAGTTCACTATATTGCAAGTACCCCATGAAGCCACAAGCAGAGGCAGTCCAAAATTGAACCTCTGGAATGCCTAATTCTTGAGCAGCTTGTCTCCCAAAGCCCATGACACCATCTGCAATTATACACGTAACTTGTGGCACTTGAGATGTGGTGTTGATCTTCTTCACCAGTTCTTTAAATGGGCCCAGACAATTTTTCTTAACGGAGTCACATAAAGCTGGAACATCTTGGGTTCCATCCTTATCCGAAGGGGGCAACCCGTCCGGTATGGTCTCGAACACAAAGTCACGTAGACCCTTAACGGAGTCGGGACCTTTAGACCGAATTAAACGGTTGTGGTTGAACTCGGTGTTGACAAAGGTTATGTGGAAGCCCTTTGAGTGAAGAAGCTTGGCTAATTGCATCACGGGGAGAACATGGCCTTGTGCTGGAAATGGGACTAAAACTGCATGCAGTTTTTTGGTTGCTTGTTCTGCTGAACTCATCGTCTCTCTTTACCCAAAACTAGGAAAAAGCTCAGTTTTGAAGTCCTAGGCTTGTGTAATGAAAAGCCAACTTCGATCTTTTGATTGAAAATGGGTGCCGGCCTTCTCTTCGGCACTTATCAATTAGTGGGTCACTTTTGTCAAATGTCTTTGCTCTTTTTAAATTTATCTTCGGCAATTATTAATTAATGGGTCACTTTTGTCAAATGACTTTGTTCTTTTTTAATATACTGATACAAGTCATCTGTTAAGATGCGGCAGCCTTGTATTAGATGTTA
This sequence comes from Cotoneaster glaucophyllus, assembly GCA_036320875.1. NCBI lineage: Eukaryota > Viridiplantae > Streptophyta > Magnoliopsida > Rosales > Rosaceae > Cotoneaster > Cotoneaster glaucophyllus. The sequence continues at coordinate 10,041,809 of CM070062.1, forward strand.
AGCAGAAAACTCCAACAATCGGATCCATATCTTGTCATTGCAAGACAAGTAAAGGCTGCAGCAAATTTCATCACGGCATGCAGTAACTAACAGTCTCAATGGTCAAAACTCCTCTCTACTTTTCTCTTATATACTAACTAAAAATGTTTAGAAATTAAGAAATCTTGATCTCCAAAGTTCTATCTTCTTGTCTTCCCTTTCGCAGAAGCTAATTAGATACGGATCGATCAGCTCATCAATATCCATACCAGTACTGATATGAATATCCCACCAACGGAACCCAGTACTCTATAGAAGTATTACGTTATTGGTGTCTCGCGCACTTTCCTCTTTTGTTTTTCATATCCAAGAAATTACTGAATACAGCCATGTATGATTTACATGGTCCTCATTGAAAAGTAGGTACTACTATCCCACTATGACGACTTAAGCTACCAAAACTACTATGACTTAAATCAAATATTTGGTTTTAATCAGAGAACAAAGTAACATGTCCCATTCAAAATGAGTCTATTGAATGGGACAAGTACATACAGAAAACAAGTTAGTTGTATCAAAAAAAAAAAAAAAAAAAAAAGAAAGAAAGAAAGAAAGAAAAAAAGTGCTAAAGCAGTTCGATAATCATTTGATTTTTAACTTTGTATGTTTCTTGAAAACTAAAACCAAATATTTGAAAATTTGTTCCGTGATTATTTTCAGCTGTAAACCAAAAATTGGAAGCTACTTTTGTGAGTTAAAATAGAAATAACTAGGGGTGGTTCGGTATGGGATCCCATACCGAAACCCTTGTCTCGAATCCCAAACCAAAATTTTCGGGAATCCCAATTTCAATAACGATCCCAAACCAAATTTTCGGGAATCCCGAAATAGTTTCGGGATTTCGGGACAAATCGGGAATCCAGAAATGGTTTTGGGCTTTTGGGCTTTTGGACTAAAATAAAAGGATCCAATTCAAGTGCAATAATATTAACATATTCAATATGTGCAAAGTAAGAGGAAACAATTAAACAGAATTAAAGAGAATTCGTATTTATTCATAAAGAGGAAACACAATTAAAGAGTCATATCAATTTATAAAGAGAATTCATATTTATTCATATCTAACTAATGTTCATACGACATAGACAACACAAACATCTGAATGCAAAATGAAGATATAGTACTAACCTTGAAAAGCCTCAATTCAAACCGATCTCCTTAAGCTTCAATTCAAGCAAGTAATGGAGTGGCAAGTATATATAAAGAATTATACTATATCTATATGTGGCTCGTCTAGAAATAGCCTGCAAAAATATAAAAGAAAACATGAACTGACATAACATATCTATACGTGGCTCGTCTAGAAATAGCTTGCTTAAACTTTGATCTGTTCCCGCTTAAAAATGCATTCAACCAATCGTCTTAACTAAATTCAAAAGGGGCGATAAACTATGCATTTTACCCTTCAAGTTCTTGATGGTAAGCTTAAACGAGAATATATACAAGGAATAGATGGATGGCATAGATTAATTTGAAACAATCCAACGGTTCAAATTAATTCTAATTAGAATTAAAAAAAATATATATATAATAATTAAAAATATATATTTTCGGTTCGGTATGGGAATACCGAAATATTGAAAAGGCAATCCCGATTCCCATGCCGAAGTTTCGGTATTTTTTCGGTTTGGGAATACCGAAATTTTGGGAAAATCGGTTTGGGACATTTTTGGTTTGGGATCGGTATTTTTTTGGTTTGGTTTGGAAATTTTGGGAATTTTTTCCACCCCTAGAAATAACAGACCAAGACAGATTGCCGCCAACCCAAGGCCAACGACCACAGTCGGCGGCTGAGGGATTTTACCTTAAGTTTTCTCTCGAGAGAACGGCTAGGGTTTTAGCGATATGATTATTCTAATCTGAACAAAACGAGAGGATGGGTTTAAACGGGATACAGTGGTTGAATTGAAAGGCTATCCACTATTGCAATCAATCACAACTAAGAACATCATAATATAGAAGAAAAGATAACATATTTAATATGAGAGCTTGAAAGTTAAGTTAGTTATATTGTAAACACAAATTTCTTGTAGTAAAAAATAAGAGAACAAATGTACAAAGAATATTTGTATTAATGAATTTGTAGAGTTACAATCTCGATCTTTTTACAATTTTCCTTTGATTCCATCTCTGAAAGATGTGTAGATGTGTAGGTGATTCAAGGGTCGCGATGACTTGATCTCGGATGAACGGTTGCCGCGAGATTTTGGCTCTTGGCGATTTGAAGGATCGGCGCGGGTAGTAGTGCTTGAAGATTCTTCGAAGGTTTGGTGAAGAACGCAGAGAACTTTTTGAATTTTTCTGAGTGTTTGAGAATTTGGGTGCTTAAGCTTTGGCAACATTTGGGTGCTTGAATGATTTCTGAATCATTTTCTTTGTCTTGGAGCCTTGTATTTATAGACATCCCAAGTCTTGCCTATGAATGCATTTGGCCTTGATTGTAAGCTTGATTAATTGACGAAAGAGCTGAGACTTGATTTGTGGCTTGGTTTGTGATTTGTTTTCATCAATCAATCAATAATTTAAATAAAATCAAATAATCAATCTTGCCCAATTTGGCATTTCTATTTGTTTTAATTTAGATTAACTAATTTGTTTAATCTAAATTAAAATCAAATATTAATTTTCTCCAAGTGTTGACACGTGTCCTTTTGGATGACTCGTCCAATTTTGATGAGTCACATTTATTTGTACGGTTTGTGAGACACATGGCGCATGCTACGTATGCCTTGGCATGTCGAAACTTTAATGTGTTAGTGAAAATTTATTTCACTGAAATTTCGATGTCTACAAATGCCCTCACTTCAAGGAGCATCGTATGCTTATCACATTTAGAAGATGTGTTTTAAAGTCCATCCACATAGTGAATGTACTTTGATCACTGTGCTTTGAAGTCCTTCAACGTAGATGTCAATTCAAGGGCCACTGAGGCTTGACCTTGAATTGGGCTGGAAATTTCTTCGAGGGCTGTCAAGGCTTGATCTTAGATTGGGTGGAAGTTTCTTCAAGAGCCGTTGAGGCTTAGTCTTGAATGAAACATACCATGTGCGGTTTCACGTGGTCGGTGATCTTCAGTTTTGGTAGTGGATGAATTGGCATGTGTTTGTTGTGCTTGTTGACTCTCTACGATCTTAATGAAGAACACGAGTGTTTATTTTGGCTAAAGAGCTTTCTGGTTTCCTCCAAAGGTTTGTCTTTGCTTTATTTCTTTGAAGTTGAATTTGATCTAAGGTTGGTGGACACTTGATCTTGAATTGGACTTGTCATTTCTTCAAAGGTTGTTGAGGCTTGATCTCAAATGTAATGGGACCACAAGCAGTTTCACGTGGTGGGTGGTCTTCAACTTTGGTGGTGGATGAATTGGCACGTGTTTGTTGTGCTTGTTGACTCTCCACTAGCTTGATGAAGAACATGATTGCTTGGGTGTTTGAAAGATGTCCGGGGCTTTGACTTGCCACCTTTTGCCTTCCTTGGAAGAAACCTTGGATTAGACGGCGGCTTCGAGATAGCTCCTCCATCTCGATCCCTATCTCCATCATTGTTGACTTTGGCATAATTTTTATTACTGAACCTCTATCAAGAAGCATGCGACCGATCTTCTGCTCGCTTGCATAGCTTGAGACAAAAAGTGGGCGATTGTGTGGTTTCGACCCCAATAACAGATCTTCGTCGATGAAGTTGATGGCAACACATGTGGCACAACACATAGTGCACTCGTGAGGTTGAAGCTCCAAGTCTCCAACCTTGTATGTCTATGACTAGTAGCTGTCAAGATTCATCAATACCTACATAAATGCCATTCGTATTTCTACGGGCAGCTGCAATGTTTCTTCTACGCTAAAGCGCATAGATATGCCTTTCACTCATGAAGGAACTTCCTTCTCCTTATCTTCAACATCATTCTTATTTGAGGACTCTTCCCCTGATCATGTAGCAGAAAACTGTGGTTGAACTGTGTCTAAAGAAGCCTTTGGAGAAATACTCCTGCAAAACTGTGGGAGGTCACGGCTTTCAGATCTTAGGTTTTTCTCCAAATGTCAACTTTGTCACTTTCATGGTTACCTTCGGAGGGGTCCTATCAGCGTAGTGGTAAGGGTTTTTTCTATACTCTTCCTTCATTGGGTGAGCAGCTTGTGGCTGCAGTTTTCACCTTCTTTTGTGTCACCAACGTCCACCCTTCATTATCGTTGGCATATGAGTTGTGGTGGCTTACTTCCTTTAGGGTATTTACTTCTCTTGCAATAACCATTTCACGACACACTTTACACTAATGTAGCTAAGGCTTGACGGGTGATGCATAGAAAGGTACATGATCAAATGACCCAAACACGATTGTTGCTATGTTCACCTTTGCCGCTTCCTCCAGGTCTAGTTCAATTCTTCATTCCTGGGCGAGCTTCATGATCAACTCTTTGAGGAGAAAGCACTTGCCCATCGGATGACTAACGATGCGATGATACCTGCAGTACTTCGGATCGTTCACTCTATTCAATTCATATGGTCGTTTACACTCAGGCAACTTGATTACTTTCTTGTCGAGCAGGTCTTCCAACATGGCAGCCATGTCAAAGTCAGGGAACGGGTAAGCCTTCTTTTCTAGCTCCTTTCAATGTATGCTACTCTCCTAGCTATGAAAAGGCTCGTTTCGCTTAACCTCTTTCTTCTTGTCTTTCAAGAAGATTTTAACGGGAGCGGTGTGTTGTGTAGAGATTTTGGCTGGCGTAGTGTTGACTGCCTTTGCCTCTTTGGTAGGCTTCTTCACAATCGTCTCTACCTTTGGCCCGAAGACTTTGTATCTCCTGTAGTCAGTGATTGGCTCTTTCTTCCCATGATTGGACATGCTCAGCTCCATGTAATGGGTGCAGGTAACTAACTCTTCAAAGGTCCGTGGTTTGATGCCTTGAAGGATGTAGTGTAGTCCCCAGTGCATGCCCTATATGCACATTTCTATTGCAGAGGTTTCTGAAAGCATGTCTTTGCAGTCAAGACTCAATGAACGCCATCGGTTAATGTAGTCGGCAATCAGCTCTTCCTTCCCCTTCAATGCGTGGAAAAACTGCTTCACAAGGTGGTCTCCCTCTGTTTCGACTGTGACAACCCATCCTTAGATTTAAGTTTTTACAAATTTTAATTAAGTGAATTGACGAAAATACCCATAGAGGCAAGGATTTTGATTTCCATTGACCATCGTTTAGAGAAAAAAAAAGAAAAAAAGAAGAAAGTGAAATAAGGGGTTGTGGGTTGCCCAATCAGAAATAAAGGAATAAGATGGACGAAAAAATGAGGGAAGAAAGAAGGGGGCTCGGTGAATGGGGAAAAGAGAGAAAGGGAAGGCCCAATTAAAAAGGGGGAAGGAGGGGACGGGAAAGAGGGAGAGCAGCACATGATCGTGGATCCCTTAACCAGTTCATGCAACCCGACCTGGTCGAAAACAATGGAACCGTGGGTTCCTTCGGCAAAATTTCGGCAAATTAAGCCGAGCCACCACCTGGAAACGTCACATCATCGTCTCACCTTCAATTCTCATCCAAAAAATGGAGTTGTTGGGCTCAGATGTGAAAAAACCGAAGCCGTCGGCTTTGAAGGCATCCAGCAGCAATTCACTGTCTTCTGCAACCCTTCCCATCGATCTCCATCATCGAACAACTTCTCTTGAGCTCAGGAACAATGCCCAATCATTGGTTGGAGCGTCGGAGTCGATTTGAGGACGAATCAAGAAACACCCAATTTTAGGGTTCCGGCGGATCAAGGCTGATTTCAGGCGTTTCCCAGCTGAATTGGACTTCTGCCCAGGTATGAAAATTTCTTTCCTCATTGAGATATACATGCCTGCAAAATTTGGTAATTGTTGGAAACAGTTGGATTTTTCCGACGAGTCGAGGTGACAGTCTACCGTGTGCGGCGGTGCATGGGCCGAGGTAACCCCTGACCTTCCTAGGCTAAATTTGATACCCCAATTCCATAGGTGAAGTCCGATTGATGAAATCTCATCGTTGGAACATAGTTTTGATAGAGACCGCCACTTGATCCTTATACGAATTGATGATCCGACCGTTGAATTGCCACCAAACCTTAATACACTATACTACGTAATATTTGAGGACCATAGGAATTGAAAAATTGGGAATCCAACGTACGGATCTTCCCGAATTAGATTTCTAAGTTTGCAAATCTAAATGTCGGCCGCCACTTAATTTTAGAGATTGGCGGAGATTCGACCGTTGGATCATTTCGAAACTTTAGGATGTTGTTCTAGAAGCTTATTGAAATTCTTGGGAAGTTATGGACATGAAATCCGAGGTGCGGATCTTTTGGATCGAATTGCGCAGGGTTATGGACCCTACTGTCAACCTTTGACCGACGGTTGACTTTTGGTTGATGGGTTTCAAGTCATTCTAGAATGTCCTTGGGGATGTGCTTTATGTAAGTTATGTGTTCTATCGATAAGAATTACGAGACGTGATTTGATATTTGTTCTAGGCGACGATCGTTTGTAACACCTCGATATTCGTGCTAGGGAGTTGTAGCGTAGACTTCAGGTGAGTGGGTCTTTTCCTTTTTATAGTGTGTGTGTGTGTGTGTGTGTGTGTGTGATTGATAGTTTCCATTGATGTATTTGAAAAAAAAATTCTTACGTACGCTTGGATTAGACTAAAGTTTATAAGAATTAGTGAAATGATAGAATTTATCAAATATGCTACTTCCTACGGGATGCACATGTATGCTTATAATCTTTGATGCCATAATTATATCTACAGCTATGAATGTTAGTACGTTGATTAGAACTATCGAATCGCTATGGCATGCTTATATTTATGTAGTCTGCTCATCATTGCTGCCCCTCCCGGTGTTAGTGCTCGCCCAGGGCCAGGGCCAGTCTTTCACGTGTATGTTCACCTCCGCACCGCACGCTCGCCTGGATCCAAGTAGGTGCCAGTCTTGTCATACAGGTTGCATTAGGCAACTCCGACTCGTAGGTGACCGCGAATAGTGCCAGTCTTCACGTGATTGTAGCACTAAAGCGTATATTATGATTACACTCAGTCCTATAGTATAGGTCGCATTAAACGACTTTGACTCGTGTGCTAGCATAGACTGATGAGCATCAATTTAGTCTTACAGGTGGCATTACGCGACTCTGATTTGTGTGTGATTTTACTTATGTTATTGTTGAGATTTTGTGATTTTGGATGTCTTGCCCTTAATTACGAGATATTGTGCCGTAATGAATTCTTGAGATTTTGTAGGCTACGATAAGTATTTTTATACTATACGTAGTAAGTATATTTTGGAAACTACATTTGTTTTATGGCGAGGGGTTACAATGCTTTCAGAAATGTTTTTATAAAACTTTATTTTCAAGCCCACTCACCCTTGTTTTTTGCCCCTCTAGGTTTTAATAGCTGAGCTTTCTTATCGACGAGAATTCGTGGCAAATCTTGGTATTAGGGATTACCTTCGATGGTATGATTCTCAATCCACTATACTGTACTTTACTTATGCTCTGACATCACGTGTGAAATGAGTTCATTCCCACTCACAGCGCCCCCTTATATTTAGGCACTTTTAGGTTGAAATTTTTTCACATATTCAACCACACTACACTTTATGGCTTCGTTATCTTCCAGGTGTTGACCAGCACAGCTTGATTCAGAGTCCAAGTGGACATTCCGGGTCGGGGTGTGTCACCGACATTGTTCCAAGTCTCAACAAAATGGGAGATGTGTTGCTTTGGGTTGCCATTTCCATCAAACTGCATGAACTAAGGTGGCTGGTACCCTGTCGACATCCCCAAGCCATCAACCATCTTGGAGTATGGCTTTGAATACATCATAGTGTCTAGCAAAGTACCCTCATACTGCACCCTGATGGTATTAGCGATCACGTCCTGGAGCTGTTGGATGGAAAGAAAGCCCATCGAAGTAACGTCAGACTTTGACTTATGTTTTTCTCCTACTTTCTTTACGTGATGCTCATCTTTCTCACCAGACTCTTCGTTCTGCTAATTCTTCTTCGGGTCGGGGTCAGCTTCCCCTTGATGTTATTTCCCCAACCTATTCATGAGAGTGGCGATCTGCATGTCCTTCTCTTCGACGGTCTTTGTTAGCTTTGCAATCGCCTCATTCATTTGAGCTAGTTGCTCATCAATGGACGTGGCACTAGTAGTCATTACTTGCATGATCATATGAAATGAGTCCCTTGCAGGTATCAAAGGTGTCAATAAACTCCCCTCGTGGCAATGCTTAGTTGGCGGGCCATGGTAGGATCAAGTGCTTGAGTCTGTATCTAAAGCTAGCAATAATGAGCGCTTCCTTGAACTCTTTGACGCAAAAGAACCCTGTTCATCACTCCCGATTGTCTTCACCCGTGCATCGACTTGCTTTGATACCCTCAATGAGGCCAAGCTGATGACAGGCTCACACCTCTGACGCTCCCCTTGTTCCTTTTAGTGGCACAAACTTGAAGGTGGCTTGTTGAAAGGCGACCACCCTTGCCTTGCTTCAGGTCGTGACACCGATAGACTCTCCACTTGTGGCCGAAATGCTCATGCTCTTCGCCTTGATTGCGGGAACAACTTGACCCTTCTTTGATACCATTGATTTTGTTGGTGTTTGTTTGTCGAACGGAGAAAAGGATGAGAGGCCGAGATAGTCCCATTGGGTGTGCCAAATTTGTAAACACGAATTTCTTGTAGCAAATAACAAGAGAACATGTGTACAAAGAATATTTGTATTAATGAATTTGTAGGGTTACAATCTCAGTTTACAAGATTCCTAGTGCTTGATGATTCTTCGAAGGTTTGGTGAAGAACGCAGAGAACTTTTTGAATTCTTTTGAGTGTTTGGGGATTTGGGTGCTTGAGTTTGGCAGCGTTTGAGTGCTTGAATGATTTCTGGATTATTTTCCTTTTCTTGGAGCCTTATATTTATAGACTTCCCAAGCCTTACCTATGAATGCATTTGGCCTTGATTGTGAGCTTGCAAAAGAACCGGAACTTGATTTATGACTTGGTTCGTGATTTGTTTCCATCAATCAATCAATAAATCAATTATTTGATTTAAATAAAATAAAATAATCAATCTTGCCCAATTTGGCATTTCTATTTCTTTTAATTTAAATTAACTAATTTGTTTAATCTAAATTAAAATCAAATATTAATTTCCACCAAGTGTTGACATGTGTCGTTCTTGATGACTCGTCCGATTTTGATGAGTCACATCTATGTGTACGGTTTGTAAGACACATGGCGCATGCCACGTATGACCTGGGATGTTGAAACTTTAATGCATTGGTGAACATTTATTTCACCGAGATTTTGATGTCTACTCAAAACTCAAATTAACAAGTCCAAATAATAAGAGTAAAAAAAATGCTTAATACAATGGTAGAAATGACTAGTTCCATAATTCAAATTAAGATCACAAATGCATAATAATGGTCATCCTCATTATCAAACGTATAAAAGAATTTAAGAAATAAATTGTAAAAAATTATAAATTGATTAGTTGCAAAGTCAACAAATCAACAAAAGGACAATATATATGCACCTTAGTGTGGACATGGAGCTAAATTGGTATTGCAACAACGAAACTCCTCATACGGCGTCTGATGATTGGGCAGGAGATTAAAACCCTAGTAACGTGCCGTGGCAAAGTTCGACAAGCAATACATGGAAGGGATTAAGGAGTTAGAAGAACAAAAGAGGAGAGTGGTGGAGGTTAAAGTAGCGATGATGAAGAAGAAGGTTGTGATGGGTGTAGTTGGTGGGTGTGGTCAGAGGTTTTGGTGGGAGGATGAGAGTGTTGGATGTGTTGGATATGAGGAAGTTGAGCATTACTTGATTGCATTAGAGATGTGAAGAAGCAGGTCGCTGCTAGGCTTCATGAGATGAAGATTTTGAATGGGACATTGAACATGGGGGCACTTCCTCTGGTTCCAGTAGTTCATCTATTTTGTCATCTGCCGATGATGACCAATGGTTTTGGTGGTCAGGATGGCCAATTTGGTGATGGTTATCATGGTTTTGGAGTTTAGTTTAGGGTATTAATTATCTGTTTTTTTTAATTAATATTTATGCAATAAAAAGGTTGGGGTACTTTCTCTCTTGATATGTGATAGGAGCATATTTATGCGACTTAGTTAGCTTGTTTTCTTGCATTTAATTAGCTAAACTATGTTAATTATAGTGTTTAAAGTCATTTTCGTCCAATTTCAGGTTCTAAGTGTCAAAGTGGCAAAAAGAGGCAATTTGGAGCATTCTAGAGCATTTTTGGGCCAAGATTGGATAGTGCAAACATGGAGGCTTGAGGATGGACGAAATTGAAGATTGGAAGGCTTGGAATCAGCCAAGAAAGGTGGAGAATTAAATTCAAGTTCAGAAAGATAAGATAAAAGCAAGAAAAAAGGAACATTATCTCTAACCTTATCACCTTATCTTATCTTATCCTTGCCTTATCTTATCTTTCCATATTTTTAGCCAAATAAGGGGGTTCATATCTGATCTTATCACCTAAATTTGGGGGTTCTAGAAGCCTAAATTCGTGCTAATACAATCCATATCTGATTCCTAGCATTGTGCCGCACCAAATCTCTCTAGAACTTGTTTCTAGATGCCTTATCCTAATTCCTTAAATCCTGCAGCACTTTAGGCATTCTGGAACATCACAAACCTGTTTTAATTCCTCCTGCCGAGTATCCCCATGTTTTGAGTCAGAAATTGGGTCTAGAACCCTATATTTATGGCGCCTAAAACCTTTTCTAGAAGCTATGTTTCATTCCTAGTTTTCTGGCGCCTAGCCTTGTTCTAGAAGCCCAATCTGCCAGCCGCAAGTTTTATCCCCTTTTCTCCTAGGATCTTATCAGCTTTTAGTCCCTTTCCAGGTGGGATTGGAGTCCTATTTCCACTCTTAATTCATCTCCAGCCGTGCCCTAGCCTTCCCCTATAAATACAAATCTCTGCCGCATTCATTCTGACCACCACACATCACAAATCATCCCATTCACATCCTGCCGCAAGTCCCTTAACTTTCAGCCTTCCATCCATCTTCCACACCCCTTGCCGCATCCACCACCTATCCACACCACCTTCATACAATCATACACACCCACAACCACTTGTGCCGCACCATAGCAAGGAGGAAGGAGAGGAGAAACAACCTTGGAGCGTGCTTGCACCCAATCTGATTGCTGGGCGTTCTAGGTGTTTTCTACCTTATGCTTTCGATGTTTAATTTAATTTCTCTTGTTCTTGCTGTAATTATGAGAGGCTAAACTCGTTTTTAGCTAGAGGCTACTTTGAAACCATGATTTTATGTGCGTTATGAGTTAATAAGTTTCAGTTACAGATTCTTGAGTTATGAATGCAATTGGCTTAACTGTTTAATTTAGAACTTATTTGTGTTTGTTGATTGAGGGTCGACACTTAATTTGCATGCATGAATTTGATGCTAGGATATAAGTGAGTTTCACATAATCGTTACAAACTTATGTTCACAAGTAGTAAAGGTTGCTGGATCAATCGTGTTAAGTTCAATTCTTGGTGTGAGTAACATGATGTCATAGTTATGAATGCCTCGTCAATGCTTATGATTCTCAATGAACTTAATGATGTCTGATTGTGTCTCTATTATGATGTCATGTAGGGAAATTGATGAGAATAATTTGGTTGTAGATGAGTTGTCCGTCCAATTCAATGAAATTAGGAGAATCTGAGGGTTAATTAGTGATTGACACGGTTAATCTGGGGCATTGTCATTCTTAATTCAATGAAAACGTAACTGGAAGTTGATTCATATGCATATAATTCATGTGTGGATAAGGAAACCTCTAGCTAAGTCACCATCCATCCTAAAAACCCTAATTCGTGCAAATCTGTCTAGTTTAGTATTTCTGTTTGTTTTAGCTTAAAATCAATCTAAAACCAATCCCCCTTCACTTGTTTGAGTCTAATTAGTTAGAATCTGTCTTAGTTTAAATTCTCGTGTGTTTTGAGTCAAGTTTAATTCAATTTTCGTCCAAAGTTGTGTCTAGTGCCCAGAAACTGTCCAATTGGTGTTTTTAGGCTGTTTTGAGTGTCTAGAATCTGTTATGAGTCATACTGGTTTATTTAGAGTCTTTTGAGTCTTGTTTTGCTTATTTGAGTCTAGTTAGGTGTTTTAAAGTTTGGTTTGATAATTTAGAGTCAGTTTCTATTAGATTAGCAATCCCTCCTAATCCCCGGCCAAGAACGATCCCTACTTATACATATACTACAATTGATAAAAAGAGGGTTTAATTTGTGTGCTTAACTATAATCCACATCAAATTTTGGCGCCGTTGCCGGGGATTAGGAGGGATTGCTAATCTAATAGAAACTGACTCTAAATTATCAAACCAAACTTTAAAACACCTAACTAGACTCAAATAAGCAAAACAAGACTCAAAAGACTCTAAATAAACTAGTTTGACTCAAAACAGATTCTAGCACTCAAAACAGCCTAAAAACACCAATTGGACAGTTTCTGGGCACTAGACACAACTTTGGACGAAAATTGAATTAAACTTGACTCAAAACACACGAGAATTTAAACTAAGACAGATTCTAACTAATTAGACTCAAACAAGTGAAGGGGGATTGGTTTTAGATTGATTTTAAGCTAAAACAAACAGAAATACTAAACTAGACAGATTTGCACGAATTAGGGTTTTTAGGATGGATGGTGACTTAGCTAGAGGTTTCCTTATCCACACATGAATTATATGCATATGAATCAACTTCCAGTTACGTTTTCATTGAATTAAGAATGACAATGCCCCAGATTAACCGTGTCAATCACTAATTAACCCTCAGATTCTCCTAATTTCATTGAATTGGACGGACAACTCATCTACAACCAAATTATTCTCATCAATTTCCCTACATGACATCATAATAGAGACACAATTAGACATCATTAAGTTCATTGAGAATCATAAGCATTGACGAGGCATTCATAACTATGACATCATGTTACTCACACCAAGAATTGAACTTAACACGATTGATCCAGCAACCTTTACTACTTGTGAACATAAGTTTGTAACGATTATGTGAAACTCACTTATATCCTAGCATCAAATTCATGCATGCAAATTAAGTGTCGACCCTCAATCAACAAACACAAATAAGTTCTAAATTAAACAGTTAAGCCAATTGCATTCATAACTCAAGAATCTGTAACTGAAACTTATTAACTCATAACGCACATAAAATCATGGTTTCAAAGTAGCCTCTAGCTAAAAACGAGTTTAGCCTCTCATAATTACAGCAAGAACAAGAGAAATTAAATTAAACATCGAAAGCATAAGGTAGAAAACACCTAGAACGCCCAGCAATCAGATTGGGTGCAAGCACGCTCCAAGGTTGTTTCTCCTCTCCTTCCTCCTTGCTATGGTGCGGCACAAGTGGCTGTGGGTGTGTATGATTGTATGAAGGTGGTGTGGATAGGTGGTGGATGCGGCAGAGATTTGTATTTATAGGGGAAGGCTAGGGCACGGCTGGAGATGAATTAAGAGTGGAAATAGGACTCCAATCCCACCTGGAAAGGGACTAAACGCTGATAAGATCCTAGGAGAAAAGGGGATAAAACTTGCGGCTGGCAGATTGGGCTTCTAGAATAAGGCTAGGCGCCAGAAAACTAGGAATGAAACATGGGGATACTCGGCAGGAGGAATTAAAACAGGTTTGTGATGTTCCAGAATGCCTAAAGTGCTGCAGGATTTAAGGAATTAGGATAAGGCATCTAGAAACAAGTTCTAGAGAGATTTGGTGCGGCACAATGCTAGGAATCAGATATGGATTGTATTAGCACGAATTTAGGCTTCTAGAACCCCCAAATTTAGGTGATAAGATCAGATAGGAACCCCCTTATTTGGCTAAAAATATGGAAAGATAAGATAAGGCAAGGATAAGATAAGATAAGGTGATAAGGTTAGAGATAATGTTCCTTTTTTCTTGCTTTTATCTTATCTTTCTGAACTTGAATTTAATTCTCCACCTTTCTTGGCTGATTCCAAGCCTTCCAATCTTCAATTTCGTCCATCCTCAAGCCTCCATGTTTGCACTATCCAATCTTGGCCCAAAAATGCTCTAGAATGCTCCAAATTGCCTCTTTTTGCCACTTTGGCACTTAGAACCTGAAATTGGACGAAAATGACTTTAAACACTATAATTAACATAGTTTAGCTAATTAAATGCAAGAAAACAAGCTAACTAAGTCGCATAAATATGCTCCTATCAAATTCCCCCATACTTAGCTTTTGCTAGTCCTCGAGCAAAACGAAACGAACAACACACAATCTAAACCTTCCAACGTTCGCCTCAGGGATTTCCAACGCACATGACATATTAAAGATCATCACAATCATAGATTTTAGTCATCCCCACCCTCGACCACATACTTAAACATAGTCACCATTCATTAGCTCACATTTAACCATTTAAAACAATGTTTTGAACGTAGTAACATGCCTTAGAGAATTCACTCAATTCCTTAGGGTTTCACTCTTATTTTCACTCAGATTTTCTAACTACACACGCTACACTAGGTATATGTGAGAAGATTGATGTAAATATGAAAACGAACACTCACATATGCTTATAGCAAAGAAAGCAATTTCTGGAGTTATAAAGCATGTATAGATATGATCTCATGAATGGAATGCTACTACTTAGACGCGAGAACCAGGGATACCATATGCTCATACCAATCCCAAACTCCACATTATTGATCACACAACACCCAAGATTGAAGTTAAGGGTTGTAACGGGGCTAGGGTGATTGGCTAACAAAGAGAGGTAAGGAAAACAAACGTTCTTAAAGCAATAGCAAGCAAAGTAATGAATATGACACTTAGAACTCCCTTTTGAATGCAGCCACAAACTTTGACATACTAGGGGAATAATCATACAATATTTAGGGCCGATTTCAACTTTTTGGACCCTTTCTTCAACAATCAACACTTGTGAGCTCATTCTCACTTATTTTGAACACTTTCCACACTTTTGCACATACTTTTCTTTTTCTTTTCTTTTTCTCACGAATTTTCTTCTTCTTTTTTTTTTTTTTTTTTTTTTTCTTTTCTAACCCGTGCCCCTTTTTATACCTTGGCACACTCATATACTTGTAACCCTTCCCCCACACTTATTTGCTGCCCAATAATGAACCAAGGGAATTCACTCTAGGTCATGCTTCACTACGCCTTAAGAACAAGAGTAAGGATGGTCCTATTCTAGGCTAGGTAGGGAATATGTGGGTTAACAAAGAAAATGGCTAAACAAGGCTCAACGGGGTTAATCCTACAAAACATAATGCACAGGGGTGAGGCTTTTTGGCTCTAGTTCACTACACAACTTCATCTTGTTTATGTGTTATGCAATTCAATTTTATGCTTTGAATGAAACGGATATGAGTTCTAGTATTTGGAACTATATGATGAAACGCCTTCTAAGTAGCAACCAAGCAAAGAATACTGAGATCCTGCGACGACTTTAGAAAACAAAGAATCACAAATTATAAACTCTCCAAAGAACGTTTTAGGCTCAAGTCTCTCAGGGTTGTAGTGTTAGTTTGAGTTTCTTCCTTCAAGCATGTTACGAAAACTGATTTTTTTCCTTTTTGATTAGACATGAATTCATGAATTATAACCACAATCAAGCATAAACCAAACAGTAAATCAGACTTCCATCCATGTTTACAACTCTCTTTAACAGTCATGCAATTAAAAACCGAATCCTCATCATTGTGTTGGAAGGTACCCTAAGACACAAACAAACACACAAAAACAAATCTTTTTGGGTTTTTCAAAACAATTTTTCAATTTTTTATGAGATTTTCGGATTTTTATGTCAAGACATACTAAAATGCTTCAAAACACACTAAAAACACTTAAAAACAGTGAAAAACAACATTGGAAGTGATAGGTGATAAAAACCCACGAATTTTGCATAAAAAACACTTGTTTAATATGGTCATGCTTTGTGCTATATTAATAAAAGTTGAATGATACTTGTGACCCATTCATAAACAGTTTCAATTAATTCCAGGTGGCAATTGTAGATTGGTTAGGTTGAGATCAGGTTGTTATGTTGTGATAATGTTGGTTGTATAGGATTGCCACATAGGCAAGTTAGTTAGCACTATGTAACCATAAATACTGTTGTAATTATTCCTAACAGATTCATTTAATACATTCACAAGCTTTTCACATTCCGCTGCTTTCATTCGATTCTCTGAGATTCTCTTGTTCTTGATTTCGTTTCTGCATCTTTGAGTGACCTAATTAACTATTGTTATGATGGTATTGATCCAACGATTCTATGTGGGGTACGATTGAAGATCGAATAAGTTTTGGGTTTTTCTTTCATTTGGGCGACTGTTCTTCTTGAAGTTATGGGTTTTTCTTCATCATGTTTCATGTGATCTGTGTAGCTGCTTCAACGATACCAACAATGGTAATGATCATTGTGTTTTATGCAACGAAGGTGGAACCAGATGACATTTTAGGTTCTATGTTTGAAGTTCTGCAACATATTACATTTTCTTGAAATTTGTTTGAGCTATTTGGGTAAAAGTAGTTAGTTCTTGAAGAAAGATTAGAATTGTTGAAGATTATATGAAACTGTGAAGGCCAATGCCATTTTAATTAGATTTTCAATCTTAAATTTGCACTAAGTTGTTGAGGAAAAGGCCAATGCCATATACTCAGTAGTTGATTGAATCCAAAGGCCAAAGTCAATGATTCGTGAAGCTTGTATATTCAGTAGTTGAAGATTGTATTTTGATAGTAGTTGAATTCTTGGATTTAGTTATATTTCAATTCTGTTCTTTCGAAATCTACATAAAAGATTGATTCTTGATAAGGGGTCTTCATCTATTAAGATTGAGAGTTTGTTGGGGATGTTGACAATTAAACTTAGTGATCATAATTACACTAAGTGGTCATTTCAATTCAAATCTGTGCTAAAATGATATAAATTTTTTGATCATTTTGATGGATATGCTACTTGTCCACCAAAATCTGCACTTAATGTTGAATTTGAGGTTACAAAATAGATCACAGTAGCCTTTCAAGAATGGGAAACAAAAGATATGGCTTTGATAACTTTGTTAATTGCTACCTTGACTGATTATGCTATTAAGCATGTGATTGCTTGCAAGAATGCATCAGAACCTTGGTCTAATCTTGAAGAGAGGTATGCTTTAGTTTCTAAAACAGGAGTTAATCACTTGAAAATTGAACTCCGTACAGTGCAAAAGGGTGGTGATTCAATGGATAAATATCTCTTGAGAATTAAGTCAATAAGAGATCAGGTAACTGCTGTTGGAAAATATATTTAAGACAATTATGTGATGATTGAGGCCTTAGAAAGTCTTCCTAAAGAGTATGCCATTATTAGGACAGAATAAACAATTTCAATGAAGGAGTTTAAAGCACTTTTATTAGGCGATGATAGGGAAAATGATACTGTTTTGAACACTTTGGCTCAGAATATGTCAGCTTTATACATGCAAGGTTCTTCTGGTGGTGTACGTTCTTCCCAGTTCAACAATGGAGCTTCAAGTTCTAATTCATCTGAAATAGAATATTCCACATGAGGTAGAATTCAGCAAGTACCATATGGAAATCAACAAATGCCTATTTTTCCTCAAACACAAATGGAGCAATCTTTGACTTTTAATAGTGGAGGACAAAGAGGAAATGGAAATTATAAGTCAAATTACAAAGGGATAGGTTCTAACAATTTCATGCAGAACAATGGATGGACAAGGAATAAACTTTGTTGTACTTTTATGCGCAAACGGAAGCGAATTCTAATAAAGTACCAAATATCAACGTCTTAGGCGAAAGCTAAAACAATCAATCTCAAACTAACACAAGAGATTGACGTGGTTCGGCGTAAAGCCTACTCCACGGGCAAAGCACTGCGAGGAATTCACTAAACAAACGGAGATTACAAAAGAGTGTTTAAACTCTCACAACCCAAATCCCACAAATTACGAACCCTAAACCAAACGAGTAGAGAACCCAAAACTAATGGAGAAGATTCTCCCAAATTGCCCTCTTACTCACAAATTGACTCTCACCAAATTGCCACACAAAATAGCCACACAAAATACACTAACCCTAAGGTCCTATTTATAGTGCATAGGACTTAGGTTACAATAAGAATCCTAATAGGAAGTAAATCCAAATCCTAATCAAATAGGTAATTAAAAAAACCTCTCCACCAAGGAAACCAACTAAGAAGTCAAAATCCAGACCCAAATAGGATACCAAAACCAAATAGGTAACACAAACCTAATTTTTGCATCATCCTAATTTTGAGCCTAAAACCCAACAATCTCCACCTCGGCGAGAAATTAGCAAACTTCCAAATCAAATACAAACTTCAAATTTGGGATACCAAAATACAAATGCAAACATGCACCAAATTATTTCGAAACTGATCTCCACCTAGACTTAAAAAATCCAAAAGTCTTCAAACTTGAAATTTCCTCCAACGCCTTCTCCAACAAATTCCATTACGGAAACTAACAAATACAAAACAAAATCCAAGCAAAAGCTTGAACATACGAACAAAAAGTGCAAATTGCACTCCACCCAAAGAGCTTGAGTACCAAGCTCCACCACCTCACATAACCTTTAGAGGAGTTCAAAACAACAATCTTCTGCAATGTTTGCATCAACACTAGCAAAAGACTTATCAAACAGCTTCTTTTTCCCCTTGAGTTTAGGGCAATCTACTTTCCAATGACCTTTCTTATAACAATAGCTACAAGTTTTATTTTCAAGTTTTCCCCTTTCCTTATTCCTTCCTTGAACTACCAAAAGCTCCATCTTGTGTGTCAGACACTTTATTCTTTAGCTCTTTAGAGTTCAAAGCGGCTTTAACATCTTCCAAACTAATACTTTCTCTACCAAATAGCATGGTATCGACAAAGTGTTCATACGAAGGAGATAAAGAACACAACAAAGTTATCGCATAATCCTCATCACTAATTTGGTCATTCACACTTTTCAAATCCATCATAAGTTTATTGAATTCATCAACATGCTTATGAATTGATGTACCTTCATCCATACGAAGAGTATGCAAACTTTTCTTCAAATTCAACCGTTTAGCTAGGGATTTGGTCATATACAAGCTCTCCAATTTTAGCCACAACTCCGGTGCAGATTTGATGCTACCAACTTCACGCAAGACTTCATTCGATAAAGTCAGTAGGATTGCTCCAAGTGCCTGCTCTATAACGTCTTCCTTTTCCTTATCAGTCCACGAATTCGGCAAAGCCTTCACACCCTTTAGCGTTTTCAAAAGCCCTCGTTGAACTAACAAAGCATGCATCTTCCATTGCCAAATACCAAAGTCATTGCCGTCGAACATTTCAATATCAACTTTCACAGACGACACAGAAGGCTTCATAGTGACTGCCAAGCAAAGCCCAAGCCGAAACCTGGGCTCTGATACCACTTGTTGTACTTTTATGCGCAAACGGAAGTGAATTCTAATAAAGTACCAAATATCAACGTCTTAGGCGAAAGCTAAAACAATCAATCTCAAACTAACACGAGATTTACGTGGTTCGGCGTAAAGCCTACTCCACGGGCAAAGCACTGCGAGAAATTTCACTAAACAAACGGAGATTACAAAAGAGTGTTTAAACTCTCACAACCCAAATGCCACAAATTCTGAACCCTAAACCAAACGAGTTGAGAACCCAAAACTAATGGAGAAGATTCTCCCAAATTGCTCTTTTACTCACAAATTGATTCTCACCAAATTGCCACACAAAAGAGCCACACAAAATACACTAACCCTAAGGTCCTATTTATAGTGCATAGGACTTAGGTTACAATAAGAATCCTAATAGGAAGTAAATCCAAATCCTAATCAAATAGGTAATTAACAAAACCTCTCCACCAAGGAAACCAACTAAGAAGTCAAAATCCAAACCCAAATAGGATACCAAAACCAAATAGGTAACACAAACCTAATTTTTACATCATCCTAATTTTGAGCCTAAAACCCAACAAACTTTACACACTAAATGCTAAATATGTTAGAGAAGAAGACACACAACTCCTAATTGTTTCTATAGAAGTTCACAAGATCCACCTCAAGGTTACAATATTGAATGCTAGCTGTGGGAAAATAGGCCACATAACTTTTGGATGCTACCATAGGGCTAATTACTCCTATCAACCTTCAGGTCCTTCGGCCTCAATGGTTCAATCTTTTGCACCAAGCTATGATATTCAGCCTTAAGCACATTGCTCTTATCAAATTCCACCTCCTGCAACACATATAATTCAATCTAATATACTTGCGCCTGAGATGCATTATCAAGTTCAACCATCAATGAATGGCACGTCTGCTCAAGCATAAATTCAATTAATGGATCATGGACTCGGGAGCATCACATCACATGACATCTGATATTGCAAGCCTTAATCAAGTAACTCCATTTGAAGGTTCATAGAAAATTAAAATAGACAATGGTAAGGTTTGCCTATCAAAAATATTAGTTCATCAGTTGTTAAAACTCTTTCTCTCTATTATATTGAAGAATGTATTGCATGTACCATCAATTGTTGTGAATCTCATGTACGTCAAGCAATTATGTAAAGATAACAGGTGTTGGTTTTGTGATGACACCTATTTATTTGTGCATGACAGGGTGACAAGCGAGATTCATGTTTGTGAGTCAAAACCCGACTGTTGATGAGTCAAAACTTGGCTTCTCAAAGTGGAACACTGAGGATGAAATTGTTTGAGGTTGGCTACTGAAGACAATAGAGCCACATCTGATTGGGCTTTTCATTGAGTTATTAATGGCTCGTGATTTTTGGGAAAGTGTTACCTAGATGTTTTATGATAGGGCTGACGAATCTCAATATTATGATTTAAGGTGCAAGGCAACCCAAATAAGACAGAATGGGAGTATGATGAATATCTACTTTGCGGAACTAAAAAGTGTATGGCAAGAGATGGATAAACGACGTCTAAATAGGATGGTGTGTGCTGCGAATCAAAAGAGTAGAAAAGAAGATCTCCATAATTATAGAGTGTATAACCTTCTCACTGAACTCGATGACTCGTTGGATGCAGTTCGTAGCACCATTCTACGAATGAAACAGATCCCTAGGATAGAAGAATGCTTTAACACCATCCGGTGTGAAGCACAACGTAAAACCACCATGCTTGGAGGAAAAAGGCTGAGAGTGGCCCGTCTATAGCTATGGTGGGTAAGCCCTTTTTCAAGCCATCACATTCTCTACGAGAGTTGGAAGACACTAAAAAAGATCAACTTTTTGCACCCATTGTAATGGAACTTGTCATACAAAAGATACATGCTTCAAAATTCACAGCTATTTGGAGTGGTTTCCAAAACATATGAAGCAAAGGAACCAAGGAAGGCCACAACGAAAAATAGCACAGGCCAAGGTTGCCGATGCTGAACTTGGGCTTGCGGCACTAACCCATAGTGGGTCCAAAACACCTTGCGGCGTTAATGGTCAGAAAAGTTGCGTTGACTCCTATTAGGCTGGGCTTACAACACCTAATTACACAACATTTAGGCATTGACGTAAGTAAGGAACTGGGCATGGGCTCGCGCAGTACACATGTAGATAGCCACCCAAAATAGATTTGGACCCAACCAATTTGGGCCCAGAGCTATTTATTTTGAACTTAATTGCTCCCCAAGAATAATCTGACGATCCAAGTAACATGGGCACATCCTTAGTTTCCTTCATTAATCTTGATACAGTTTGGATCATTAACTCTGGCGTCACTGATCATATGACTTTTAAGAGTACTTTCTTTAACTCCACAGCACCACCCTCGCGTGATAGTATTGTCATTGCCAATATCGATGTTGCCCCGGTTATAGGGTGGGTTTGATAGCACTCACTCATACAATCTCTTTACACAACTGCTTACTTGTTCCCACACTCTCTAGTCATTTATTATCTATTGGATAAGTCATTGAGCAATTAAACTGTATTATGCTAATGTTTTCATCTTTCTGTTTACTCTAGGATATCCAGACTCAAGTGATTATTGGGACTAGTACTAAGATAAGGGGTTTGTATTATGTTTATGATGTTGAACCAGGTCGTGTTCATCAAGCTCAAGGTCGTGACAATGGAAAAGTGAAGATAGTTCAGTTATGGCATCATTGGCTAGGTCATGCCTCAGTTGTGGCATCAATTGAACATTAGTTAAAAGTCATCAAGCTTCATATTCTCCGAGTTTTAATAAATGAACAATTTATTTTGAGTTAATTCATTCTGATGTGTGAGGTCCATCTCTGGTTACTACTCAACATGGATTGCGTTAGTTTGTAACATTTGTTGATGACTACACTAAAATGATGTGATAGTTTGTAACATTTGTTGATGACTGCAATAAAATGACGTGGTTGTATCTCATGAAAAATAAAAGTGATGTAGGGGAGTCTTCAAAATGTTTTATCACATGATCTATACTTAATATTCACTTGGTTATTGTACGCAGGTCTGACAGTGGTGGCGATTATCTTAATCAGGATCTCTCTTAATTTTTCATGGCAAAGGGTATTCTCCATAAGACTACTTGCCCTTAGACCCCACAACAAAATAGAGTCACCGAGCGAAAAAATCGACACATACTGGAGATTACCTGTGCCCTTCTCATTGGTGCTTATGCACCCAAGACATACTGGGCTGATGCGGTGACCTATGTTCTTTTAGGACTCTGTTGGTCGTACTTTCTAACTATGTCTCACTCTCCTCCATTGTTCTAAAAAATGGTCTAGGCGGCGCCTAGGAATTAGGCGGTAGTGCTCCATCGTGATTAACCCCAAATCGCTTATGAAATCAGCAAAGATATTATGAGGCGTAAGGTGGCTGCTTAGGTAGGCTAGGTGGCTTCGAAGGACGCTGGGCGGTCCGGAAAAAAAAACGTACTGTCGCAACTCACAACCTCTTTGCCTCCCCGAGCCTCGCCGTCACCCTCTCGGTTTGCTTGAAAGGAGCCTCGAATGGTCTACGAGAGAGTGAGAGTGAGAGAGAGAGAGAGAGAGAGAGTAAGAGAGAGATAGAGCTTTGTAGATGAGAAACTTACAGTTGCAATCTTGCAGAAAGGGGTGACGGCGGCAAGTTATAGATGATAAGTCTACAATTGCAGAGATGGGTGGGGCGGTTTTTGTTAGGGTTTTAACTTTAAAGCAATTGATTACTTTTGGTTTTAGCTGTTTAGCTATTAGGTTTTTCTTTTAAGCAAGTGATTCGGTGGAAGCTATAATATATTAAAACAACAATGAAAATGCCGACCTTTTTCACTTTATTAATGAGAATAAAGGCCCATCAATATAGGCTTTTCTAAAATGATACAAAATTAATTTAGAAAGTCTAAAATTTCACATAAATACATGCATATGTATTTCAAAAAATAATGTATTATTCAATGTTTTTTTGGGTAAATTACACTTTACCACCTCAAGTTTGGGGTTGATTTCAATTTCTTACAACATCTTTAAAACATTTCAATTTCTTACATCATCTTTAAAACATTTCAATTTCAAACTTAAGTACTATTTTATTTCAATATAATACATCCGTTACATTTTTCATCCATTGACCCGTTAAGAGCTGATGTGGCTACCACATTTGTGTCACATGGCTGTCAAATGTGTGCCACGCGGCAAAAAAAAAAAAAAATTAAAAAAAAAAGTTGAATCTTCTCAAAAAAAAAAAAAAAATGAAAACGTAAAACCCACCCCACCCCCATCTCCCTCGCAACCCCCACCCCACTGCCACCTTCCCCGAGCCCTTTCTCCTCTTCACCCCTACCCCCTTTCTCCCTCTCTCATCTGCAACCCCAACCACATATGCAAACCAAGAAAACAAAAACCATCAAATCACCAAACCATACAGAAAGAATAACAAAAAGCACCAAACTTTAATTTAAGTACCTGGCTGCAAACATTGCCGCAGATATCATCAGTCTTCTTAGAGCAGTAATTGTCCCCTCCCTCGGCCATCATCCACCACATTTTGTATGTTCTCCCTTTCAATACCTCCATGACCCATCGGAGTTCCGAACACCGCAGATCGATCGGGCTTCCAGAAGCTTGATGGCAAAATCGAAACTTTTCCCATATTTGTTTGCTTCCCCCGATCCCCTTCTGGTTAATCATTAATCAGGCAAGCTGAAGCTTCCATGTCACTCGTGGAGAAAAGAATCAATAGATGAGAGACGCCTAAGAATTTCCAAAAATATGAGCTTTTTGTTGGGTATTGGAGGAAAAAAAATAATAAGAAAAAAATGAGAAAAAAAGAAAGAAGGAAAGAGACGGTTGGGAAAGGAAAGCTGAAAGAATAAAAGGAAGGGAAATGAGGGTGCTGCCTCTCTGGTAGTGGGTGGTATTGGGTGCGAGTTGCAGATGAGAGAAGGGTGGGTGGGGCTGAGATGAGAGAAGAGAGAAAGGGGGTGGGGGTGAAGATGAGAAAGGGCTTGGGGAAGGTGGGGGTGGGGTGGGATGGGGTGGGTTTGCTTGGCTGCGGAAAATTGGTGGAAATTAAAGAGAATGAAGGTTGCGGGGGAGGAAGATGGTTTTGGGTTTGATTGGGTTTTATATATATATATATATATAGAATAAATTATTATAATATTTGAAATGCATAAAAAATTATTATTTTTGCCACGTGGCACAAATGTGGCAGCCATGTCAGCACGAATGTGGCAGCCACGTCAGCTCTTAACGGAGTAATGGATGGAAAATGTAACAGAGGTATTATATTGAAATAAAATAGTACTTGAGGTATGAAAGTGAAATGTTATAAAGATGTTGTAAGGAATTAAAATCGACCCCAAACCTAAGGTGGTAAAGTGTAATTTACCCATTTTTTTATATGTTATATAGTAAATTTAGTTAATTTATATGATTTATTACTTAATTCCGCCTAGACCGCCTAGCCTCCGTTTAGCTACCTAGGCACTAGGCCTCAACCGACTGCCCGACTAGCGCCTAGCGTCTTTTAGAACCTTGCTCTCCTCCACTCTTCCTCTTGAACCACAGGTTTTTGGGTGTGTTGCCAAAGTTCATCTTCATAAGAATCAAAGAAGCAAACTTGATCCATGTGCAATACGGTGTGTTTTCAATATATTTAGTCACCAACAAAAAGGTTATCGATGTTATCATCCACCTACCTAACATGTCAACATCACCATGGATGTTACCTTCTCACAAGATGAACTATTTTTTCTTCCAAGCCATACTCTTCAGGGGGAGACAACCATGAGTGAAGATTATGGCTGGTTCGATATAACTGTTGGTTTAGGTACTGACTACCCCAATAAGGAACATGGGCTGCATCTGGAGTATAATGAAGGCCCAAATGGGCTAGATGTGTAAACTGATCATAGGCTGCATTCAAAGGATGGTGAAAACCCAAATGGGCTGGCCCATGTACCTGCCGCTACTGATGGACCACAGAAGATTGGGCTGGAAACATTACTAATAGGCGGTCTACATCAAGTTATTTTACTTTCATGGCTGGTAATAGAGTAACTTGGAGAAGTAAAAACTAGAATGTGGTGGCAAGGTCGTTTGTAGAGGCCGAATACAGGGAAATGACACATGGTATTTGTGAACTTTTATGGCTTCAGATACTTCTGACAGAGATAGGTTTTAAGCCCAAGGGGTCTATACTGTTGTACTGTGATAACCAAGCAACTCGGGAGATAGTTAACAATCCGATGCAGCTTGACGTTCGGTTTGTTGACATTCCGTTTGTGAAGACAAAAGAACAGTTGGCAGATATTCTAACCACTATTCTTAAAATCCCCGCCTAGCGCCGCCTAGGCCCCGCCTAGGCGCTAGGCGGCTGGTCACCGCCCCGATTAATGTCTAGGCGTTTGAAAAATAGACAGGGCGCCTAGACCAGCTGAGACCCCCGCCTAGACCGCCTAGGCACCCGCCTAGCCCGCCCAAACCCGCCTAGGCACCTGCTTAGGTTGCGACTCACTTAGACAGAAAATAAATAACTTTCAATTTGCATTTAATTTTTTAATAAATTGTAAGAGACTTGTTGAATACTTAAATGAGCCCAGACTATATGCTTGTTCCCCATGTTTTCATTATGTTCCAATACTTCATAATACATATGTCATTCTATTTTGTAGTTTATGATGAAATTATATATATTTTAAGTATAAACAGACACTTATTTACACGAAATATAATGTATTTACTTAAATCCGCCTAGTCCGCCTAGGCGCCCGCCTAGACCCCGCCTAGGCGCCTAGGCGCTAGGCCCCAGCCCGCCCCCCGACTAGAGCCTAGCGTCTTTTAGAACCTTGATTCTAACACATGCAGTATTTGCTAGGAGATTTTGGGACTCACTAGACAAGTTGGTTAGGAGATTGTTTATGATCAGGAATATAATTATGTTTCCTAATTTAGTTAGGGTTCCTTTAATGTTCCTTGTATCAAAAGATGTATAATTTATATATTGCCTCCTAGAAGAAGAAGAAGAATAGAATGAAATTTAAACCCTAAAAACTATACTTTTAACTAACATTGTGCCACAACCGCCATGGAAGATAGCTTGTAGTGGAACCCTCGCCTACAGGTCACTTGCTCACTTAGGATGTTTCTTTGTGCCATTTGTTGTTATCTTCATCTAGTGCGCCTCAACAAGACACATTGGGTAGCGCACAACACAAAGCACATTTGGATAAGCCACCCACTTTGAGCTCCATATATACTTCAATTATATGGATACTCGGTCTTTCTTCACACATTGATTACAATTATACACCAACAAGAGGTAATGCTTTGTGTCCATTTATCACCATGTAGAGCAACTTGACTTTTGGGTTGCATGCTTGAACTTGTGATTCCTGCTTATGAAATTTCAGTGTCTACACACAGGTTAAGCACAAAATTTTCCAAGAAAAATGAATACCTATGAATGGAACCAAGCCATTGTATTCGAGGGTTCTGAGTGCATCATATATTGATAGGCGAAAGAAACAGAATGAAGCAGAAGATAGAAAATTAGAGACATAATAGATGACCAAGGATGAGCTATGTGAAGTTGTTTATTTATAGGGGCTACAAAACTAGAGAAAATGAGATCCAAATTACCAAAGATAAACATTACAAGGTAACACGAAATATGAAAATGAGATCAATCCCGGTCAATAAAAGCATATTTGATAGTTCATGAAAGGGGACCAAACGTGTTCCTCATCCTGTAGCAAGTCATTCACCAAGTTTGAGTGCCTTCTTGAAAAATCTCTCAAAATTATTGTAAAATGATCCTCCAACACCAGTAGCTTCAACAACTTTTTTCCTCCATTCCTTTGCCTTTTCCCTCATCTTCATCCCTCATTCTCTTTCCAGCATTCCAATAATAAGTTCTTCAATTTCATGGCGCTTCACATCAAAGCTCACCTCTATTCCAATCTCCCATGTAGTGCATGAGTACCGACAATTCGTTTGTTGCTCCACAAAGGAAGGCCAACAAATTACAGGCACACCATGAGATATAGTTTCAATGGTAGAATTCCAACCATTGTGTGTTAGGAAAACCTCAACAGAAGGATGAGCTAACACTTGGTCTTGTGCACACCAACCTACAATATAACCTCTATCCTTAATCTCCTTAAAAAAAACCATCTGGTAAATTTGGTGAGTCACCCTTTACCACGTCAACCCTAACTATCCATAAAAATGGGTGCTTGCTATTTGCTAGCCTCCGTGCAAACTCGATCAAATGCTGGTCTGTCATCATCGTTACACTGCTATAATTTACGTACACAGCTGAATTGAGTTTCTTTTTATCAAGACCATCCAAATATTTAGTGTCTTCTTTCCATAAGCTTGAGTTAAGTGACTTGGTTTTGGGGAAATGCCTCCCAAGCAAATTAAGGGGGCCGATGGTGTAAATGTTGGGGAACATTGTCGATATTACCTCTAACACTGTGTAAATTGCTGCAATTGCATGCTATGGTGCTTTATTTAGTTTTTAGGGTAAAACTTAGTTTACTACCCTCATGTTTCGTGGTTTTCAACATTTAGTACATCAAGTTTTTTTGTCCAAAAGTCATACCTAAAGTGTTAATTTTGGGACAGTCTCATACATCTGTTAGTCAATCTGTTACACTGTGTTTGGATGAAGACATTTAAGATTACTAAGGAATTTTAAACTAACGGAAATTGAAATGATGGAATTTTATTTTCTAGAATTTGTGAATTTTCTTGTTTGGTTAACCCTAAAAGAACAATCGAATTGAATACTGAATTTGTTATTTTTAAACTCTCAATCATAGAAATTGGGAAATGACACCTATTTATATGGAATTTAAACTTGGGAATTGGAGGTCTCAAATTCCATGTTTTTTTTTTCACGCGGAAATTCTAAATTTTTATGTTTATGAATCCAAACAAGGGAATTGGTGCATGTCAATTTATAAATTCTGACTTTCATCCAAATTCTAAGCTTATTTCCCTCATCCAAACATAACGTTAAGTTTCCTGTTAACTGATGACATGGCGCCCATGTGGACAATGATTGGGCACCATGTATTAAGGGGTCCACGTGGAATTTTTTTTGGAGAAAGGGCTCAAAAAAAAAAAAAAATTTCCGCCCAAAATTTTTAACCCATAACCGTGTACCTTACATTTTTCCCGCAAAATTTTTTTGAAAAAAAAATTGAATAGGGAAAAAAACCATAACTTTCTATTCCAAATCTGCAAACTCAATTCCAAACAAACTTTGAATTCTAAATCTACAAATTCATCATTTAAACTACCAACTACCAACAAAGTTTCAAGGGTTCACAACAAAGTTCAATTGTCAACAACTTTCAATTCACATGAAAGTTCAATATACACCCTCCAATTCACACGAAAGTATCAAAAGACCACAACTTTAACAACTAATAGGTCAAGGTGTTCTTCCAAAATATAAGTACACAACTAAACCAAAATAAGATACCAAAAACACCAAAGATCTTTCCAAAACAAAAAAGATCTATCTGAAAGTTGTTTCCAAAAAAACTAAGGGCATATTCAACTATAACAAAATGAACTCTTAAACAACCTAAAGCATTAGAGCAACATCATGGAACATTCCTCCTCCTTTTCTGGCCTTTTGCAGTTGACTTTGAAGTGGTTTGAGAGGCTTGAATTGGCTAAGATGAAGGTTGTGGAGCTTCCTGAATCTATGGCTGTGATGACTGAGAGGGTTGTGATGCCTTAAATGTTGAGGCCTAAGTAATGAACTCATATAGCATTAGCACTGACAAATACTACACTTCACAAATAACAAATTCACTTAAGAAATGAAAAATCAACAAAAAATATCAAAATTATACCTTTGTTTTTCTTTTTCTTTTTCTTCCTTTTCTAGCAGTTGGAGGAAGATGAGTGGTTGTTCATCTGGCCTTGTTGGGTCTCGACGCCTTGCAAACACTACACTTCACACTTTTTTGCCCTCTCTTGCTTAACTTGAATTCATTTTCATCACCCTCCCAATGTCTCCTCTTTTTTGGTCTCCCAGGCTGCCTTTTAAAAGTTGGAGGAATAATGCATTTGCTTTCAGATGGCTCCCAAAATTTCATGCCTTAGACGGGTTGAATCAAGTTTTCGTAAGCTTCAAAGTATTTCTCCTTCTTGTACCAAGAGGAAACAAATTCCTCATGCTATCTCCTTGCATAATAGATGACCGAGCAACCATGTATGCAAGGAAAGCCTGTCAAATCCCATCTTCTACATAAGCAAGTGTACCCATTCAAATCCACCACAAATATATTGCCTCTGCCTTCATCCACTTCAAATTTTTCTCCTCCAGACCATGTAGTTATAGTGTGTGAGCTTTTCAATTTGTACTCCCCCAACTTCTTCTGGATTTTTGGCCAGATAGCTCATTTATCCTTCATCATTGCATCTCTTCTCAACCATATCCTCTTCATCAATAAAACTCATACAGTTTCCAACATGGTAATAATAGGCTTGTCTCTAGACCTCAGGATAAAAGAATTGAAGCTCTCACAGAGGTTGTTTAAGAGAATGTCACACTAAGTGTTTATCTCAAAGTGTGACCTACTCCAATGCAAGGCTGGTCTCTTCACCAACCATTTATAAGCTTCGACAATTAGCGATGGTTGTTAAATTGGCAGCATTCCACATGGCATCCTTTAATCTTTTCCCTTTAAACCCATCCGCCTTGTAGTTGGTGTATAAGTGCCTAACACAGAACCAATGATTACAATTAGGCAGCATCTTCTCAAAAGCTGGTATTAAACCCTTTTGTTTGTCAGAAATGAAAGTCCAACCACGCTGGTTCACAATTCCCAAGTCAGCAGCTAGCAGTTCTAGAAACCAAACCCAACTGTCCTTGTTCTCGAGCTCTACTATGGCATATGCAATAACCCAAGTTTGGTTATTTGCATCCATTCCCACTGCAGACAGTAACTGGCCCTTGAACACACCCTTCAAGTGACAATCATTCGACCCTACAAGCTGCCTACATCCATTCTTAAATCCATTTTTGCAAACCCCCAAACAAATATAAATCCTCTGAAATATCACATGAGCATCATCATAGGGCAACACCTTCATCTGAACTGTACTACCCAGGTTTGTCCTCCTAAGCTCATCACAGTACTCCCACAACTTTGTGTACTGATCCACATTACTCCCCCTCAAGGATTTTCAAACATTGTGCTCTCACTCTGTAGGCTGTCTTGAGGTAGATCTCAACTATTCTTTCCTCTTTCACTGTCTCCATAAATGTAGTGATGGGTATGCTTGGGTTGAGTTTGAACTTGTCCACATACCTCTTCACAAGCTATGCCACCTTGCAGTTAGGATTTTCCCTCCAAATCTTCGAACATTCATGTTTCCCAACATACATTTTCACTTGCATTGAATCTTCATTGTACATCTTGGAAGCATACAATCTCCATGGACAGTTTTTCTCACACCATGCACTAATCTTCCATTTCTCATTCCTTTTTAGCTTAATAGAAGGTGCACCATGCTTAATGGAGTGAAACCACATTGCCTTTCTCAACTGTGCAGCATCTCTGAACTTCAATCCATTTTCAAACTATGGATCATCCATGTCGGCTTCTTCATTGAACTCAGGGTAGATGACCTTCTCATCATATTCTGAACTTGAATCATCAACACTATGCGGGCCGTATGAGTCTTGTCTCTCATCATCAAGGGGAACGTCTTCTACGTCCCTTGCATCAATAACTTCTTCTGGATGTTGGTTCCCAACCCCATCACCCCTTTCAGCAACTCCAATGACACTTTCTACAACCATATCATCTACTACACAACGATCATCATCTTCCAAACTGTAGTCACTGCCCACAAACTCACTATTAGTAGTGTCATCCTCTGAATTTACTGCCACAAACAATGCATATTTTTTAAAAACCTAAACTTTGCAAAAATAATTGAATACTGAATTTAAAATTGCAAAAATAAATGTTTCATAAAGTTACCTTCATTAGCTTCTTTTTCAGCCCCTTCATTAACTTCTTCAACTTCGTGACCTTCTTCACTTTCATCACCTTCATCACCTTCATCATCTTCATCACCTTCATTGTCAGCATTAAGAGGACCATCAACCTCATCTCCACTTCCTTGTCCTCCCTCAGTTGTTTCAGTACCCCTTTCATCATCACCATTGTAGGCTATGTCATTCAAAAGGCATAGCCGTTTTTCTAACTGATTAGCACCCCTTTTTGCTCTACCCTTCTTCAGTTTTGATCCACTTCCCTTTGTAATCGAAATTGGCACCCTCGATTCCTCAATATCTTCTATAATGATACCTTTTTTTAATATGCCACTCTCATCTAGATTCATCGAAAGCTTATGTTTCAAGGCAGCTTGCTTCAGACTTAGATGTTCTAGGTACATTTCTATTTCCCTAGTCCCTGGAACATACTTGCACATTTCACCCACATCTTGGTCCCATTCAATAAGCCTTAATCCCTCCCTATAAGACATCCAAGGAATCTATTAGTTATACAATATAAACCCATCATATCCTAACTCCTTAACCATTCATCAATCTCAAAAAACGACATGAAGTCTTTGTCTACGTAATCAAACCAAGCCTCAAACCCCCACTCCCCCCGCGCCCCCGCGTATATGCATTTTCAAACCACTTCCCACCGTGGTTAATTTTAAGGCTAAATAATTTAGGCATGCCTGCAAAGTCAAAGTAAAAGATTTTAAAACCCAAAAAATTAACCCAAAACACTAACTTGTATGAACATGAGGAAAAAAAGGTGAAAAAAAACCATAGGGACCATGAATATAGGATTTTTTTTTAAAGGCTGCAATTGAGACCACGAATGAAGACAAAACCACATGCACATTCAAAACAATTAACATAATTCTAGAAACCATAGAAAAAAAAAATGGGATTAGAACTCACAAATCTCTAATCCCTAAAATTCAAAATTGAAAAATCAGAAAACCTAAACCCATCTTATCCACACTTCGAAAAAGGTAGGTTACTTACAATAAACTGGTGTTTCATCTACTTCAATCCTCCTTTTTTCCCACCCCATCACCAGTGATGGCTTCATGACAACCTTGCCCAGAAACGGTGCCCCTTCTTTGATGTGCAAAGGTGTGCGCAACGTACAACGGCATGTGAGGTGGAGCAACGGCGAGGTGGAGTGACGGCACATTGGTAGAGTTTCGGACGAAGATGGGGGATTGAGATTTCTGGGGGAGTGAAAAGTAGTTTTCACTTTTTCACTTTTTCACTTTTAACTGTTCCCATTCTAAATTTTTAATTTTGATTTTTTTTTTTACTTTTAACTGAACCCCTTCTCCATAAAAAATAATAAATAAATAAATCCACGTGGACCCCTTAATGACACGTGGTGCCCAATCATTGTCCACATGGGCACCACGTCATCAGTTAACGGGAGATTTAACTGTTTGACTAACGGATGTATGAGACTGTCCCAAAATTAACTGTATGACTCTGGGACGAAAAAAGCTTGATGTACTAAATGTTAAAAACCACGAAACATGAAAGTAGTAAACTAATATTTACCCTAGTTTTTATATATTTATACTTCTACTTCCACTTGTGCAGATGGCTCGGTTGAATGAACGGTTGTCTGTTTTCGATGCAATTCTTATTGTTCCTATGTTTCTAGATTGCTTGGACATTCTTTTCCATTTGTACAGGATTTGTATATTTTTACATTCAGCGTCTACATGTATATGTATATATATGTGTATATATATATATATAATGACTTGGTGCTGCATTGTGTAGCATATGTGTGTATGATAAAGGGTGCTGCAGTGCACAACAAATGTAATTAGTTGAATGGTTACAACTTTTAGTTAAAAGACATGATGCTTACTCAAATTGTATGAGTAGAATTTAAAGATATAAATAATCAATATTTATTTTTCTGAAAATATTAAATAGAAGACATGTCTTTTGGGTCAACACTATTAAGAAGGGTTGTATATCTTCAACTAAAATGAAAAGGCTCAATGAACGGGTGCTTTAATGCCTATAAATACCTATTGTGGCATAATGTTTCACACATAATTTTCAGAAATTTGTTTCTACATTCCTTGCTCTCTTTTCTCTCCATCACATTCATACAATTTCTTTCTAGTTATTTCTAAGGGAATACAATTCGGTTTTGCTAATCGAATATTCCATACTTTGTTGTATCCTGGAAGTGACTTGCCAAGAACCCTTTAGCAAACTCATTCGAGTGGGGGCAAATAACACTTTAAGGAAAAGATTCAAGTCGTACCTCAAAGATTGTTGGAGAAAATGTAGAAAATATAGAGAATAATCCGAATGATAACTTTGAGGTACGACTTGAATCGTTTCCTTAAAGTGTTATTTGCCCCTACTTGAATGAGTTTGCTAAAGGGTTCTTGGC
Organism: Cotoneaster glaucophyllus; assembly: GCA_036320875.1. Taxonomy (NCBI): domain Eukaryota; kingdom Viridiplantae; phylum Streptophyta; class Magnoliopsida; order Rosales; family Rosaceae; genus Cotoneaster; species Cotoneaster glaucophyllus. The sequence continues at coordinate 10,075,815 of CM070062.1, forward strand.
AAGTCACTTCTAGGATACAATAAAGTATGGAATATTCGATTAGCAAAACCGAATTGTATTCCCTTAGAAATAACTAGAAAGAAATTGTATGAATGTGATGGAGAGAAAAGAGAGCAAGGAATGTAGAAACAAATTTCTGGAAAATTATGTGTGAAAAATATGCCACAACAGGTATTTATAGGCATTAAAGCACCCGTTCATCGAGCCTTTTCATTTTAGTTGAAGATATACAACCCTTCTTAATAGTGTTGATAAAGTAAGCATCATGTCTTTTAACTAAAAGTTGTAACCATTCAACTAATTACATTTGTTGCGCACTGCAGCACCCTTTATCATACACACACACGCTGCACAATGCAGCACCAAGTCATTTTATATATATATATATATATATATATATGTATATATTATATGCATATCAAAATACAGTACTCATATATGTATATATTATATGCATATATTCGAAATTTATCAATCAATAAAGTATTCTTTCGTAACAATTGAGTACTGTATTTTGATATGCATATAATATATACATATATATATATATATATTTATAAGCATTTATTATTTTTGTTATAATTAAATGTTTCCCAACGAAACCATTTTTTTTAGAGAAATAAGACTGTGCCGACGAAATAATCACGGTGATGAACACATTTTGTTGGCTAGACAATATTTTTTGTAGGCTTAAAAGCCTTGTCTTGACGAAAATACTTGTCGGGAACAATAGAAATGCCAACAAAAAAGACTTTGTCGAGAAAAGTTCAACCTTAGCCGACAAAGTAAAATTCGTCGAAAAAACTCTTACGCGACAAAATGGCTGACAAATTTTGACTTTTTTCGACGAACTAATTTTGTCGGTAAAGTCAAAATTTCTAGTAGTGTGTACACTTCGCGTTCGAATTCGTCAAATGTGTTGAAGATGATTGCAGAAGAGTTCAAACAGTTTCGCCGTGCTTTGGATCCCGAGTAATTAAACATTATATTGTTGAGATCAGTAACTCTAATGAATCTCGGGATGTCCTTGAGCTGAACATTTTGTTGGAGAAAGTAGGGTCTAATTGCTATATTAAATCACATAAAAATTTAAGAAATAATTCATGAAATTATATATCAAAATTAATGCATGCACATGAGTAATCAATGTTAAATGAACATGATATAATGGATTAGAAAAAACCTAGAAAATACGGTCGAGGCAAGTGTTGGACACTTTGTCCTTAAGACAAGTTTACGCCCCGCTACGGTGCTCATGGTTGATCGGCGCATGTCTCCCAAGATACAACGACCACATCCTTGTAATAGTAGCACTCCAAATCACAAGGCTCCATGAACCACGATTGTGTTGAAAACTCTTTCATATGAACTCAATGAAACTCTCTAATATTTAATGCACTATATGTATGATTATGTAAACAACGAAAAGTTCTTTTGTGATTATAGGGGGCTTCCCTATTTATAGAATGTGAGATACCTCTATGGAAAGCATGTGACTATTCATGAAGAGTCAAAAGTTGCAACTCTTCATTTGAGTAGACACATCTTTCTACCAAAAGGCTCCACTTCTAATTTCCATTCAATTAATAGATTTAATATAACAATAATATTATTAAATTTTCCAACAATCCCCCACATGAATGGTAATTGACTCAATACCATGCAAATGACAATCCAGACACTAGAGAGAGAATTCAGTAGGAAAAGTACCGCATCGGGATAGGTGGCTTTTGGCTTTGAACCTTCCGTAGTGAATTACTATCGTATTTGCTTGGCTAATCAATGAACGTGATGTTTTGAACTGCTCAGCCGTTTGTGTAAACCAAGACAATAGTAATCACACAATACCCTTCCAGACACCCTGTGGTTGCTCGGTTGTGTTCATTTTGGCCCTGAACAATTCTTGGTTTCTCATGAGTGCTTTTAGAGAACTAAGCCCTTCAAAAAATTCTCACAGAAACGGCCACATTCCTCACTCAAGATAGGTGACTTCTCATTAAGAGTATCTTGGAATACCCCACTTGTTATTTTCAAGTATAGGAATCATTAAAAGCAAAGCGTATCCTAAATACGCTGCAGATAGCACTGTTTCAGCATAGGACATGGGTAGGAGATTATCTTCGCAGTGCTCCCATTGAATCATCCTCAATTCGGTTGTCCTTTTGAACCTAGATCTTGGGATCTCCAGTCAGATAGGTTGGGTTGCCATTATGACGATTCTTAAGACATAGGCTTTAAACCCATTCCCTTCGATGATACAACTAACTCTCTAGCCAAACCTTTAATTAATTGGATCCACTAGGTTGATGACTATCACTTATGGTGCGCACTTCTATTTATGAAATTATATTTCATTCGAGTGTAGTTGTTTCCCAACGTAATTCCTCCAAACATGTGTTTGGTATGATATTTACTAACACACAAATTAAACCCTCTTTTGATCAATTGTAGTAAGGAATATAAGTAGGGATCGTTCTAGGCCGGGGATTAGGAGGGATTGCGAAATCACTTGGAAACTGACTCAAAAACGTAAAAACAAAGTTAAAGACACTAAACTAGACTCAAGAATGCACAATTAAAGTTTAAAACACTAAAACAAACCAAAAGACTCAAACAGCACACAAACACTCAAAACTGCCTTAAAAACACAATCTGGGCAGTTTTGAACACTAAGAGATAATTTGGACGAAAATTGGTTCTAACTTGACTCAAGACACTTAAAAACACAAACTAAATGGATTTCTAACTAAAATGACACTTTAACATAAAGGGGGGTTTGGTTCTGACGATTTTGAAAACAAAACAAGAACTTTGTAAACTAAAGCAGTTTGTAAAACGAATTTGATTAAAGTGAATGGATGGAAAGCTAGCTAAGGGGTTCTTCTCCACACATGTCACACTTGCATACAAAATGATTTCCAATTGCGTCTCAACTGCCATGAATTCTCAATGCCCCAAATTAACTGTGAATTGCACTAATTAATCCTCAGATTTCCCTTAAGTTATTGAATTGGATGATTGCATACGACAACCCAAAGCATTCCCCACAAGTTCCCTACATGAATTGCATAATAGAGATACAAGCAGAAATCATTAAGTTCTATGGAAACCATAAGCATTGACGAGGCACTTGTTACTATGAATTGCATGAAACTTATGCCAAGAATTTACTTAACGCAATTGTGATCAACAACCTTTACTAGCTGTGAATATAAGTTCGTAACGATTAGGTGAAACTCCCTTATATCCTAGCATTCAATTTATGCATGACAATTAAGCGTGCACTCTCAACCAACATACACAAATCAGTTTCAATTCATGAAGATAAGTAAATTGAATTCACAACTTATGAAACACAATTAAATGTAATCAGATCATATAGCAAGCATAAACATGATTTCGAATCCCCCCTAGCCAAGGGGGGTTTAAGTTCTCATACTCACAGAACAAAGATAAACAACTTTAGACATTGAGAAAAAAAGAAAGAAGACACCTAGACGCTCAGGCGATCCAATCTTGAACAGCAAGCACGCCTATGGACATCCTCCTTCCTCTTTGCTGCGGCACAAGACTTGTGGACAGGTTTAGGGGGTTATGAATGGTGTAGAATGGTGGAAGATGGTGTGGTGGTGTTTAGGGTGGATGGGTGGTGCGGCTGGATGTGTTTAGGGTCAGAAAATATGGAGAATGGTGAAGGATGGGTGCGGCTGAGAGAGGGGGAATGATTTCTGGCGAGATTTCTGAATATGGGGGGTCTGATCCTGCGGCAAGGGTTTAAAACAAATATATATAGGCCCCCAAAACCCTAGCAAATCAGATTAGGCCTTTTAGAATCCAAACCCATCAGGAAAAGGCTAAAAATAATCAGAATTAGAATGGGAAAAGGCCCAAGGGTGCGGCAGATTAGGGTTTAAGAAGATATGGCTTCTAGAATGCCTTGCAAGGCAAGGAACAAGGCTCCCTTGCTGAATTTGGTGCGGCAAGGGTGTGTGAGAAGAGGGAAAGGTGCGGCTCCCCTCTAGGGCATGTCTAAGGCTTCTAGAACATGTAATTAGGCAACCAAACATAATTTGGAAACCCCAAAAATGGAAACCTTCACAAATGGAAACTTGTACAATTGGGAACCTTCAGGAATAGAAACTTGGTTTCCAATTCTCGACTCTTCCTTCTTCCTTCAATCCTAGGCTCATTTGATCTTCAATTTCGTCCATTCCCTTTGCTCCAAGCCCATGCTATCCAAACTTGGCCCACAAGTGCTCCAAAAGGCCCCAAAATGCACCTTTTTGCCTTATTGACCCTTGAAACCTAAAAACACACGAAAATGGCTTAAAAGTCTAAAATGGCTAAGAAATAACAACGTAAATGCACAAGAACAAGCCAACTAAGTCGCCTAAATATGCTCCTATCAGTGTTCGGATTTGATAAGTAATTTACTAACACTTTGGTAAATTCCTCCACATCTAAGGTATTTGCTAGAAGATCTCCAACCTTCCAATACCTTAAAACTTCAATTATAAGAGATAATCGTTATCTCTTTCTAGAAGAAAAATACTCTTACATTCTTTTTTAAGTATATTCCATTTCTCAAAAATAGCTAAGCCACCCCCACAACTCCATCACGTTGTGGTTGCTTTTTAATGCTATCAATTACTATTTTATCATACTTAAGAAGTAGGTACCAATGAAGATATTATCTCTTTATCTATCTTTACTTCTAGGCTTTCAAGCCTCACAAGTCCTTTCTAAGGAGATGCACTTGTTGGCTACTTGTTCACTACAACAAAAATGAGCTTTGGGTACAAAACAAAGGGCACAATTGAGAAGTTTGTGTCTGTTTGACCACCAAAAAGCTTAAATAGTTCCCATTCCATAGAGGGCACATTCTATGGTACCCAATGTTAGAAAAAGAAGACACAAAACAGTAATGGGCACATAAACCGTGCCCAATAGGGTCAGATGAGAACTTTTTTTTTTACTGAAGATGGGCACAAAAAACATTTTGTGTCTATAAAAATAATTTGTCAGAAGCATTGTATGTGTTTTTTTCCTTTGTCTTTACCTCCTCTAGCACACCAATAATTAAAATTTATAAAATTGTGGTAAATAATGGTATGGAGCTGTTTATTATTGTGCAATATTTTAGCCTCAAAATAAGTTAGCAATAATGCTGTTCAAATTCGTTTTTCGCGAGAGCCAAACCTCAGATCTCTCTCACTTACATGTAAAGAAGAATACCACTACACCATAATACTAAGTGGTGTGTTTTAGATTTACAATGAATGATTTCCAGCTGCAATGAATGTATGTTAGATTCGTATATTTTTGAACAGCTTTTTAGATTGTTATCTTCTTGCAGGTTAGTTTTTTTAAACTTGTGATATGATTTTTGGTTTTGTAGTAAGTGTTAATTTTTTTTACTGTATTAAAAGTACTTCATGCAGTGACACATAACCAACAATTATGCCATTAGGGTCCGTGCAAAAGTTAGTGGACAAATGAGTTAATAATTATAAATTTCTCCTGTTGACACAAATGTTAGAAATTGTATCCATTAAATATTACTAAATAATGAATCAACCTACTTCCCTTTCGGTCTTCAGATAGACAATATATTTTAACATTTATAAAATCATTTTTATGACACTGATATTAGAAATTGTGTCCAATAAATATTAATAAAGAATATGTTGGCACAATTATGATTTGTGCCTGTATTATAAGATAAAACCTCCACACTCCTTTAATAATTTGTCTATGGAAAATAGAAGGTTGCTTCGTACAAAAAAATAGAAGGTTGCTTCGTAGTTAATTTACAAACAAAACAAAAAAATTGTACATATGCAATTAATCTGTAATATAAGTAGAGTATGAAAGTCCTTCTAGAGATCATAACCATCAAACCCTAATATGTGTATGAAGAATCATCGCTTGAACGGCATAATACAGTAATACCACCTTCGCTTGAGCGGCAGAATACAATAATACCTTCGCTTGAGCAGCAGACCACATTTATACCATCGTCGCTTGAGCGGCAGAATACAGTAATATCACCACTTGAGCGGAACAACACAGTTATATTACCTTCGCTTGAGCGGCAACAATACAACTTTCTTCTCTCTTGTGTGATCGAAAATATTACCAAACTCTCAATGGGACGAGTTTATGTCTAAATCTAAAATGGTAAACATGTTTTTCACACCAAGAGAAGGGACCATATCGCTATATATATATACTTGAACTAGTTCCTTCCTCCCATCAAGAAAGGAGTTACCACCAGTTACATCCAATGTAACTGTGCGATTCAAATCAATTTGAATCTCCTTAGGTTTTCCTCCAAGTCTTAATTCCGGAAACTGCATTATTACATTAGTTAGGCTAAGTTCAATATATATATATAACTCACTTAACTTATAATATTACACTTGTCAAATGTTTGATGAAACTCACATTAAGTTTCTTACAAAGTATTATAAAAAAAAAACCCTATGGTACAAGTAGATAAACATAATTAATCTTCGATAAAACTTCAAAATTGGACTATAACTAATAATGGCTTACAAAATTGGATTTATATTAAGTTTCCCCTCTCCAAATTGAACTTCTCCTTCTATTTTATGGTTTGGATTTCCCACCACCAAATTCAAAAATTTGGGTTTCCACCACTGTAATACACAATTGTGCCCACTATCTCTTATAATAATAATAATAAATAGTTGTTATAATAATAATTGTGCCCACTAACTCTTATAATAATAATTAAAATTCTACCTTCTATCTCTCTCGGTCCCTTCTATTTCTCTCCATCCCTTCTATCTCTCTCAGTCCCTTCTATCTCTCACTCTCCAAAAAATAAAACACCGATCCTCCGTCGAGTCTGTCAATTTCAACGCCGCTCGTCTATCCAGTTCAAAGGCATTCCTCTGGCAACACACACAAAGATACAGGAGGCCCACATGTAAGGTTTCTTAAATTCAAATTTTCAATGGTTTTTTGTTCCTTACGGATTGGGGTTAAATTGGATGTTCATTGTCGAATATGGTTTATGGTTTGAGGACAGTGGGTTTAGGAGGACAGTGGGTTTGGGATTAGGAATCTAGTATGGGGGCAGGTCTTTGGGATTAGAAGGGTTTCAACTTGGGTGTGCTCCGATTTTGCAAGACCTGGAGGTCGTTGGGAGGGTGGACGTCGTTGGGACTTTTAAATATATTTTCTTTGTCATCTACCATTTGATTAAATATTGAACTTTAAACCACTTTGATTGGATTGGATTGGAATGGATTGAGTCAGTGAGTTGGTTGCACTCATCTCGTATCCATTTTCTTCTTTGCAGAGAGAACGGCATCGTCAGCAATGTGAGGCTACCATAGCAAATGGCCTTACATCAAGATAGAAATATCTAAACGTCTTTAGTTACAGGTTTTATGCTTTTCTAATGTTTAACGCAGTTTGAGGTGTGTTCTATCTATCTAAGATTTTACTAAACAGAGATAAAAAGGTATATGATTCTTTAGGATGCCTACTTATGGATGTTATCTCTGTATATCTTATCTTCTAATTTTGAAATATGTTTGGATACAACCTCAAAGATTTGTAGGACATCACAGTGAGCATACAATGGAATGCTCTATATTATATATGCTCTATGCAAACTGTAACATATAAGTCCTTGGGCTTTACAGATCTGGTTTCTCTTGCTTTACAAACTGATTTCTGAACTCATATGCTTGGTTTGCAAGATTTTCAATGTCGGTTCAATGTTGCAGTTTGATTTCCATCGAGCAATTTACAATCTTGGAACTGTATTGGTTAGTTTGTTACTTGTCGTAATAGTTTTAGGATAATGTGATACTCCATTCATAATTTAAATGGACTCTCAGTTTCCTCTATACTGAATAACAAGAAACCACTGGTTCTCTTATCTAATAATCCCCCGTAACTTGAATTACCAACCTTGGTCTTTTTCTTACTTGCAGTACGGATTGGATGAGGACACACTAAGAACTGGGGGATCTGGACACCCCAAAGAAGTTTCACCTAATTAGTTGTATAGTCAATCTGCTATCTACATTGCAGCTGCTCATGCTTTGAAACCAAATTACAATGTAAGGTTCCCATAGTTTTCTTTCTCAACCAATTTGATTTGATATTTATTTGGAGAAAATGATAGCCCTTCAGTGAGAGAGACGTAAAATTTAGTAGGTTTTATTTTTCCTTTAAAGTTTAAGGATATTTACCTTCATTGTGTATTTGCTTGCCGCAATTCTCTCTCCACACTTCTGGTTTTGTTCTAACTCAAATCCCTAGTGACCACACAATCTGCCATCAATTCCTACCCCTGACACTCTTCCTAAAATGGTCTTTTGTTGTGGATTATTTTGTATTTGATACTTCATCAAATCTGATACTTATCACTGTTTGATGTTTTTAAACTATTCATTTTAAAGGGCTGAATGGAACTGAAAGGACACAAAACTGCTCACAGGAACCTCTGTAGGTTGAAATAAGAGTGTTATTGAAACTGATGAATTTTTTGCAATGTTAATATGTGTTTAAGTAAAATGAAATTGGCTAGTGTGTAACCAGTGTTTTTCCTTCTAGGTACCAAACTATTGCTTTACTTATGAACAAGGCAAATCGAAATGGTTCTCTTTTTTTTTTTTGGTAGCCTTCTAATGTGTTTTACCATTTACTGCTATTCTATTTCCTCACATTTTTCTTATTTTTTTTTAAATTTAATTATATTTTAGACCGTTTGCGAGGTTATGTTGGGATGAGACAGTGCCCACTGTGCTTACTTTCCCAAGTTGTCACAACCAGGTTTAACCATCATCTCTAGTCTAGTTCTTTATGGCATTTCATCTTTTGAATATTGTTGTAACCTATAGCCTTCTGTAGGTAGTATTACATCCGGAGCAGGACCGAATTCTCACTGTACGTGAATCTGCAAGATTGCAAGGCTTTCCTGATTATTATAGGTTCTGTGGGACAGTTAAAGAGAGGTGTGGTCCTTCAATTCTTCTACTATTATAATTTGATGTTGCCATGAATGCTTGTTTTCATTCCTGTTATAAGTACATGGTTACAACTTCACTTAGTTTCTGTGATTTGTTCCTAATTTTGTATCATAGGTTAGCTTAGGGATGGTAATATGACCTTTCTTAATTTTGTATCATAGGTTAGTTTCTGTGATTTGTTTTCATTGCTACCATGAATACTTGTTTTCATTACTATTATAATTGTCCTCAAAGCCAACTTGGTTGTCCTTGGCCAATGTCAAATCAGTAACCTGGAAAAAAAGAACCAATTCGAGCATCCACGACTTCTCCAAATATGGTTCACCTACACATACATATTCCTACTGTCTTTATACCTATGCCAACATTCTCTTTCAACCGTGCCTTCCATACTTTACACATAATTCCCAATCATGTTCTATCATTAACTCATCCATCTGAAACGAGACGCGAAGTTGAATGTAGAAATCAAGTGAAGTCGAGGAGATCATAGTTTCTTTCATTAAAACTTTTTAAATTTATTCTCTTTTCATTGTTTATTATGATTTGCCTTTCAATATGGTGAATATGTGTAACTAATTTCGTTATTAGTTAAAGATGAAGACGTCGAGCAAGCGTTTTCCTATAAGAAATTAAACATGTATAGTTAGAGGAAAATATATGTGTTGTATTCCATCTGCCAAATGATGTTTGTGTTTATATATAGTGCACTATATTTTCAGTCATTGTAATTCTGATTGTTTAATGATTGTGGTTGTTTTTGGGATCTTTTTTTTGTGTCTTAGGCTGAAGAACATGATGGATGTGAACCTGATCGTGTGACTTTTTTCAGAATGACACACACAAGAGGACCTAAGCAACTCCCAGTTGATGCTGAATCTGCCAGAATGATGGTAATTTGTACATTTTCACTTGACCAAATTTGTTTCCAGCAACCTTTAATGAAATTTTATGCATTTACGAATGATTAAGACTTTTTCAAACAGTTGGCGTTTGAAAATCTGGAAGTGGAGGTTCGTGAGCGTGGTGAAGAGGTAACAACAGAGGTTCGCAATAGGATTTATGTCGAAGTGTTGAGGCGCCAGAGAAGCGAAATCAAGTGCGTGGCTTTGGCCTTGGAGTTGGTTAGGCAGATGTACCAGGAATTGTTACTGAGCAGCGAGGTATTTCTAGGGAAGTGAAGTATCTTCGGGAAGCTTATGAAGCTCAGAAACAAGCCACTGCTGCTGCGGAAGAAAAAATGACTCGTATGATGCATGAGGCAAATGAGAAAGCGGAAAAGATGAAAAGAAAGCAAGAAGAAAGCATACAAAGGCTTAGGGCCGAACAAGAGGAGAATTTGAGGTTAGCAAAGGTGCAAATGGTTGAGCAATTGAAATCCATGTTGGCACATGTATGCATCAACATTGGTTCAATTGGAGTGGGTGCTCTACAAAGTACTTCAACTCAGCAGCAAGGGTGTGGAAGCTCACACGGTCAGATTTCAACGCTTTTTGAAGGTGGAAATGACAAGAATGTGCAGTGTGAACCTCCAGCTTCTAGTGCTATGATGCATGAGGATTGCCAAAGTGAGAATACTGGTTAGTGTCATCAAGCAGCCCTTGTACATGTGTATTTTGTTTATATATTGCTGGTTTAACCATTAGTACGTTTGAATTGGGGATACAAGCTTGGATATGTTATATTTTGTTGTATATAGAGAATCCCGGGTATGTCCAGCATAGCATAACATGTATTTTTTGGTTTAACATTTGGATGGATTGTATTGTTAGGTTGCATGAATCGATCTTAGCCAAGAACATGGGTTATGTAATATATTAACTTCACTATTTTAGTGCTAATGTTAATGAAGCTAATGTTGATTTGTGTTTAGCTTGTAATGGATGATTTGTAAGTTCCTAAAATTTGGTGGAAATTAGGTCTTGTGAGCAAGCCTGATGATTTCTTTATTTAAGTAAAAATATCCAATTGTGCTGGAGCTTAATTGTATATATTAAAATATAATAGAGTGGCACAATTTTAAAGTTGTGCTGGAGCTTAATTGTATTTATTAAAATATAATAGAGTGGCACAATTTTAAAGTTGTGGTGCCTTTGCTTTAACATCTATACAGCAATCTAAGCCTTTAAAATAGCAATTGTGCCCATCTTACACCATACATTAAATAGCCTTTATTAGAGGTGAGACACAAAAAGGGTTGTATTTGTGCTTAGCCTTTGGGCACAAAACATCATATTGTGTGCTATCAGCAATGGTAACACCCATAAAGGGCACAGATGGAAACATAGTTGCTGCATTGTTGCCATTGACCTATGAGCACATATGTTAGTGCCCTTTGGCATTAAAAGGCACATATAATCTATTGTGTGCAATGCTCAGTTTTCTTGTAGTGGTTTTGCCCTTAGCCCTATGAACATACGGAGTCACTTGTCTCCTCAATTAGGCTTCTAATTATCAGACCCAACATGATCTGAAGTTTCTTCCCTTTGCGGGAATTCTTCTTTTTCCTTCACATACATTTGCAATGTTAATATATTCATCAAGCAAATATACATATCAAAGCATCCTTCACCAATAGCTGCTAAACAAACCGAGTGTTTCCATCCTCCAACCAAACCTACTATGCTTTGTCTTAGTTTTGTTCTCAGGCGATAATCGTTACTTTTCAAAATTGAAACCGTTTCTTCTTGTTTGTGCCATATCACCTTTTCATGAAGGGTCGCAACTCTTCATAGAGGTTTGCAGAAAATTTAACTAACTTTCCCAGACAAACCGCTAATTCTTTATAACAAAAACATGTTGTCAACAACCACTTATGTAATTAATGCCAATTCGGAACTGATGACAAAATTATAGCAACCAAACCTAAACTTTTCAATCAAAACGTAAACCCTTTCATGCGTAACTATGAAATAGAATAATATAAAAATGATTGTTGCAAAGAAACAAATTCAGCTTCTCAAACCAACCTTTTTTAATCAAATATAGCAAATAAACCTATAAACTTGTCTTAAGATTGTTGGAGAAATTAGGGTCTCATTGCTATATTAGATCACATAAAAATTTAAGAAATAATTCATGCAATTATATATCAAAATTAATGCATGCACATGAGTAACCAATGTTAAATGAAAATGATATAATGGATTAGAAAATTCTAGAAAATACGGTCGAAGCAAGTGTTGGACACTTTGTCCTTAAGACAAGTTTACGCCCCACTACGGTGCTCATGGTTGATCGGCGCATGTCTCCCAAGATACAACGACCACGTCCTTGTAATAGTAGCACTCCAAATCACAAGGCTCCATGAACCACGATTGTGTTGAAAACTCTCTCATATGAACTCAATGAGACTCTCTAATATTTAATGCACTATATGTATGATTATATAAACAACGAAAAGTTCTTTTGTGATTATAGGGGGCTTCCCTATTTATAAAATGTGAGATACCTCTTTGGAAAGCATGTGAGTATTCATGAAGAGTCAAAAGTTGCAACTCTTCATTTGAGTAGACACATCTTTTTACCAAAAGGCTCCACTTCTAATTTCCATTCAATTAACAAATTTAATATAATAATATTATTATTAAATTTTCCAACACATTTTTCATGCTTGGGATCCAATCAATTGGTGTATCGAGTGTGCCATCATGCATGAAATTCTCATCTGAAATGGATGGAATAAGGTGAAGCATGTGTGATGATAGATAACTATGTTGACGGTTAGTTGATAAAAAAAATGAGATCTCATAATTTTATCCAACAATTATTTCAACTCGGTCAAGACTGACTCTTATAAAGTTGAGATTGATTTTATTAAAACCAAGTGGTCACCACAAATTGATAAGTTTTCCCCAATAACATAGCGGAACAGATTTCTGAATAATTAAAGGCATTGATATACTATATTTGGCAACCTGTTTATTAGATTGGACCGCTTCTATTACTAGTGTGATGTGATGTGATATATGCTGGACTAGACCCAATCACACATTGGAAAACAGGACCGGAATCTTCAAACCCTATAAATTAATATACATCAAAAGGAACACAAGAACATAAAAGGGGATATAGGAAAGACTAGATTATCTTATTCTTTGGACATGCTGGAGTGTAGAGAAGATACAAGGGAACACTGGAAAGATTAAAGAGTCATCTTCCTGTCACCTGAGTAGTTATATATGCGACGAAAGCGTAAAAAAAAACAAAACAAAAACAAATGATCCAGAAATTAAAGAAGTATCTTTGAACGGAATCATGCCACGTTTGACAAGTTCGCTGTATCGCAAGTACCCCATGAAGCCACAAGCAGAGGCAGTCCATAACGTAACCTCCGGAATGCCTAATTCTCTAGCAGTTTTGCACCCCAAGGTCATGATACCATCTGCAACTATGCAAGTAACTTGTGGCACTAGAGATGAGGAATTGATCTTAGTCACCAGCTCTTTAAATAGACCGAGACAAGTTTTCTTAATGGAGTCACATAAAGCTGGAACATCTTGGGTTCCATCCTTATTCGAGGGAGGCAACCCATCCGGTATGGTCTCGAAGACAAAGTCCGGTAGACCCTTAATGGAGTCGGGACCTTTTGACCGGAATAAACGGTTGTGGTTGAACTCAGTGTTGACAAAGGTTATGTGGCAGCCGCTTAAGTGAAGAAGCTTGGCTAATTGCATCATGGGGTTAACATGCCTTGTGCTGGGTATGGGATTAAAACTGCATGGCGGATTTTGGTTGCTTGCTCTACTGAACTCATCATCTCTCTTTGATCTTTACCAGAACCTCGGAAAGAGCTCAGTTTTGAAGTCTTAAGTTTTGTGCTGTGAAAGTTAACTCTGATCTTCTGCTATTTATAGAAAATGTGTGGCAACCTTTTATTTGGCACATGAAACTGACTTTGGAAATATTTTGTCTAATGCATTTCACTTTAGAGATTGTCGGATAACCAATTCAGTTTTTCTTTTCTTTTTTTATTTTTTTTTTTATTTTTTATTTTAGTTTTAGTTTTAAGATCAAAAACAATAAACACATACATTTTTCTCTTCTTGTACACACTTCAATTTGATGGTTATAAATAAAGAAATGCGTATAAAAATCAGCTCCCTTTTCAAACTTCATAACAAGTGTGACCATCGTAAGAAACTTTCGCCAAATGTCTAATTTGTTATTGAAATTTTTTATTTTTTTTCTCACACCTATTTGATAGTCTAATTATCCTAAAAAGAGTCTGTTAGTCTAAATTATCATTTTTTATCTTAGTTGACTGTCTAGAACATAATTCACATTTAAGTGAGATTCGGGGCTCATCATCACGTTACAACATGTCCAGGTGACATTTTCATAATTATTTGAAATTTAGATTCAAGATTGCGATATAGTTTTTTTATCATAACTTACTATTTACATGTGTGTGTACGGAATAATTGGACTAGAAAGTCAAAATCAGTTGTATAAACCATGCCATTATTTTTTTCACCACTATAAACTATAGTATATGCTGACCATATACCTAATATCTAGCCACACATTCTCCAATTGGTCCAATTAGAAATTAGTCTCATGACTTACTTCTAAAGTTAAAAGGAATTGAATTAGTAGTTGGTGATAAAAAATAATTTCAAGATTTGAGGGGAGCAAATTAGGAAGGAATTGTTATTTTAGGAAAATTTGGAAAAATAGCGAAAAAATTAGATCATGAATAAAATTTGGCTTGGTTTATTAACTACACCTCACATCCTTAATACACCTCACATTTACTTTTAAAATTAAAATTTTACTTAAAACACTCCACGTATTTTCCAATACTACCCTCACACCTCACATCTCATACACCCCACACCTCACCTCACATCTCACACACCCCACAATCATCAACTAATTAACCACACATCAAACTCTTCATCTCTTTCAAACAAAAGAATAATCCACATTTTAATGACAAGAAAGATGAATTAAATTATGGTATAAAATCTCCATCTTGCCACTTGATTTATAAATATCCGTCAAATTTTCTTGAACAATCACGTTGGATTCTAAGAAGCCTAATGGACAAATGGTAGGAACTGTTCTTATAAGGTCATGTTAGTTCCAACCAGCCAAAAAACATTGAATTTCTTCATCATCAAACAGCCACAAGAATATTATATTTAATTACATCTTAAAATTTTACAACATTCTCTGTTTTCTTCCTATTTCTTGGATTCCTATTAGAGCAAGATTTTGCAAAAAGTCAAATTTTTATTCCATTATTTAAATAAGGAGAAATTAGGTTCTCATCCTTCCTTTTGCTACTCCATTGATTAAAATCATATTCATTTTCAATTTTTGATCAAGGTCCTTGGGTATTAATAACATCATTGATTATTTCAATAATAAAATATTTTTTTTATTTCTAAATATATTCATTAATGTTAAAAATGTTACAACTAGTATATTTATATTTATGACTACATTTTTTATCATATATTTTTAGTTTTAGTTTATAAATATTTAATTTATTTTTTAATTTGTACCAATTTTTTTTTCAGTTTTAATTTGTACCCATATATTAATTTCTTTTTGTGCCCATATTTTTTAAAGTTTATTTGTATTTGTACCCATACATTTTTTTTATTTGTATGCTAAATGTACCCATGCTAATTATATGTACCCATTCATGCAAAACTTTTTAATGTTAAAATGTACTCATTCTTAAATATACCAATTTGTTATATGTAAAATGTACCTTTTTTTTTATATAAAATCTATTCAATTTTTTTCTAATCCATTTTTAAACTTATATGGGTACATTCTTTTTTCTTTGATTTTAAAATGTATCCATGTAAAGTTTAATTGAAGAAATTTATTAAGCCTAATATCTTCTTTTTTTTTGTGATTTTGAAGAATGTACCCATGTTTTGATACAATAATTTTTTTGGTTAATTTTGATGAATGTACCCATGTTTATATATACACACACACACACAATAGTATATTTATATTTTAATATTTTTAATCCCACAAATTGTGATATTTTATTTAAAATCTCATTTATATAAACAACTAAAATTTCTAATTTTTAATTTAAAAAATATAGTAACGTACATAGAAATAAATTAACGCATTAATTTCAGGGACCTCAATCAAAAATTAAAAACCAACAACGTTTTAATAAAAAAATATTCATAGCTAAGGACCGCATCCAAAGTCTCCCTTTAAATAATTTCTTGAATGTGTGAAAACCAACGAATGAACGAGGAGCAAAACTCCATTTTTTGTTCCGTTCATCAAAAGATACTTTTTCATCAATGTGTTTGTGTTTTTAGGGTTTTATTCTACAATGGAAAGTAAGAGTGTCTATGAGGGCTCGAATAGTCATTTCGTATTAGAGTTACAAGTTGTTTAGTAATTTTTAAGTGGCTGTATTCAATAACATGTGGAGTATTAATAAAAAAAAAACCCAAAAAATTTTAGCAAATCATTAAATTTTTTATAACTCTAACCAAAATTTGACGTGAAAAATATCATTTTGGATAAATAAAAAATTACTTGAACGAAAAACCAAAAGTCCCTTCTACGTGAGGGTTTGCGGGTGACAGCTAGGGTTTTTGAGTTTTTTCTCGGCTGCAATGGAAAAACTGCTTGGATTCTTTCGCAGTAAACTCAAGTTAACCAAGGAGGAGAGCATGGAAGTGGTGAACAGCAATCCCAGGGCTGAGCGTTTAAGGTGCAACAAGTTTTTTCTAGTGGGTAAGGTTTTATCGAGGAAAACGGTGAAAATCGGACTTGTTATTAGCTTGCTCAAGTCTCTCTGGCGTCCCATAGTGCATGTGGAAATTGTGGCGATCAGTGGAGGAAGATTTTTGTGTGTTTTCAATACGGCAGCGGCATTACAGTGTGTGCTTAGAGGCAGTCCATGGTACTTTGGCCGAGCCCTAGTGGTGTTGGCTAAAGTTAAGGGAGATGCAGTCCCATCGGAAGTTCCGTTAAGGGAGCAGGAATTTTGGGTTCGAGTACATGGTCTCCCACTGAAGTTGATGACTAAAGTGATGGAAGAGGAAATTGGGAAGGCATTGGATCGGTTGGTGTCAGTGGAGTGTGGTAGGGATGGTGTGTGCTTAGGAGAATTTATGCGCATTAAGGTGGGAGTGGATGTGAACAAGCCCCTACGACGAGGATTAAGGTTTAGGTTGCCACAACAAGATGGGGGGAATTGGTTGACGTCTTGTTACAGTACGAATTTTTGCCTTCGTATTGTTACCTTTGTGGCTTGTTTGATCATGGTGGTACGGAGTGTGGGTGTCACAAGGGTGGGAAGATTCATTAGGTCTTCTCCCTTTATGGGGTGTGGCTGCAAGCTGGTAAACCGTCGCTTGGCTCTGGTAGAGGAGTGGCCCAGTCGCCGGGCTCTAGAAGTATCTGGAGTGTGTAGGCTCCGGAGTTGGAATCGGAGGATGAGGTGGCGATGGAATTTTCTGATGGCAAAGCAACGATAGGGACTGTTGACCTTAGTGCGCCTGGTTTAGAAGGAGATATTTTTGGGGAGGGTTCTAAGGAGATGAGACACGATAAACATAATGGGCTCGCGGGATGTGATTATGACCGATCCCAATGATCTTACTGTTTGAATTTGAACAAAGGGAGTAACTGTGGGTCAGGGTTGGGAGGAAATACTTGCGGGCCAACTCTTTTGCTTGGGGGTCATGTCCTTATTGGACCTGACCATTTACAGACCAATTCCATTAGATTAGACCTTCATCATCTCTCGGGTCGGACTCGTTTGGGCTTTGGCCTGTTATTTTATGTACTCCAGCTGGTAGAGTACGCGGCAAAAAGGGTGGTGCTGGTGCGAAGAAGGTTACTGCTCGTTGTAGTCCGTTAAACCCTAAGAGCTGTCGTGCTCCTACAAAGTCGGCATCTGGACGTCCGCATCTGGAAGCTCGAGGTCGAGGAGGATGGTGGAAATGGGGTTTAAGAAAGGGAGAAAAGCTGGGAGCCTAGTTAGAGAGGATGGCTTAGAAGAAAGAATGCTTTTCAATCATTTGGATTTCATCTCAATCAAAGGTATATATACAACCCTACACAATCATATACAATCCTATCAAAATAAAGGATAATTACATCCTAAACTAGGAAACCAAATATGGTAGGAATCCCACAATTGTAGGAATCCTAATACAAGTCAACACTCCCCCTCAAGTTGGTGCATAGATGTTGCACATGCCCAACTTGTCTAGAAACCTGGAGAACTTGTCACTAGAAACCGCCTTAGAGAGAATATCTGCTACTTGGTCGTCCGTTCCTATGGGAGGAACCTCAATTACTTTGTTATCTAGCTTCTCTTTAATAAAGAACCTGTCAACCTCTACATGCTTGGTCCTATCATGTTGCACTGGATTATGAGCAATATCACGAGCAGCTTTATTGTCACAAAATAACTTCATCAGCTGACCATGTTTGACCCCCACATCTTGTAACAGAAACTTAAGCCACAAGAGTTCACAAATACCGAGTGCCATGCCTCTAAATTCGACTTCTACACTTGACCTTGATACAACATTCTGCTTCTTACTTCTCCACGTCACTAGATTTCCCCCAACAAGGGTGAAATACCCGGATGTCGAGTGCCTATCATCCGTCAATTCTGAAATGCCCATTTTCCTAAATAAAATTCCTTTACCAGGGCTTCCTTTCAAGTTACTCAATATTCTCATAACTGCATTAATGTGTTGTTCTCCAATTGTGCATATATTGACTAATTACACTTAAGGCATGAGCAAGATCCTGCCTAGTGTGAGCCAAGTACATTAATCTTCCTACTAACCTTTGATACCTCCCTTTATCAACCGGTACTTGGTTCTGATCGATACCCAACTTCATTCCTTCGGCCAATGGAGTAGAAACCGGCTTGCACGTCGTCATACCGGTTTCTTCCAACAAGTCAAGAACATACTTCCTTTGTGATGGAAATATCCCGGACATGCATCTTGACACTTCAATCCCAAGGAAATATTTCAAAGAACCAAGATCTTTCATTTCAAATTCTGTGAACAAATATTTTTTCAAGGCTGCTTGCTCAATAGGATCGTTACCAGTAACCACCATATCATCCACATATACGATGAGAGATGTAACCTTTCCGTTCCGGCGTTTCAGGAATAACGTGTGATCCCAATTACTTTGCCTATACCCGAGTGCTTTCATGGACTTGGTAAATCTACCAAACTAGGCTCTCGAAGACTGCTTTAACCCATACAATGATTTCTTGAGCCTACATACCTTTTGTTTCCGTATGTCCGGATCATTACATCCTAGTGGAAGGTCCATGTAAATCTCCTCAGTTAAATCTCCATGGAGGAATGCATTTTTTACATCGAACTTTTGCAAAGGCCAATCTAGATTTGCTGCTAAGGACAGTAGAACACGAACTGTATTGATCTTTGCCACCGGTGTGAACGTATCAGTGTAGTCGATGCCATATTTTTTTGTATGCCCCTTTGCCACCAATTTTGCTTTAAAGCGATCCATTGTTCCATCTACTTTGTATTTCACTGTATAAACCCATTTGCATCCCACAGATTTCTTTCCAGTTGGCAAGTCAGTTATTTCCCTAGTCGCATTCTTCTTCAATGATCTCAATTCCTCGTTCATTGCATCTTTCCAACGGGAATATGCTAAGGCCTCTTGCACACTGTTAGGAATAGATACAGTAGATAATTGATATACAAATGACTTATTTGATTCTGACAGGTGACAGGTGACAGGTAATTGTGTAATGGGTATCTCACTCTTGCATCGGAATTTGACTCACTCACGAAATACTTGTGTTTACACTTAGGATCTGCCTCATAAGTGGGTTTGGGAATACCTCGATTAATATGCTCTGGAAGGCGACAGAGTGGAGGTGCATCCGGTGTAGGAGACAATTGGTTATGAGAATTAACAGAAGACGAGTTCATACTTGGACCTGATATAACATTGGGAGAAAAATCTCGTGACAATTGTTGCAGTTGCTGCTCGGTTTCATTGCAAATAGTGGGTTGCAGCTCATTTTCAAGCCCAAACCCTGTGGAACCTGTGGGCTGCTCTTCCTCCTGATTTGTTTGATGCTTCTCAGTGGACTACTCAATGGACTGATGACCAAAACACACGGGCTGCTGCCCGTCTACAGATGTCGTGGGCTGATCACCACAACACGTGGACTGCTTCCCTTCTCCAGATGACATGTACTCCAAGCGTGATGACTGCAATGGTTGCTCTTCATGCAGCTCGTTTCTAGCCACGGGAGAGTAATCAAAGCTCAAAACTTCATTATTATCTCGAGTCAGAACTTCACTATTTCGGTATTCCCGTGAAGTGAGGACGCGGAGGATCCAAAAAACATTTCATTCTCAAGGAAAATCACATCTTGATTAAGAAACATTTTTTTTACTCAAAGGATGATAACAACGATATCCTTTTTGGGTAGTAGCATAACCCAAAAAAAACACAACGAATGGACCGAGGATCAAGTTTATTATTCCGTTGAGGGGGATGGAGGTGAACAAAAGCAACACACCCCAAGACCCGTGGGGGAAGATTGGGAGTCGGTGGACTACTAGCTTGAGATGTGAGAACCTGAAATGGCGTATGGAAGTTGATAGTACGAGAAGGAAGACGATTAATAACATAGGCTGAGGACGTAAGTGCCTCTCCCCAATAATGTAGAGGCAGATGTGCCGCAATGAGTGAAGCACGAACCATTTCTAACAGGTGTCTATTTTTGCGTTCGGCAACCCCATTCTGTTGAGGAGTATACGGGCACGTGGTCTGATGAACAATACCATGTAGTTCCAGGAAGGAACGAAGTTTCATATTAACATATTCGCCAACATTGTCACTTCTAAGAACCTGGATATTCCTGTTGTATTGCACAGCAACCATTTTATGGAACCTTTGAAAGGCCAAACTAACTTCGCTTTTCGACTTCAACAAAATAACCCAAATCATTCTAGTACAGTCGTCAATAAAAGTAACAAACCAGTGAGCACCACCAAGAGTAGCTATTTTCGACGGTCCCCATACATCAGAATGCACAATCATAAAAGGAATAGTACTTTTATTTAAACTGGGAGGAAAGGAGGTTCGATGGCTCTTAGCCATTTCACAAACATCACACTTAAACTGAGAAACATCATTCTTGACAAACAAACTAGGAAATAACTTATGCAGATAACCAAAGGAAGCATGCCCAAGGCGCCGGTGCCACATCCAGATGTGGAACACTTTATTAATATCCCTTTGAGAATCATCAACGGAAAGAGCTTGAGTCAGCAAGCTAGAACTACTGGTGGCCAACTCCAAGTAATAAAGTTTCCCTCTTCTAATACCATAACCAATCGTCTTCCGCGTCCAGATATCCTTAAAAACACAAAAATAGGGCCAAAAAATAACGAAACAATGTAAGGCAAGGGTTATTTGAGCAACAAACAACAAATTATAATTTAGAGCGGGAACCACAAGAACAGTGTCAAGTTTCATGGTATCAGAAAGGGAAACAGTGCCTTCCCCATTAATAGGGCAGCATTACCATTAGCAACATTGCCCTCGATTTGTGTGGATGTTTTTAGTGATGAAACCTGTCTAGAATCACAAGTCATATGTTCAGTAGTTCCAAAATCAATTATCCATGTATTATTCATAACAGAAGTATAAGTACTTAGTGCCTTACCATCACTACCTGCCGCAACAATCATGGCAGATGCCTTGTCCGCTATCTAGTCCGAATCATTCTTGGTTCTTGCAATGGAGGCTCGAGATTTGTTGCATCGAGAATCACGGGTCTTATCCCAATTCTCAAGATATCCAATCAGTTCAAAACAACGACTCTTAGAGTATCCTGTCATGCCGTAGTGTGGTTACTTACCTTGGGGACGATCCCGGCTTGTCTGGCTAGGCCGAGTTTGTCTTGGCCAGTTTTGTGACCCTTCTCGGTTTGACCCAGAAGATGATCCACGGGCCTTCATTGCCATGGCAGTGGGTTCACTCTTGCCAACCTCCGTCTTCATTGCTTCCTTTCGATCGGCTTCTTGATGAACATATGCATAAGAAGCCTAAAGGCCAAGTGAGGATCCTTCCGCAGCACTTCTCCACGCACCTGATCAAACCCATCATCGAGACCACCAAGAAACACATAGACTCGTTGTCTCTCAGTGGATTTTTGAAACACTTTGATGTCGTTTTCACACTCCATGGATACTTTATTAAAGTAATCCAATTCTTGGAAAATCTCAGTTAGCTCCCCGAAATAGGTAGCCAAAGGTCGGCCATTCTGACGAAGACATGATGCCTTTTTATTCAACGAATAAATTTTAGCCTCGTCATTCTCATCAAAGTAGGCTACCTTAAGGGAGTCCTAAATTTCCTTCGATGTAGACAACCGAATGTACCGTTTCATAATCTCAGGCTTCATTGAAGACAAAAGCCAACTCTTAATTTTTTTGATCTTTAGATAACCAATCATCATATTTAGCATCGTTTTCGTTAGGTGCCTTGATAGACCCACGAAGATATCCCATCTTCTTCCTTCCAGCAATATGGATTCGAATGAGAGGAGCCCATAAATCATAGTTCTTTGCATCCAAAATCATACCAATATTAAAGCTTGAATTCTCTGACTGCACCATAATTGAAGCAACTGCTGGAACAATCTGAGAACCGGCCCCCTTTTCTTCAGCCATCTCTCTTGCTGTCGGTATAGCCTAAAACCTACAGCTTTGATGGGACTTTGGAACTCAGGTAATTGACTAATAAAAAAACTAGGCAGAAAACCTACAGCGTTGATGGGACGTTGGAACTCAGTAATCAACTAAAACTGGGCAGCGTTGTGGAATCTGGAACAATACGAAGGGACTGACAGAACGGGGCAGCAACAACTTCTCAGTTGTTCGTTGCAATCGATCTGGAACATGGGCAGCAACAACTCTAAGTTGCTCACTGCAATTGATCAGGGACACGGCAGGAAAAAAAACAGTTAGGGTTCGGTGTTTTCCTTTTCTAACCCGGCTCTGGTGCCAAGAAGAAAGAATGCTTTTCAATTTTTTGTATTTCATCTCAATCAAAGGTATATATACAACCCTATACAATCATATACAATCCCATCAAAATAAAGGAAAGAATAATTACATCCTAAACTAGGAAACCAAATATGGTAGGAATCCCACAATTGTAGGAATCCTAATACAAGTCAACAGGCTTATCTTCCCCAAAAAAAGTTTTGCTCTAGTTTATCAGTGGGAGTTGCGAGGGAGAAACCCCGCAGGTCGCAATAAATCTTTCAAGTTGGAACTGTAAGGGGTTGGAAAAGTCTTCTGCAGTTCAAGCATTGGTGGATATTATCCAACAATAATGTCCCAAAATGGTGTTCTTGTGTGAAACAAAAAGTGATGAAAGGAAGATTGAGTTCATTAGGCATATTGTGGGTTTTGAGTTTGTTTTTAGTTTGCCAAGCTGTTGAAGGTCAAGGGGTTTGAGTCTATTATGGAGAGAGGAGTTAGAGGTGAAAGTTTTCCTCATCCCCGTCTCACATAGATGTCTGAAAGGTATCGAATTGACTGTTTTACAATATTTTAAGAATATGTTTTCCTCATAGGGTGTGCTTCCAAATGCTCTTCAGACTATTACGAAGTGTATAACTCCAAGTGTTACTGGCAAGGTTCTAAAAAATGTTAGGCGCTAGTCGGGCGGCTGGCTAGCGCCTAGCGCCTAGGCAGCTAGGCGAGATCTAGGCGGATTTAGGCAAATTTTTTATATATCTTGTAAATAAGTACACATAAAAAATTATACTTGTATGAAATCCATGAATAAGATAATAAAAGAATGATAAAATACAAAAAAGAGTATCCAACAAATTCAAAATTTAAAAACACATTAAACATATATGCCATATAAGTTAAGACATTTTAAATGATTATATCTAATTTTTGAAAAATAAAAGTAAAAATCCCACTTAGTGGGTTGGGTGGTTCATAATAAAATTACTAAGAAGCCATGTCAGGCATCCCTTAACCAAACCACGCACATTGGTATCATCCCCGAAATCCTCTTTCTTTTATTTATGATTTTATCTGGGTTGGTGTCCCACTTTAAACTTAGGAGCACCAAAACCGGTCAAAAACCTATATTGCAATTGAAAGTTGAGCCTGTTGAGGTCATAAATCATAAAGAGACAATTATGAAGAGGTGCATGCATCCTTCCTTCCCCATTTCATAAAGCACCACGTGTGTGGTTGTGAACCCTCCCCCCCCCCCCCCCTCAACCCATAATCCCCATCACTCACATCAGCCTAGAGACTCCCAAATGAAGGAGACCATTTTGACGCCTTAAAAACCGGAAACCTTTCTTCTTTTTTATTCTTTCCTTTTCCTCATCGTCTTCATTTTCTTTCCGTTTCCTCTTCTTCTTCTTCTTTTTTTATGTTTTCCTTCGGTAAATTCTCCCCTTTTTTTCCCTCTTCTTCTGTTTTGCGCTGTAAGTTCCTCTTCTTCGATGGATTTCAGAGAGAGGGAGTCGCAACAACTAAGAAAGTCGTGGTGCACACAGAGAGGGAGTCGAAGCGGCAATAAATCTTTTGCGATTGTGGGTATGTGTTTGGAATTTCTTCCCAAGAAACCATTTCGCCTAGGCCGCCGTCTAGACAGCCGCCTAAGAGGGCCTAGGTGAACGCCTAACAGCTCCCCGATTTTTCTTAACGATTCGAACCTAATCGGATTGGCACAGCTACGCCCAGCGCCTAGGCAGCCACCTAGGCCGCTTTTTAGAACATTGGTTACTAGCGAGATGAATGCTTGCTTACTTGGTCTGGTTATAGAAGACGAAGTCAGAAGGGTTTTGCTTCAAATTCATCCGCCCAAATCACCAGGGCCTAACGAGATGTCACCGTTATTTTAACAAAAGTTATGGCGTATTGTTGGAAGTGATGTAGTGGGAGTTGTTCAGTCGTTCTTTGAGTCCGAAAGGGTTTTAAAAAAGGTGTGCTATACACATGTTGTTTTGATACCGAAGATTGAGGAACCCCAGAACAAGTCTCAATTGCGTCTGATTAGTTTGTGCAACTTCCTCTAAAAGATATGTGCTAAGGTTTTGACGAATCATATAAAGCCATTCACTAGTAGAAAAAATAGTTTGTGCGACACAGGCACCTTCGTCGCACAAAGTCAAAAAACATTGCCTGAAAATTAGCCCAACGAAATCTTCGTTGAGCGCAAACCGTCGCGCAAAGCTAGTGAAAGTAGAGTTTGTGCGACGAAGGTGTAACCTGCGTCGCGCAAAAGGTCTTTGCAATTACACTTTCGTCGCGCAAACTCCATTTTTTTTTCTTTTGACAAAATATTTTTTATTTAATTTTTTATAAATATTTTAATTAAATTATAAACAATAATTAATAAACTAAGAAAAAGTACTTAATTATAAAATATATAAAAATGTACATACAAGATGTCCGAACATAAAAGAAAAACTATAACAAGTAGTCATCTAGGTTTGATGCATCAGGCTACTGGGTATCGGCTGGACGAAATGGCTAAGAGGTTGAAGGTGGAGCAAGATCAAGTGCTGGCATCGGGAATTGGAGGCCAGACATTTGTAAGGCCAGTAAGATCATACTCATTTTCTCGTCCTAGGCCGAAAACTGGGCTGCAATTTGGGCTTCCTGGGTCGCAATCTTACCTTTTAAGGTTTCCACTTCCTCCGTCAGGGCGATGACCTGTCTTGTGGTTGGTCTAGAAGAAGAGGCACCCATCTCACAAACCCATGCATTCCCCATACCCCGAACAACCTTACCATGATGACAACCGAGCTTCTAATCCAAGATCTCAGTCATGATCTAAAAACCTACATCCTCGGGTAGAGTGACATCCTTGATCATGGTCTTTGGGGGAAGCTGCGATCCTGCTTCTTGGAGAAAGAAATAAGTGCAAGAAAAGATCGAGAATTCTGCACCTTAAGAAAATAACAATCTAGAACGCTCATAGATAGAGAAACTCTCATTGCGGGGAGAAGATACCAACCAAGGAGGATCCCCCCCCCCCCCCCCACCCCCACCCCCACCCCCACCCCCCAAAAACAATCAACCATCCCCACCCCGACCCGCTCTGCCCTTCTTAACCCCAAAAAAGATACAAAAAAATAAACGTAAGTGTGTGTGTGTGTGTGTGTGTGTGTAAAGAAAGAGAAAACAAGGAGAAATGTTAAGAAGTATTTGGCAAATTATATCACAGGTTGGTAAAAAGTTGTATAACACAATTGGTGTAAGAATTTTACCTTTCAAACGTTTAAGCTCAACTTTATTCTTTGCATCCAAGTCACGGTGGCTCTGCAGTTCCCTTGCCAATGTTCTGTGCTTCAAAAACATATCGATAAAGGCCAATCTCAAGTTCTTAACTTCATTTTTAAAGTCAGTTGATGTCTTCTGCCTACTTGTGCCTATCAAAATGAGCAGTATACAGAATATATGAGGAGTAAGTTTCAAGGAACTAGATCATAACACATGACATTTGAAAGACATCTAATCTAAACTCTCACCATCTTCTGGAAGCTCTTTCTAAAGTGCATCATACAATGCATCCTTCCTTGCATTTGAAACTAATCAATTAGCAGCCAAAGTAATATCATATCCTTTCTTGCATTTGTTCACATATATATAAAGACGCTAGGCACTAGTTAAGCGGCGGGCTAAGGCTTAGCAACTAGGCGGGTAGGTGGGCGCCTAGGCGAACTAGACGAATTTAATTAAATCTTTTATATTTCATGTAAATCAATGTCTGTTTATATTTAAAATATATATGATTTCATCATAAACTACAAAATGGAATGACATATATTATGAGATAATGAAACACATGAAAACATGGAGAACAAGTATATAATGTGTATTCCTTTAAGTATTCAACAAGTCTCTTACAATTTATTGAAAAATTAAAATGTAAAATGAAAGTTATCAATTTCTGTCTAAGTGAGTCGCAACCTATGCGGGTGTCTAGGCGTGTTTGGGCGGGCTAGGCGAGTGCCTAGACGGTCTAGGCAGGCACCTTAGTAGGTCTAGGTGCCCTTTCTTAATTTTCAAACGCCTAGGCATTAATCTGGACGGTGGCCAACCGCCTAGCGCATAGGCGGCGCTAAGCAGGGATTTTTAGAACGGTGAAAGCAATATTGCAAAGGTAGAAACAATACTAATTCAAAAGTAGTTTTGGTTGATCATATCCAAACACATGTTTTACTTGAAATAGCTAAAACGATAAATATAAAAATATACACACATGTGTATAATTTCATATCCTTTCTTAGCAACGGCAAATCAAAAGGACACTTAACAAAAGTGAAGAACCTTACCTCCAATCCCTAAATTGAGCTAATCAAATACCAATTAAACTCTAACAACCTCAATTAAGCTGAAGAACATGAAAAGGATGTACTACCAAAGCCAATGGGATTATCATATAACTCTCAGACTTCCTGGATGGTTATTTGAAGGTTCTAGATTTGAGTTGGGAAGAAAATTGTTAAACAAAGCAATCAAAATTTTAAGCCAACATTAAAAGCCAATAATGTATACGATTTTGAAATAATATACAGGGCAGGCAAAACAAACCCATTAGAAAATCTTAGTGCAACACATTCAACTTTCATATGAAATTCCATTAGACTGTATAATCCACTTACATATGATATATAATAATCTTCTAAAAGCATTCAATCAAGTGAAAATGAACATAAAAGCATTCAATTATCCGATTATTTTCTCTTCCAACTTGCTCAGCAACCAAACAGGAAATTGAATGGGTTGTCAAACAAGGTTAGAAAATGGCGTCATATATTTTATTGTGCACCAGCAGAAAAGGGTAAGCATTGTGTCCTCGGCACGTTGTGCTCGGTTTTACCAAACACGGGCCAAATAACAAAGAAACCAATTACCAATGAACAGGTTCTAATTCTGAACATTCTACAATCTATCTTCACCAAGAAAGCAGTCTCCGACCGGCTTTCAGATCCACCATAACCTCAGCCTTTGTACAAAGAAAGCTAAATAACTAACAAATCAAACTCTCTGCCAAAACCAGAGTAGAAATCTCAAAATTTGTCACTCTATTAACCAAAACCACCCCAACTACTCAGATTACCAAATCCCAGCCCACAAATCTCACCCTAACAACAAACCCACCATTATCCACTTCCCCAAATCACAAAAATCACCCACTCTACCAAATCAAAACCCTAAGATCTCACCAACAAAAAATAACCCACCAATTAAAAAAATCACATATTTGCAACCACTCCATTCCGAACTAAATCACAGACTTGCAACCAATTAAAAAAACATTGAGAGAGAGAGAGATGTGAAGGGACCTTCGGAATTGAGTAAATGGTGAGGAATTCCGACTGAGGTTGGAGCGGAGGAGGAGCAGATGGGTGGGTAGTGGCTGCTCTCTTCCTTCGTCTTCGTCTTCGTCTTCGTCTAACGGAGTGGGAGAAAAGAGCGAGACGGAGTAAAAGAGAGGGCGAGATGAGCGATAGGGACGAGAGAGACCGATCAAGTGGCTGCTGTCTGGACTCTTATCTTCAGTTGCACCCCCATTTTGTCCAAAATTTAAAAAAAAAAGAAGCCTATTTTCTTTAATTGCACCTCCAAAATTTTAACAATTTGCGCAATGCATGTATACATTATGGCGTCACGCTAATTATATATTTTTTTTTAAATATTATAAAATTTACTAAAAATGTGACTTTAATCTTCTCAAATTCAATTTGTTTTTACATAAAACCCACAATAATATATTTTTCTAACAAAAACTTGATCCAAACTATAATAATAAAGGGTTAATCTCAGTTTACTGTCATGAAGTTTTATGGTTTTCAATATTTGGTACATAAAGTTTTTTCATCCCAGAGTCATACCTCAAGTCTTAATTTTGGGACAGTTTCATACATCCGTTAAGTTTTCTGTTAGAACTTCTATTAACTGATGATGTGGTGCTCATGTGGACAATAATCGAGGGCCACGTGTCAATATGGGCACACTTCAATATTAAAAAATTAAAAAATAATAATAATAAAAAACCCACCCATCTTCTACCTTCCCCAACCCCCTCCCTTCCTTCTTCCCTCTGTAACCACACCCTATCTTCTTTCCTCTGCAACCCGCACCCTCTCTTCCATCCCCCTCTCCCTCCCTCTCTCTCTGTACATCTGTAATTTCTGATTCCACCAAAACCCACATTGCCAATTTCCCCAAGTCCATCAAACCAACACTTGCCTCCAAAACCCACAACAACAAAAAAACAGCTGTTTTCAAAATCACTAATTTAAAACTCACCTGCTTCTCAGCCTCTACAACCATGGCAGCTGAAATATCAGCAATCGTGACAATAGCCCATTCCTTCGCCAAGGGAATCGCCAAGCACCCGGTCACACACCCGGCGTCGCACACAAAGACCCCCTGAAGTGAGCCTTCGTCGGTCAACATCTTCATCACATTCTCAACGCAGGTTGTAATAAATCCGTCTCCACCGCTCGGATCGTCCCGTCGAAGTCCCGGTTGATTACTCCGATGAATCTAACCAAGATATTGGCTGTTCTGTTGGTCTCTCTCCCGATTTTCGTCATCAGTTACAGAGGAGGGAAGGGAAGGTGTTGTTGGCGCAGAAGAGAGAAGGGAGGGAAGGGGTGCGGATTGCTGAAGAGAGAAGGGAGGGAAATGGTGCAGGGTGTGAAGGACGGGTGGGTTTTTTTTATGTATTTTTTTAATTTTTTTAATATTGAAGTGGGCCCATATTGACACGTGACGCTCAGTTATTGTCCACGTGGGTACCATGTCATCAGTTAATAGAAGTTCTAACGGAAAACTTAATAGATGTATAAAACTGTCCCAAAATTAAGACTTGAGGTATGACTCTAGGATGAAAAAAACTTCATGTACAAAATGTTGAAAACCACGAAACTTTAGAGTAGTATAGTGAGATTAACCCAATAATAAATTTAAATCTACTTAATAAATATACATACCAGTTAATTTCTTAAGTAATATACGTACAAAATAAATAAATTTATAGCTACTTAATAAATATATATATATATATATATATATATATATCATTTTGATGGGATACACAATCTATAAACTAGATTCAATGATCCAATAGTCAGACTTGTTTGTATATACTTCGAGATCGCGTAAGCAAAAACTCACAAAAAACAAACATTCAAAGATCAAGTAACGGGACAAAAAACAAACATTCAAAGATCACGTAAGACTCGTTTTCTTGGCATATCCTTGTAGTACTCTTCGCCATGAACGCTGTGGGCGTAAACGGAATGCAATTTGGAGTTATAACGAAGGAGATATTAATGTTTAAAGTTGGGGGCATTTTAGTAAATTAATTAATTTCAAGTAAATTCCAGATTTTTGGAGTAAAATCTGGAAATCCACGTGTGTGGCCCAGATTTAAAGACTGAAAAGTTGGTCGATGGTGATGGAAAGATAACGAGGGAAAAGCGGTGGGCGCTGCCAAGTGCGGGGAGAGGAGAAGAAATTGGGACCAATGGGAGAGGAGAGAAAGGAGGGGAAAGGATAGGGATGAGGTGCACCGGATCACCTTGATCTGTTTCCAACATGCCGACCCGGTTCCTTGACCCGGTCCTATCTCCTCTGTTCGATGTCTGTTTGAAGTGATTTCGGTGTCTATGGAAAACACTCGGTGAACCCAACGTACCTATGGTGTTGGATTTCTAAATTTATAACTCAATGTTACAGATAGAAGTCACAAAGCCCACGGTTGTCTCGGCGGTTTTCTCCCTTTTTCGGTGACTCCGACACCGATTACCGTTGACCACCACCACCACTGGACTCCTCTCAACCCCAAGAACAAAGCCCAAGCAATGTTTGAGGCGTTGGAGTGAGTTTGGAGGTCGGATCAAAACACACCCAAGTCTAGGGTTCCGGCGAATTTTCTTGAAATTGAGGATTTTCTCGGCCAAATTAGCCTTATTGACAGGTATGAAAGTTGCTCTACTCACTGAGATCTTCATTTTTGTGAAGGTTGAGAATTTTTAGAAATAGTTGACTTTTCGGGCAAGTCGGGGCGGCCGACCGCCACTCACGTTGGCGCGTGGCCAGGGACCGTCGATGTTATTTTTAGGCTAAATTAGATGCTTTGAGTTCAGTTCTGATAACCGTATGCCGTAGGTTGCTCGTTATAACCTAAATTCTCTACGATACGTTAATGGGTTATTATATGAATCGACGATCCAATCGTTGGATCATCAATAAACTTTAATACATTATAATATGTAATATTTAAGGATATTAGGAACTTACGGATTGGGAATCCAGCGTACGGATCTTCCCGAATTGGATTTGTAAGTTCATAAAATAAAACATTAACCGCCATTTGGTTTTGGCAATTGGCGGAGATCCAACCATTGGATCGTAATGAAATTTTAGGATGATGTTTTAGAAGCATAATGTGGATCTTTGGAAGTTACTGATTGGAAATCCGAGATGCGGATCTTTCGAATCAAGTTACGTAGGGTTGTGGACCCTACCGTCGATCTTTGACCGACGGTTGACTTTTGGTCAATGGGTCTCAAATTATTCTAGAACGTCCTTGAGGATGTGTTTTATGTGAGTTATGCATTCTATTGTTAAGACTTCTAAGATGTGATTTGATAATTGTTCTAGGCGCTGATCGTTCATGACGCCTCGATATTCGTGTTAGGAAGTTGTAGCGCTGACTCCAGGAGAGTGGGTTTTTGTTTTCTATATATACGTATATATGCTTTACGATTTCCAGAAACTGTTTTTTTTTTTAAATGAATTTACGATTTAAATGCCATGTCAAGGATGCATTATAGTTTAGTATTTGCATTAATATAGTTTTGCATATTATTGAATGATGTTGCAGAGGCCTAGGTAAGCTTCAGGTGAGTACATTATGATGATAGTGATTGCATTGTGTATGGGTATGCATAGATGCATTGAGAACTCATTATCATGCACCCCAATGTTAGTGCTCCGCTAGAGGCCAGGGCCTAGCCTTCACGTGATCGTTCACCTCTCGCACCACACGCTCACCTTGGATCCAATGCAGGTGCCAGCCTGTCGTATAGACCACATTAGGTGGTTCCGACTTTTAGGTGACTTGCAATACTTTGCACAGCTTTCACATGATCGTAGCACTTGAGCGTATTCATTTACACCCAGCTTGTTGTACAGACCATATTATGAGCCCGTACAGGTCACGTTAGGTGACTCCGGCTGACATATCATTTTACATTGATTTATTTCACCTGCCTTACTTATTTCATTGCTGAGATACTTGACATGGCATACACTTGGTTTTCATTACTCTCAAGTATGATTTATATATATATATACACTTATCTATTATTATTTTCTGGGAAATTATACGGGTTTTACGGTGAGGGGTTATTATTTTTGGAAAGAGAAATGGTTTTTTTAAAGATTTGTTTTTACCCACTCGCGTTATCTGTTTTGCGCCCCTCCAGGTTCTAGTAGCAAAGTTCTGTAACGACGAGGATTCGTGGCATATCCTAGTATAGGTGGCTTCCTATGACGCTATAATCATTATCTTACCTTGCTGTACTTTACTTATGCTCTGTAATCTTGCATGGAATGGGTCCATACCCGCTCACCGCGCACTCGTACACTTAGGCACTTTTAGGTTTAAGTTTATTCATATTTTACACCTCATCACACTTTGTGGCTTCGTCACCTTCCAGGTGTCGGTTAGCACAGCTCGATTCGGAGTCCTAGTAGACATTCTGGGTCGGGGTGTGTCACTATATGAATACAATGAATGAATTCAATATTCAATTTAAAATATTTACATTATTGGATACCACAAAAACTTATGTTATACTTAATAAAAGTATAAATAAACTCCAAGTGTTAGTGAATCAATTGTTTTGATGGGATACGCATTCTATGAAACTAGTTTCAACGATCCAACTGTCAAACTTATTTGTATATTCTTCAAGATCATATACACAAAAAATCACAAAAAAACAAACATTCAGAGACCAAGTAACAGGACAAAACTTTTCGACGGTTATAAACGAAAAATCACGATTTAACGGTTATTTAACTCCAATTTTGATGATTTTTTACAATGACACTCCTTGACCCTATATGAATACAATGAATGAATTTGATCTTCAATTTAAAATATTTACACTAGTGGATACCACAAAATATTATGTTATACTTAATGAAAGTATAAATAAACTCCAAGTGTTAGTGAATCTATTGTTTTGATGGGATACACATTCTACGAAACTAGTTTCAACAATCGAACCGTCATACTTGTTTGTTTATACTTCGAGATCACATACGCCAAAAATTGCACCAAACAAACATTCAGAGATCAAGTAACGGGACACAACTTTTCGACGGTTATAAAAGAAAAATCACAATTTAACGGTAGTTTTAACTCCGATTTTGATGATTTTTTATAGCTACACTCTTTGATCCTATATGAATACAATGAACTAATTCAATCGTCAATTTAAAATATTTTACACAAGTGGACCACAAAAACCCTTTACGCGACGCAGTTTGTTTGTCGTGCAAACAACCTTTGTGTGTCGCATTGGTTGGTCCGTCACGCAAATAACCTTTGAGTGAAGCATTCGTTGGTGCGTTGCGCAAACAGTCTTTGTGTAACGCATTGGTCGGGCAAAGTGTGTTTGCGCAACGACCTAATTGTGATGTCGCTTAAGTTATATATATATTTTTTAAAATACTATAAAATTTACTGAAAATGTAACTCTTTCAAATTCTTTTTTTTCTTTTACATAAAACACAATAATATATTTTTCTAACAAAAACCCGATCCGAACTACAATAATAAATTTAAAGTTACTTAATAAATATATATACCATTCAATTTCTTAAGTGTTATAACAAAATAAATAAATTTAAAGCTACTCAATATATATATATATATATATATATATATATATATTTATAAATGAAAATTCACGATTTAGCGGTAGTTTTAACTCCGATTTTGATTATTTTTTACAGCTACACTCCTTGATCCTATATGTGACGACCCGTCCCTAATTTTCCTATGTAATTTCTCCCCGACTATGTGAAATGACTATTATACCCTTATTGGCAAGTGACGTGGACGTATTTATATAGTTTTATTTCTCACTATCGTATTTAAATGGTACACGTTGTCACGAGGGTACGTGAATTTTTATCAGAGTAAAATCACTGTATCGGATAATGCCCGATTTCCTTTTCTGTACAAAATCTAAACTCTATCCTTGACTTTCTTTAAAGCCAACCCGTGCACCCCCTCTATTATTTCACTCCCTCAAATCTCACCAACCAATCCCATCCACTCCTTCTTTGCAGCGCCCAATCAGAAAAAGGTTCTCTCTCTCTTTCTTCTTTCTCTTTCTTTCCCGTATACTTTCTTCTCTGCAATCTCCATAAACGACCATCAAACCTCATATATCGAACCCAAAAACCACTCTATTGTACTCCTATCATCTTCACGAATACAACCATGTTCTTGAAACCCGAAATGGACGAGTTTTCAACGTCGAACTCGTGAGGTCCGAACTCAAAGACTTTGAGTTCATCAATTTTCAGGCCGAGTTAAGGAGTTTTGAAGGTCGAGGAAGCCTTCCCATAACTCCTCAAGGCCTCTAGGACATTTTTCAGGAAGCTTTGACGTGAAACAACTCGAGTTCGAGAAGTCTCACTTTTGGCCAGATCTTTCGAGGCATTTTTCGGCCACCTCCGTCCACTTTTTGGACTCCAAACAGGTATAGCGCGATTCTACTCCTCATGAGCTTCAACTCCATATAAAGTAGGTCGAAAATGGTTGAGAAATGAAGAAGTTATGCTTATTTGAAAATTTTCCAGAAATTCGGCAAAAATCGAGTTGCAGACGGCGGTGACGGCGAGGCTCGCCGGAGAAGGTGACGGAATATTCCTGACGGCGTCAGGTAACGCCGTTAACTACTGTTAGCATTTAACGGAATATTCCTGACTGCGTCAAGCTAGCTGACGGCATTGGCCTGCGCGTGGGGGCGCGTGAAGGGTCCATAATTTATTCTAAAATATAAGGGTGTTCGTGACGTCGAGTAGATCGATTTCATGTATTTAAACCCTAGGTTTGAGCAAACTATGGGGGTTTTATTTAAGTTTTCGTATATGTACTGTAATTAATTACATTTTAGTTATTTCACATATAGGGGAAACGTATCCCGAGGACGTACGGGGCCAGGCTAGGCTAGGGGGCTACGACCTAACGACGTACTTATGAGTGGGCAGTTTATATATATATATATATATATATATATATATATATATATATATATATAGTTTCCACAAAATGCATTTAAATGATTTACGCCTATTATGCCAATTTTAGTTTAATTTGGTAAATGTGCTTTGATAGAATTACAAAATGGTTATGGTATGTTCATACGTATAATTACCTGCTTATAATTATAATACTGTGGTAGAATACTAAAATGATTCTACAGGACGCGCAGGTAAATTCAGGTGAGTTTAGTATATTGATTTGAATTGTGTAGCATACATATATTCATATAGTTAGCTTATCATTACTACACCCAGGTGTTAGTGCTCCCGCCCGGGGCCAGGGCCAGCCTTCACGTGTATGTTCACATCCCGCATCGTATGCTCATCTTGGATCCAAGTTAGGTGCTAGTCTGTCGTACATGTCACATTAGGTGACTCCGACTTGTAGGTGACTGTGCTTAGTGTAAGCTTCATGTGATCGTAGCACTATAGCGTATATTATTACACCTAGCTTGTCGTACATGTCACATTAAGTGAGTCCGACTCGTGTGTTAGTATAAACTGTTGTTAGTGTATACTTGTTGATGTGATAAAAGTTAAGCACTCAAATTAAACCCTCTTGTTGTCAATTGTAGTAAGTACGCAAGTAGGGATCGTTCTGGACCAAGGATTAGGAGGGATTGCTAATCGACTCTAAAAACACAAAAACAAAGTTAAAAAAAACGTTTGAAAAGGTTCACAAGACTCAAAACAAGTTAAAAACACTTAAAACGGCTTAAAAACACTTTGTGGACAGATTTAAAACACTAGGGATGGTTTTGGACGAAAATTGGTTTTGGTTTGACTCAAAACACTTGAAAACACAAAGAAAACAGATTTTAGACACTTTAAAACAAGAAAGTAAAAGGGGGGTTTTGGTTTGGACGAATTTGAAAGTAAAACAACGACTTTGTAAAGTAAAACAGATTTTGAAAACGAATTTGAAAACTTTGATGGTTGATGGGCTAGCTAGAGGGTCATTCTCCACACATGACACACTTGTACATAAATCGATCTCCAATTGCTTTTCAATGAACCATGAACCTCAACACCCCAGATTAACCGTTCGTGCACAAATTAACCCTCAGATTTTCCTTATGTCATTGAATTGGAAGAAGTGCATACAATAACCCAAATTATTCTCCAACGGTCCCCTACATGAGTGCATAGAAGAGATACAGTTAGAGATCATTAAGTTCCATGAAAATCATAAGTGTTGACAAAGCATTCGTAACTATGAGTGCATGATACGTTTGCCAGGAATCCAATTAACGCGATTGTGACAAGCAACCTTCACTACTTGTGAATATAAGTTCGTAACGATTAGGTGAAACTCCCTTATATTCTAGCATCAAATTCCTGCATGAAAACTAAGTATGCATCCTTAATCAACATACAAGAACAAGTTATGAATAAAACAGTTAATTGAATTGCATTCACGATTCATCAAATCACAATTGGAAGAAATCAATTCATATCTCAAGCATGTTCATGGCTTCGAACTCCCCCCTAGCTAAGTAGGGGTTTAGCCACTCATAGTCACAACAAAATAAGAGATTATTAAAGTAAACATTGAAATTAAGAACGAAGTACACCTATAACGATCCAATCTTCAAGCTTGAAACGTCAAAGGCTCCCTTCTTCTCCACCTTGCTGCGGCACAAAGGACTAAGGTTGGGTATGGATGTGTTTGGATGAAGGGATGGAAGTTTAGAGAGAGTGTGGGCTGCGGCAAGAAAGGTTTTAGATGGCTGAATGTGTTTTAATGAATGAGGGAATGATGTGTTTTGCAGTGAATGGATTTGTGAATCCTTTGAAAGGGTGCGGCAAGGGTTGTTTATATAGGGGTTGAGAATTTAATGCTTGGAAGCAATTTAGGTAACAGAAATCAAACCAAAACTTAAAGAGAAATAGGAATTAAAGTCAAAATCCTAAGGGAATTGGTTTAGAAATTGCGGCAAGGAAAGAAAATAAGAGGAAAGGGATATGCATGTGCGGCAAAGGCTAAAGGAAAAAGGGAATGTTGATGTTTTGTGCGGCAAAGAGGGAAAGGTAAGGGAAAGGTGCGGCTGAATGGTAAAAGAAAGGGAAAGGTGGTTTAATTGCTGATTTTGGATAGAAAGGGTAAGTGTCTTGTAGCAAGGAAAAGGGAAATTTTGGTTTAGGAAAGGTCAACAAAAATAGGAAACCTTGGCTTAACTTTCCTATTCCAAGTAGGAATCCTTGTGCAAGTAGGAATCCTTGTCCTTCTAGAAATCCTCATTTGAGTAGGAATCCTTCTTCAATTAGGAATCCTTCTTCTCTTAGGAATCCTTCTTCTTTTAGGAATCCTTCTTCTTCAAGTCTTCAATTTCGTCCATTCCCTTTGCTCCATGCATAAGCTATCCAAAACATGCCCAAAATTGCTCCAAAAGGCTCCAAAATGCACTTTCTTGATACTTTACCCCTTGGGACCTACAAACACACGAAAATAACTTAAAATACTAAATTAAATACGAACAAACAACATAAATGCACGAAAACAAGCTAACTAAATCGCATAAATATGCTCATATCACTTGCGTGTTAGTATATTGTCAATAACATGCCTACATTTCTTTTGTGACTGAATTATTCATTTAGTGGCACATTTCTGAGACATATATATACTGTTGGCATGCCCTTGATTCTTCATACTTATATTGTAGTATGTTTGGTTTTAAGGAAACTATACTTGTTTTACGGAGAGGGGTTAGTATGTTCGAAAATAAAGGTTTTCTTATAAGCATTGTTTTGCTGACCCACTCAACTTTGTTTTTTGCCCCTCCAGGACCTAGATAGCTGTACTCTTTGTGGTACTCGAGGAACCTTTGGCAGTTCTGACATTATCTTCGGTTTAGACGTACGAACTTATCACTGTTGTGTAATAAGTGTACTTTAGTACTTTGACTACTCTACTATAGTCTTACTGTCTATTACGCTCTGATAATTGTGGTGGGTTCTCCCCACAATTGCGCACTTTATCACTGTTTAACTCTAATTAGTTCTAGTTTAGTTTTAAATTTATTCACTTTTCACATCACTTACCCTTATGGTTACGTCACCTCACGGTGACGGCCAACATGCTTCGACCTTCCCAGGTCGGGGTGTGTCACTATATGAATACAATGAATGAATTCGATCTTCAATTTAAAATATTTACACTAATGGATACCACAAAATCTTATGTTATACTTGATGAAAAGTATAAATAAACTCTAAGTGTTAGTGGATTTATCGTTTTGATGGGATACGCATCCTACGAAATTAATTTCAGTGATCCAACCGTCAAACTTGTTTGCATATGCTTCGAGATCGCATATGCCAAAAATCGTAAAAAAACAAACATTCAGAGATCGAGTAACGGGATAAAACTTTTCGACGGTTATAAACAAAAAATCACGATTTAACGGTTATTTTAACTCTGATTTTGATGATCTTTGCAGCTACACTCCTTGATCCTAATTTGATTGTCAATTTAAAATATTTACACAAGTGGATACCACAAAATCTTATGTGATACCACAAAGTCATTGACTTTGCACAACGAAGGTGTGCATTTGTTGCGCAACATAGGTGAACCTTCGTCACGTAAAGCAGTTTTGCGAGATGTAGGTCCCCCTTCGTCACGCAAAACTATTTTGCGCAATGAATACACACCTTTGTGGCGCAAAGGACGTTTGCGCAACGCGGTCTATGCATCGCGCAAGATTTTGGCTCCAAACCAAGACTTTTACCGCTTTTTTTCCCAACATTGCGCGACAAAGGAACACCTTTGTCACACAAAGCTGTTTTGCACGACGGCAATCTTCATCGCTCAAAGTTTCGTTGCGCAAAATGCCTTTGCGTGATGTTTTGTTGTCACCGTTGCGCAAACACACTTTGCGCGACGAAATTTGCTCCGTTGCGCAAGTTGCCATCGCGCAAATATGTTTTTGTACTAGTGATTGTTGAGAGGGTTTCTTTGCGCTTACATTGGATTTAAGTGAAGCATATGACATTGTGGAATGAAGTTTTTTGGAAGTTATGATGTGACAAATGGGTTTTGTCGAAGCCTGGGTTAAACTTGTTATGGCTTGTGTGTCTTCAGTTTTGTACTCTTTCTGCGTTAACGAGGAGGCAAATTTGATTCCTTCACTAGGACTCTCCATATCTCTTTCTGCTTTGTGTGGAAGGGTTATTTGACCTCATCTCTAGAAAAGAAAAGCATGGTTTGTTTTATAGGATTCGAATTACAGAGTCGACACGAAGTCTTCACCATCTTTTATTTGCAGATGATAGCGACACGAAGTCTTCACCATCTTTTATTTGCAGATGATAGCTTTTTCTTCACACGGGCTACTGTTGAGGATTGTGGGGGGTCGTTCAGCATGCGTTAGATAGTGCTAATGTTGCATTGCCCTTGCAAGACCCATTAGCCTCTTTTCTGGGGGTCCAACGTGTTGAGCGGCATGATAGATATTTGGGCCTGCCAACTTTCGCAGGTAAGAATAAAAAGCAGACCTTTTTATTCATAAAGGAGTGGGTTACTAAACGACTTAATGGGTGGAAGGGTAAAATGTTGAGTAGTGTAGGACGAGAGCTACTTATCGAGGTGGTGGCCCAAGCTCTTCCTGCATATCCTATGCAAAGTTTCTTATTACCTAAATCCTTTTGCAAAGAACTTCAACGCAATTTTGGTGGAGTAGTGATATCGAATCCCCGTAAAATGCATTGGTTGTCTTGGGAGAAGATGAGTCGTCCTTAGCACAAAGGCGGGTTGGGTTTTCTTCGTGATCTATATGCATTTAATTTACCCCTTCTGGTGAAGCAAGGATGGAGGCTAATCCATCATCCAGAGTCGATGGTAGCTCGAGTATTGAAAGCTAAATACTTTCAAGTTAGTACTTTTGGGGATGTCGAGGAACAAACAACGGTTTCGTATGTATGGAAAAGCATTTTGAAATGAAGAAGTGTGTTTGAGCAGGGATGGAGATGGGCGATTGGCAATGGTAATGACGTTCAGGTATGGAAAGGTAGATGGTTACTTTTAAGATTCTTACACCAACTCCTCCCTTACTTGGGGAGCATCGGATGATGGACTTAATTATACCGAAGGTTATGTGCCGGAGAGTTGAACTGCTACAGCAGCTGTTTTCAGAGGAGGTTTGTTTGATATGTTCGATTTCGCTTAGTCTACGAAGGCTTTCGGACAGACGGATGTGGCATTATGATAAAAATGGTCTATTCTCCGTCAAAAGTGCATATAAGGTGGCAAGATTAGGTTGTCTTTCCCCGTCATTAATGGGGGCCTCTTCTTCTCATGGTGGGAGTGCATACGGTGGTCTATGGCAAGCAATTTGGAAGGCACGGGTGCCGCCAAAAGTGAAGGTGTGTGGCTGGAGGGAGTGTACTGACACTTTACCGACGAGATCAAATCTCATAAACAAGGGAGTGAGGCTCGATGTTTCATATCCAAGATCTGATGGTCTTCGTGAAACGATGCAACACGTGCTTCGGGATTGCAGTTTAACCCGAGCAGTGTGGTTAACTGTTCCTTTGGGCTTGGGAATAGTTGTGAGTTTTGATGAGTATTTGAAGGATTGGCTTTTCAGAATTTTGGAGGAGAAGAAGGTGGATTTTGGGGCGGTATTGATGGTGATTTGGGCTCTTTGGAAGGAAATGAATGGTTTGTTTTGGGAGGGGTGGGCTAATAGTCTCTTAGAGGTGGTTTGGAAGACCATTAGTTAGCTGCATGATTTTCAGGCGGCTAATCAACTTCCCAGCCATGTCAAGGAGCCCAAGCAACATCGGTGCGTATCGCCTAGTGATGGGTGGTTCAAATTGAACGTCAAGGGAGCTGCAAAAATGGTAGAGGGGTTTGGAGGCGCTGAAGAAGTCATTCGCGGGAGAGATGGCATTTTCAGGGTAGCGGGAGTGTGGCACTTTCAGGGTCTATCCTTAGTCAAGCAAGTCGAGCTGCTTGCTATTCGAGCTAGCTTGCAACTTGCGAAGACTCTCCGGTGCAACAGGTGGCGTTGGAGACTGATTCTTTGGAAGCTTTGGCTGCTTGCAATGGGAATAGCATGGACCTGTCTAATTTTGGCTTTATTGCCAATGATATGCAGGTTTGATGGCTGAGTTTTATGGGTGTATAATTTCGAATATCCCACGTCGGTGTAATAGTGTGGCACATCACCTTGCTAAGTCTAGTTTTTATAGTCATGAGTCATTTGTTTGGTATGAAGAACCTTCAGATGTCATTCGAGATGCACTTAATTAAGATGTAAATTCGAAACTAAATGAAGAAACGTTTGGAAATCAACCGAAACCGTCCTGTTGATTCCACGAATATATGTCTAGCCATTTTTTTCGGAGATGGATTGTCTGCCCTCCTCATCCCATACCCTTCACATCCCCTCCTATTTATGTGGTCACGATTAAGCCACGTCAACATTTTATATTCCCATTAGTTTTTGTTTTATTATTCTATAAAAAAAAATCAATAAAAAATGTTGACGTGGCTTAACCGTGACCACATAAATAGGAGGAAATGGGAAGGGGATGAGATGGAGGACAGCAGACAATCCATCTCCATTTTTTTCTTATCATTCGAAATTTGATGAACAGTGATAAGCCCGGACAAAACCAGGCATGACTTGCCAGAAGAAAAATCTGCCCGCTAACTACAAGAAAATCTCAATTAATAATCTACTGATTAGTAAAGACGGGAAGTAGGCAAAATAGATTATGGCTATCCAAATACATTTTAAACTCACTTCTTCACTTCTTCGTAATCTGCCTCGAGAACTTGGTCCCCTCCACCGTGTGATCCACATGAAGATGATTTGCCACACAGAACCCTTTGGTATGTGTTCCCCAATCTTAGAAACAGCTGTGTTTGTAGCATCAAGCTTGGCCTTGATCTCATCGGCATTAGGATCTCCAAAATGGAGCAACTCAATATCAACTCCTCCACCGTCCGATTGAGTCCTAGTTTCTCATCACATTCATTCCTCATAACGGAGAACTGAAAATCGTAATACCTGATTGCCTTATCAGGAGGATCAAAGAATTCAAATTCGATTTCTCAAGCGTGAAGACGAGTTACGGAGAATTAAACCCAGTAATTAATACGAGAGTGGGAAAGACTGCTCAATGGATGGAGAAGATTTCGTTTTGTAATTATTTTAGTTAAGGAAGGGTATTGTAGTATTTTCAGTTCAAGTTTTGGATAAAATTATTAAAAATTATAATAATTGGCTGATTTGCCCTTTTTTTTTTCCTGAATAGACAATATTGTTAAACTAAGGGAGTGGGGTAGTTGGCTAATCCTTACAATGGGCTAACAATAATGTGATTCAAATTCGACCCTAAGACCTATCACTTACAAATAAAGAGGAATACCACTAGACCGTAGTACTAAGAGGAATACCAAATTTTATGTTATTTTATTACATATAAAAAGTTAAAACTAGTTAACCATGGTAAAGCCACAAACACATGGCGCGATTTAAGAAGGGCGGTAAAGATAACCACCTAGTAGGGGTGGTTAGCAAATTTGCACTCTATTTGTTTGCTCTTTGTTTTAGCAGAAATTTTTTGTGCTTTCCGGGATTATGGTCATGTTGCTTGTGGAAGATTTTTAAGGACTGGCATGGTCGATTTCTTGGTCGTTTTTGTCAAGGTATTTGTCCTTATAATTCCATTTTTTAATTATTAGCAATTATTCTTGGTGTTGATCATGTTTATCAAAAGGGTTGACATATGCTGTGGTTGGAATGTGATTCTTCTAGTATTCTTACATGCTCAGATAGTTGAATATCAGAGTGCGCGATGAACAAGACCAACAAAAATAATAGGAATATTATTAAACAACCTGAGAATGCCGAAACGGCTACAAAACCCTAAGAGACTACATTGTGAATAACTTGTTATTCTACGAGCTACAAAGCATCGTATATATAGAGAACTAACCTAACCCTAATAAGCAAAAAAACGAAACCCTAATACTAACGGGCTAAGCCCAAATTCAAATAATAAAATAATCCTAAATTCCAACACCCCCCGTCAAACTCATGGCGGAACACAGACATGAGTTTGCCAACAAGTAGATGCAGATGCAAGTTCCGTTAGGCGGACAAGATAATCCAAGGCGAACAAGCGAGCAAACAAACGAACGAACAAACGAGCAAACAAACAAACGAACGAACAAACAAGCATGCGAGCAACGAACAACCAAGTAAGCGCCCAACAGGCCCTACAACCCGTGGGCCTCAAACCAAGCCAATTAATTTTTTTTTCTTCTGTGCTAACAAACAACAGCAGCATGAAGCTTTCTATTTTCTTATTCCCTTCTTCTATTCCTTTCTTCTGGACGAACGAGTGCAAAGTGCAGCAGCGGTGGCAAATTCTGACGCGGCAAGGATGGTGCAACGGGTACAAAGCTGGGTTTCTAGTTGCAGCAGCAGCGTGCAGATTGGGTTCACAGGTCTGGTTAATAGTGTACGGGCCTGCGGATTAGAAATAGCGACAGTGATCCAAGGGTTGACAGATTCGACTCATGGAAGTCGACTGCGTGTACGAGTGCAGGGCAAGGACGAACTCGATTCGAGTTTAGGTTCTTGGATCTGGGCTTCATCAAAACAAATGGTGGACAGTGAGAAAGACAGTGATGGATCGAGGTGGAAGGTGGGTTCAAGTGGCAGCATATGGTGGTGCGACAGCGGCGACGAGAACTGATAAAATTAACACACTTTTTTTCCT
Source organism: Cotoneaster glaucophyllus (assembly GCA_036320875.1). Taxonomy (NCBI): domain Eukaryota; kingdom Viridiplantae; phylum Streptophyta; class Magnoliopsida; order Rosales; family Rosaceae; genus Cotoneaster; species Cotoneaster glaucophyllus. Next base: position 10,119,949 of record CM070062.1, read on the forward strand.
TGCAAACTGTCAAAAACAACTAGACAATCTAAACATGAACGACAACGGACACAAGCAAACAGATACCAACCCAAAGCAGATTAAATCCCGAAGGATGAAACCTGCTCTGATACCAAGTTGAATATCAGAGTGCGCGATGAACAAGACCAACAAAAATAATAGGAATATTATTAAACAACCTGAGAATGCCGAAACAGCTACAAAACCCTAAGAGACTACATTGTGAATAACTTGTTATTCTACGAGCTACAAAGCATCGTATATATAGAGAACTAACCTAACCCTAATAAGCAAAAAAACGAAACCCTAATACTAACGGGCTAAGCCCAAATTCAAATAATAAAATAATCCTAAATTCCAACATGACTTTGTCCCTCTTTGTACACACTTGTTACAAGTTGTTTTGGTAACTATTTTTGGTCTTAATTTTATATGAAACTTTGAAATGAATTTTTTTAAGCTAAAATTGTCAAATTGAGGTTATAGAATGAATTGGCATGCGCTTTGGTGAATTTTGAGACGGTAGGTCCTAAGGCAGGGTTCGAGGGCTCAGATCGGATCCGTTGGCATTGCAAGAGTCAAGCGACCATGTCTATATCGGGAGGCCTCATGTATTAGGTTTTGATATTGAAGTGCAACACAAGTTTTGTTATGTATAATTAATGAACGCGAAAGGAGAGAAGAAAAAACTAAAAATAAAAATGGAAAGGTCGTGAATGTAAAAAGATTAAAATTTCACGATTTTGAAATCAGAAAAAAGAAAACTTAAAATAGCCATGAAACAAGTTTCTTTTTAGTATTAAAACAAAAAACTGAAAACAAAAATATTATCAAACGGTTCGATAGCTACATGAGAAGTAAAGGCATCCAGGCATGCGGCATGCGGCATGCAGTAACAAACAGTCCCAAGGGTCTTCTCTCCGGTTGTGAGAGCTCATACCCCTCTGTGGGATTACGCCGTTGTGCGTGGTTTATCCTTTATTGTGGTGAGTTTGGGCCTCTAGTACTAATTTTATCGATTTGCGAGTAAAGTCGTGAATTGGGTTGCTTTTGAAAGTGTAGTATTGGTTTATTTCTTCGTCTGGGTGGTTTCTGGTTGTACCGATCTGTGCATGTGTGGTCTTTCGGTCTCGATTGAGGAGATTGTGGGACAAGCTCGACTTGATTAAGACGGTGGGGGCTGCGAGACAGATCCGATTTGATCTCGGATGTGTGGGCTGTGGAGTAGGTTCTCTGACACCATCCTCCATTGGGGGTTAGGGTTTTTGCTCTTCCAACAGATATTTTATCGGTAAGAGTAGATGGGCACTGGATTTGTACTACTTTCTGTGTAAATTTGATTCATGTGGGTTGTGTTTGTTTGATTTGTGCTATTCTCGGACCTATGTGAATCTATTGCATTTAGTTTGTGTGTGTTACTTGATTTGTATACACGATTGTGAGAGGGGCATTAATTGGTGTTGGGTGTATTGGGTAGCTGGGATTAATGAGGTGGATTCAATGCTGGAGGTCAATTGTCTTCACTGGCAGGTAGCTATAGTTATTGTTCGGCCAAAAGTCTTTAATTTTTCTGCAATGGAGAAGAGAGTCATCACGCCTAAGAGCCAGTCCTGGGCCCTTTATTCCCATTTGCAGTTGATCTGTCTTTTTTGCTCTGTCGTTTTCTCCGAAAAGTATACTATTCTGAGAAGAGGTAACATGGCAAATAGTGGAGTAGAAGACTTGGTGGTGCATCTGGAAAAGTCCATGGACTTGTCGAATATGGAAAATGGTGTAAAATTGGTGGGTCGTGCTCTGTCCAACAAGTTGTTAAATAAGTGGGGGATAAGAAACATCCTGGCCTCTGCTTGGAAGGAATTCGGTGAGGTGGATGTCAAATGGGTTCAGGAAAACACGTTCATCATCGCGGTCCAGGATGAGAATGCTGCTTCGAAGATCTTGGAGCAGGTACCATGGGCAGTCATGAAGAAAAACTTTGTTGTTAAGATGTGGAGCTCGAACCTTGCTCTGGAGGAAGTGGAATTAGAGTTGGTGCCGTTCTGGATCCAAATTCGTGGAGTCCCATTAAGTGGCGCATCCCTGGATAATGTTAAAAGGCTAATACAAGGTGCTGGGAGTTTGATGGAATGGGAGGACCCAACAAAGGATCGAGGCTTTATGAGAGCCAGAGTATTAGTGAACTCTACCAACCCATTGGCAATCGGTTGCTGGATCAAACGGGAAAACGAAAAGGAGACCTGGGTAGAATTCCGCTATGAGAGGCTCCAAGACTTCTGCTATCGATGTGGGCGCATTGGACACGGGAATAATGAGTGCATGTTTGAGGCTAATGTGGATGGCACTGTAGCCTATGGAGAGTGGATGAAAGCGCCTCCTGTCAGAGATATCATCAAGGTTACACGCCCGACGACTGAGGCTTTTGGAGTGAGAAGGGCAGTTGGGGCGGTTAGAGGACAAAGGAGTAGAGCGCACCAGCCAACGGAACAGACACGCCGGTCTCTTCAGCTTGGTGAAAGCGCTCAGAAGGATTCGATTGTGACGGAGGAGGATGGATCACAGAGCCGGGATCCAAAGAAGTGGAAAAGACTTCAAAGAGCGGTGGTCAATCCCCCACAGCTCCGATGGTTAGCGCCTCCGGGAAGTGGGAATCCGAGATGGTTGCAGCAGATTGGGGAAGGAAGGGCTACGGTGAGATTGTGTGAAATCAACTTGGAATCTCCCTCTCGGTCTGGTTTTGTGGGACAGGGAACTCTGATGGGTGAGGAAGAGCAGGGATCTGAGGTGTATGCTGGCTTAGAGTATGTGGATGGCAGCAGTCAAAAAAGGGGAGGGAATCCCAAGCTCAATCTTTGGGCCCAATCACCACAAAAGAAAGTAAGAAGTGTGGAAGGTAATGTCTATGACTGTGACCAGGAGGAGGGATCTTCGAAAGGTTTAATGCGAGGGACTGGAAATAGGGTCTTTGATAGTGAGAACTATGATGGGGAGATTAGTCAGAGGCTATCTAGGATCGAAGGAGATGGGGATGAGCGTCCAGGGATTGTTCAGGATAGGGCAACGCGATCTCTGCGTTGGGGTGGTGGCGGCTGGCCCTCTACAGCCGCACGGAGACCATGAATACTGTGTTCTGGAACTGTCGAGGTCTTGGGTCGGACACGACGGTTCGTGCCCTTCACGGGCTTGTTCGAAATAAACGACCCTCTATAATCTTTCTCTCTGAAACTAAGATGAAAGATTATAGAATTGATGGAGTTCGAAGACGGTTAGGGTTCAGGTTTGGCTTCAATGTGGCTCCTGTTGGTTTAGCGGGTGGGCTTAGCCTGTGGTGGATCGACGGGGTGGAGGTTCAAGTGTTATTCTCTTCTAAACATGTCATTGATGCAATTGTGCGAGAGAGTGGGGTTCAGGATTGGGCTCGGATCACTGGTGTTTATGGAACCCCGTATCGATCGGAGAAGGATTCTTTTTGGAGGTGGATGAAAGTCTTTTTTACCCCGGTGGACATTCCGTGGTTATGTGGTGGGGACTTCAACGAATATCTATGGAGTCATGAGAAATCAGGTGGGGCGGAGGTCTTATATAATCGAGTCAGACATTTGGAGGAATTCATGAATGGATCTGAGCTATTGGACTTGGGGGCCCATGGTGCTGCCTTCACGTGGAGGGGTATGAGACAAGGAAAGTTAGTGGAAGAGCGGCTTGACCGGGTTCTTGTGAATGGATTTTGGCAGGATAAATGGCCCAACTCTTCAGTTATTCATGGGACAGTTTTGGGCTCTGATCACTGCCCCCTGATCTTCCAATTGCAGAATAATCGAAGTAGGGGTAAGAAGTTGTTCAAGTTTGAAGCCTTTTGGGTTAAGGATGAGGAGTGCAAAGCGCTTGTAAATGAGTGTTGGGCCCACAATGATTTTGATGACATTTCTGCTCGATGGAAATCGAAAATCAGGAAGTGCAGTACTCGGTTGAGAAGGTGGAGCCGGAAGAAATTCCACAATCGAATGGATCGGATTCAGCAGCTAGGGGAGGAATTGGACATTCTGCAACAACAGTGGGGGCCTAACACTGACAAGATAAAGGAGATAGGAAGATTACTTGATGATCTGAGGGCTCAGGAGGAAAGTTTTTGGTTGCAAAGGTCGCGGGTGAAGTGGTTACGTGAGGGTGATGCCAATACTCGTTTCTTTCACCAATCTACTGTTCAACGTCGGAGGAAGAATAATGTCCTTAAAATTAAGGATGGGGATTGTTGGGTGGAAGATCCGGGGAGAGTGCGTTTGCTGTTGGAGGACTACTTTATTCACTTATTCAATTCCGGGGGAGCGCGGGAGTGGGGGTCCATGCTGGATTGTATTGATCCGTGTGTTACTGGGGAGATGAACTGTTCTCTTTTGCAGCAGATCTCGGAACCTGAAATTAAAGAGGCGGTCTTTCAGATGGGTGATTTGAAGGCTCCTGGCCCTGATGGGTTCCCTGGGTTATTCTACCAGGCCTTTTGGGAGGCTGTCAAGGCTGATGTCACTTCGCTGATGAATGATTTAATGGTGGGTACTCTGAACCCGACCAGCTTAAACGCTACTCATATTGTTTTAATTCCCAAAGTGCCTCATCCGGAGCTGGTTACGCAATTCAGGCCTATCAGTCTCTGCAATTTTTCTTATAAGATCTTATCTAAAATCTTGGCGAATAGACTGAAGTCTCTGCTGCAGATGATCATTTCTCCTTCGCAGAACGCCTTTGTGGCTGGCAGGCACATACAGGAAAATATTGGGATTGCACATGAGATATTCCACTTTCTGAAGGGGAGGAAGGCGAAATGTAAGTTTGAGATGGGAATTAAACTCGATATGGAAAAAGCCTACGACAGGGTGGAGTGGGACTTCCTTGATGCCGTGATGGAAAGGATGGGTTTTAGTACCCTGTGGAGGCAAATTATTATGAGGTGTGTATCCTCGGTCAGTTTTGCGGTTCTTCTCAACGGACAGCCTGGAAGGCAGTTTACTCCTACTAGGGGGCTCAGACAGGGGGACCCCTTATCGCCGTATCTGTTCATTTTAGTCAGTGAGGTCCTTTCGCGATTGATTCAGGGAGCTGTGAACTCTAAGTCGCTGGAAGGGGTGCGGATCAGCTGTTCAGGTCCGGTTATTTCCCATCTGCTTTTTGCTGATGATACTCTTCTATTTCTGAGGGCTAATGAAAACAATTGTAGAATTTTAATTTCTCTCTTGGAGCGATACTGCCGTGCCTCGGGTCAGAAAGTAAATATCCAGAAATCGAGTGTGTTCTTTGGAGCTAATGTCCCTCGGCGGGTTGCTGGAAATCTTGGGAGGATGCTTGGGATGTCTGTGGTGGAAAATCCCGGAACTTATTTGGGGGTTCCGGCCTTATGGGGAAGATCGAAGAAACGGGGGTTGGCTTACATCAAAGGGAAAGTCTTGGGAAAAATTCAGGGTTGGAAGCAATGCTTCTTATCCATGGCCGGGAAAGAGGTTCTTATTAAAGCCGTGATTCAGGCACTTCCCTCTTATACGATGAGCATATTCAAATTTCCTGTGGCTGTTTGTAAGGAATTAGACGCTTTAATCGCCAATTTCTGGTGGGGTAGTTCGGGTGAGAAATACAAGACGCATTGGGTTTCCAGAGATGTTTTGGGTCTCCCCAAAAGCTTGGGTGGCTTGGGCTTTAAAAACTTCCAACAATTCAATGATGCTCTTTTGGCCAAGCAGTGTTGGAACCTTGTCAACAATCCGAATTCTCTGTGGGCTCGCTTGATTAAAACCCGTTATTTTCCCCATTGCACTTTCTGGGAGGCCAAGTTGGGTTGCACTGCCTCTTGGGCGTGGAGCAGTCTTCTCTCGGGTCGGGACTTGCTTTATGAAGGATCACACTGGCAGATTATGGCGGGGGCGGATGTTCGAGTTTGGGTGGACAAGTGGCTGCCCTCGTTACCGCTGGGTCACCCAACTCCGCTTGGGGTGGCTGCGGTGACTCTGCGCCTGAAGGTGAGCTCCCTATTTGATCACTCTAATCTCCGGTGGAATCTTGATTTTTTGGAAAATATTATCTCTGACGTGGATATGAAGGCTATTACCGACACTCCTATTGGGGACGTTCAGAGGAAGGACCGGTTGGTTTGGGGTGCTTGCAGAAACGGGAGGTACTCTGTTAAGTCCGGGTACTGGACTCGCCGCTCGTTCACTGACGTTTCGAGGGATCCTAGGCTGCCAGGAGCTCAATCGGTTCCGGAGGCGGTATGGAAGCTCATTTGGCGATTAAATGTTCCCCCAAAAATTAGGCATTTCCTTTGGCTTACCTTACATAATGCTCTCCCTACCAGCGACGCTCTGTTCAGGCGTCACTCCTCCAATTCCCCTACCTGCGCGCTGTGTCTTGGTGCGGATGAGACTGTTGAGCATATGTTCCTTAGCTGTCCGTGGGTGAGGGCTGTTTGGTTCGGTGGTCCTCTCTCCTACAAAATCGATAGTGTGGCTGTTCCCTCTTGGGTCCATTGGCTTAAGACCATTTTTGAGTCGAACTTTGGACCCCCGGCGTCCCGTAGGTGGGCTATCTCGTATGTGGCGACTACCTGCTGGTTTATTTGGAAGACTAGGTGTGCTTTTGTGTTTAACAAAACCCCCATAATTCCGGCTAAGGTCATTTTTGCTATTTCTGTGGCTGTGGACTCTTTTTTGCTTGCGGGTTGTGATATTCAGGTTGATGCGCATCCTGTTAGGGTGCCGGTGTGCCGGGGTGCGCGGTGGAGTCCTCCGCCTGATTCTTTTTCTAAGATCAATGTTGATGCAAGTTGGTCCCGTGATTCTCAGATGGGTTTTGCCGGGGTGGTTATTAGGGATTCTTTTGGGCATTTTGTGGCGGCTGTGAGGTATCCTATTTCGGCCCCTTGTGTGGCAGCGGCTGAGGCGCTGGCTCTTCTTCGGGGTTGCGAGCTTGGTGTTTCTTTAGGCATCAGCTCCGTTATTTTGGAATCGGATTCGAAGGAGGTTATCTCTTCTGTTCGGGATTCGCTTGATTTTGGCAGATGGGAGGCTTTTCCGTTCTTGGCTAGAGCTCTTCGGCTAAGTGGTGCCTTTCAGTTCTGTCGCTGGTCTTGGGTTCCAAGATCAGCCAATTTAGCCGCCGATGCTCTTGCGTCAGCTGGTTCTCTGGAGTTGTGCGATGTGGTCTGGGTTGAGAGGCCCCCTTCGTCGTTGGCTGGTGTGTTAAGAAACGATGGATTGCCTTGTCCTCATTAATCCTTTTGGTGGTGTATGGGGTGACCCTTTTACTAAGTAGAAGTGTCTGTTATTTTACCCTTTGCACTGTATGTCACTTTGGTTAGTCTGCCTTGTGCTTTGCCTTGGGTTGGCTTTCTGTTGTTTATTTGGCTATTTGCTGTGGAATGATATTTCCTCTTCTCCAAAAAAAAAAAAAAAACAGTCCCAAGGGTCAAAACTCATTTCTACTTTTCTCTTATATACTAATTAAAATGTTTAGAAATTAAAGGTATGTTTGGTATTATATTTGAATCTAACTTTTTATATTTAAAAAATATTATTCAAGTTTTAATAGTTAAAGGTAGGGGTGGTATTGGTACGATTACCATACCAAAACTCATGTACCAATTATCATACAAAACTTTTGGTATGACAAAATCTATTACCATTACCATATCAAACTTTTGGTATACCAAATTTTGGCATGCCAAATAGTTCAGTTGACATGGTATGGTAATGGTAATTACCACTTTGTTTTGGGCCATTCTTTTGGGCCAAAATTTGAGTTTTTTTCCAACCCAATTCAAGGCCCAAACGTGTTTTGGTCACTCCCTTTGGGTTTCTAAAACTTTTTTTATTTAATTATGAGAATTTTATAGAGATTTATTTAAGAAACAAGAAGTAAATAGATGGAAGAATTGCTAAAAGAACCTAATATCCCTAAAAAAAAGTACAAAGATTCTTAAATTCCATCTCTACATTCTTTAAAATTGTACAAAAATTAACTTGATAGACGAAGCTAGGGAGAAAGACATCCCAATTTGATGAAGGAGAAGATGAGATGGACTTCGGAGAGAGAGAGAGTCGCTGGAACTAGAACAGCAGAGATGAAATTGATGGCTAGATGAGTGAAAAGATGAAGAGTCGCAACGCAAAAAGGCTTATGTTTTTTTTGGGGAAAGTAGAGGTTAGAGGATGAGATGATTGGATAAATGACTAGAAAAAAAAATATAAAGTGCATATATAATGATAATAATACATAATTATATATAAATGAATAAATAAATAATATAATATAATATTAATAGTAGTGGTACGGTACGGTATACCATTGGTAATCGTTTTGAGTACCATTAGCGTACCAAAAATGTATGGTACGGTACAAATACCGTACCATTACCAATGGTACAAATTTTTTGGCACAACTTTGGCATGGTACGGTTGGTAATTCGGTTGGTATGACAATTTGGCAAAAAATTCCACCCCTAGTTAAAGGGAATTGTTATTAGTACTTCAAAAATCTCATTCTACACTTCAAACTTTCTATATTAGGAAAGAAAAATACATTTATGATGAGTGTAGAATGAGATTTTTGGAATGCTAATAACATTTCCCTAGATAAAAACTTGTTCTATCTCTATCATTTCTATCTGCCCTCCAGTCTTCTCTCCTGGTCACCTCCTATTTCTCTCTCCTCTCCCTCCTTTTTCTCTGTCTCTCCCTCCTCCAATCCTCTCCTATTTCTTTATCTTCTCTCTCCTGCTGTTAGTTCATCATGAGACAAGTACTGTACAAGCATCCACCAACATAATTTTTAAATAAGAAAACTAATGAAAAGTTAAAAAAAAAAATTTCTTTTAATGAAAAGTCATTTTTAAAGGTATAGTTAATAGTGTCAGGTAAAGATAAAAATGTGATTTTTCGTTAAAAATGAATAGTACCAAAAATGTTTCGTTGAAACTCCCTTTTTAAATAGCAACAATAACCAAAATAGCTGGCAACCAAGCCAGCATACTCAAAAAGATTTTATATGTATTCCTTCTATTCAAATTTCGACCTTACAAATAAATCCAGCTTATATTTTGATAACTGAATTGGGATCCCATTCTTCTCTTATTTTTACCTTTTCCTTATAATCTAAGAAATTTCTTAAAAAATTCCCAAGAGAATCAAGCTTTTAACTTTACTAGCACTGTCTAAAGAGGTGGCCTTCTTTAATTTTTCATCTGTCTAAATAAATAGCTAGCACTAATTGAAATTGTACAATATATATAATAATATTTGGGTAAGAAACTAATCTACCCTACTACTATAAATAAAGGTACAATGGGTAGATTTGGCATTCGTGTCGTATTTTTCGTATCCGTATTGTTTTCGTGACATATCCTATATCTTAGCGGGTCATGTCGTGTAACACTCAAATTAAAGTAAACGGGTAATATGACCGACCCGCAATCGACCCGTTAATATTATCAGGTAAATGAATCGACCTGTTACCTGTTAAAGAAAATATATTTTAAATTAATAAATAATGAAAATGAAAAACATAATTTGACCCAAAAAAAATGGAAAACATAATACTAAATTTGTATATGCATACCACATTGTCACATAAATATTACTACAAAACATAAAAAAGAATATTTGTTTTTCAAGTATTATATATCCCAAAATAAGAGCCTAATGTAAAAACATTAGTACATTACTACAAAATACCTAATGATCAAGGATATGCAAAATGAAGGGAGTTGTGTTTTAAGGTTGAGGAGCCTTGCATGTTTTTTACCATAAAACCCTTCAATTTTCATCAATCACCAAGGGAAATGGCATTCGAACTTTAACTTGATATATTGTCTTCAAGAGTTATATTGACGATGTTTTCACTAAGGTTTTTCACATTAGCACTCTTCCACATAACTAAGCATCAAAAACCAAATATTGTAAACCATTCAAATGTGTTTAGTATTTTTCAATTACTTAATATTTTTATTTTAATGTGTTTATTATTTTTAAATTACTTGATATTATTATTTTTAATGTGTTTTATAATTTTTTTAATCTGACTCTTTGCCTATAGTATACTATAAAAATAAATAAATAAATAATAAAACTCAATATTTTTAAATTTATATAGAAATGTAATACAATAATACATATTTAATATACAATATATACTTACACTATAACTATAGTATTCTATAGTAAGTTTTTTTACGTAGTTAAAAAAATTGAAATCATCAAATAATTTTTTTCTTAATGTGTCAAAACAAGTTACCCACATGTCACATTCGTGTAAACATGTTAAGGATCCATTATTAACGGGTTCTTATCGTGTGACCCGATAACAACCCGACTAGTTATCGTGTTGACTTGAAACTTATTATTTTTGTGTTGTTTACGCGTCGTGTTAACATGTTGTGTGAGAAATTGCTAGTTCTAACAAGGGGGGGTGGGGATGAGATAATACACCTTAGAATTCACCCAATTCTCTCTACATTTTGCCGCACATCCCTATCAATCTCTCTATAATTCTTCAGTCAAATAGCCCTACTCTTCCAGGGGAGTGATATCTTTTAATCATTCTTTCTATGATTAACTTATTATTTTATTGTGATATATTATTAAATTGATCTACATGTCATTGATTCAATTTAATGTTTATGTGTTGAACGTGATACAATGCATTGGAGATGAAATTCCGGCTTTCCGAGACGAATTTTCTACAAATACTAAGGCTTAATTTGTTTTCTGCCAATCAGGTTCTCCTAAAGTCTAGTTAGATATTTTCAACGACCATAACGCATGAAAACATTCCCCATGATGATGAACCCCCCACACTTATATATACCTTCTATATACATATATATATATATATATGTTCATGCATAACGCAATTTATAAAATCGCTATGTGGAATTTGTGAGTCAAAGAATCAAAAGAAAATAGAAGCAATTATGGTTTACGCTCGTTTGTTCCCATGAATGCCGAAAACAATCCAAGTACACTCCAAAGAGAAAAAGTATGTACTTTTGACACTCAATAAGCTTTTGATCTTTTGAGTATTCATTCTTATGATCCTAGTAGCGTATTATATGTGTTTATTGGCATAAATTCTAAAGGGTGTCAAACACACGCTCGTTTGATCACATAAATGCCGAAACTGCACTAAGCTGAGCTATTTGGCTGAGATGAGCCAGCTCCAGCTGGAGCAGCTGTCAGATGCACAAAACCACAACATTAGTTCGAGAACGACGTCATTCTGGCGTCCTAACTCACCTATGCACCTCTTCCCATCACACCGTGCCTATAGCAACCAACCATTCTTTGCTAGGCTGCCACGATCCTTCAGCCCAAGCCAGCTTTTTGGCACATTCTGCTTCTAGCCCACACCCAATTAGGTTGGGGCGCCTACGGCTACACCCCATTTTAGGCTATTTTCTAAAGGAAAACTAATGAAAATGGCTTGAAAAGTTTTAGTTTTAATAAAAAACCATGTTATAAGTTTTGTTTAATTATTAGTACAAAGCCCATATTAAAGCAGTCCAACTAAAAGTGGCCCAACTGTAATAAATTGTGTTTTGTCGCTTTTACCCCTAACTTTTTAGGTTGAGTTTTAAATTTGTTCATTTCGATTTTCTTGTTAAGCTGCTTTTTGCCGGGGCTGGTTGAAGGCTTTGAGAACCAGAATTTCGAATTCTTAACAATTTGAACGTGATAGTCGTTTCAACATTTGAAGTTCTGATCAAATTGAATGTGAGCGTTGCTTTAATCGTCCGTCATTATTCGTACTGTATTCGAGGTAATGTTTTTTTCCAGATTTTTGTCTTTAATGGAGTTCATCGTCTTTGATGGAGTTCATCGTTGTTTTCCGTCATATTCATAGTGTATTCGAGTTACTGTTTTTGAATTTTTCTTTGTCAGTGAAGTTTATCGTTTGTTTCTCCAGAAAATAAAGTTGAGATATGCATGTTATTCAATTTGTGTTTCTTTATTAAATTTGAGAACTGCATGTTATTTCAATTTCGTATTTATTTAGTTGATAATTGTATATCAGTTGCAGAAGGTTTTTTCTCGTTTCGAAGATACAGCGTTAGCTTTTGGTTCAGTTTTTCCAGATACAGTGTTTTTTTCAGTTCTTTTTTCCATAAACAGTTTTAGGTTTGTTCAGAGGTTCCAGAAACAGTGTTATGTTTTGGTTTGGGTTTTCCAGAAACAGTTTCATGTTTTGGTCCTTTTTTCCATAAACTGTTTTAGTTTTTGTTCACTTTTTCCAGAAACATTGTTATCTTTTTGGTTCGGGTTTCCAAAAACAGTTTTATGTTTTCGTTCTTTTTTCCATAAACAGTTTTTGTTTTTGTTCACTTTTTCCAGAAACATTGTTATCTTTTGGTTCTGGTTTCCAGAAATAATTTTATGTTTTCGTTCTTTTTTCCATAAACAGTTTTAGGTTTGTTCAGTTGTTCCAGAAACAGTGTTATCTTTTGGTTCCGGTTTTCCAGAAACAGTTTATGTTTTGGTTCTTTTTCCATAAACAATTTATGTTTTGGTTCTTTTTCCATAAACAGTTTATGTTTTAGTTCAGTTGTTCCAGATACAGTGTTGTCTTTTGGTTCCGGTTTTCCAGAAACAATGTTATCTTTTGGTTCTTTTTTCCATAAACAGTTTTTGTTTTTGTTCAGTTGTTCCAAAAACATTGTTATCTTTTGGTTATGGTTTCCAGAAACAGTTTATTGTTTTTGTTCTTTTTTCTATAAACAGTTTTAGGTTTGTTCAGTTGTTCCAGAAACAGTGTAATCTTTTGGTCCATAAACAGTTTTATTTTTTGTTCAATTGTTCCAGAAACATTGTTATCTTTTGGTTCTGGTTTCCAGAAACAGTTTTATGTTTTCGTTCTTTTTTCTATAAACAGTTTTAGGTTTGTTCAGTTGTTCCAAAAACAATGTTATCTTTTGGTTCTGGTTTTCCAGAAACAGTTTATGTTTTGGTTCTTTTTCCATAAACAGTTTTAGTTTTTGTTCAGTTGTTCCAGACACAGTGTTGTCTTTTGGTTCCGGTTTTCCAGACACAGTGTTATCTTTTGGTTCTTTTTTCCATAAACAGTTTTAGTTTTTGTTCAGTTGTTCCAGAATCAATGTTATTTTGTTGTTCATTTTTCAAATACAGTGTTAATGTTCTATATGTTTATTTAATATTGTGTATTGATATTTTTTTTGTTTTGTTTTATTTTGTGTTGTATAGTTATGGAGAATGGTAAACTAGCTCATTTACTTATGGTGGTTTATCAGTGATTAGTTCTATTTCATCAACGTGTACATTCGATCAGATTTGTGTTGATCTTTGCTCTAGGTTTAAAGGTTTGAGATTGGGTTGTTTTGAGTTGAGATATTCTTTGATCGAAGGTTCTACTTGTATATTGGATTGTGATGCCGATATTAAGAACATGTTAGTTCTTGGAGTTGTTGGAAAAACTCTGGTAGAAATATTGGTTTTAGATAAATGCGCAGGTGATCTAGTTGAGTTACCTATAGATAGTGTATCTTCTTCATGCTATACATCAGATTCTACAGCGCTTGTTAGTGAAAATTATCATCTAGGGAAGTATGGTTCTCATGGTATTCATAGCTACATGACTTCTGAATGTGTTGACCCTAAAAACTACCAAGCTTACATGGTGCGCAGGCCGAGTAACTAATAAGCTAACTAGGTCCTTCGGTGATGTGCGGGGCGTGCCAACTCGACGGCCGAGCTCGGCTGGTGAGTAAAATGTTGATGCTGCGTTGTATGCGCAGCTAACTTCTTCGATCTTACGATTACGGCCGAGGAAGGAACACGTCTCGGCCTTCAAGTTCTGGAGCCTGAAGACAAGGCTGCCAATCTTTGCGAAGTTCACGAATCGTTGGCGCCGGATTCGGTCACGGTGATTATATTCGTATAGGTATAACCACGCCGAATCGACACCAGAGTATAGGGACACAGTTACTCAAAACAGACGTACGTCTTAACGGTGAACGTGGTTCGGCCGTCAGAATGCCGAACTCTGAAACTAACCTGTGAATATCCAATCATAAAACAACTCGGCTTTCAATGTGTCGAGCCCAATAATTAGTAACACTTCACTTCGCCGAGAAGGCTGATGAGATGACCTCTGTCGATAAGAACTCGAAAGTCCTTCTCGACTGAGACTTGGATAGGTAACCAGTCGGCCTCGACACAGTGCTGCTTATCCAAACTGAAGGTACTCCACGATCGGCTGGTTCTACGGAGATAGTGCTGTTTATCTAAACTGAAGGTATCACCGGTTGCCTTCACAGTGCTGTTTATCCAAACTGAAGATGTGTTGGCGAAAAAGAAAATAAAATCTCAAGGTTGTTGAGAGGTTTCGCAAGAGCGAGAATTTGCGCAGGGCAGTTTGTGTGTTTTTGTTGGAGACCCTGAATGCTGCGCTCCTCCCTCTATTTATAGTAGTGCGAATACCCCTGATTGAATCAAAATCGTCTTTGGATAGGAATCCTCTTCCTAGTCCAACTCTTTCTTGGCCGATCCTGATCCAACTCTATCTCGGCCGATCCTAATCCCACTAGGACTTTGAACCTGCCTCCAATCGTGGGCTCGATTCACTTCTGTATCATAGCTTATTCGGGATTCCTTCTCCTAATAGGTCTCGGCCTCTATCACATCTTGTTGCTTATCCGCATCATTCCCTCGGCCCATGGCATCAGCCCATGGCATCAGCCCATGACATCAGCCCATAACGCCTCTGAGAAGACACTGGGCTGAAGGTGATCCTAGCTCGACCTAATATTATTTTGGGCCCAAACATTGCCCCCTCGCTTCTGAGGTCATCGACCTATAGCTCTTGGTCGAGTCCCGGTCTTGAAGAAGCAAAACGACATTCCTTCTCTCATATAGTAATCAATGGTCTGTCCTAGAAAATAATGCCACGCCCATTTATGAGAAATGATGTTTCTCTCGAATCCTTCCTAACCTTGCCACGCGTCAACCCTCGATCATCCCAATAGTCTGCAATCATTCTTTTGGACGCACGCAGCTGTCAAACCGTCTATTTGCATTAAATCCGCCGTCGCATGCAACCGTATGCCCTCAATCCGCGAGATATGCTTTTCATCTGCGAGATATTCGGTCATTTCACCTGGATTCTCTGAATTCTCATCATGGCACGCAACCATATTGATTGGTTCGTTTCAAAATTTGAAAACTAAACGATTGACCTTCCTGTGGAGCGCCTATAAATACCCATTCCTTTCTCATTCCAACTTTGCGCTTTCAAATTTCTGAAATCCTTCTCTCTCGAATCTAAAAAAAAAAAAGCCCATAACTCCTTTGAAGCACTCCCAACCCAGAAACCTACCCTTAAATTTCCTCTTTTTTTCAATGGCCTCCTTCATCTCTCAACTTTCTGAGGAATGCAACAAGTGCAAAGACCTTATCAACCACTGCGCCGTAAAAAATCTGCGCTTTGAGAGCGATTCAAGCGCTACCCATCAAATTCTTGGGCCTCTGTTCAAGAAACCAGTGCCCACACCCATTACTAACCTTCTGAGGGATCACTGCCTGACGCCCTTGCGCCAAGGGTTCGAATGGTCGAAGTGGGACATGTCGAAGCCTCAAGGAGCTTGGCCTTCAACTACTGCGACCTGGGCAGCTTGGGTTGACCGCATGGAAAAGTTCTTCGGCCGGGAGTGGAAAACTCTTGGGATTTACGATGCCATTAAACTCTCGACGGTGGAAATGGTCATAGACCGATAGCTTCTCATGGCGACCCTGAGTTTCTGGTGCTCGGCCACCAATACCATCGTTCTTCCCCTTGGTCCCATTGGCCCCACCATCCTCGATATTTCTGCAATCCTTGAGACGTCTCCTTCTGGTTTCCCAATCGATGCCGCCCTCTTCAGATGCTCGTCGAATTTCGACCTCAAGGAGCTGTTCGATGCTCGGGCCGTCGAAACACTGAGTCGAGACGGTCAAGAGCCCTCGAAGGATGAAGTCCAGAAGTTGCACAAGAACTTCTTCAACTACAGTACCCTTATCGTCCACTTTGCCGGCAGAGGGGAGGCAGTCTCCGCAAAGGGGAACATGAAGCTTTCCTGTTCTATTTGTACAACAAGTTCATTTGTTGTACCAAATCGAACAAATGCCTGGTCAAAAATATGCCTGTGGCCGAAACCCTAGCTAGCGGTCTCACCCTGGCGCTCAGCCCAGCTATTCTCGCCAACCTATTGCGCTGTTTGGCCGAAGCAACCATCCACAAGATCGACCCCCACCAGAATGGGCCTCTTTGGGTCTTTCAACTCTAGCTGCAGACCTACTTCACCACACTTCGGCCAGAAGTCCTCAAATTCTCTTCTACCGAAGCGATCGGCCTTCAACTGGCCACTCATCCTGCACTTCATCACCGGGCCGAAGAAGTTTTTAAATACTTCTTCGGCCTTGAAGACTTCTCCGACGACGAGTTTCTGATATGTCATAATCGGGAGCATCCTTCATCCATCAAGCTCCCAAGCTCGGCCTGGGATGATAACGAAGATGCTACCTTTCGTCAGAACTGGGGGTCGTTCATATTGGCACTCGACTTTCCTCTTGGCTGTGATGCCCGCCGGGCGAGTTGGGAAGTCTACCACCCACACTTCATGGCCAGACAGCTCGGGTACCTTCAAGGCTGCCCAGTGCCTTTACTTACTTCTCGTTCTCTTTTTAGTCGAGGACGACTCTTTGGTTCTTCAGAGAAGAAATGCCGAGACACCGAGAATGAGTTTCAAGAACGATGCAAGAAGTTCCGCCTCCGACCAACTGTTCCTGAATCCTTCAGTACTGACACCTTCGGTGACTGGTGGGAGGCGTACATCCAAGACTTCTTCGGTGTTTCGGTTGAAAACGTCGTTGGCAAAATCTTTGGGGATCGACCCAAAAGATTCCTTGCCCCCCAACCCAAAGAAAAAATCCAAGGTATTCGGCTATGTTTGTCTCTATTCTCCAGTCGTCCATTCGACTTTATTAACTGTATTTTGTCTTCTCAGGCGCTCGAATACCGAAACAGAAGGTTGTGATTGCTGTGGTCACGGCCAAGAAAAAATTGGCCCTCACCAAGAAAGCCGACGTCGCAGTGCGTACCCCGCCGAGCAAACGGCCTTGCCCAGAGGTCGAGGCGGCACATGAAGCTCCCCGTCCTTCAAAACGTGTCAAAAGGTTAGCGCAGAAAGGTCAACGGGAGGTTCAT
This sequence comes from Cotoneaster glaucophyllus, assembly GCA_036320875.1. Classification (NCBI taxonomy): domain Eukaryota; kingdom Viridiplantae; phylum Streptophyta; class Magnoliopsida; order Rosales; family Rosaceae; genus Cotoneaster; species Cotoneaster glaucophyllus. The sequence goes on from CM070062.1 coordinate 10,137,178, forward strand.
ATTATCTCCAGCCAAACAACGGAAGTGATTGTCCCTGACATCTCTCCTCCTGCTCTCATTGCCCAGGATCGTACAAAGGAGGGGCCAGTTTTGATTGGTCAAGCATCCCATGCTTGACCTATTCATGAAGCGGTCGAAACGGTTCCTGCCCTATCCATTAATGAAACGGCCACACCGATAGTTGCTCCGCTCACCAGTGAGACGGTCACACCAGTTGATGCTCCGCAGGTCGAGGATCTTGCAGTCTCTGTGCCAATCGTTGCCCCTACCCTGGAGGAAATCCACTCTTTGGTCGAGAAACAAACCTCAAAGCCTTCAAAGCGAACGGTGATCTCTTTGGAGGAGGTATGCATAACTTTGGGATGGGTACGAATATGCTGGCAAATTTTGTTTGGTCCTAACACACTTCATTGTTTTAGGATGACATGAACGAAGAAGTTCCTCTGGCGCAACGCCCTCGCCAAACTCGTCCAGCTAGACTCACAGTCACCGCTCCCCAACCACCAAGCAAAACAACCCAACCAGCTCATCCTGTCGTGGTCGAGGCGGGTGTGGCTATTCCAACCGGGGTGGATATGACTGCTCCGGTTGAAGCGAATGTGGCTAATCTGACCGAGGTGAACGCTGCTGCTCCAGTCGAGGTGAGCGCCGCTGTCCTGGAGATGGCCTCTCGCGCCGACCCAGAGGCGACGGCCGAGACCCCGATGCACCCACAAGATGTCGACCTCGGCATTCCACTTCAAGAAGTTACCTCGGCTTATGTAAGAATTCCTGTTACTTACTTTTAGTTCCGTCCTTTTCTTTTCAGAGTTCTGAACCGAGGATATACGAAATGCTAGGTGCCTTCCCATTCCTTTCATCAAAAATTCTACGCGCCGATGGGTGTTGCCTATATTTCTTGGCCACCTCAGTGGCCGTCGAATGTAGATAACCTTCATCGGCTGCGTGAATTGAGAAGCAGTCTCAAACACTGGGCTCGGCCTTTAAGCTCTCTGGGTTCAAGCAATGACCCAGCGGACATGGCCGAAGTCTCGTCTCGTCAGGTCTACAATTTCCTTCTTTTCTCATTGCTTTATAATTTGACTTATCATGATATTGTTTCTTTATGTAGTCTTCGTGGGAAGCCGAATTCGACGCTCTTGTTGCCGGCACGACCAAGAGGACAGCTGAGCCCTCGACTGCTACGACGCAAGATACGGTCAACCCAGACTCGTTCACCAAATTACAATAACTCCTATCCCTATCAGCCTCTCAAGTCCTCGAGCAAAGGCCTCGACTCCGTTGGGGCGTGCTTGAATGACCTTGCGGCCGACGGTCGTCTGAATAATGCCGCCGTTACTCGAGCGGCATCCCTCCTAGAACGGGCTCGGGAACACTTTGGCATTTTCGCGAGAGCTCTTCAAGCCGAGAACGACTGAAAGGTTGCCTCGGTTGCGCAAGAAGCTCTTCGTCCACAAGTTGAGGTGCTGATAGCCAAGAAAGAACAGTTGGCTGAGCTTGATCACCAAATTGCCGAACTCTAAAATCGACGGTCAGCATTTGCCTCCGAACTCGCAAAGGAGTTCTAGTCGAACAGATCCTACCTGACCGAATATGCAATCAATGGGAAGCGTGTCGACCGGCTAAGAATGGATAAAAGGAATCGGCAGGCGGAGGTCATCATGGGTGAAGTGAGGTGGTTAGAGCTGAAGGGTTTTCTTGAAACTGTTCTTCCTTCATCACCTTAGGGTTAATTTATTGTAAATCGAACGGCCTATCTTATCTGTATATTTTCGCGAACTTAATGAAAATTTGTTATTCTCGCATTTCCCAAGTGACTGGGTAGTACTTCTTTAGGAACTTTCCATTAATTGGTAATTTGTGAATTAAACCGGTTCGATCTTTGAGGTGATATGCCCCTTGCCGAGAACCTTGTGAATGATGAACGGCCTCTCCCAATTCGACGACCATTTGCCGAATCTAGGATCCTTAACTCTGACGGGTAATACAGTATGCCAGACTAACTCTCATTCGCCGAACGTTTTCTGTCTAACCCGTTGATTATAAGCTCGTTCGACAATCTTCTTTTGGGCCGCTAATAGGTTGCAAGCATCGAGCCGAGCTTCTTCTAGATGTTCTAACTCTTGTCTCATAGCCTGGCTGTACTCGGCACTGAACAAACTGCTCTGTTCTATTATTCGCAGCGAGTTTATACTTAATTCGACCGGCAACACTGCGTCATGTTCGTAAGTCAGGGCATACGACGTCATTCCAGTGGCGGATCGTGGTGAGGTTCGGTAAGCCCATAATGCTTCGTTTAGCTTTAGATGCCACATACCAGGCCTTTCCTTTACCATTTTCTCGAGAATATCGATCAAAACCTTGTTACTTGCCTCGGCTTGTCCGTTTGCCTGTGGGTAATATGGCGTAGATTGTTCCAGTCGAATATTTAATCTACCCGTATATTCCTTAAACCTGTCGGATGTGAAAATCGTGCCATTATCTGTTATGATCGTCTTTGGTACACCGAATCTCGTCACAATGTTCTCTTCCACGAATTTAGAGACTTCTTTGGACGTCAACTCAGCATATGATTTGGCTTCGACCCATTTAGTGAAGTAGTCTATCACCACCATGCATGTTTTGCTGCTCCAGAGGATAGTGTAATTTTGCCGATTACATCCATGGCCCATCCTCTAAACGGCCAAGGTTTAGTAACTGAATGTAGTGTCTCGGCTGGGACCCTTTGTATGGGCCCATGGATTTGGCACTGCACGCACCCTCAGGCGAACTCGATACAATCCTTCAACACGCTCGGCCAAAAATACCTGTGGTGGCGCAGCAACCATCGCATTTTTCGACCGGATTGATGGGCTCCACAAATCCCTTCGTGTACTTTCACGACTGTTTGAGCAGCCTCTCGTGGCCCCGAGGCACAAGAGCAATAGACCGTCTTCACCCTTTCGGTATAATTCGTTTTGGTACATGATGTAGTTCGTAGCATGCACCCTTGTCTTGCGATCATGTTTGCCACTTGGGTTATCAAGATGTTGCATAATTGGTTTCCTCCAATAATCTGGTAGTGCCTCGACCACACAAACATCCAGCGACTCTTCTCGTTCTAATAACGAAGGTAAGGACATTACGCGTGTCTGAATTACCTGGTCGCGGTGAAGGACTTGTTGATTAACTAGGGCCGGATATGACTGGCGTAGTGTGGGTATCATCTGGCCTACCTCAACCCCCAAGAGTTGTGCTCCGGAGGCCAGTTGAGCGAGTTCATCGGCGACAGTGTTTCGATTACGAGAAACATGACTAAATGTAATACCATCGAATGACTCGGCCAAGTAGCTGGCAGCCATGTGATAAGGTGCTAGAGTACAACTCATACAACGAAAAGCGCCACTGAGGTGGTTAATAACGAGTTCTGAATCGCCGAGGACGAGCATGCAAGACTCTCGTAACTCATGAAGAATGTCGAGGCCGATGACGAGGGCCTCGTATTCGGCCTGATTGTTGGTGCACGCAAAGTCAAGCTTGAGAGAAAAGTACCAACAGTGTTGTTGTGGAGATTGAATGACGATGCCCACACCGGCCGACGTTGAGGTACTAGAACCATCAAAATAAAGCATCCAGTAATTGTCATGTGCTTCCACCATGCCGATCTAGACGTCGGTTCCCCCAAAACCATAAGGGGAGGGGTGTTGAGCAAGAAAATCGGCGAGAGCTTGTCCTTTGACCGCTTTCTGGGGCACATATTGTAAACTAAATTCGGACAACGTCATCGTCCATTTCCCAATTCGGCCTTTGACTATTGGCCGAGTGAGCATATATAGGATGACGTCCGTTTGAGCAATAACTTGAGTAACCGATGGTAGCATGTAGTGCCGGAGTTTGGATGCGGCGAAAAATAAGGCCAAGCAAAGTTTCTCGACGGGGGAGTAATTGATCTCTGGTGAGTTGAGACTCCGGCTGAGATAGAAAACGGCTTGTTCTAGTCCGGCGTCATTGTCTTGGGCGAGGAGGCAGCTGATGGACTCCTCGGCCGCTGAAATGTACAGTTTTAGGGGTTTATCGCGCCGAGGGGTAACAAGGACAGGTGGTTTGGTAAGAGAGACTTTGATTTGCGTGAAAGCGGCTTGGTGTTCTTCACGCCATTCAAATTTGTCCGAGTCTTTCAACTTCAATAATGTGGAGAAAGCTTTCATCTTTCCTGCCGAATTCGCTATGAAACGTCGGAGAAAATTTATTTGGCCGAGCAAGGATTGAAGTTGCTTTTTGGTCATTGGAGGCGGAGCGTTAATGATCGCTCGAGCCTTGTTCTCGTCTATCTCGATGCCCCGGTGATGGACAAGAAAACCCAAGAAGTTGCCGACCGACACACCGAAGGCTCACTTTGCTGGGTTCATCTTGAGATGATGTCGACGCATCCGAAGGAAAACCTGCCGAAGATCGTCAAGATGCATTTGACGGCTCTTTGATTTTACCACCACATCGTCGATGTATACTTCTACGATTGTGCCAATTAGGTCATGAAAGATGGCGTTCATAGCGCGTTGATATGTGGCACCGGCATTTTTAAGGCCGAAAGGCCTGACTACCCATTCATAGGTGCCGAGTGCCCCTGGGTAACGAAAGGCAGTTTTATGAACATCGGTCTCGGCAATGAAGATCTGGTTATAACCAGCATGATCGTCCATGAAGGATAACATGGCGTGATTGGCTGCGGCGTCAATTAATAAATCTGAAATTGGCATCGGATATTCATCTTTGGGTGTTGCCAAATTCAGATTGCGAAAATCAATGCAAATACGAAGGGCGCCGCTTTTCTTAAGGACCGGAACAATATTCGCTAGCCATTCGACTTATCGGGCAGTCCGAATAAACTCGACGTTTAAAAGACGAACAAGTTCATCTTTTATGCCTAGTTGTACTTCGGTCGAGAATCGTCGAGGCGATTGACGAAAAGGTTTGCAACCAGGTTTGATACGTAATTCATGCTCAACAAGTGTTCGGTCGAGACCCGGCATCTCATGATAGCTCCAAGCGAAACAATCTTTAAATTCACGAAGTAACGTACAAAGCTCAGATTTGATAGGGGTAGGTAGCCTAATGAATAACGGCCGAGGATCTTCGACCTTTCCAACATTCATTTCCTCCAACGGGTCTTTAACTTGAGGCCGATTATCTTCGAGTTCGGCCGGAGCGGCTTGGATTTTATCGAGAGATAGAACATGATTGTTATCTCATTTGGCAAGGAACTCCACTAGGTTGACGCCAGATTGTGACTGTTGGGAAATGGCGTACCAATGAGCCAGCAGTCGTTCCATGGTCGATGAAACCGCGGCTCGGCGTCTAGCTTGGCTGGTGTCAAACATCAGAATCGGTGATAAAATTAGCCAACCTGAGTCTCGCCGAATCCTGATGAACAGTTTCGGCGCCAACCTCGATGGTTTTTTGGATCGAAGTTCGAGTCGGTCGTCCTTCATCATTGAACCCTTGTAGAGTAATGTAGCCAACGTGGTCGTCGTAGTATCGTGCTTGAATCATGTTGGCTTCAAAGGGTTGATTATCGGCCGGATGTACTACGATTGATTTACTGTCCCAATAGACAAGGACTTGATATAACGATGAAGGGATGCAGCTTGCTTGATGAATCCAATCTCGACCGAGCAATGCATTGTACTCGGTCTTCTAGTCGACTATGAAGAAGGCAGTCATGTGGTTACGACCTGCGATGCTTACTTCTAACGGGAGTACTCATTTTGTTTGGGATTTGTCCCTAACAAAGCTGCTCATGGTGATTCCTTATGGGATAAGCTCGTCGTTAGAGCGATGTAAGGCCTTCATGATGGTCACAGGCATGATATTGACAGTAGCCCCACAGTCGACGAAAATCTTGGAGATCGGATATCCTTCGATGTGGGCCGTGACGTACAATGGCTTTAGATTACGGAGGTTAGCCAATGACGGGCGAGGAAATAATTCGGTTAAAGCTGCTTTGAGTCTATCGTCTTTTGTCGTTGGTTCGACATCAGTGGTAATGATGAAGTCGACTTCGGTAGCTTCTTTGGCAACTACGTCGCCGTCTAAGAAACTTGGTTGGGAAATGCTAGACTGAAAATCGGCCGGCAACACGTGAACCATGCTGATTTCCATGTTGTCGAGGATCGAAGGTCCCATTGGGTTATGATCTCCGTCCTCTGGATCCTCGTCCTCTGGATCCTTGTCTTTTGGACTCTCTTCTTTTAGACTCTCTTCCTTTGGACTTGTGTGGAGTGTGTCCGCGTCGTCCGTCTGGACTAATACCAGAGCATGTTCTGGTGCGTCCACGAGGACTCTTTTTTTTCTGTTCATAGGTCTTTGGTTCCTTCGGAATTGGAATTGCGTCTAGGACTTGAGTCGTGAGACGAGCTTGTTCTTAATACATAATACGGGCATCCTTGATGTCCAGATAAGCATCTAATCGCGCGACGCGCACCGTCTCGTCGGCCGTAAGGCTGAAGAGGTAAACAGCTGAAAATACTTCAAAATGGTGGCGTAGATATTGAAGATCGTCCAGAGAAAAAGGAAGTTCAGTTGGGCCAACATCGGTATATGGGTCGACATCGAAGCCGAGAACTTGAGCTTCACGTATGTGTTGAAATCTAGCTTTTAACCCTAAATCCGAAGTCTTCTGAATAATTCATTCCGCATCTGGACAGGTCCGTACGAGGTCGATTGTATCTTGACATGCCTTCGGCAAACCGTATAGGTCATTAGCCGAATACTTTTTATGAAACTCACGCATGTACTGCAAAGCCTCTCCGAGGAATGGTGGGTGTACGTTTCGTCGGACCCTGATCAAAGGTGCCCGTACAGGTAATGGGGGAAGTTTATCCTCGGCCTCTTTCCTAAAATGCTCAAGACGCGCCTTCATTTCCCCAGGCCGAATAAGAAGCTTGATCCTCTTTTCGGCCTCTTCGAATATGGTTTCTAGAGCATGATCGGCCGACTGCTTTCCATGGATCGATTCTGTCATAATCGTCGGGGTTTGCCAGTTGTCCTCGTTGCCAATTTTGCCTTTCGGCTGCCACCTGGGGGCCGAATTGTCATGCGCTGTTCGTCGGCGGGCCAAGTAGTCTATTCTTTGACGCCGACGCTTCTGTGACTTGGACAGTGCAGTGTATACGCCTTTAGGCGAATGGTAAGTATACCAACACTGATCTCGTGGTTCAAGGGGTTTGAAGGTCTTATGATTTGCGGAAGAGCTCGAGTTGCTGGAATTGCGAGCATAATATTCTTCGTTGTAGAACGGTGCATCAAAGTCGAGGCGTCGCCTAGCTGAAGTTGGCGTGACATCTTACAGACCGAGCCTGTTGAAGACTGTATTCCGTGGGCTCGTGCCAGGAGTTTTTTGGGGTGTCATCGTGGCTGAGTGCCTATGTGGTGTTTCTGCTTGTTTCGGTCGTTCTCTTGGTTTGACCAAAACGTCTGTTTTGCACCGAGTACACAAGGTTTTAGATTCATTAGTTTCTTCGGAGCTAGAACTTGACATTGACTCGACGATGGCTGGTCCGACCAAATCTTGGGGCGGCGCATTCGAAAATAAATCGATTTTGAGCCGTGGTTGAGAGCTCTTTTTTGGGACGTGTCTCATCGAAACGAACTCGACCTTTCCTTTCCTTTTATCTCTAGGTAAATGAACATCTACCATGCTTACTGTCGCCGTAGGGAAAGGGTCATTGTCGACACCCATTTTCTTCTGTGGAAATTTTAGTTTTCCACTGTCGATCCAACTTTGGATGGCATCTTGAAACACGACACAGTTGTTTGTCGTGTGTTTGTTCGAATTATGATACTTGCAATATGTCCTTCCCTTCAGCTCTTCAGCCTTAGGAATGTTGTGCCCCGACCGAAGTTTTATAATCTTGGCAAGTAACAATTGGTCGAAAATGGCATCAGCCTTAGTAATATTGAATGTATACACTTTCGATATCTTCATGGCAGTTTCCTCAGACGTCGGCCGAACCTTGGTATCCTTAGGGTTGACGTGGGTCAATGCCTTGCATATATATGGCTTGTCGATTACTATCTCGGCCGCATCTATACTGGCGTATTCTTCAGGTTCCGCCGAGGCATAGTTAACCGTGGGATTTTTGTAGATAGTTCCTCGGGACGGGGATTTTGAGGCTTTCTCTTCACGGAGCAAATAGTCGTATTGCTCGACGTGCTGAGCTAACTCGTACATATTCGAAAGTTCGCCCCCAGGAATTTCTTCTTATATTCCACGTCCAAACCGTTCAATGCGAGTCTAACGAACTCGACTTCAGGTAGAGGTACTCGACACCAATTTCTGGCTAACTTAAACCTCGTAAGATAATCCATCAATGATTTGTCGGATGCTTGTGCCATTCTGGCCAACGAAGAGACCGACATTTCCATCCCTGGCCGATAAAACTGCTCGTGGAACTTCTCGACCAATTCTTCCCAACTCTGAATGGAATTCGGTGAGAGGTTTATGTACCATGTTAGTGAGAAGTTAAACAGTTGTAACTTATGGAAGTCACTATTAACATCTCCATACTGTGCAGTGAAGCGGGCAACATGTTCCAATGAGGACAGAGATGATTCCCCAGCAAAGAGGCTAAAGTCTGGAATTTTAAAGCCCTTGGGATATTCGAACTTCTCCACGTAAGCTGGATATGGATGGATAAACTTTGGGAATTTTGGCCCTTTCTTTAGGGCCGAATCGATCATTCTCTAGACTTCGACCGCGTCTATGGACGTTGTTTCTACACTTGGATCAAAGTCATCTATCCGGCTACTTGATCTACCTTTTTTGTCTAGATCAATCATTTTGAACCGAGCGGGTCCTGCATCAGCCGATAACACCGATATGGGATTATTTTTTGGAATAGACTGTCTGGATCGATCAAAATAGCCCATATTCTGAGTATTGCTAACTAACTCTTCAAGCAATCTCGTGTGCACGACGTTTTAACCACGCACTTCTTCGAGTATTCCTTTTATCTCTCGACTGAATGTCTATTCAACCTGTCGAGACTGCTCTTCGAGCCGTCGTCGAAGAAAAGATCTGGTTGGTGGATCGAAAATGTCATCACCTTCTTCATCACAGTCATCCACTATGCCTTCGATCACGGCTCCCTTTGTTACTTTTGCGAGGATCCCTGTATCTCGAGGTGGCTCACTGAAACTCGCCTCTCTTTCTTGTCGAGTCCCTTTTGATGCCTCAAGCGTGACGACAACAGTAGTCTGTGCCCGTGATGAACCTTCGAACCCGGGGTTCTGACTTGTATGGGTAGTGGTCGATTTTCCCATGATTGATTGATTTCTTTGTTACTGACCGTGTCTCAATGGTCATGAACTTCGTAGCTTTAGCAACAAGTCCCACTGGGCGTGCCAAAATGTTGACCCTAAAAACTACCAAGCCTACGTGGCGTGCAGATCGAGTAACTAATAAGCTAACTACGTCCTTCGGTGATGTGCGGGGCGTGCCAACTCGATGGCCGAGCTGGACCGGTGAGTTAAATGTTGATGTTGCGTTGTATGCGCGGCTAACTTCTTCGATCTTGCGATTGCGGCCGAGGAAGGAACACGTCTCGGTCTTCAAGTTCTGGAGCCTGAAGACAAGGCTGCCAATCTTTGCGAAGTTCACGAATCGTCGGCACCGGATTCGGTCACGGTTATTATATTCGTAAAGGTATAACCACGCCGAATCGACACCAGAGTATAGGGACACAGGTACTCAAAACAGACGTACGTCTTAACGGTGAACGTGGTTCGACCGTCGGAATGTCGAACTCTGAAACTAACCTGTGAATATCCAATCATAAAACAACTTGACGTTCTATGTGGCGAGCCCAATAATTAGTAACACCTCACTTCGCCGAGAAGGTTGATGAGATGACCTCTGTCGATAAGAACTCGAAAGTCCTTCTCGACCCAGACTTGGATAGTAACCAGTCGGCCTCGATGTAGTGCTATTTATCCAAACTGAAGGTACTCCGCGATCGGCTGGTTCTACGGCGATAGTGCTGTTTATCCAAACTGAAGGTATCACCGGTTGCCTTCATAGTGTTGTTTATCCAAACTGAAGATGTGTTGGCAAAAAAGAAAATAAAATCTCAAGGTTGTTGAGAGGTTTCGCAAGAGCGAGAATTTGCGCAGGGCAGTTTGTGTGTTTTTGTTGGAGACCCTGAATGCTGCGCTCCTCCCTCTATTTATAGTAGTGCGAATACACTTGATTGAATCAAAATCGTCTTTGGATAGGAATCCTCTTCCTAGTCCAACTCTTTCTTGGCCGATCCTGATCCAACTCTATCTCGGCCGATCCTAATCCCACTAGGACTTTGAACCAGCCTCCAATCGTGGGCTCGATTCACTTCCGTATCATAGCTTATCCGGGACTCCTTCTCCTAATAGGTCTCGGCCTCTATCACATCTTGTTGCTTATCCGCATCATTCCCTCGGCCCATGGCATCAGCCCACAACGCCTCTAAGAAGACACTGGGCCGAAGGTGATCCTAGCTCAACCCAATATTATTTTGGGCCCAAACAGAATGGGAAAACTATATTGAATCCGTGGGTCAAGTTTTTAAAGGAGGTTGTGCTGATTTTCGTGATAAGTTGTAGAAGTTCTCTGTTGAGTGTGGGTTTGAGTTGAAATATTTGAAGAACGATAAAAGTCGGATTAGCGCTGAGTGTTCCAGGAAAGAATCCAACGGTTGTCTTTGGCGTGTATATGCATCAAAGTGTCGATTAATGATTTTTTTGTTATTCGGAAATTGCACAATGTGCATACATGTAAGGGAATGATCTGAAAGAAGAAAAACAAAGTTGTTGGTCGGAAGTTTGTTGCTTCTGTCATTAAGGACAAGGTTCAGTCAAATCCACTTATCAAACCGAAGGAAATCATTTCAAACCTAAAACAATTTTACGGACTAGACATTGATTATTCTACTGCATACTTCGGTAAAGAGAAGGCTGTTTCTGAGCTAAATGGCAACGTTGTTGATTCTTACAAGTTGTTGCCTTGGTATATAGAATCTAACCTTGCAAGCAATCCCGGATCTGTGTTTGAGCTTGAAGTTGTACCAGAGTCCAACAGGTTTCTTCGATTGTTCGTCGCTTATGATGCATGGATCAAAGGATTCATGTTTTGTCGCCCAATGTTATTCATTGATGGCACATTCATCAAGAGCAAATACAAGGGCACACTTTTATCTTGTTGTGCAAAAAATGGCAATGATGGTGAGTTAATAGTCTGATTTTATATTTGATGTTATTTGTTCAGTTTTTGTATATGAGTTGCAGAAGATTTATTATCGTTATGAAGATACAGTGTTAGCTTGTGGTTCAGTTTTTCCAGATACAGTGTTTCGTTTTTCAATAAACAGTTGTAGTTTTTGTTCACTTTTCCAGAAACAGTGTTATCTTCTTGTTCAGGTTTTCCAGAAACACGTTTCTAGAAATAGTGTTAACTTTCCAGCGACAGTATTACACCTTATGGTATTTTATTCCTTTTCTGTTTTTGCAGAGATTTTCGAGGTTGCTTATGCTATTGTTGATTCAGAAACAATAGAAAATTGGAGATGGGTTTTGTCAATATTATCTCATATATTGAGGCGTCAAGAGAGGGTGAGCACATTTATGTCGGATAGACATGATGAAATTTTGAGGTGCATTCCTGAATTTTTCCCTGAATCTCCACATTCATACTGTCTTGTTCATTTAAAGCAGAATGTTAGTAGCTTATTTCCAAAGGGTGCTGGTGAGGGACTAAAGAAGAAGATGATGAATCTTTTAGCAAACTGTGCTTATGCATGCACTGCATCAGATTTTGATGATTGCATTGCTGAATTTATGGATAATGGGAGAGGGCATGTGAAGAATTTTATAGCTGATTTGCCTAAAGAGAACTATGCTATTGCTCACTTTCCGGGTAAGAGATGGGGATCAATGAGTAATGCACTTTCAGAGTCTTTTAATGCCATGGTGTCGAATAGCCGTTGTATGCTACTTATGGATCTTCTTGAAGACATTAGAGTTCGGCTGATGGTTAGCATGGCTGAGAAGAAATTATTCGGTCAAAATATTCATACAATTTTGTGTCCAAAGAAAGAAAATGAGCTGAAGTTGCTATTAAAAGAGGGCATGCATTGGCGGATTAGTCGTTCTAACATGGATGTTTTTGAAGTTAGGACGGAGTGGAATCGTTTTGTTGTTTGTTTGGATGATAGGACATGCTCTTGTGTTCAATGGCAGCACAATTGTTTCCCATATTCTCATGCATTGCAGGTGTTGCAGCATGATAATCGTGATGTATTTGAATATGTTGAAGATTACTGGAAGGCATCTTTTTATCGGGAAACTTATCAGTTATGAATCCAGTTTCAGATTTGGATAAGCCTAATGTTAATAATTTTACGAATGGTGTGAGGCCTCCTATTACTAAGGTTCCGTCTGGAAGGCCAAAGAAGATTAGGATTAAATCTGCTGGTGAAATTAGTCGGACGAAGAAGACTGTGACTTGTAGCAGATGTGGAGGTTCGGGACATAACAAAGTTTCATGCAAAGTTGTTATACAAGATGGTTGATTTTTTTTTTTTTAATAGATGGGAGCTACCTGTGATATGTAACCAATTTTATTATTTGGAGATTTCTTATTTGTTTTCAATTGATGCTTCAGATTATATAAGTTTTGGGTTATACAAATTTACTTCTTTCGGTGTTAGTTTGTTGTTCAGTTTTCCAGACACAGTGTTCGATTTTTGTTTAATTTTTCAGATACAGTGTTTGGTTTTAGTTTCTTTTCCAAAAACAGTATTGGTTTTATACAAATCAAAATGTTTGTGGAATCAAATTGTAATATGTGCCACTATTTTCTACAAAGTTACCAAATAATCACAGAGTTTGCTGGATTTTCTAGAGACAATGTTAGTTTTTCCAGAGACAGTGTTAGTTTTTCCAGTGACAGTGTTATTTTTCCAGCGACAGTGTTAGTTTTTCCAACGAAAATGTTAGTTTTTTGCAGGGACAATGTTATGTTTTTCCAACGACAGTGTTAGTTTTTCCAGCGACAGTTACGAATTCAAGTATTTCTAGAGACAGTGTTATGTTTTGGTTGACTTTCCAGAGATAATGTTAGTTTTACATAAGGGAAAAAACTGTTTCTGTTTGGAAATCATAATGTTAGTTTTAGTGTCCAGAAACATTTTTTTTTCTGGTCCAGTGTTAGTTTTTCGGAGAAAATTGCTTGTTTTGTTTTTTCCAGAAACATTGTTATGTTTTGGTTATTCCAGAAACAGTATTATGTTTTTGGTTATTTTCATCATAAACAGTGTTATGTTTTGGTTGACTTTCCACAGACATTGTTAGTTTTACATATGGGAAGAAATTGTTTCCAGAGACAATATATATTGAGTAGCATCAAACATGTTTGACAACAATATTTGTTTAACCATGGTAAAAAGGAAATCGTGAATGTTAAGAAGTACATTCAGTTGACAAAAATATTCTAATGCCCAATGCTTGTCAATTTCTGTGAGATTGTTTCGAAAGCGTCTTGTTCTTTTGTCCAGCTGTACTCATGATTCATCAAATCCTCTAGGATATCTTTCCATGCTTTTCAAACTTGATAATCTTGTATATGTTCTTGAATTTTCTGGTTCTTTGAGAGTTGGTCAATGAAGCTAAGCATGTATAAGCCGCAATCCAATCTAATTTACAAGCAAATTTAAGTTGTAATGAACATGAGTATTGAAGGCAAACAAAGTATGTGAGAGATAAGTAGTTCAAAAAGCATATTGTTGGTTTATGTATACAGAAAACAGAAACTATATATAGAAGTAAAATTGGTTTCAATTTTTTCACATACGCTGTTGGTTTCTGTTGCGCACATATTATGTCGTCATTGACTTGGAATTCAAAGTCACTTTTTATGGAATTGATTTTCTTCATTGTTTCTTGGTTTAAATCCTTAAGTTTTGAATTGCTTGTTGACTCCCTTGCCTTCTCAAGCCAATACTGAACAAAGTTCCCCTGCACAAAGTTATTATAGAATAATAATATACTTATTTGCAACATTTATGAGAGAGATTTGTGATTTTGGTTTTTTGGCTTACCACTATTGATGCATTTTCCCAGTAGCAATCACTTTCCAGATCTTCATCTTTTGAGTTTTGGCGAGCTGAATTGTAATGAATCATTTCTGTAGTTTTTGTGTCCAAAACTACCAAGGAGAAATGGTTGTAATGGAACAATGGGAAGAAAATCTTTGATACTTTTCCATATTGGTCCATCAGTTGGTTGTACAGCCTTTCCTTGTTTTGGACAATTTCTTGAATACTTTGTTCATTGATGTTGTTCTATTGGAAAAAAAATCATGTAAAATCATATCACAGTGTTTCTGCATCCAACTCATAATATGGCATATTGTTTCTAGAAAATAGCCAATTAGAAAGTACACTGTTTATGGATTCAGAACAAAGTTGCACACTGTTTATGGATTCAGAGCAAAATTGGCACATTGTTTGTTCAAAAGTATTACACAAACACACTGTTTTAAATTGTTTTCCGGCGACAGTGTTATTTTTCCAGCGACAGTTACAAATTCAAGTATTTACACAAATCGAGGACATTGTTTTCCAACGACAGTGTTAGTTTTCCAATGACAGTGTTAGTTTTCTTCCAGAGACAGTTACAGATACAAGTATTTACACAAATCAAGGCCATTGTTTTCCAGCGACAGTGTTAGTTTTTCCAGAGACAGTGTTCGTTTTTCCAGCGACAGTGTTAGATACAAGTATTTACACAAACGAAGGACATTGTTTTCCAGCGACAGTTAACAAAAAGTTGTTTTATTAAACATGCATTTAACAAAAAGTTCATACGAAGCAAAATTAGTTATATACTTACAAAGATTGTTGTAGAGACATAGAAGTTCTTTTGTTTTTCGATTTTTTCTTTCTCTCTTTTGAGGTAGCAGAAAGAGTCAACAATCTAAGTTGATATAGGTCCATTTGATATCAAACCAGGCAGGTCTTCTTTCAACACCATTATTCTTGAATACTTGAAATCTGTAGTTTCAGCAGTCCAGTATTGATCGCTGCAGGAAATTGCAGAAGGTTTAGTTATGTTATATTTATTTAGTGCTTATAAAGTTATGGGAGTTTGTAATCAAACATTAGTTAAGAGTAGTACTTAAATGTCTTCTGTTGAGTAGAATTGAATTATTTTCCTTTTTTCATCTGGTTCCAGCATCTTGTACACTTGAAGTTGTGTCCAGTTCACACCACTATATGTTAGATTTGTTGCTGGAAAGTCATCAGGTTGTGATGAATTCTCGTCTTTTAAATTCAGACTGAATGACGGAGTGCTTGGGAGGACTATATTTTTGCATTTGGTTGTTGTGTTTCTGGATCTTTGTTTTTTTATTGCACATCATTCTACTTAAGAGCATCATTTTGTTTCGGAGCTTGAATTTCTCTTCTTTCTGTTTTTCTTTTGCCACTGATGAAAGAATTTTCTCCTGCAGTCCTGCAGTTTTGTCATCATTCACCATGTTTTCTTGAATTTCTCCCTCGTTTGATTTTGAAACAGATTTGGCTCTTTCTTTTTTCTTCCTCTTTATCGATGTTGTTGGTTGCAGTGTTTCAAAGCTTTTCTTTTGCCTCTTTGTTCTGCATTTGCTATTTTCTTTAGGTTCTGTCTTTCTCTTGTGTTGCCTTTGCCTTTTTTCTGTGTATTTTGCATTGAGTCTCCAATGATATCTTCTTCGGTACTTCTTTCAATCTGCAGATGTATAGTTTCCTTCTTGGTGTATGCTATTCTTTCTACTTCTCCAATCATTCTCCTCTTTTGTGTACTTTTCGTTGTTTTCGATATCACTTTGACACTAGTTCTTGTTGAGTTTGGCACTTGTATAGTTATCTTAAGTGAAGCCATCTGCTAATATAGTTTTATTAGAATTCAACTTGAACATAAGCATATATCAATTAATATGAGTACACATTGTTTCTGAAAGTAACACAAAAAAGGAGCATTGTATCTGTAATTGTAAAAAAATTATATCACTGAATAAATTTTTATTTTTTTCCTATAATTGAAATAGAGTACACATTATGCATGAAATACTACTAAAATCACTATAATTTGATACTAAACAACACAATGGAGAAGAATAACACAATGTTTCTGCAACTGAAAAATGCAAAAGTTGTAGTTTATAATCACAGTGAAACATGCTCTAAGTAGATTTCGTACATTTCTTTTCTGAATTCAACACTTTTTCAACCAAATGGAAAATATATTTTCTAGATCCTTAACATTTAATGTCGGTTATGCAGATGATAAACGGTGATTAATTTCATGCATGTTATTTTGTATACGCTTGATTCAAGTAGATCTAACTTATGTATACAATATATGATATTCTTAAATTATTTGAGAAAATTTGTAAGAAATTCTTTACCTCTGTTTGTATACGCTCGATTCAAGTGAAGTCGATCACCGGAAGTTGCTCGCCGAAGTTGAAAATCTTATGATTTTCTGAAATCGAAGAATGAATATGGATGACTTAAGCTCAAGGAAGTTGAAAAGTGTGGGTTTTCAGGTTTTGGGTGCGAGAAAATTGTTCTTATGTTAAAATGATTTAAGTGGTGGCCTAATATTAGTATTATATTTTTATTTTTATTTTCGGTTTGTTAATGATAATTTGAATATTTTTCCAGAAACAGAAAACACTTGTTCCAGAAACAGTATCAGTATTATACGATGTTGATTTTGTTCATTTTTCCATAAACAGTTTTATTTCTTTTTTTTTTCCATAAACAGTTTTATTATGTTGTTCATTTTTTCTAGAAACAGTGTTACGTTTTGGTTCGGATTTTCCAGAGATAGTTTGATGTTTTGGCTTTTTTTTTTTTTTTTTTTTTTGCATAAATAGAGTTGTTTTGTAAGAATTTGTTACCTTTGTTTGTATATGCTTTGATTCAACTAAAGTCGATCAATGGAAGTTGCTCGAGGAGTAGAAAATCTTATGATTTTCTGAAATCGAAGAATTAGTATGGATGACTTTTGCTCAAGGAAGTTTAGAAGTGTGTGGGTTTTCAGTTTTTGCGAGCGTGAAAATGGTACATTTTCATTCTTATGCTAGAATGATGTAAGTCGCGGCCTAATATTAGTCTTATATTTTCCAGAAACAACGAACCCTTTTCCAGAAACAGTGCGAACCCTTTTCTAGAAACAGTATATGTTTCCAGAAATAGTGTATGTTCCAGAAACAGATTCCTACAACCTTTTGACAAAAAATAAAAAAAATGAACTAGACTATATAATTTGTAATTGTAATGACTGAGTAATTACAATGAAATATGGTCATCATCATCTCCAAAAAGTTCATCAATGTAACCATATTTACTAGCAACCTTTTTTTCTTCGAGCAACCTTTTAAGTCCGTTTGGATAACTGTGCTGATGATTGACCAAGATAGTTATAATTGAAGCCCTCTTCATAAATACTTCTTCCTTGTGAAAAGTGGATTGTATTGGTTTGCCTTCATGAATTTGGTTTGCAAAGTGAATGACAAATATGCCGCAATCCAATCTGCATGTTTTGCAAAACAAAGAAGTATGATAAATAAGGAAAGGAGATAAATTCAAGTATTTACACAAATAAACATTCTTTATGAATTCCAGAGACAGTGTTGGTTTTTCCAGAGACAATGTTAGTTTTCCAAAGGCAGTCTTAGTTTTTTCCAGCGACAGTTACGAATTCAAGTATTTACACAAATCAAAGACATTGTTTTCCAGCGACAATGTTAGTTTTTCTAGAGACAGTGTTAGTTTTTCCAGCGACAGTGTTAGTTTTTCCAGCAATAGTGTTAGTTTTCCAGAGACGGTGTTAGTTTTTCCAGAGACAGTTACAGATTCAAGTATTTACACAAATCAAGGACATTGTTTCTGGATTGCTCAGTGTTTATGAAAAAGAACTCAAATAATGACATGAAACTATATTTTTGTACTTACGAGTCTTCTCTTTGCTATGCACAAGTCAAGCATCTTTCAATCTCTGTTTTGATGGTTTGATCAGCTTTGAAATCCTTGTATAGTGCTTCTATTTTGTCCCTCTGTAAAATAGAAAATAATAATAATGAGATTTGATTTGTCTTTTTTTACCATAGTAGAATAGTTTGTAATTGATTTAAGTTTGTTTTCTTACCACTTGCACAACATGCTTAAAGTATATGCCTGTGGCGCCTTCTATCCTTGGTAGTTTGGAATTGTAGTGTGTCATTTTTCCATTTTTAATATCCCAAACTACCAGGGTGAAGTGGTAGTAATGCTTTATTAACATGAAGACCTTTCCCACTTTGTCAACATTCTCTTCCAAGAGTCTCTTCAATGTTCGATCAATATGCTGCTGGTCACTCTCCAATTTTGTTTTCTCCATGTCATTCTGAAACAATAACATAACCTTTTTTACTGTTTATGAAATTGACAAACAGAAATTTGTTGTAAATAAACTTGTTTACACTTACGAAGAGGAAGGAAGGAAGATATAGATTTTGCTCTTGTCCCATCTTTGCTTCATTTCTAACATGATGAAGAAGGACGCATCAATTATATTGGAGTCAATTGCACCATCGATGAACAATGTTTTCAAATCCGACTTCAGAACAACAAGCTCATGCGCCATGTTCTGTTTCTTTGGTTGCATCCAAAAATAATCCTTGTGTAAGAAAATTAAATGTTAAATATATATATATATCTATATATATATATATATATATAGATATAAGTTCATTGTTTATGGAATATGTACATTCTTTATGAATTTTAAGAAAATAAGCATTCTTTATGAATTTTACACAAATAAAGGACATTGTGTTTGGAAACAGTTATGTTTTTGTTCTTTTATTTTTCCAGAGACAGTGTTGGTTTTTCCAGAGGCAGTGTTGGTTTTTCCAGATACAGTGTTAGCTTTTCCAGCGACAATGTTAGTTTTCCAAAGACAGTGTTAGTTTTCCAGAGACAGTGTTGGTTTTTCCAGATGAAAATAATCATACTGTTTATGAAATATAAGTTGATAGTTAATGTTACCGAAAACTTACATGTCATTTTGTCTGTAATATTCCTTGATTTTCTCTCTTGTCTCCTCGTCAAGCAACCTGTAAGCTTGTGTTGCCGAATGGAGGTAACTGTCTTTATCAGTCTTTAAGCTCTTTGCATTTGTCTTCTTTGCAGGCTTCTCTTTTGTTTCTTTTGCAATTGTCTTTGCTTTTATTGCTTTTGGGTTCTGCTTTGTTTTGTCAACAATTGGCTTCACCTTTTCTTTGTCAAGCACTTTATTGTTCTTGTCAGTTTCGACCACTAGCTTCTTCTTTTCAATTTCTTGTTCTTCAAGTATCCGCTGCTCTTTCTCTCTTTCAATAATTGGTTCCATATTCTGCTCTGGCTGTGATATAACAATTGAAGGGCTTTCACTGTCACTAACAGCATATATATACTTGGCCTTCTTTTTTGGGATTTTCTGGACAGAGACATAGTCAAATTCAGCAAGAACGTTTGCTTTACGATCATTCATGGTTCGAATATTTCTGACCAAAGTTCTTGTCCGCTTTTTTTCTTCGGCATTTTCTTCTTGTCCATCTTTAGTGTCCTTGCCTTCTGGAGTAGCCATGGTATCTTCTAGATTGGCAGCTTCAACATATTGACTGTCCATTTGAACATCAATTGGAACTTGAACTTGGTTTTGTCCAGTGATCGATTCTGGTTGTTTTCCAATTTCTACATGCTCTGTTTCAACCTCTATTTGAACATGTTCCATTTGATCTTGAGGGATTTCTTCTTGACTCTTCATTTGATCATCAATTGGAACTTCTGGATCTTTTGTAGGATTTTCTTGTAACCTATTCTTCAAGATTCCAATTTCATTAAGAAGTAGATTCACTTTTCCTGAAGCTTTAGCGTTCTTCATCCGTAACTGTTGGATTTCAGCATCCATATCATTGATTTTCTTCTTGTTCAACTCTTTTTCTTTTTTAAGCTTTTCAATGTCTCTTTTGAGATTTCCAGTTGTTTGTCCAGAAACTACAGAAGCTGTTTGCAGATTATCAATTTTATGCATCATCATGTGCTTGACCACTATATACCTCATATGTTCCATGGCTGTACATTTTTGAATTTGGTTGAACATCTCATCGGTTATTGTTGTGTCAATACCGTGGATATGAGTTTGATAATCTGGATTGAGCTTAAGATATTCTTCACCATACAACTTGTCAAAATGTTCTTGGGCTTGATCAATAGTGTTGTACTCAGGTGCTTCATCTGTTTTACTTCTCTACGACATCTTTTGCAACAGGAGACCTCTTTCTTTTCCTTGTCACGGTATTTTCTTAAGCATTTCTTGAAGAATCCTCTACTTTCTCAGTAGTAGGATCAACAATTTGTACACAGTTACACAAGTATTATTTATTAATTCAAATTGTTAGTGTGCTACTGTTTATGGATTTTCAAAATGAAGTCTAATTACACAGCTTAAGGACTGTAAAACAACTGTTTCTACATTGTATAGTGCTAGAAAGTAAGTGATGGTTTCTGGAATATAAGTCACTGTTTCTGTAGGACTTGATTCCAGAGACAGTTAGTTTTTCCAGAGACAGTGTTAGTTTTTCCAGAGACAGTGTTAGTTTTTCCAGCGACAATGTTAGTTTTTCCAGCGACATTGTTAGTTTTTCCAGAGACAGTTACAGATTCAAGTATTTACACAAATCAAGGACATTGTTTTCCAGCGACAGTTAACAAAAAGTATGCAGATATCAAAGTTTCTGGATTATAAGTTACTGTTTCTGTTTATTAGTTTTTGCAGCGACAATGTTAGTTTTTCCAGCGACAGTGTTAGTTTTCCAGCGACAGTTACAGATTCAAGTATTTACACAAATCAAGGATATTGTTTTCCAGCGACAGTTAACAAAAAGTATGCAGATATGAAAGTTTTTGAATTATAAGTTACTGTTTCTGTTTATTGGTCATTACCTCAATATCTTCATCTTGGCCATGTTTTTGAGCACTTGTCTTCTTTCTTTTCGTTGGTGTTGTCTTTGTTTCACCAATTTTGGAAGGGACCACTCCTTTTTCAGTAGGAAGAATCACACTGACAATCTACACAGTCACACATTGGGTTGTTTATAGTTTTTTGAAAGTTGAATTGTTTCTAGAAATGTAAAATCTAAACATTATGTGAAAATGATTTTGATTATGGGATACCTCAATATCTTCAACTTTGACATCTCTGATTGCTTGGTGTATCATTGTTGTGTCCCATCTTCCTATCGCCAGAACCATGTTTTCTCTTGACCTTCAATTGTCGGAACAAGGTTTGATTTAAGACATAGCCAATACTGGACAAATTAAGAAAAGTGAGAATATTCAGTTTGAGAATCATAACAAAAATTTCATACTTTTAAAACTATAATTCTTATATTCTTACCAAAATAAGAACGGTGCAACCGCTGGTTGTTGATACATCCCCTATTTTCCTCTTCTTGGTTTGTGATTTGTCTATCATTTTGAAGAGGTAGTCTCTTACACCCTTGGCCCAATTATATCTGTTGATTTTGTCCAACCTCGCACAAATTTGCAGGAAGCTCCATGTGATGTATGAGCCAGAGTTTGCAAACAAGAGTGACTGGATGAGATGTGCACATATGATGGAAGCCGTATCTCTTGCACCTTGAGGATTTCGATAAACGAGTGATTTTTTATATGCTTGAAGAATGTATTTTTGTTTCACTCGTTCAACATTTTGAAAGTACTTCTCGATGAATCTATCCTCCTTACCAGATTTAGAGGATTTGTCGGTGTTTGGCAGTTCCACTTCATCATTGTTCAGTCCAAAGATTAGGGCAACATCATCAGGTGTTATCTCTCTTGCTTCACGATCTCCAAATCTGAACTTTTGCTCTTTGGGGTCGTAGCATTTTATAAACTTAATTAAGTCCGTATCGGACTTCTTCTTCCTTTTGGTGACAACAAGGAAGTGATCCATGTATAGTTTAATAAGACTCCAGAATGGTGTCTTTGCCAACTGTTCGCAAACATCTTTGCGTTCTTCAAGCATTGGCTTGTATGTTTCCATTGAGTCTGAAAACCCGGTCATATTGCACCGATATTGGAGATATGAAGTTCGATGTCTTCTCTTCTTCTCAGTTGAATATGGAGTTTTCTTCTCCTTCATGGTTTTTTTGCGTGCAAAAGTCTTCATTTTGATTTTCTTGTTTACCTGTATTTTTGTAAAAATGAACAAAGTTTTAGGAATTATAATCAACTGTTTAAGAAGAACAAGCAGAATATGGATTGAAGAAAACAGATAGTCAAAGGTCAAGTATTTACACAAATCAAGGACATTGTTCCTGGAAACAGTTATGTTTTGGTCCTTTTTTTTCCAGAGACAGTGTTAGTTTTGGTTTTTCCAGAGACAGTGTTGGTTTTTCCAGAGACAGTGTTGGTTCTTCCAGCGACAGTGTTGGTTTCCAGAGGCAGTGTTGATTTTTCCAGAGACAGTGTTGGTTTTTCCAAATACAGTGTTGGTTTTTCCAGAGACATTGTTTTCCAGATTCAAGTATTTACACAAATCAAGGACATTGTTTTCCAGAGACAGTGTTAGTTCTTCCAGCGACAGTGTTAGTTTTTCCAGCGACAGTGTTAGTTTTTCCAGCGACAATGTTGGTTTTTCCAGATACAGTGTTAGTTTTTCCAGAGACAGTTACAGATTCAAGTATTTACACAAAATCAAGGACATTGTTTTCCAGCGACAATGTTAGTTTTTCCAGAGACAGTTACAGATTCAAGTATTTACACAAATCAAGGACATTGTTTTCCAGAGACAGTGTTAGTTTTTCCAGCGACAGTGTTAGTTTTTCCAGCGACAGTGTTAGGTTTTCCAGACACAATGTTGGTTTTTCCAGAGACAGTTACGGATTCAAAACATAACATGTAGCATTGTTTTCTAAAAAAGTGGCAAAAAAATCATACTATTTCCTAGAAATCATACTATTTTCTAAAAAAGTTACCTCTTTTTTGCCCATTTGTTCTGACGATTGTTCTGGTGCATTTTGCACTTCTTTTTCTATGGTTTTTTCCGAAGGAGGTTGTGGTAAAATTTGGACTTTTGTTCCTCTGGTTTGTTCCGACGGAAGTTGTGGTAAACTTTGGACTTCCTTTTCTTCGGTTTGTTCCGACGGAGGTTCTGGTAAGTTTTGTACCACTTTTTCGCTGGTTTCTGCCATTGAACTTCTGTAAACTTGTTTCGCCAGCTTGGGTTCGATGAATGCTTTCTTTTCAACTGTGATTTGAACTTTGATTTTGATTGATTTTGAAATGGGGGAAATTTGATTCGCTAGGAACAACGGGGGTTATCGTGCTGGGGTTGAGGTTGGTGAAAAGTCAGGGGAAAATTGATTGCTATAGGGGTATTTACGAAATGTAATTTTGTAACGGGTTGGGCTTGTAAATTCGGCCCGTGGATAATAAGTTTTGGATGGTCTTTTATTAAACTTTGAGCCCTTTTGGTTAAATAACATTTTAAGATGGTTTTTGGTTAAATATTTGTTGGTCCAAGCCCTTTTCATTAAAGCTCGCATTTTCTAATCGTTTGGCTCTAAGCCATCTAAAGTGAATATGACCCGAACATCATTTTTTTTGCTTCTACGATCGACCTTTATTGAATTAATTATAAGTGACCATCAATCCATTAATTCAATAAGAAATCCAAAATTATTGGCCTGAAGTCCAATTTTTGGCATTAACGATTCAATATTTTGTTTCCTTTTCTTTGAATCGTTGACTCACTTTCGTAGTCCTGAAGCACTCACACTTGAGTTCCTGAAGCAACCCAAATTCACTACACTTTAATTGTATATTTTATTATGTGTTCTTACAAGTATCTCCTTTTATGAACCGAAATTTCATACTAAACTCGAACTTGTAGTTTTGAATTTAGTGCCTTTGAAATCCGAAGTTTTCATAAAAAAATACACACATGAAAACCCGAAATGTTTCATGTAAACCATGTCTTTGAACCCAAATGTTCTAATTAGATGCTTATGGAGTTGGAAGAACAAAATAGGAAAGTGGTGGAGGTTAAAGAAGCGGTGAAGATGAAGAAGGTTGTGATGGGTGTAGCTGGTGGGTATTGTCAAAGGTTTTGGTAGGAGGATGAGGGTGTTGACTTGGATGTGTTAGATATGCAGGAAGTTGAGCATTACTTGATTACATTAGAGGATGTGAGGAAGCAAGGTGGCTGCTAGGTTTCATGAGATGAGGATTTTGAATGGGACGTTGAACCTGTTGTACTTATATGCGCTAGCGGAAGCAAATTCTAACAAGGTACCAAATATCAACGGTGTAGGCGAAAGAAATAAACCATCTTAAAATAAGAACACAAGAGATTTAACGTGGTTTAACATAAAGCATACGTCCACAGGCGAATCATAGCGAGGAATTTCATTAAACAAATGGAGAGTACAAAAGAGTGTTTAACTCTCACAACCCAAATCCCACAAATTAGAATCTCTAAAGAAAACGAATAGATAACTCGAACAAATGAAGAAGATTCTCTTAAATTGCTCTCTAACTCACAAACTTCAAATTGATTCTCACAAATTGCCAAACGAATAAGCCATGAATTTGCCACTCCAACCAGTGACCTCCACCCAAAACTAACAGAGAAAAAAATTCTCTATACCACGGTGAGGCACACAAAATAAGCTAATCCTTAGGTCCTATTTAAAGTGCATAAGACTTAGGTTACAAGGAGAATCCTAATCCTAATTGGAAGTAAATCCAAATCCTAATCGACTAAGTAATTAACAAAATCTCTCTACCAAACAGGGAATCCAACCAAGAAGTCAAATCCAAACCCGAATGGGACACCGAAACAAAATAAGTAAAACAAACTTAATTTTTGTGTCATCCTAATTTTGAGCTGTAAAATACAACAGAACTTAAGTGCGCTGCCTCTGGTTCTAGTAGTTTATGGATTTGTCATCTGCCAATGATGACCAATGGTTTTGGTGGCCAAGATGGCCAATTTGGTGGTGGTTATCGTGGTTTTTGTTAGTTTATAATACTTTTGGTTATCTATTTTTTTTTTATTCAATTTTTTTTGCTGATCATGTGTATTATGTTTATGCAATAAAATGGTTGGGGTACTTTCTCTCCTGATATGGGTATGCTTTGAGCTATACTAATAAAAATTGAATAATACTTGCGACCCACTCATAAACCGTTTCAATTATGTCATAAATAAAAATGGTGACTCAAGTATCAACATTCATAAACATTATCGTTGGATCATGAATTTTTCTTGGGAGCTTTAACGAAAAGGGCTAGGGCAAAATTTATTTAATGAAAAACCACCCTAAACTATTATTTAATAAAAAGGGCTTAAATTTTAATCATAAGGACACAAAACTTTTATCTCAGGCCCTACAAAAACTATAAACACACGGGCTCAACAAAAAACCCAAACCGCATAACAATTAATATTCCAAAATTGCCCCTAACGGAGCCTAAACCAGGCCCGTTACCCGAAGTTGCAGTTACTAAAATTCATCATCCCTCCAATGCCGTTAATGTTCACCAACCCCTTCACACCGTACCAAAAAATGGAAACCTCCATTGCTTGAAACGTCAAGATATCAAAGCATTTTCAAGTTCGATTCAAGTTTTCAAACGATAATCTACACATCAAATCTGGAATTTCTCAACCTAAAAACGCCATTTGAAGGCGAAAAACTGAAAAAATTCGAATTGTATATTTGCAGATCGAAATCGGACACACATAGGTACGAACCTATAAATTCTGATATTCTTGATGATTTCTTACTTTAATTTACTAAATATGTACATTTTCATGTTTGAGATTCTAAAAAATGAATTATGTTTCCAGTTCAGAGTATTCTGATTCCAGTTCAGAGTATTCTGATTTGCATGCAAACGAATACGCACAAAAAAGGGAAATAAAAGCAACAAAGAAGAAACAGAGGTACGTACCACAAAAATTATGATATTCTCAGTGATTTAACAGTAATATGTAAGTTTGCATGCTTCAAATTCGTTGAATGAGCAATGTTTTCGCAAAATGGTATATTTTTACTTCACTTTGATAACTGCTATAACCTTTAAATAGTATTTTCTTGCTCTCATATGTTGGTTGCTTTGCTTAAATAACTTAAATATGATCAACATTCTATTCCAGTGGTGTTTTAGTTTAATAAACAGTGTTTACAAAATAATTCACAATTTTAAGTTTAATTAACAGTGTTTGCGAAATACTTTACAATTTGCTTCATTTGTAAATATAATTGAAATGTACGGAAATAGTATAATCTGGGATGCATTCACGAACTAGTATAAACATATATTAAGCTATTACACGAACTAGTGCGATTCTCTGTTAATAATTTGTACATTCAACAAACATTATAGTTTGATAAATAGTGTAGTTTTTTTTGTTTCTGTTTGATAAACAGTATGGATTCAAAATCAATGTAGTGTTTTAGTTCATTTTCTTAAATAGCATGCCCTATTCTGATGTAAATGCATCAATACTTCAGTATTTTAAGTTAAGTTTCGTAAGTACTTTGAGTT
The DNA here is from genome assembly GCA_036320875.1 of Cotoneaster glaucophyllus. Classification (NCBI taxonomy): domain Eukaryota; kingdom Viridiplantae; phylum Streptophyta; class Magnoliopsida; order Rosales; family Rosaceae; genus Cotoneaster; species Cotoneaster glaucophyllus. The sequence continues at coordinate 10,163,814 of CM070062.1, forward strand.
ATTTTGATTGATAAATAGTGTGGCCTAGTTGTGGATCCAGAATCAGTGTGGTTTTCTAGTTGTGATCTATTCAGATAGATCAATAAATAGTTCGGTTTGCTTTGGTAAAAAAGTATGGTTTTTTAGTTCAGTTTGATAAATAGTTCAGTTTGCTTTGGTAAAAAAGTGTGGTTTCTAGTTCACTTTGATAAATAGTTCAGTTTGCTTTGCTAAAACAGTGTGGTTTTCTAGTTCATTTTGATAAATAGTTCAGTTTGCTTTGGTAAAAAGGTGTGGTTTTTTAGTTCAGTTTGCTTTGGTAAAAAAATGTGTTTTTCTAGTTCACTTCGATAAATAGTGTGGTCTATACAAATATACAAATATTTTGATATAGGTACAAAAATAGTTGTAATAATTAAACTATGTTTATACTTACAGATGAACAGAACCAAGAAACCAAGAATGAAGACTTTTGCTGTAAACAGTCCATATAAGAAAAAGAATAAAAGACCTCCAACATCTTATGTGCAATATAGATGCAATGTTTTCGGGTTTGCAAATTCAATGCAATTTTACAAGTCAATGCTTCAACAACGCCATGATGTCTGCAATCATTTGGGCAAGACACCATTTTGGATTTTGATCAAGTTCTACATGGATGATGAAATCGTTGCAACGGAAAGCAAAAAGAAGTCATATATGGATCTGATCAAGATTATACAATGCTTTGACTCCAAGCAACAAAAGTTCAAATTCAAAGATCATGAGCCAAGAGGAATATCAAGTGAAGATGTTGCTCAAATCTTTGGATTAAACAACCAAGGAGTTGAACTACCAAACACAGACAAATCCACAAAGAACATGAAGGACAACTTTGTCAAAACATATTTCGCGAACAAAAAAATTGTGCAAAAAAAGGACATTCTTGAAGCGTACCAAAAATCAATCCAAGAAGAAACTCCTGAAGGGGCAAAAGCTACTGCTTCAATCATATGTGTGCATCTCCTACAATCCCTCTTATTTGCAACCTCCGGAACATACATCACATGGAGCTTCATAACAATTTGTGGGCCATTGGACCAAATCAGCAAATACAACTGGGCAAAATGAGTGAAGGACTACTTGTTCAAGATGATTAACAAATCAAAGAAAAAGAGGAAAAATGGAGATGAATCAGCAACAAAAAGCGGATGCACGATCCTTATTTTGGTAAGAAATAAGAACTATATTTTAAAAACATGAATCCACAAAGCAATAAGAGATATTCCAGTTGAACAAATTAAGGTAAAGACCGATAATAAAAGAATTTCAATCTACATTTCAACAAACAATATATTTTTGCACTTTACAATTTCATAACATAGTGATCTTTACAGTTTAAAGTTTTAGAAGTAGTGGCTTCATAATCATACAAAAATAGTTCAAATTTGAAGTTCAATAATAATTCAACTTTGCATTTGTACCAACAACGAAATCTGCATAATCTCTAATACAACAAATCCAGCAATAATGTCATTTATATAAAACAGAAATAGTGCCAAATCTAGCAATAGTGTCATTTATATAAAACATAAATAGTGTCAAATCCAGCAATAGTTTCTAAATTTCTTGAAGAGTTCATGTTTGCAGTCTAAAAGAAAAGTGCATTTCAATAAATAGTGATCTATCAATAATGTAATCATACAAAATCCAGAAAATAATGTCATACTACAAAATTGATAGTTTACAATTTCAGAAATAGTGTCATAATAATGATCTAGGAATAGTTTAGATTTCATATTGTATATATAGTTTCTCTTACATTTCTATAAACAGTAACATATATTACGCTATTACACGAACTAGTGTGATTCTCTTTTAATAATTTGTACATTCAGTAAATAGTTTGCATTTTTTATAGTTTAATAAACAGTGTTTACGAAACAATGACATTATTATGTAATTAAACAGCTATTTAATGTGTGACTGTGCAGATTGGTGGTTTTATTCCTTGTGTTGAACCAAATGACCATATTCCTGCTGCTATACCTTCTGAAGAACCAACAGAGGAGCATTCCAACATAAACCAAGAAGAAGATAATGCCATTCCTTCTCCTAAACAAAGAAATGAGTCTTCTAATAAAAAAGAAAAGAAGACAACAAGAAGGAAAAGGAAGAGAACTGAAGCTGAAGCTCAAGAAGATCATAGTATCACCATCAATGAAGCTCAGTTACAGTTTGATCAACTGTACATAGAAGAATTGATGAAACTTGATGCAATTTATCGAAAGGACATCATTGGGATTGATAACACATTAGGTGTGGAAGGTTTTGAAGAGTTTAATAGATGTGCGAGCATGGACCAAAAGAGGTGTCTAGTCCTCAGTCACATGATCATATATGCACTTGACAACCTACACACAGATTCAATTGTAACGAATCAAACAATTAGAGCACTCAACAGAAACATTGAAAAGCTTTTGCAAGAACGAAATGAGGACAACCAGAAGATTAATTCAATGAAATTTGAAATGAGACAATTGCAATTAAAGAACGCAACAGCTTCTATGAAAGTAAATAAACTTTTAGATGAAATTGGAAGTTTGAAGAAGCTACTAAAAAACCAACAAATAGTACCAGATCTAAATGCTTCAACCGAGGAAGATAAAAATTTCAAGGATCCAAATTTCAAGGATCCATAAAAAGAGGAACCACCTAAAGAAGATCCAGATAATGATGATCGAGTTGAAGAGCATACACATGATAAGGATACTGCTACCGATGATCTAGAACAAGGGCATGTAACTGATCATGATCTAGATGAAAATGAGGATGATCAAGAGCATGAAGGAAAAGACACTGCCACTGCAAAAGGGACATCTGAAGTTCAACAAGATGTTCAAATGTAGACTCCAACTAGTAAGGATCTTGAAGAGTAAGGAAAAGAAATTGCCAAGAAGAAGACGAGAACACTAATAAAAAATATACGAAAGAGGGATGATTGTAAACCAAATGTCGATCCACACTATGATTATATTCCCATCCAGAAATAAAAAAAAAAGGCCAAATACATCTATGCTGTGAGTGACAGTGAAAGCCCTTCAATTGTTCCATCACAAAGCCAACCATTGGAACCAATAATTGAGAAAGAAAAGGAGCAGCCAAAGGTTCAATCACCCTTGAATCCAATTGCTAAAGAAACAGCAAAGAAATATGCAAAGAAGACTGCAAAGAACCCTTCAAAGAAGCCAAAGCAAACAAAGGAAAATCTTGGCAACGGTATCATCTACCTGTATCAACAAGGACATACAAGTTACTTGAAGATGAGACAAAAGAAAAATTCAAGGAATATTACAGACGAGAAAATGTAAGTTTACATTATTAATCATAACTTAATACATGTGTATACACACACATATATATATATATATATATATATATAATACTTTTTATTTTCTTACACAGGGACTACTTCTGGATGCAACCAAGGCAAGGGTCCATGGCAACTGAGCTTGTTGTCCTAAAAACAGATCTGACATCATTGTTTCTCGATGGAGCAATCGATGCCAACATAATTGATGCTTCGTTCTACATAATGGCAGAAAACGAATAAAAAACATGGCAACAACAAAATCTGTATCTTCCTTCATTCATCTTTGTAAGTGCCAAACAGTTTTGTTTACAAAAATTTGTGTTTGTGCGATTTTATAAATATTTTGTAAATTTAATTAACTTTCATAAATAGTGTTTAGTGTTTTGGTTAAGTTCAAGAATTAGTGTTACTTATTAATTAAGATTAATAAATAAATGTGTATTGTTTGTTTAGAATGACATGGAGATAGAAAAAAACAAGAGTGATAAGGAGCATAGTGACCGAACATTGAAGACAGTCTTACAAGATAATGTGGATAAAGTTGGAAAGGTCTTCATACTGATCAAGCATTACTTCCACTTTAGCTTGGTAGTTTGGGACATTAAAGATGGAAAAATGACACACTACAATTCCAAACTACCGATGATACATGGGAATACAGACCAATACGTTTGATCATGTTGTGCAAGTGGTAAGAACAAAACCATAACTCAATTACAAACTATATTCTTATGCTGATAAGAAAAATCAAACTTCATAATACAATACTTTTAATGTTATTTTTATTTGTTTTGGCAGAGAGACAAACTAGAAGCAATTTACAAAGATTTCAAAGGTGACAACAACCTCACAATAGAAATTCAAAGATGCTAAACTTGTGCACAACAAAAGGAGGACTCGTAAGTACAAACAACAAGTTGATCTCTATATTTTTCAATCAAATTTATACATTCAAACACATAAGAAGAACCATGAAAATCATATATACAAACACAAACTCACACTTGAAAAATAGTTTGCAGTTTGCTGTTTAGACTTTGCAAAATAGTGTCATAATATACTTTCATAAATAGTTCCAGTTTGCAAAACAGTGTTACAAACAATGTTATAACCAGTTTGCAGTTTTGCATTTTGCAGTTTGCAAAATAGTATAACTTTAGAGTTTGCAAAATAATGTCATAAGAAGTTTCAGAAATAGTTAATTTTTCACTCTTTACACTTTACGAAACAGTATTACAAATCAACAAATAGTTCATTTTTTCCAGTAATTATACGTCATCTAACTACAAATATATGGAAATGAGACACAGAAAACAGAAAACAAAATCATTCTAGGAAAATATAGTTTAAATTTAGACTTTGCAAAATAATGTCATAATATAGTTTCAGTTTGCAAAACAATGTTACAAACAAGAAATAGTTCCATTTTTTTCAATACTTATCTGTGATCTAATTAAATTATATGCAAAATAAAACACAAAAAGAACAAAAAACAAAATCATTATGGGAAAAATATGGTATAAATTTACAGTATGCAAAATAGTGTCATGATCCAGTTTCAGAAATAATTTCATTTTTCACTTTTAATATGTCATTGAATGTTATAATATGATTTCAGTATCTGTCATACTTATTTGTTTTCCAAAAAAAAAAATGCAAATTCGATTGTGGCATATTTGTCATTCAATTTGCAAACCAAGTGCAAGAGGGCAAACCAATAGAAGCCACCTTTGAGAAAGAAGAAGTATTTGCCAAAAGAGCTCAAATTGCAACTATACTTGTGAATCACGAAAATAGTTATGCAAATGGACTGAAGAAGATACTTGAAGACAGAAGACGACAAAATAAACATGGTCAATATGATGACATTCCTAATGAGGATTTTATTACATTAGCATAAGTTTTACAAATTACATTTTATATCAATGTACGAATTACTTTATGACATCTACAACAATTTCATTACATTTTATATCATCAATTTCAAATTATATATTATACTCCAAAAGATTCCAAAAAATCAATTACTATCATTTTCGAAATATAAATTTGTTTCATCTATTATACAACACAATCAAATTAAATAAATACAACTACCATACAAAAAATTTATTCAAACTATAATTTTGATACAACTATTCAAAAAACAACCACATTTTATTAACCAAAGAATATACGTACCAATTTAGATAAATCTATGCAAAACAAAAAACTAGATAACTTAAACTGTTTCTGGAATACATGTACACACAATATTTGAAAAATGAAAAATAATAGCTATTTGTTGTGGACTATTTTATCTGACAAGGAGAGAGAGGTGCGGCAAAGGGAAGAGAAAGAGATTGGAGAATAGGCTTGAGGAATTGTGTGTTTATTCCCCAGTCCTTGTGCCTTTATTTATAGCAATAAGAAGGAGAGAAGATATTACTTCTTCCGCAAGTAATACAAGTTGTAATAGGAAAGGATAACTAGAATCAAATCTAATCTAGGATTTACACAATCACACTTAAACTAGGAATGTTTACAACACTCCCCCTTGAGTGTGTAAATACTCAAGGTAGATTCAGCATCATGCAGAAGTTGAGGAAGTTGACTCATCAACACTGATTCTAAGGAACAACGCTTATTCTCAATAAGGTAGGAACTTGCATAAATAGTAAGTCTCACTAAAAAACCCTAAGGCTATGGCAAAAACCCGTGTAGGGACAAAATCCGTAGTCTAAGGAAAAATGTGTGAGAAATGCAAAGTCAAAAGAAACGTCTAGATGACGTCATCAGGGATATAACCAGCCCAAGGTGGGTACCTCGTTAAAACCTAGTTAGGTAGCAAAAACCCAATGGAAAAAATGCTCCTAATCGTAGGGAAAAGAGTACATTAAGATCAAGCAAGTATCTACAGGATACTCCCCCTGAGTTTGACATAATTCCAAAGAGAAATAGCAAAGTTACAACTCAGAAATTTTACGCATACCAATTCCATGAACAAGCTTCTGAAACGTCGTCTTCGGCATTGATTTGGTGAAGAGGTCGGCCAGATTGTCTTGTGAACGGATTTGCGTGACTTCAATCTTCTGATGCTCTTGTTGTTAATGTGAAAAGAAAAACTTCGGCGCAATGTGCTTGGTGTTGTCTCCTTTGATGTAACCCTTCTTGAGCTGTTCGATGCATGTTGCGTTATCTTCAAAGATCGTCGTCGGGACATCAACGGTGGGATAAAGATCGCAGGAGCTTCAAATATGGCCACACTACTGCTCTCAACCAAAAGCATTCCCGAGTTGCTTCATGTAAGGCGAGAATTTCAGCATGGTTAGGCGAAGTGGCAACTAAGGTCTGTTTAGTTGACCTCCAAGAGATTGCGGTGCCTCCAACGGTAAAAACATAACCCGTTTGAGAGCGCGCCTTGTGCGGATCAGATAAGTATCTTGTGTCGGCATAACCAACAAGGCAGAAATCGACTCGAGAAGCATAGGGTACGACACCATTTGAGGATTCGTAGGGATAAAACAAGCCCAAATCCGTAGTACCCTTAAGGTAACGAAAGATGTCTTTCACACCAGTCCAGTGTCTGCGTGTAGGTGCATTACTGTATCTTGCCAAAAGATTAACAGCAAAGGAGATGTCGGGTCTAGTGCATTGAGATAAGTACAATAAAGTGTCTATTGCCCTTAGATAAGGAACTTCAGGCTCCAACATCTCTTCTTCATCCTCCTTCGGACGGAAGGGAACTCGTTTTGCATCTAGCGAACGAACGACCATAGGAGTACTCGAAGGCTTCGCTTTATCCTCATTAAAGCGGGGCAACACCTTATGGTTGTAGTTTGATTGATGTACTAGGATTCCATCCGAACAATGCTCTATCTCAAGACTGAGACAGTATCGAGTCTTACCTAGATCTTTCATCTCAAATTCCGACTTCAGGTGCGCGGCAGTTCTCGCTAGCTCTTCAGGAGTTCCGATGAGATTCATGTCATCGACATATATTGCAACAATCGCAAATCCAGAATGTGACTTCTTAATGAACACACAAGGGCATAGTTTGTTGTTCACATATCCCTGACTAGTCAAATACTCACTCAGACGGTTACACCACATTCTTCCGGATTGTTTCAAACCATAGAGTGAACGCCTCAGCCTAATCGAGAGCGTGATTCGGGGTTTGGAAATATTTGAGCCAGTCAAAGTAAGTCCTTCAGGAACTTTCATATAGATTTCCCTATCAAGATCCCCATGGAAATACGCGGTTACTACGTTCATCAGCTGCATATCTAGTTTTTCAGAAACTACCAAACTGATAAGGTAGCGGAAAGTAATCACATCCATAACAGGTGAATAAGTTTCGTCATAGTCAATCTCAGGGCGTTGTGAGAAGCCTTATGCAACAAGACGAGCTTTGTAACTCATAATTTCGTTCTTCTCATTTTGCTTCCGAATGAAAACCCACTTGTAGCCAACGGGCTTCACATGTGGAGGAGTAGGAGCTACAGATCCAAACACCTTATGTTTCACAAGTGAATCGAGTTCGACTTAGATTGCTTGTTTCCAGTTTGACCAATCAGTTCTACGTCGACATTCATCAATGGAACGCGGTTCAATGTCATCGCTCAACATGATCTCAGTAGCTACTGCAAATGTTAATACATCATTGACAATCATCTCATTTCTACGCCACACATCATGTAAGCTAGCATAATAGACCAAAATCTCACGATTCTCGGGAGGAGGATTCGTCTCTTCAAGGACGCTTCCATAATCTAGAATTTCCTCATGAGTTGGGTAGAATGAGTAAGCAATAGTCGGATTCACATGAGGCTCTTCAGGACCTTGTGTCGTGGATTTCCTCTTCTAGGGGTGTGAATCCTTTGAACCAAGAGGTCTGCCATGCTTTTGTGTAGGGGCAAATGATTGGCTAGCCGCTAATGTACGTGGATCACCAGAATTGGCATCCCGGACTTCCAGGAGGGCAGTCTGTCGTACATTTGGTACATCTATCTTTGCAGGTGTATTTGAAGCTGGAATATGTGATCTTGTCACGCGCGCTAGATCGGTGAAAGCATCTGGCATGCTCTGGAGATCTGAGCGGTGCAGGGATCTAAATGAGACAAAGTAGGAGTCGTCCACGATAATTCACGTCGTTCTTTAGGAAGGTTGACGTTCTTATCTCCCCCTAACGACGGGAAGATTGTCTCATAGAAGTGACAATCCGCGAAATGATCAGTAAACAGATCGTCTGTCAAAGATTCTAAGTAACGAACAATCGAAGGAGAATCATATCTGACATAGATTCCCATCCTTCCCTGAGGCCCTATTTTTGTACGTAAGGGCGGCGAGATCGGCACATATACCGCACAACCAAAAACACGCAGATGCGATATGTTTGGTTCATATCCGGTAACCAACTGAAGGGCACTAAATGGTTGTGTCACAACAAGCCTCAGGCGGACCAACTTTGCTGCGTGCAATATTGCATGGCCCCAAGCAGCGAACGGAAGCTTGGTACGTATAACCAACGAGCAATCATTTGTAAGGGCTTAATGAAAGCCTCTGCCAGGCCATTTTGGGTGTGAACATGGGGTACAGGATGTTCAACTTCAACCCCAACCGACATGCAATAGTCATCAAAAGTTTTAGATGTGAATTCTCCAGCATTATCCAATCGAATAGATTTGATCAGATAATCAGGGTGGTGAGCCCTGAGCTTGATAACCTCAGCCAATAGTTTGGAGAATGCAGTGTTCCTTGTGGACAACAAACACACGTGTGACCATCGTGTGGAAGCGTCAACCAAAACCATAAAGTATCTAAATGGTCCGCAGGGAGGGTGAATCGGTCCACAAATGTCCCCCTGAATCCTTTGTAGAAAAATGGGAGGATTCGAACGAATCTTGTGATAAGAAGGCTTGGTGATAAGTTTTCCCATCGAACATGTTTGACATGCGATTCCTTGGATCGAACCTAAACTTCGGGTTAGTGGATGCCTATGCGATGATTTGAGGATACGGCGCATCGCTATTCATCCAGGATGTCCCAAACGGTCATGCCAAAGTGTAATTTCGTGCGCGGTCCCAGTAGTAAGGCCGGCCACATAGTGGCATTCTATGGGGCGTATGGTCGTAGTATACAGACCACTCGGGATACACTCCATCTTCTCCAGAATACGCTTCTGGCCATATTCGTAGGAAGTTATGCACAAAAATTCAACTCCGTTTTCTACGTGGGTTTCGGTGTGGTAATTATTATCTCTAATATCCTTGAAACTTAGTAACGTTCTTCCAGAACGTGGTGAATAGAGTGCCTCAGCAATGGTCAAAATTGTACCATTTGGACAACAATATACGTGCCGTACTGTATCCTTCTATCAGGTTGGATGAGCCTGAAAGGGTTGTCAGAGGTTCATTCTTAGGTATGAAGTTAGTGAAATAGATGCGTTCACGCAAAACTGTGTGCGTGGTTGCACTATCTGTCAGACAACTAACTTTCCCACTAGTCATACCTAGAATGAAAAATTAATTTGAATCGGTCACATGGATAAAAGTTTATAAAAGCAATTATCAATTCAAAATAAATTCATTTATTCAAGGAAAAACTTAATATCCAAAACAAATCACCAACTAATAATCCAAAACATAAAGGAAAATTGTTCAAAAATCAACCAAAAACAAGGCAGGGTTCGGCCACTAGGTGGAATTCGGCCCCAATTGTCTTATTTCAACTTAAAATAAGTCTATGTCTAAGATTCTAATCTTCCATAGGGGTGGTATCCTCCTGAAAATCAGAAACCTCTATCTTTGTAGTCTCCAGGTCGTCCACTTGCATGAAGTTTGATTCAAACTTCTTACGACGAGAATGATATTCATCTACAACCTTCTTGGGAGCTCGGCAAACACTGGACCAATGGTCCTTTGAACCACAGCGATGACACATGTCCGCATCAATGGTTTCAGGTGCTTTGCCCTTATTCTTGAAGTTCGGGGCCTTGGGAGCGAGGTTTGAGAGCTTCTGGGCTTTGTTTCCTCCCTTGGATGAGCCTTGACTTTGCTGACCTTGGTGGGATGGCTTCTGGCCTCCCCTACCACACCTCTTTTGGCGTTTTGGGCATTGATTTGTGCTATAATGTGCTTTAGGCACAACAGTGGCCCCAGTAGGTCGAGCTTGATGATTCTTCATTAACAACTGGTTCTACTTTTCAGCAAGAAGTAGAATAGAGATCAAATTCGCGAACTTAGTGAACTTCTAAGCTCTATATTGTTGATGTTGGACAATATTAGAAACAAAGAAGGTCGAATAGGTCTTCTCCAAGAGATCATCTTCAGTCAAAGTTTCATTGTAAAACTTGAGAAGTGATCAGATTCAACAAACTTCAGAATTATATTCATTCACAGACTTAAAGTCTTGGAAGCGCAAATGCTGCCAGTCGTGTCTTGCTTCAGGCAAGAATATGTCCTTTTGGTGATCAAAACGATCAGCCAAAGCGACCCATAATCCACGTGGATCCTCCTCAGCAAGATACTCAGTTTGCATGGCATCATGAATATGTCTTCGGATGAAGATCATAGCGGTGGCTTATTCAGCTTCGCCAACAGGCTCGTCTGTTGCTTCTTTAATGGCACGACGCAAGTTCTTTGCAGTGAGATGGAGCTTCACATCTTGAACCCACTTGAGGTAGTTCCTTCCAGAGACCTCCAAAGCGGTGAAGTCGAGTTTGTTCAAATTCGACATGTTCCTATCACAAAATAGATGGACAAGATGTGGTTAGTATAATGGAGAAGAATTAATCCATTCACGTAGGAGTAGAACATACAGGTTCTAATAGACATGTATTGGTTGAATTTTGCATGAAAACTGCTGGTTTTTCATGGGTGATGTTTTTAAATGAAAAACTTCAGGTTTTCAAACAAGGCATGTTTATAAGAAACTTCAGGTTTCAAAATAATGATGAACTTCAGGTTCATATATTCCTGCAGGCAAACACAAATATATATATGCAAACAAATATGCAACAAGAATATGCAAAATAGAACTTTAGGTTTATAATTATAATTGAATTTTAATTATTTGGACTTCGGGCCAAAATAAAGTGTGGGAAAAAAGATATAAAACCCATTGGGCCTAAGATAATTAGGCGAATGAAATTCGAGGCCCAAAAGAATATATAAGCCTACGAGGTGGCTTAATAAAATGTCTGTGCTACCTAGGCCCAAAAAATTGGGCTAGGGGTCACGGGGTAGGGCTGCAGGCAAACCGAAAAAAAAATTATCTTTTTTTTTTTTTATTTTATTTTTATATTTATGCGGGCCGTGAGAAACAATTTGGGCTGTGACAGGGAGGGCCTAAGAGGATTTTTGGGTCACTGCAGGGGGCCCAAAAGAAAAACAGGCAGTGGAAGGGTCGTGGGTCACAAACCCAGTCGTGCTGGGTGTGTACAGCTGGGGAAGAACGCCGAGTTTTGGTTGACGGCGCCTCGTCAGGCGGTCGGCGTTGAGACAAGGATGCTCAGTACGAGTCCGTGGGTCGCCAAAAACCTCAAAATAAGAACGGACATTTGGAAAAATCTCAACATTCGGTGTGAAACCCTAGAAATTCGAATCGGGTTTATAGGAAAATTCCGATGAATCTCAGTCCAATTTTAGACGTAGGACGACTTTTGGTCGTCGGCGACATGAACCAAAGGTTCAAGGCAGTGGCTGCAGGCCATGCCGTGGTCGAGGACACCGTGAAAGATGTCGAGTTTTCTGGGTTTTGAGACTTGGAGCTTCTGGCTATGTGGGTTTGCTAGGGAGAAAGAGAGTTACAGGCTCTCGGCTTTGGCATAGTTCAACCGCAAGCTGCAGGCTTGGGCGAGTGCTCGAGGTCATGGGTTCGAAGAACCTAGGCCGTGATTCCCAATTTCGTTTTTTTTTTCAATTCAAAAATAAATCAATTTGATGCATATGCAAAACAATAATTTCAATGTGATGCATATACAAATATATTTGATGCAATTCATGGAAATTATCAAATTCACATAGTTCAACAATTATGATTATGAGGCATACACAATTTATGTAGAATCTAAAATTCGTAAAATATAAAGTTGGGTCATACATCATGGTGAATGTTCATGCTTATCAGGGCTGTAAAAATATCGAGTTAAAAGCCGTTGTTTTGAAAGAACCTGATTGTGTGATGATATGGATGAACTGGTTTGATGCAGAAAAATTCTTTGAACGTCAGATTCCTAAGCGCAGCGACAAGAGCGTGTTGATAACGTGTTGTGGCCTATTTTATCTGACAAGGAGAGAGAGGTGCGGCAAAGGGAAGATAGAGAGACCCAAATTTCCCATCCTTCACACATAATTTGCCCCCAGCAAAAATCATCATATCACACTCTCACACTAACTTCACATTCTCTCCCTAACACCAACTTCCATTTTCATGCACAAATAAGCCATTCATGATGAAGAAACTGCATGCACTATAAAAAAAAAAACCAGAAACCCAGCCCCCAGCACAAATCATCAATCCTCATTTTTCGATTTCATACATCATTCCAGTTCTTTCATGGATGAATTCACGCAAATTTCAACTTCGGTGAGCAACCTGGTCGCAGAAATACCCAGAAAATAGACAAAGGTAACAATCTTACAATTTTTCTCAACATATTTCACAAAATCATACGGTTCATTGTTTATATAACTAACATATACTGGAATCAAGCATATACAATAACATGCATCAACTTAAACAAAACCCAGATTATACTATTTCCGTTGATTTATTTTGTTATTTACTCTCAGTACGAATCCATCACAGATCCACCCAAAAAAGACTATTTACTAGCCAATCATTTAATATATAAACATACATTATGCTATTACACGAACTAGTGTGATTCTCTGTTTGTAATTTGTACACTTCAGTAAAATAGTTCACGATTTTGAAGTTTAATAAACAGTGTTTACGAAATAGTTTACAATTTGCTTCATTTTGTAAATAGAATTGAAATGTACGGAAATAGTATAATTTGGGATGCATTCACGAACTAGTATAAACATATATTACGCTATTACACGAACTAGTGTGATTCTCTGTTAATAATTTGTACATTCAGTAAATAGTTTGCGTTTTTTAAAGTTTAATAAACAGTGTTTACGAAACAGTTTACAAATTACTTCATTTATAAATAGAATTGCAATTTATCCAGATCTCACACATAATACACCTCCTATTGTACATTTTTATTTCTAACCAATATGCTTTCTGTAGGTAACTCAACCATAGAACCATCACATTTATCCATAACCAATATTTCTACAATGGATTTCCCAACAACATATTCATAACATTGGCATCACAATCTAACAGGCAAATAAGATCTTCATTCAAAACATATCACAACTCAAAACAACCAACTCTCAAACCTGGAACAAAGATCAATGCAAATCGGATTGAACATAGAAGTTGATGAAATAGAACTAACAACGGATAAACCACCATATGTAAACCAAGCTAGTTTACCATTCTCCAAAACTATTGAACAAAAACAAAGAAAACAAAACAATTCAAATCAATACACAATTTTTTATGCACATAACAATAAACAACAACAAAATCTAAAAACAACAATTGTTTATTAATCTGTTGCAAATCTAAATTCCAATCTTTGTAAAACAAATCAGTACCTATTAGTTAAACAATATGCATATAAAGTGAAAAAAAATAACACTATTTATAAAACACAACAATCACAAAAATAAAAAAGTAAACTGAAATATCCACTGTTTTGTAAAAAAAGAACACTATTTCTGAAAAATGTTAACAACATCAAATGTGATGAACACCCATTAGTTAAACAATATATATATAAAGTGAGCAAAAATAACACTATTTATAAAACACAACAATAATAAAAAAATAAAAAAAGTAAACTGAAATATCCACTATTTCGTAATAAAAAGAAAACACTATTTTTGAAAAATGTTAACAACATCAAATGCGATGAACACAAATTAATTTATAATAAATTTCTGAAAAACGAAAACAAAATCAAGATAAACAACATACAATATAAACAAAACAAAAAATAAAAAACAAATCAAATCAAAACTTACCTGAGATTCTTCGAAATAAGAAACTCCTAATTGAAAATTTCACAAACTGGAATCAATCTGCTAATCTAAAAATAAATCAACAAAAATATATAAGTCAAATAAAAAGCTAAGCATATTACATGCAAAACAAATAAAATAAAAAATAAAAAACAACAACAACAACAACAAAATCGAATTCAAAACTGCAAAAACAATGTCGATTACCTCCAAACGAAAATCTAACCAAATATGAAAGACGATCACTCCAGTGAAAATATTCAAGCACAACAAACAACACCGATGACAAGGATTCGATAGAATATTAAAATATGCAACCACTGTGAATCTGTTATGAAACAAAGGTTTATTTCGGAAAAATTCCCCTAACAGGGTCGAAGAACAACAGCAATCACGATTTCAAAATGCGCTCTCAACATTCGTCGGCAAGCATTACTCAAACCACTCAACCAGATTCGGAAAAAATTGAAGAACTCTCTGCAACTGTTCTGCAAAAATTAAAATTCAATTAGTTTATGGGTTCGACTAACTCCAAACTAACGAATCTAACATAATAGTTAAGTTAGGTTAACCAAATCCGTTAGGGGTAAATTTGTTTGGGCTATTTTATTTTGGGCTGATATAAAAATGGGCTTTGTACTAACCATTAAATAAACTTCCAATGTGGTTTTTGGTTAAAAGTTAAAGTTTTCAAGCCCTTTTGGTTAGTTTTCCTATTTTTCTTTGACCTTTTCAATTTGCAGTCGAAAGGAAGTTTTGTTGGTTTTATCACATACTACTTCCTCTCGTCTTTAGATATGCAAGGCAACAAATTAATATTGATAATTCTAAGGGATGTCATCTGTTTTATCACATATCAATATTGTCAATGCAAATTTCCGCTATCTTCAATCTTGACGAAAATGCACATGCAAAACAATCAACACCTTTGATCAAAGACCTAATCCTGAAAAGAGTAAGTGTTTAGGGCTTTTTAGGGTAGCAAAAGCTTACAAAAATTTGGTAGAGATTGTGGTATTTATAGGAGGAGGGGTCGGCCATGGTGTTAGGGTTTTACCATATACATGGCGGCATCCTATTGGCCAAAGGTTTATGATGAGAATGTTCTCCATATATTAAATAGGAAATAATATCTTGAGATAATGGTGTAAATATCCCTAATTGATTTAAATAGGGATTACTTACTTGAATGAAGTCAATCTTCAATTCGGAATGTATTAAAGATAGAATTTGAGTAATTAATCCTTATCTTTAATGCTTTGACTTTTCCTAGTCATGGGCAGTCGTATTCAGCTACTTGGACCTTCAGGGGTAATGAGCTGTGTGTGCGCATCGAAGAAGCTTGCCCATCTAATGATGACAATCTTATCTTTCTTGAGCAAAAGTCCATGTGTCATCTCTAGGATTTTTGGGATTATTTTAGGCTCCACAACTATTATCACTACGGTGCAAGAAGAAACCAAAGTAGGTAAAGAGCATAAGCAAACATGTTACATAAACAATATGAAAGTTCACACATAAAACCAAGAATCCCCATCATTCCCTTATTCACAATTTTCCTCCGAGCCCTGGCTAAATCTTAGAGAAGAATTCTTCTTCTCGTAAATTGCTCCGAAAACAAGCTCTTATTGCCATTATGCGTATAAGTTTCTCAAGTTCTCATCCACTCTAATTTCTGCAATTTCTCTTTTGCTATCGATTTTAGTGTCCCAAGTTCTTAGCCTTGAGGTTGTGGACTCCACAACTACACAAATTCTCTTTTCTTTTTTTTTGAAACTCACAAATTCTCTTTATAACTGAATCGAAGACATAAAAAATTAAGAGTTTACCCATCATACATTTATTAACAGACGGCCCTTTTTGGTCCCATTTAAATATTGTATAGTCGTGACCTACTAGTATGGGTCTCCTACAAAAGGCCCACAAGAATAATGGCTACCAGCACCACAACACCAACCCAAGAGGCTCTAGCACTGAGCGGTACACCTTGAGAGGCCGAAAGCACCACGACCAAAATGCTCGGTTCATTGACCTCATCAATATTTATTACTGACCATCGAAGAGGAACCCTCAGCTTAATCACTTTTTGGCCGGTTGAACCAAGCTTCTGAATTTGACAACTTTTCGACAAGAGGTTTCAGGGAACAGGTCTAGTCAGACGTCAACTCTATGCATGTCGATCATCAACAAGGAAGATAGCCTATAGTAAGACCTAGCGAGCAACTATGGGGAACAGTCGGTCTGACAAGCTCTCCGACCACTTGAGTTGACAAATGAATTTGACAACTTTCGAGCGGATTATCCCAAGCTGTAGACATATTCAAACATCAATTTTGCGCCATGTGTCGACCACCATGGAAGATAGCTTGTGGAACCCTCACCTACAGGCCACTTGCTCACTTAGGATATTTTCTTGAGCTCTTTGTTGTTATCATCATCTAGTGCGCCTCACAAGACACATTGGGTAGTGCACAACACAAAACACATTTAGATGAGCCACTCACTTTGAGGTCCATATATACTTCAATTATATGGATATTGAGTCTTTCTTCACATATTGATTACAATTTTTTTTTTTGGTCGGTATATTGATTACAATTATACACTAGCCATAGGTAATGTCTTAGGTCCATTTATCACCTTGTAGAGCAACTTGAGATTTTGGTTGCATGTTTGAACTTGCGATTCATACTTTTGAAATTTCGGTATCTACATACACGTAAAGGACAAAATGGTCCAATAAAATGGATACCTTTGAATGGAACCAAGCCAATGCATTCGAGGTTTATGACTGCATCTTATTTTTCAATATCAATTATAGGCAGGAGAAACAGAGGGAAGCAAGAAGATAGAAAATTAGAGACATAATAGAAGACGATGATGAACTTCGACATGTGAAGTCGTTTATTTATAATGAGGGGATACAACAAGTATTAGAGAAACTGAGATCCAAATTGCCACACATAAACATTAAAAGGCAACACTAAATATGAAAATAAGATAAATCCCTGGTCCTTAAACTCATATTTGATAGTCCATGAAACGGGACCAAACCTGTTCCGCCTTCTGTAGCAAGTCATTCACCATGTTGGAGCGCCTCCTTAAACAATCTCTCAAAATTATTGTACGATGATCCTACAACATCGGTAGCGTCAACAGCTTTTTTCTTCCATTCCTTTGCCTTTTCCCTCTTCTTCATCCCTCCTTCTCCTTCCAGCATTTCCTTCACAAGTGCTTCAATTTCGTCGCGCTTCACTTCGGTGCTCACCTCCATTCCAATCTCCCACGTAGTCCATGAGTACCGACAATTCGTTTGTTGCTCCGCAAAGAAAGGCCAGCAAATTACAGGCACACCGTGAGATATACTTTCAATGGTAGAGTTCCAACCACTGTGTGTTAGTAAAACCCCAACAGATGGATGAGCTAACACTTGGTCCTGTGCACACCAACCGGCAATATAACCCCTATCCTTAATCTCCTCAAAAAATTCATCGGGTAAAATTGGTGAGTCACCCTTTACCACGTCAGCCCTAACTATCCATAAAAATGGGTGCTTGCTATTTGCCAACCCCCATGCAAACTCGATCAAATGTTGGTTTGTCATCATCTTTACGCTGCCATAATTTACGTACACAACTGAATTGGGTTTCTTTTTATCAAGCCATTCAAAACATTTTGTGTCTTCTTTCCATAAGCTTGAGTTAAGTGACTTGCTTTCGGGGAAATGCCTACCTAGCAAAGTAAGGGGGCCGATGGTGTAAATGTTGGGGAACATTGTCGATATTACCTCTAACACTGTGTGTTCGAATTCGTCAAATGTGTTGAAGAGGATTGCAGAAGAGTTCAAACAGTTTCGTGCTTCGGAACCCAAGTAATTAAACATTATGTCGTTGAGATCAGTAACTCTAATGAAACTATGGATTTCCTTGTGTCGAATATTTCTTATGCCTGGGATCCAATCAATTGGTGTATCGAGTGTGCCATCATGCATGAAATTCTCATCTGAAATGCATGGAATAAGGTGAAGCATGTGTGATGATAGATAACAAAAATAAAAAAATATTCACACACTTAGTGTTGGCATATGCTAATTCCATTTGACAGATCCAAAAGGTCAAAATGCAAATTTCCTTCTCTTTCACATCTTTAATTACAAACGCTGATTGCGGGCAAAATTAAACCCATTGACATACTCTATCTGGCAACCTGTTTATTAGATTGGACCGCTTTTATTAGTAGTCTGATGTGATACTGGACTAGATCTAAAAGCAATGGAAAACACGACTTGTACCTATAAGCAGTATGAATTAATAATAGAGAAATTAGGTTCACATTCTTCTTTTTGCTACTTCATTGATTAAAATCTTATTATTTTCAATTTTTGATCAAGGTCCATGGGTATTAATAACATCATTAATTATTTAAATAATAAAATATTTTTATTTTTAAATATATTCCTTTAGTGTTAAAAATGTTACAATTAGTATATTTATATTTATGGCTAAATTTTTATAATATATTTTTATTTTTAGTTTGTACCTATTTTTAATTTGCAAATATTTTTTAATTTGTACCAATTTTCTTTTCATTTTTAATTTGTACCCATATATTAGTTTCTTTTTGTGCCCATATTTTTTTAAAGTTATATTTGTGTTTGTACCCATGTGTATATCGTCACATGACATTGTATATTTAATCAATGATATAAAAATTACATATGGTATATTTATGTTTTATGCCTAAACTTTGTATCATAAATTTATTTTTTTAGTTTGTACCCAATTTTAATTCGCAACATTTTTTTTTTAAATTTGTAGTATTTTCTTTTTAGTTTTATTTTGTACCCATGTATTAATTTCTTTTAGCGTCTATATTTTTTTTTAAATTCATTTGTACTCATAATTTTTTAATCTTTATCTGTACCCTAATTTATTTATAATGTACCCATTCTTCTTTATTAATGTACCACTTTGTTATATGTGAAATGTACCAATTTTTTTGTAAAATGTACCAATTTTTTAACACTGTGGATACATTCTTTTGCCATTTATTATTTCTTATTTTTACATAGTTTTTATCCATTTATTCAATCAAAATGTTTGAATTTTTTTTATTGTAACTGTTTCTGTTAGTATTATAATGAGAGATTTTAAATTTATAGGATTATAAATCTCATAAAATATCAAACAATTTTGTTGGGAATTATTTTTCACACACCTTTCTGTTAGTCTATCTATACTAAAAACTAATTATCATTTTTTTTATCTTAGCAGACTCTCTAGGACATAATTCACGTTTAAGTGAGATTCGAGGCTCATCATCAGGTTTACAACATGTCCAGGTGACATTTTCTTAATTATTTGAAATTAGCATTCAAGATTGCTATATAGTTTCTTCTCATAACTATCCTTATATGGTTTCTCAATTGGACTAGAAAATCAAAATCAGTTGTGTAGACCATCCTTATATCAAGCCACACATTCTCCAACTGGTCCAATTAGAAAATAGTCTCATAACTTACTAGTTCTAAAGTTAAAAAGTAGTAGTATTGATGATAAAAAAATTCCAAGATTTGAGGGGAACAAATTAGGAAAGAATTGCTATTTTATTATTTTATTTTGTTATATATAAAAAAGTAAAACTACCTAGCTTTATGTTATATATAAAAAATTAAAACTACTTACCTATGGTCAAGCCACGGACACATGTCGCACCTAAAAAGGGTTGTAACGGTTACCAGCTCAGGTGAGTAAATTCGCACTCTAGTTGTTTGCCCTTCGTTTTAGCGGAATATTATTTTTCTCTTTTGGGAATCATGGTCATGCTGCTTGTGGGAGAGTTTTTGGGGATTGGTATGGCCAATTTCTTGGTTGTTTTTATCAGGTTATTCGTCATCAGAAATTTATTTTGAGAATTGTTATTAACACTTCAAAAATCTCATTCTACACTTCAAACTTTTTATATTAGGAAAGAAAAATACACTTGTGAGGAGTGTAGAATGAGATTTTTGGAGTGCCAATAACATTTCCCTTTATTTTTTTCCGAATTGTTAGCAGTTATTCTTGATGTTGATTTTGCTTATCAAAGGGGTTGGCATATGTTTTGGTTGGAATGTGATTCTTCTAGTATTCTTCCTTGCTCGGATGACTTTGTCCCTCTTCAGTTGGAATGCGGTTCTTCTAGTGTTCTTGTTTGTCCCTCCTTGGCCTCTTCGCACACACTTGTTAAAAGTTGTTTGGTAACTATTTGCAATCTTAATTTTATATGAAACTTTGAAACGAATTTTTACTAGGCTAAATTGTCAAATTGAGGTTATAGAATGAAATGACATGCGACAAAAAATTCATGGTATTTTTCAGAGTTAGGATAAATTATCAGTGAATTTGAGACGGTAGGCCTTGAGGCTGGTTAATTAGAGGGTTCAGGGGCTCGGATTGGATCCATTGTCATTGCAAGAGTAGAGCGGCCGTGTCCATATCGGGATGCCCAATATACTAGGTTTTGATACTGAAGTGGAACGTATATTTTGTTATGTATAATTGATGAATGAGAAAAGAGAGAAGAAAAAATAAAAATGAAAGGATGTGAACCTAGAGATTTCAAAAATTCGATTGATTTTGAAATCAGAAATAGAAAACTTGAAAGGACTACCAGAAAAAATAAATAAATAAAAAATAAATAAAATATATATATATACATATATATATATACAGGCCTTTTATGAAAAGAGATTTTTATTTTATTTAAAAAAAAATGGGGATTAGGTGTGGGGCCACTCTACATCGAACTTCAATGATCCGAAATGTCTATTTTGTAAGTCTCGTTTCATAGATTATCATTACAAAAATTTAATTTAATTCGAAATCATTTGCCTATTCAATTATCAAGATAAAATTTCTGTCTTAAACATTTTCGATTTGGCTAATACTTTGCCAGGATAATCTATGAGGTGTAATTTGAAAAATAGACAGTTCAGATCGTTAAAGTTTGATGTGAGATGAATTCCACAACTAATCCTCATTAAAATAATAATAATAAGAATCCCTTTCCTTACAGGTTTATATATATATACATCATGCAGTAACTAATAGTCTCAAAGGTCAAAACTCCTCTCTACCAGTACTGATAGGGAATATCTTACCCAACGGCCCTGTCCTCTCTGGACGTATTACACGAGGTGTGTCTCAATTGTTTTTATATCCAAGAAATTGATAAATACAGCCAACAAGATAAGAACATGTCATTGACTTACATGGTCCTCATTGAAAGGTCGGCATTCGTAGTATGATTAAAGCTACCTATCTACCATTAGAATGAGAGGACCTTACAAAGTAAAGAGCTTTAATGATTGAAAATGGGTCAAGTACAAGTGGCTTGTACCCCCCAAAAAAAAAAAAAAAAAAAAAAAAAAAAAGAGCTAAAAGAGTTTGACAATCATTTTATTTTCAATTTTATTTTAAAAAACTAGAACTTGTTATAAACATTGTATTTAAGTATGATTGTATAAATCATATATTAGATTTAATACTAGTTAGTCTTCCATATTAGGACTTGTATTCCTTTGAGGAGAAGAATTATTCCTTCCCTTATTATAAATAAAGCCACTGCGTAGAAGGAATAACATTCATCTACACAATCCTACCAACATATCTATCTCTACTCTCTCTCTGTCGTGCCCCCCTCTCTCCCCTGTCAGATTAAAATAAGCCACGATACGTTATTAGCACGCTCCCACTGCTGCGCTCAGGAATCTGATGTGAAAGTTCTCTACATCAAACCAGTTCATCAATATCATCACGAAATCAGGTTCTTCCAATAAAATAGTTTTTATCTCGATATTTTTGTAGCCCTGAAAGCATGAACTTGACCATAATGCATGACCAAACTTTACGTTTTTCGAATTTTAGATTCTACATAAATTGTGTATGCATTATATCCAGAATTATTGAATTATGTGAATTGATATTGCCATGAATTGCATCAAATATCTGATCATGCATTAAATTATATGTTAAATATGCATTGAATTAATCTGGAATTAAATTAAAAATTACAAAAAAAAACATTTGGGTTTCGTTGGAAACCTAGAGTGCGACGATTGGAAGTCGTGTCGTCGGGCTCTCTTCTCCGAGCTGAGAAACCCAACCGTGGAGCCACTGCTCCAGGCCCAAACCCAGAACCCGATGCCTAAACGGCGTTGAACCTATTAAGCCGTCGTGTAGCATGGCTTGCAACCATGCCCAGCCACCAAGCTACCACCCCGAAGACCTAAAGTCGTCACCGACGAGTCCTTGACTGAAATTTGATGGTTTTTCGTTGAAATTCCTACCAAATATTTCTAGGGTTTCTAAAACGTTGAGAGTTTTTCACTCTCTGTTCAATTTTATGGTTGTCGTTGAACCCACGGCTTTCGCCGTGATTTTTTGTGCCACGAGGCGATCGCCTCCAGTGGTGGCGCCGGTCTTCTTCTTCGGCAAGTTCAGCCAGCTTGAGCTGGGATGTCTGGTTCGAAACCCAAGCCTATTTAGGCTTGGCCTGTTCTCGGTGAGCACCAACCCTTTGGTTTTGGAGTTCCTCTCGGCCCAACACCGGCCTCTTGGACCATATTGTTCCCACCACATATGATCCCAGCCCTATAATGGTTACGGCATCATTGTACCACGATGCACATGATTAGCACCCCTCTTTTGGGCCTTTGCCATCTAAGCCTACATCTGCAACCCACTTTTGTGCACACGGGCTTATTGCCCAAGCCTGTCCTGCGAACAACATCTGCCCAATTGGGCTTTGGTGTTTTCCTGCCCCGCATCGCACCAGATCTCAACCTTGCGCTGTTGTATCTGCAACCGTGTAGCACTAAATGAGAGTCATCTTTGGGCCTCTTTCCTTAGGTGTGCAACCCCATGCCTACTACCCATGCACAGATTTTGGGCCTGGACCCCACGACAACAATTTTTTTAAGCTCACCTGTGGGCTTTAGTCCATATTTTGGGCCCTTAATTTAATCACCAAAATTTGTTTAGGCACTTTTGGATTTTATAATATATTACCCACACTTTATTTTTGGCCCAAAGTTCAAATAATTAATTCAATTATAATGATAGACCCTGAAGATCTATTTGCATATTTTCTTGCTGCATATTTCTCTCTCTCTCTCTATCTATATATATATATATATTTGTGTTTGTCTGCAAGAAGATATGAACCTGAAGTTCATATTTCTTTTGAAGCCCGAAGTTTCTAGAAATATGCCTTGTTTGAAAACCGAAGTTTTCTTTAAAAACATCACCCACGAAAACCCGCAATTTTTTCATGTAACTTTATACCAATAAATGTCAATTAGAACCTGAATATTCTACTCCTATGTGAATGGATCAATTTTTTCTCCATTACACTAACCACATTCTTGTCCGTTTTTTTTGTGATAGGGACATGTCGAGTTTGAAAAAAACTCGACTTCACCGCTTTAGAGGTCTCCGGAAGAAACTACCTCAATTGGGTCTAAAATGTGAAGCTCCACCTCACCGTAAAGAATTTATGCCCCGTTATTAAAGATGAGACGGACAACCCGGTTGATGAAGCTGAGAAGTCACTGTCGTGATCTTCATTCGAAGACACATTCATGATGCATTGCAAACCGAGTACCTTGCTGAGGTAGATCCATGAGCACTTTGGGTCACTTTGGCTGATCGTTTCGATCACCAAAATGACATCTTCTTGCTTGAAGTAAGACATGATTGGTAGCATCTGCTCTTCTAAGACTTTAAGTATGTGAATGAATAAAATTCTGAAGTTTGCAAAATCTGATCACTTCTCAAGTTCTGTTACTAGAATTTGACCGAAGAAGATCTCGTGGATAATAGCTATTCGACCTTCTCTACTACCAATATTATCCTGCAACAACAATATAGGGCTCAGAGGTTCACTAAGTTTTTGGATTTGATCACTATTTTACTTCTCACTGAAGCACATTATAGCACAAACGTCCAAAACGCTAACATAGGTGTGGCAGGGGTGGCCAAAAGCCACCTCGTCAAGGTTAACAGGGCCAAGGCCCATCTAAGGAAGGAAACCGAGCCCAGAAGCGCACTAACCTTGCTCCCAACATCATCGTGCCAAGCATCAACACCCTACTGCCAGACATCGAACAAAACAGTAAAAAGATGGCCACAGACCTAGATCTAGTTACAATAAAAGGGCCAGAATCCGGCAATTTCAACCCGGAGATCTAGTCTTAAGAAAGGCCTTCATCACTGCCCGCAGAGAATGATAAAAAAAGATGGATCCCACTTGGGAAGGGCCTTACAAAATCAGCAGAGTAGGCGGCAATGGAAACTACACCCTCGCTACTATGAATGACAAGGAGATCGAGAAGCAATGGAACGCCTACAACTTGAGAAAGTACCATGTGTGATCTCCCCCTATATCAAGGCCCAAAAACTCAAGCAGCTCAACGGGCACCACCTCGCAAGCCGAGGACTATCCAGTTGTTATGCAATCTTTCACAATTAACTTATTCGTTCACTTGTTTTTCAATAAGGAATTCTTTTACAATTTGGTTTGACTGTAACAACTCATCATTCATACACTTCAAAAGAGGACCACGCCCTTCTTAGGGACTCACCGCAGGAATTGCATCGCCCAAGAAACCAACCATACTCTCCAAAGCGAGAAGATAAAATCTACACTCCGAATATCCAGACGTGGATGAGCCTACCTGCCTTAGTATAACTGGATGTACGATGACATGCATCGGGATTCATAGAAGTAGCCATAATGGTCTTTTTCAAGGCTTAGCTAATTGAAGGATTTTGGGTCCCTTGGCCTAATCCGCGGGGAACCCCCTAGAGACGGAGGGGCACATTATGCAGTACATCCGATGGACGGCTGCCCTGGGAATCTAAAGCTACTACTGAGTGCACTAAGGTATCCTACGATCTCCAGAAGACTGCCTACGGCTTGCTCTTCAAGCAGTAAAGTCACACTAGACTTAAACAACCGCACATTTTTTGTGAAAGGTTAAACAAGCTAGCGTGCATATACGAAGTTTTATCACTGCCGACATGCTACGTAGTTGATAAGCTTCACCTCCGTCAGGCGAGGAATGACCTGCACCAAGTCCTAAAGTGTTGTAATATTTGATACACAACCTACGGATTTGGGGAAAGTAAAGGTTAACAGCTAAGTGGTTACGCGGACTTGTGTACTTCTGTAAGTAAGGCGTTCGGCTACCAACCCTATGGTTAACAACCTTGCAAAGTTCTACACCAACACCTACGGCTACGTAGGCTACGCAAGCTTGTCTGCTTATAGAAAAGTAGCACGCCTGCCACTGGCCTACAAAGTCTAAAGGTTAGGGCCTGAACAAAAGAAGCGAAGATGGAGAAAAAACGAATGAAGCAAGTTTATTAAATTTTCTAGCGAAATTGATAAATAACTAGCAAAGACCAAAAGAGTTCAAGCAAAGCAAAAAGCAACAAGGAAAAACAAATCCTAAAGGCTACTTAGAAGACTACTCTTCAGCAGCTTAGACGCTCAACGACTGCTCAGTCGTCACACCTTCAGCAGCCGCGACGTTCCTAGCAGTGGTACCATCCGGCGCTTCACCCCTGGTTGCCCCAGTTTGGGCACTAACATCTCCAACTACTTCACCAATAGAAGACTCGAAAGTGAAGGCAAACAAGTCTTCTGGAGAGATAGAGAAGGTTTTGAAGTCTTTTTTAGAAAACTCAAAGTTAGACGGCCGCCCAAAAAGATTATCTACATAACCCAGCTTGTAGAAATCAGATTGATTATGAGTAAGCGAAGTCTCAAACCCAGCCTTCTCACCCTTCAACTGCTCAGTTTCCTCAAGCAAGCGAGCACGAGCCCGCTGCATTTCCTCCATTTCTTTCTTCAGATTGTCATTGATCTTCAAGGCACCTTGAAGCTCCAACACTTGAGGTTCAAGCCTATCAACAACCTTCTTGAAGTGTATCACTTGGCTATAAGTAGCAATAAATTCTTCATCCTTTGCATAAGCAGCGGAACGGAATTCAAAAATAGCACGTTCGAGATCCTGAATCTGAGGTATGTAACGTTCGATCTCCTTCTCTGCACTTTCATACTTTACTTGAATCGCGTCAAGCCTAGCCTTCAAATCCATGATCTCCTGGTGAGCGGTCTCAAGCTGCAGAGAAGTGGGGGCAGAGATACTAGACCCCTTCAAAGCAGTAAGCTCAGATTCTAATTTTTTGACTCTCTCGGACGAGGAGTAAGCTTCGGCTGCCATAGTTCTTGCCACTTCCTTGGCAGCTTTAGTATCCTCTTGATCAAGAAGCATAGGCTCGGATGCTAAGATCGCCGTTTTCTGCATCATGGTCAGCAGAGCAGTCCTTCTATACTCAGCATATGCTTTGCAAAGGAGCTCATACCAATAACCTCTTTAACGCCATCAACAAATTTAGTACATACGTCCATATCCTCAATAAGATCTAGTTTTAAAAGCGCACAAACCTCAGCAACCTCCCTAAAACTAGACCTGGAATATTTATCACGACCGCTGGCACGAGCGGTCTCCTTCTTCTCAGTAGGCGACTTGGTCTCAGCAGCGGAAAAGACAAGTTTTGGCGCCACTTTAGCAGGCAGAGGCACCTTGTCACCCTTCATAGTAGCAAGCCTTTCCAAAGGAGAGCCGGACTTAGCCCTAAGTGGACGCTTTGGCATAAATTTCGGCACTGGAGGCACGGATGAACTTCTACATTGGGCAATCCTATCAGCAATTGAACTAGCAACTTTCGGAATAGCAGGCATCACTGGCACAGATTCGACAGTCTCTTTTTTCCCATTCCTAGAGGAAGTCAAGTCAATCATAAGCTTGGGAGCAGCTGGTGAACCCTCTCGAGCAGTGGAGGAAATCTTCGGTTTTTTCTCAGCAAGCACTTCCTGAGCAGCTACCGAACCCCCTTGAATGATCTTCGATTTCTTTTCAACAGGCATCTCTTGAACGGGTGGGGAATGCTTCTTTTTTCCACCATCATTTGCTGCAGGCTCTACCACAGTGATAGGATGGGCCAACTCCTCTGCCTTGATTTGTTTTATCTCTTCTCTTGGGGGCAACCCATCTTTCTCCCTACGAAGAGGACTTAGCAGCCAGCGCCACTCACGATACTCGAAGGGAATGCCCAGAGCAACATGCACCTTCTTTATATCCGGAGAGACCTTGGGAGTTGAGCCAAATTCTGAATCTACAAAGGCAGCGGAAAACAATCAGAAAATTGAAAAACAGCTTAGCATTAAAATGAAGCAGCCAAGAAAAATTAAAGCAGCCTGCTTAACGGATATAAAGATTGTAGGTACACACAGCTCGAGGGAAGGATCAGACTCCCACTCTCCACTTATCTCCAAAGTCTCCTTCGCCCAGTCGTGATCTCCTTTACTCGAGTTGTCAAAAAGCCTATGCCGAGATCGCAGCTGCCCAACTCCTTCAATGTGACCTATGTCAAAGAAATACCAAAATTCGTTGATGGTTAGTCCTAAGTCGAAGAATTGACTCAAATTGTGGAATCCCACCATCACTCGGACCGCGTTTAGAGAACATTAGGTAGGGGCACATCTCATTGAGCAGATCACCTCTTGGAAGAAGCGCGACATAGGAAAAGTAAACCCTAACACAAAAATAGTAGTGGAGGAACTTGATGGCTCTTCGAGCCCCATCACATGACTCACGGCTGCTACCATCCTTGACTTGCTTCACACGTACTCCCGACGGAATGGCATGCCAATATGCCTCAAGGAAGTCTCTAAACAAATCATCAGAGCTAATCTTGAAGTGAGCAGCCTTGAAGTAACCCACCTTGCTTAAAGACCCGCCTTGACGATACAATGGCGGCACACCATCATCATTTTTGTGGGTCGAAGAAGACATATTAGAAGAAATTCTACAAAAGGTACGAGGAAGGTTCATTAGAGGGTTGCTTTAAAAAAAAAAAAAAAAAAAAAAAAAAAGATGGTTGGGGGGCTCGGCACAAGGAGGCCTTACGGCCCAAGCCCCCATGGGCACTTTCTCCTCTTGGCACAAACAGGCCATTCGGCCCAATTTTTTTTTTTAAAAAAACAAAAAATAGCAAAAAATACAAATCAGGGAGCCCAGCCCGTGCTGGCTCCCCATCCTTTCTCTCGGCCCCAAGGTCTGGCAAAGCCCAGGCCAGCCAATAGGAGGCTGGCGCCTCACATCCCCCATTCTTTCCTAGGGCACATGCCCAATCCTAGCTAAATATATATATATATATATATATATATACATGAAAGTGCTGCAGGAGCCAGCAAGCTGGCCAGGCCCCACGGCGTGGTTCACATCCCATCAAGTCAACGCCCCAGCGCCCAAAAAAGTGAGAAACTACCCACGGCACAACCTTGCCGTGACATCTCAAGCCTTTCTTTCACGAATCCTCGACCCCATCGAGCCAAATTTCAAGCCCCAAAATTTCAAGAAAATCAAGAAGACAAGAAAATTAATTTTTTCTTACCTAGAAGCAATGAGAAGACGAAGCAAGCAACGAAAGACGGTCCTTTGCACGGACAAGATGTAGAAGATAGCTAGAGGAGGGGGAACAAATATCCTTTAAGTTCTCTCTCTCTCTCTCTTGTAAGGTAGAATAAGTTTCTCTTAAAAAGTTGATTTAATAATCCACTTAAGGTGGACTTAAATAAAGCTTTGAGAGATATTTATTTCCTTTTCCTAGAAGGATCTAATTTCCTATTAAAAGAGAGAATCAACATCAAAATAGGAAATAGTTCAAAGCTTCATAAGGCAAGAAAATCACTACACCTGTTGCCTTTTTCTGCAAGCAGCCCAACAGGTGTGGGGGCATTTGTGGAGCCAAAAATAATCACAAGGCGACACGTGGACTTTTTGGCAAAAGAGGACCAAACTACCTTTGAGGCACACCGGGATTCCTACGCTCGAGCAATAAACAATCATCCTTCAACTAAGTAAAAAAAGCTCCAAAAAGGTAACAATGCAAGATCCATCTCATCAAATCCCTTTTACAAGGTAACCTCCAAAATATTCATTCCAAAATTATGTTAATTGGTTAATTAATGGATTAATGACCAAATTAATCCATTAAATACCAATTAAGTCACCCAATTAACCACAAAATATATCCAAATATGTACTAAAGGGCCGACCACCTATTGCTAGAAAAGGAACCGGCCATGCCTTGTTTGTCTCCTCATATTTACCCATTTCATCACACTAATTGGCTAATTAATTTGGCAATAATTCTATTTTTCTAAATTGATTAGTCAATTAATCACATATCTCCCAAAATCATCCAATTAAATCACTCATTTAACCCCAAAAACAAGTCAAAGGCCGGCCATCCCCTTGCTTTCTACCTTTTCTACCTTTTTCCCTCTTTATTACCCTAATTAAGCTAGCCAATTGATTCTATAACCACCAAATTATTCCCTTTATGTTTAATTAGCCAATTAATCATAATAAATTGGCTAATTAAACCAAATTCAACCAAAAAACCCACTTAATGGCCGGTCACTTTCTCTCCAAAGTGGACCGGCCTAACCTTATAAATAGGCTTCCATTTTCACAAAACTTTCATTCGAACACTCTTGCAAAAATCCCAAAATTCTCTAAACACTCTTTCTCTCTAAATTCTAACTTTGGCATCAGAGGTTCTTCGGCCAAAGCGCCCCCCCCCCCCCCATTCATCGTGGGCGCGTGAGGCTCTTGGTCTTGACCCAAGGTGTTAATTGTTTTGTAGGTGCAAAATTGTCCAAGATCAAGGAGGGAGAAATTTGCATCCACAGATATTTCTTTTAAGAACTTTTAGGCATGTGACCGATTCAAATTAATTTTTATTTCTAGGTATGACTAGTGGGAAAGTTAGTTGTTTGGCAGATGGTGCAACCACACACACCGTTTTGCTTGAACGCATATATTTCATTAACTTCATACCTTAGAATGCACCTCTGATAACCCTCTAAGGCGCATCCAACCTAATCGGAGGATACTGTAAGGCATGTATAATGTTGTCCAATGGTACAATCTTGACCATTGGTAAGCCACTTTATTCTCCATGTTCCGGAAGAATGTTGTTGAGTTTCAAGGACATTAGAGACAATAATTACCATACTGAAACTTATGTAGAAAATAGAGTTGAATTTTTGTGCATCACTTCCTATGAATATGGCCAAAAGCATATTCTAGAGAAGATGGAACGTATTTCAAGCAGTTTGTATACTACAACCATATGCCCTATATAGAGCCATTATGTGGCCAGCCCTACCTTAGGGAATACACACTAAATTACTCTTTGGCATGATCGTTTGGGACACCCTGGAAGAATAGCTATGCACCGCACCCTCAAATCTTCACATGGGCATCCACTAACTCGAGGTTTAGGTTCGATTCAAGGAATCGCATGTCAAACCTTCTCCATGGGAAAACTTATTATTAAGCCTTCTTATGACAAGATTCGCTCGAATCTTTCTATTTTTCTACAAAGGATTTAGTGGGACATTTGTGGACCGATTCACCCTCTATGCGGACCATTTAGATATTTTATGGTATTGGTTGATACTTCCACACATTGGTCACGCGTATGCTTGTTTTCCATAAAGAACAATTCATTCTCCAAACTGTTGGCTCAAATTATCAAGCTCAAAGCTCAACACCCTGATTATCTAATCAAATCTATTCGATTGGATAATGTAGAAATCACATTTAAAACTTCTGATGACTATTGCATGTCAGTTGAGGTTGAAGTTGAACATCCAGTACCCCATGTTCACACCCATAACGGCCTGGCAGAGGCATTTGCTCGATCGTTGGTCATACGTACTAAGCTTCCGATCGCTGCTTGGGGCCATGCAATATTGCACGCAGCCATGTTGGTCAGCTTAAGGCCTCTTACGACCTAACCATGTAACGCTTTTCAGTTGGTTATCAGATACGAACCCGACATATTGCATATGCGCGTTTTTGATTGTGCGGTCTATGTGCCGATTTTTCCACCCTTACGTAGGCCTTCGCGCAATTATTCGTTATTTAGAACCTTGGACAAGTGATCTTTTTACGACTCATTTTGCAAATTGTCACTTATATTAGACATTATTTCTGTCGTTAGGGGGAGATAAGAACGTCACCATTCCTGAAGGATGACACGAATTGTCGTGGACGACTCCCACTTTTGTCTCATTTAAATCCACGCACCGCTCAGTCTGAAACTGAAGTGCAACGCATATTAGATCTTCAGAGCGTAACTCATAGCATGCCAGATGCTTTCACAGATCTAGCGCAAGTGACAAGATCACATATTCTACTTTGGCTGATCCATGTACATTAACGGCTAGCCAATCCTCTGCTCCTACACAAAAGCGTGGCAGAACACTTGGTTCAAATGATTCACATCCCCAGAAGAGGAAACCCACGGCACAGGTAGTTTAGCTTACCGTGAATTTGACTGTTGCCTACTCATCCTATCCAACTCATGACGAAATTTTAGATGATGGAAGTGTCCTTGAAGAGACGAATCCATATCCCTGAGAATCGAAAAAAATTTATGTCCGTTATGCTAGCTTGGATGACGTTTGGTGTAGAAATGAGATGATCATCGACGATGCATTAGCATATGCAGTAGTTACTGAGATCATGTTGAGCGATGATATTAAACCCTGTTCTGTTGATGAATGTTGACGTAGAATTAATTGGTCAAATTGGAAACAAGCAATCTAAGTCGAACTCGATTCGCTTGTGAAACGTAAGGTGTTTGGACCCGTAGCTCTTACTTCTCCACATGTGAAGCCCATTATGTGAAGCCCATTGTCTATAAGTGGGTTTTCGTTCGAAAGCGTAAGGAGAAGAACAAAATTGTGCGTTACAAAGTTCGTCTTGTTAAGCAAGGTTTCTCACAACACCCTGGGATTGACTATGACAAAACTTATTCATCCGTTATGGATGTGATTACTTTTTGCTACCTTATCAGTTTGGTAGTTTGTGAAAAAACTGACTATGCAGCTGATGAACGTAGTAACTGCATATCTCTATGGGCATCTTGATGCGAAAATTTATATGAAAGTTTCTGAATGACTTACATTGATTGGACCAAATATTTCTAAACCCCAGAACATGCTCTTATTAAGAAGTCACATTTCAGTTTTTCGATTGTTGCAGTTTATGTCCATGACATGAACCTCATCGAAACTCCTGAAGAGCTCTTATTAAGTGTCTTGTTCTCGAGATAAAGCATCGTTCGGATGGAATCTTAATACATCAATCGAACTACACCCATAAGGTGTTGCACCACTTTAACGTGGATAAAGTGAAGCCTTCGAGTACTCCTATGGTTGTTTGATTTCTAGATCCAAAATGAGATCCCTTCCGTCTGAAGGACGATGATGAAGAGATTTTGGAGCCCGAAGTTCCTTATCTAAATTCGATAGGCGTTTTATTGTACTTAGCTCAATGTGCTAGACGCGACATCTTCTTTACTGTTAATCTTTTGGCAAGATACAGTAATGCACCTACATGCAGACATTGGATTGGTGTTAAAGACATCTTCTGTTACCTTAAGGGTACTACTGATCTGGGCTTGTTATATCCTCTAGTGATAATACATCCCCTATCTCGAGTTGATTTCCACCTTGTTGGATATGCCGACGTAGGTTACTTATTTGGCCCGCACAAAGTGCGCTCTCAAACGGGTTACGTCTTTACCGTTGAAGACACCACAATACTTGGAGGTCAACTAAACAGACCTTAGTTGCCACTTCATCTAACCATGCTAAAATTATTGCCTTACATGAAGCTACTCAGAAATGCTTTTGGTTGAGAGCAGTTATGAGACATATTGTAAGCTCTTGCGATCTTTACCCCGTCTTTGACGTCCCAATGACGATCTATGAAGATAACGCACCATGCATCGAACATCTTAAGAAGGGTTACAACAAAGGAGACAACACCAAGCACATTGCGCCGAAGTTCTTCTTCTCATATCAACAACAAGAGCATCAGAAAATTGAAGTCACGCAAATCCATTCACAAGACAATCTGGTCAACCTCTTCACCAAATCACTACCGAAGGCGACGTTTCAGAAGCTTGTTCAAGGAATAGGTATGCGTAAACTTTCTGAGTTGTAACATTGTTAGTTCTCTTTCGAACCGTGTCGAACTCATGGGGAGTATCCTGAAGTATACTTGCTTGATCTTAATGTACTATTTTTTCCTTTGGGTTTTTGCTACCTAACGAGGTTTTGACAAGGTACCCACCTTGGGTTAATCATATCCTTGACGACATCTCATAGATGTTTCGTTTGACTCTGCATTCTCCCATGCATTTTCCCTTAGACTATGGGTTTTGTCCTTACTAAAGTTTTACCATAGCCATTGGGTTTTATTTTTTTGTGAGACTTAGTTCCATAGTTCCTACTTTACTTTGAGACTAGCATGTTCCAAAATCAGTGTCGACGAGTTGACTTCCTCAACTCTACATGATGCCGAATCTACTTGAATATTTACACACTCAAGGGGGAGTGTTATAAACATTGTATTTAATTGTGATTGTGTAAATCCTAGATTAGATTTGATACTAGTTATTTTTCCCGATTAGGACTTGTATTCCTTGGAGGAAAAGGATTCTTCCCTCCCTTAAATAAAGTCACTACGTAGGGGGAATAACACATCCTCTACACAACCCTACATACACATCTCTCTACTCTCTCTTTCTCTCCGTCGTGCCCCCTCTCTCCCTTGTTAGATTAAAATAAGCCATAACAAAACTAAATATTTGAAAAATTGTTCAGTAATTATTTTTCACTTGTCAAACCAAAAATTGTAACCTACTTTTGTGAGTTTTTGAAATGTTAACTTGATTTTAGTTTTCAATTTCTCTACAAAAAAAATTAATTTTTGATTAAAACTGAACAACTAAAAATTGAAATGGTTATTAAAACATAATCTAAGGAAAGCTCAATCATCATGCAGAAACATTGTAGACATACACAAGCCTGCTTGTCTTATTTACAGGAGCAAATACACAAGCAAGCAACAAAGGTAAATAAATCATGCATCAACTAACAATCTGACAATGCTATGGCTCTTTAATGGAAATGGATCCTCTCCAGATCCCTTCCACCTGAGCCTCCTGATCAACAAATTCGAACCCTTGAAATTTGATCCAACAGCTAAAAATAGGGAGCCCAATTAAAAGTTATAATAACTTTAGCCGTTGGATCAAATTTCAAGGGCTCAGATTTGTTCGTCAAGAGCCTCAGATGGAAGGGATCCGGAGAGGATCCCTTTCCCTCTTTAATGCATTGCAAAAAGCAATTAGGCCTATGCACTATGCACTTTGGTGCAGGTTCAATTGTCTCTGATCTTCTTCTTCCTAACAACTAACAATTTAACCCATTAATTTTATCATTTATAAAATAATAAAAAATAAGAACTAACAATTTGACAATCGCAATATTTTATTTATTTATTTAATTATTTATTTTGCAGCAAACAGATCCCAACAATCAAGGACTTACTTGTTAGACTCCTTTTTCTATTTTGAGTAATTACATTTTTCCCCCTCAAGTTTATGTTCAATTGCAACTTCATACACCGTCATTAAAACCTTCAATTTCATACATTTGCTTACTATTTCATTTCAATGTTATACAATCATTAGTCATTCAGTTAAACTAGTTGTTTAATGATGATGTGGCAAACGTGGATCCCACATTTTGCTGATTTGGAGTCCAAATTTGTACCATATAGTTAAAAAAATTTGAGAAAAAATTTAAAAAAAATCAGAAGGATATGTTGCAGATGGAGATGCTCCACACACCCTCCCAGATCATTCTTAATGTCGCCGAAATCCTCTCTGATTCCGACTTCTAGCCCATCGTCTTGCAGACATTGGCTTTCTGTAGCCAATGAATATCTCAACTCCAACATTTTCTCTGTTGCCATAGCTCTTGAAATTGTTCGCCAGATTGTTTTGGTTGTTTTGTCATTATTGAGCTTGTCGTTTGCTCTGTTTCAAGATTAATTGTAACCTGTAAACCCAAATCCATCGACATTACCACTAATATTGTAGCTAGTGAACTCGTTTAGGGCTCCACTGCCCTTTTTGGAGTACCTAGTGAACAATTGGTCGCCAGCATTGGCATTTGTAGCCTGGATACCACCTGGTTGAATTGTTTGAGTATGAGTTTAATCCGAGTTTAGGAACATCTATTGAGCCAGCGTGCTTCTTGAAATTGCTATTGTTGTCAAAAGATCTCAATATACGTCAAGGATTAATGTAGAGGTGTGTTAAGACCCAAAAATGTCATATGCAAACCCCATCAACTTTGCAATGGATTTGACAACTTTCCAACGGATTAGCCCAATGTGTAGGCTTATTCAAACATCAACTTTGCACCACGAGGCGATTGTCATGGAAAATAGCTTGTGGTGGAACCCTAGGCTACAAGCCACTTGCGCACTTAGGATGTTACTTTGTGGCCTTTGCTATTATCTTCATCTAGTGCGCCTCACAAGACATATTCACAATATAGGAGGATGATTCTCTCCCCTCCTAATTTCTCCCCTTCCCTCCCCTTATACTTGAACGGTTTGGATTAAACCACGTTAACATCTTATATTAATTTTTTATAGAGACAATAAGACAAAAGACAAAGTGTGAGAAGAGGGGAGGAAAGGGGATGGGAATAAGAGGAGAGAAAATTCCACTCCACAAAACACAATCAGATGAACCATTTAAGTAATGTTAGTCATGACCTACTAGTATGGGTCTCTTAAAGAAGTCTATAAAAGACCCACAAGAATAATGGGCCGGGCTACCTAGGCCACAACAGGTAATGCCTTGGGTTTATTTATCACCTTGTAAAGCAAATTGACTATTTGGTTGCATGCTTGAAGGGATACCTTTGAAGGGAACCAAGCCAAGGCATTCGAGGTTACTGAGTGCGTCACAGATTTCAATATCAATTATAGGCGAGATAAACAGAAGGAAGCAAAAAGATAGAAAATTAGAGACATATAAAAGACAAGGATGAAATTCGACATGTATAGTTGTTTATTTATAGTGAAGAGCTACAAAAACTAGAGAAATTGAGACCTAAGTTAGCAAACATAAACATTAAGAGGCAATACTAAACATCAAAATAAGATAAATCTCTGGTCAATAAAAGCATATTTGATAGCTCATGAAAAAGGGACCAACGTGTTCCTCATTCTGTAGCAAGTCATTCACCAAGTTGGAGTGCCTCCTTAAACAATCTCTCAAAATTATTGTACGATGATCCTCCAACATCAGTAGCTTCAACAGCTTTTTTCTTCCATTCCTTTGCCTTTTCCCTCATCTTCATCCCTCTTTCTCCTTCCAACATTTCCTTAACAAGTGCTTCAATTTCGTCGCGCTTTACGTCGGGGCTCACCTCCATTCCAATCTCCCAAGTTGTGCATGAGTACCGACAATTCGTTTGCTGGTCCGCAAAGAAAGGCCAGCAAATTACAGGCACACCGTGACATATAGTTTCAATGGTAGAATTCCAACCACTGTGTGTTAGGAAAACCCCAACAGATGGATGAGCTAACACTTGCTCCTGTGCACACCAACCTGCAATATAACCTCTATCCTTAATCTCCTCACAAAATTCGTTGGGTAAAATTGCTGAGTCACCCTTTACCACGTCAGCCCTAACTATCCATAAAAATGGGTGCTTGCTATTTGCCAACCCCCATGCAAACTCGATCAAATGTTGGTCTGTCATCATCGTTACGCTACCATAATTTACGTACACAACTGAATTGGGTTTCTTTTTATCAAGCCATTCCAAACATTTTGCGTCTTCTTTCCATAAGCTTGAGTTAAGTGACTTGCTTTCAGGGAAATGCCTGCCAAGCAAATTAAGGGGGCCGATGGTGTAAATGTTGGGGAACATTGTCGATATTACCTCTAACACTTCGTGTTCAAATTCGTCAAAAGTGTTGAAGATAATTGCAGAAGAGTTCAAACAGTTCCGTGCTTCAGATCCCATGAAATTAAACATTACGCCGTTGAGATCAGTAAGTCTAATGTGACTCGGGATATCCTTGAGCCGAATATTTTTCATGCCTGGGATCCAGTCAATTGGTGTATCAAGGGTACCATCATGCATGAAATT
The DNA here is from genome assembly GCA_036320875.1 of Cotoneaster glaucophyllus. Classification (NCBI taxonomy): domain Eukaryota; kingdom Viridiplantae; phylum Streptophyta; class Magnoliopsida; order Rosales; family Rosaceae; genus Cotoneaster; species Cotoneaster glaucophyllus. The sequence goes on from CM070062.1 coordinate 10,201,389, forward strand.
CTCATCTGAAATGCATGGAAGGTGAGATGTTATAAAAGTAAATTTGAAGATCTCAAATGTCTACTTTAATTTGCAGTTGCTAAATAAAAAAAAACAAAAAAAACAAAAAAAAAAACAAAAAACTCTCATATTTTTATAGGTGCATGGTGCAAGATTCCTTGATAATTTTATCCAACAATTATTTCAATTCCGTCAGGACTGACTCTTACAAAGTGGAAACTGATTTTGTTAAAACCAAGTGATCACTACGAATAGATCTAATCATCCCCAATAACATAGAGGAAAAGATTTCTGAACAAAAAATAATAATAAAAAGACTACATCCATTTAACACATCCAAAATGTCAAAGTGCAAATTTCTTTTTCACATCTTTAATTACAAACGGTGGTTGGAGGACATCATTAAACCCATTGATATACTCTATGTGGCAGCCTGTTTATCAGATTGGACCGCTTCTATAAGTAGTCTGATGTGATATGATGCTGGACTAGACTCAATAACATACTGGAAAATATGAATTAATAATAGATCAAACAAAAATCAAGAACATAAAGGGGGACACACGAAAGACTGAAGGGTCAAATCTGGTTTATCTTATCCTTTGGACATGCTGGAGTGCAGAGAAGATACGAGAGGAACACTCGAAAGACAAAAGAGTCGAATATTCCTGGGTAAACAAATTAAGGAATATGTACTTGGAAGGGAAGTGTATGATTTTAACTCAAGTGGGTCATGATAATTTATGCATACAAAAATGTTAATATATATATATATATATATTGATTAATTATACATTCGATGAAAGAGTAAAAAAAAATGATCCAGAAATTAAAAGGAGTACCTTTGAATGGAATAATGCCACGTTTGACTAGTTCGCTGAATTGCAAGTACCCCATGAAGCCACAAGCAGAGGCAGTCCATAACGTAACCTCCGAAATGCCTAATTCTCTAGCAGCTTTGCTCCCAAAGGTCATGGTACCATCTGCAACTATGCAAGTAACTTGTGGCACTTGAGATGAGGAATTGATCTTAGTCACCAGCTCTTTAAGTGGACCGAAACAAGTTTTCGTAACGGAGTCACTTAAAGCTGGAATATCTTGGGTTCCATCCTTATCCGAAGGAGGCAACCCGTCTGGTATGGTCTTGAACACAAAGTCCGGTAGACCCTTAACGGAGTCAGGACCTTTTGAACGGATTAAACGGTTGTGGTTGAACTCGGTGTTGACAAAGGTTATGTGGAAGCCCCTTGAGTGAAGAAGCTTTGCTAATTGCATCATGGGGGTTACATGGCCTTGCGATGGGTATGGGATAAAAACTGCATGCCGTTTTTTGGTTGCTTGTTCTACTGAACTCATCATCTCTCTTTTCCAGAAACTAGGAAAGAGCTCAGTTTTGAAGTCTCAGTCTTGTGTAGTGAAACCTTACTTGATCTTGTCCTATATATAGAAAATGTGTGGTAACACTTTTCACCACTTATCCTTCTTACACACCCTTCTATTTGATGGTCATAAATAAAGAAATGTGCATAAAAATCAGCTCCCTTTTACTAAGTTCTGCTCACCCTAAAAACTACCAAGCCTACATGGCGTGTAGGCCGAGTAATTAATAAGCTAACTATATCCTTCGGTTGTGTGCGGGGCGTGCCAACTTGGCGGCCGAGCTCGGCCGGTGAGTAAAATGTGTTGATGTACGTTGGGCGCGCTGCTGACTTCTTGATCTCGCGACTGCGGCCTAGGAAGGAACACTTCTCGGCCTTCGGGTTCTAGAGCTTGAAGACAAGGCTGCTAGTTTTACGAAGTTCAGTATCAAATTTGGCTATCAATGTGCCAAATGTAGTAATATGTAACACCTCACTTCGCCGAGAAGGCTAATGAGATGACCTCTGCCAATAAGAACTAAAAAATCCTTCTCGACCGAGACTTGGATAGATAACCAGTCAGCCTCGACGCAGTGCTGTTTATCCAAACTGAAGATGTCACTGGTTGCCTTCACAGTGCTGTTTATTCAAACTGAAGCTGTGTTGGCGAAAAAAGAAAATAAAAATCTCAAGGTTGTTGAGAGGTTTCGCGTAGAGCGAGAGTTTGCGCAGGGCAGTTGTGTGTTGAATTGGAGGGTCCTTGAATGATGTACATTGACTTCTATTTATAGCAACGAGCCTACTCTTGGCCGAACTAGAGATGTACTCGAATTAAGACTCCTTAATCTGATCCGATTAGGTCTCGGCCAATCCTAGTTCCAACAGGTCTTTGAACCATGCCCATAATGAACTAGATTCATTCCTACTTCTCTGCACCTCTAGTTTTGAGACCCCTTGTTGTATCATGATGCAACCTCTTCACCTTTATCCAAACCAATCCTTCTTATACTAGGACTTGGCCAACCTCGAGAAGGTCAGCCCATGACATCATTCTAAATAAACACCATTGGGCCGAGAATATTTCTGAGCTCGACCCAAAATGACATTTTGAGTCCAAACAATATCTCATCTTACTTATCATTAAAAGATAATTATGATAAAAATCATAATATTATCCTTCAATAATAACAAAACGATCTTCACTCTTCGATCAGACGGTTGGGAGCTATGCTTACACAACGTCCTTGATTGCACAGGCCGATGATGTAATTTTGGCTCCAAACACAGCCCCCCAGTTTCCTTGAGCTTTGGCCTATAGGCCGAATGGTTAAGGAAATTTAACTTTGTTTGCCTAGCGTCGTGAAAAACAATCAGTATTCGCCAGCCAAGAAAAATCACGAACCGCATCTGGCTATTATCTTATTTGGCAGGTACGCACAAACATGAGTGCGAACCATAAATAGGAGAAAACTTTGAAGAAACAAAGTCCAAAATCATAATGAGTAATTCCCCTTTCGGCCACAGAGAAAGCGGCACACAAGAAAAGTCGTGGAACTTTTAATGAAATAAATAAACCCACCGAAGAAGCTCCATGCCAAGCTCGGCATCCTCCACTTATTCACCGAAATTTGGCTCTGGCATGCTAAATGACAAAGAGAACTCCCATTGTTGTTTGCTTTTTCCTTCTATAAAATAATCTCCACGAATCTCAAGCATGATTCTTGAGGAAGCCTTCAATACATCTGTAGTTGGAGAGGAAAGACGAGTACAACCGCACCGAGTGGGCCGCTTGTCGAGGAAGAAAAGTAGTTATAGACTAGGTGATTGGCTTATGTGCTGAATATTCAACAGACAAAGCAACATGGAGAATCAACATTCTCGACAACAATACATGACAGCACGCAGTACGCCAGAACACTTTTCATGTAAGCCAACTTTATATATATATTTACCGTCGAGCACCAGCACTTGGCAACAACACCTATGTTCTGCCAACGTTGTGGTCTTGCTCAGCTACCACAATTATACAAGGCTTGGTGACTTCGGCAAATGGGGCTGAGAAAAACCTAACCCTTGGTACAGTTGGTGGATGGGGGCGAGAAAAACTGGACAACCGAGAAAACTGGGCCGAGAACTACTGAGAAACCACGCCGAATAGAATTTATTCGGCAAAAACTAATGGCAAAAAATGTTTAACAAATCCCCCACTTTTCTTCTCTTTTGGTCAAAAGAAAGTGGTAAAACTACTTTATTGAAAAGTTTGCAACCACTAGTCCCAATTATTGTCAAGGTGGAAAATCCAAGTGGGAGAATTCTCCGGCTCATTCTGTGGGCTTCGGTAGAGAAAACAAGGGAGCATGTCCAGCGGTGGGCCTTTTGTTGTCAGTGGAGACTGTCCCTTCTATCTGAGTCACCACTGCCCTTTCTCTGCTAATTCGCCACTTGTCCCTTCCATGCACATGCATACATGCATGCATTCTATTTAATGATAACATTCGATGGGTACAATTTGTTTTCAGCAGCCCATCTGTGATGGCGGAAAAGTTGCAATGGAGAGTGGAGAGCAAAAAAGGAAAGAGCTGTCGCAGCTCTCGACTGCCGAGGTCGAGAAAAAATTTGGAGGGTCGAGAAAAATTGGGCCGAGGTTGGGAGACAAACCATTCTTAGTAGGTCGGCCTATCACAAATCAAAGTTAGCAACGCAGCAAATAATCTGAACCGCCATACACCGATACGTTTTTTTTTTTTTTTTTTCTTCATATGCATGGTGCAGGCAAGGTGGTAGGTTCAAGCTTTCATCACCTTTGAAGCATGTATCTTTGATTAGGTATCCTCAAGATTTCCATTAGTCAGAACAAATCTCACCTTATTAAGATTCAAGGCCGTGCAGGCCCATCGAATGAGAAATCCAACTCCACTGAAATTCTTCCTGGTCACTTTCGACCCTTGAGATCCACCGACCTTGCTTGCTTACTCTCGGCCTAAACGACCGAAAGTTATTTTTTTTTAATTTTTAGTAACTATGCGGAAGATGCCACAAAAATAATCCATCCTGCCATCATTCTATATGCCATACTTTTTGGTCGAGATTCCAATTTGCATGTGATTGCATAGATATATAGCTGTCGTTGACCCTAAAAAGCTTAAAAAAAAGGGCCGAATGGGTTAATATCCCCGGCCTACGTGTCAATAGGAAAAATATGCGGATGCTTTCCTAAGCTTATTAGTGCCGAGATCCTCGAATTGATTGCCGAATCGTGGCCTGGAAAATAAGGCCCAGATTCGGCCTAAGTATCTGTCTTCACGGCAGAAAGCAAAAAAGGAAATATGGCCGAGGGCAATATTCGGCGGAACCCAGCCATCAAACCTCGTGTCCTTCATTGAATTAAACATGCCACAACGTAGCAAATAATCTCTCTCAGCGAGGTTTAAAAGAAAACTTGACCGCCAATTATACCAATATTTCCCCCTTATTTTCTTATGCATCGGCTGAAAAACCGAATGGTTAAGAAAATAATTTATTCATTATATATATATTTTAGCAAATAAAAATAGAAGTGGCCGAACCATAATCAAGAGGAGGCCAACGATGCTTTATTTTCCTAGCCGAGATCTTTTTACATCAAAATTTTCACTTTGAGTTTTTCCAAGGCCGAATAAAATAACATCTCTAAATATGTTTGGCTTGACGAAAGATTTTTTATTGGCCGCCGAATGTGTCGAACAATTATTATGCCCCCAGGCATAATTACTTCGTTAATTTCTGTTTTTAACTCAAATAACTTAGCCAAACGAGATTTCTCTAGATCAGTTTTATTACCAATAATCATATCAATTGGCGTAGTTTCGACGTCTAAGACCATGTCTCCAATTACCATATCAATTGATGTTGTTTTATGGTCTGAAGCCGTGTATCGGTCTTGTTCGTCACTGGAACACTCCTTTGACGAATAATTTTCTGAGTCAATTTTTGGCTCAGAAACTTGAACTTTTTCTTCTAGGCCTACCACACTTTCAATCTCGAGACAATAGGTGGCCTAGGTGTTTCTTCGGTCGTCTTGGCAATTTCCGAGGCCAAATTTTGATTGTGGCTGGAGTGAAAAATTGCCCCCCGGTCTTTTGATCCAAACATTCTTCAAATGGAATTGATTTGAACCTAGGACAAAAAGGCGTTTTCTTATCGAGCCACTCATGAAATCGAGCTCTATCTTCGTCTAACCATTGATCTTGTAAGTTGTGATGAACCTTGACCTTTATCATTTGAGAGAAAGATTTTTGCCTTTCTTCATACACTTCAATGATCCAGTCAAGGAGTTTTTGTTGCTCGACCTTTTCCTTTAATAGGTGCCAAATCTCGTCCAATAGATCGAGATCTTGATATATCATGTGAACTTCGTAGTTTTAGCACTGTGTCCCACTGGGCGTGCCAAAATGTTGATCCTAAAAACTACCAAGCCTACGTGGCACGCAGACCAAGTAATTAATAAGCTAACTACGTCATTCGGTTGTGTGCGGGGCGTGCCAACTTGGCGGCCGAGCTCGGCCAGTGAGTAAAATGTGTTGATGTGCGTTGGGCGCGCTGCTAACTTCTTAATCTTCCGATTGCGGCCTAGGAAGGAACACGTCTCGGCCTTCGGGTTCTAGAGCCTGAAGACAAAGTTGCTAGTTCTACGAAGTTCAGTATCAAATTCGGTTGTCAATGTGCCGAATGTAGTAATATGTAACAACTCACTTCGCCGAGAAGGCTAATGAGATGACCCCTGCCAATAAGGACTCGAAAATCCTTCTCGACCGAGACTTGGATAGATAACAAGTCTGCCTCGACGCAGTGTTGTTTATCCAAACTGAAGGTGCTTCGCGGTCGGCTGATTCTACGACAACAATGTTGTTTATCCAAACTGAAGATGTCACCGGTTACCTTCACAGTGCTGTTTATCCAAACTAAAGATGTGTTGGCGGAAAAAGAAAATAAAAATCTCAAGGTTGTTGAGAGGTTTCGCGTAGAGCGAGAGTTTGCGCAGGGCAGTTGTGTGTTGAATTGGAGGGTCCTTGAATGATGCACAGTGACTTCTAATTATAGCAACGAGCCTACTCTTGGTCGAACTAGAGATGTACTCGAATTAAGACTCCTTAATCTGATTCAATTAGGTCTCGGCCAATCCTAGTTCCAACAGGTCTTTGAACAAAGCCCCATAATGAACTAGATTCATTCCTACTTCTCCGCACCTCCAGTTTTGAGACCCCTTGTTATATTTGGATGCAACCCCTTCGCCTTTATCCAAACCAATCCTTCTTATACTAGGACTCGACCAACCTCGAGAGGGCCGGCCCATGACATCATTCTAAATAAACAACATTGGGCCGGGAATATTTCTGAGCTCGGCCCAAAATGACATTTTGGGTCCAAACAATATCTCATCTTACTTATCATTAAAAGATAATTATGAGAAAAATCATAATATTATCCTTCAATAATAACAAAACGATCTTCACTCTTCCATCCGACGGTTAGGAGCTATGTTTACTCAACAGCCTTGATTGCACGGGCCAATGATGTAATTTTGGATCCAAACAAGTTCATCAGAAGAAACTTTTGTGAAACGTCTAATTTTTGTTGGAAATTAATTTTTTCACACTTTTCTGTTAGTCTAATTATCCTAAAATGAGTCTGTTAATCTAATTATCATTTTTTACCTTAGCAGACCATGGAACATAATTCACATTTAAGTGAGATTCGGGCCTTATCATCAGGTTTACAACATGTCCACGTAACATTTTCATAATTTGAAATTAGCATTCAACATTGCTATATGGTCTCTTCTCATAACTTACTATTTACACATGCAGTCTTGTTCTCCTAGGATACTCATTTTGAGGACCTGTGAGGTCTAAGTGCATATTACTCACAAGATTATATTTGTTTAAATCCAAAAACTTAAAATTTTCGACAATTTAATAAAGCAAAACCAACTTAAAATTCATGAACTATTAGAAAACTCATTTTTTATTTTGCTTTATTAAGTTGTCAAATATTTTAAGCCTTTAAATCTAAATTAATATAATCTTATAGCTAATATGCATTTGATTCGCACACGGCCTCAAAATGAAAACCTTAAGAGAACAGAACTCTTACACATGTACGGACCAACTGGACTAGAAAATCAAAGTTGTATAGACCAACCTTATATCAAGCCACACATTCTCTAATTGGTCCAATTAGAAAATAGTCTGATAACTTACTCTTTCTAAAGTTAAAAAGAAATGGTATTTGATGATAAAAAAAATAAAAATAAAAAATTCAAGATTTGAGGGGAACAAAGTAGGAAAGAGCCTTGAGGCTAGTTTGAGGGTTCGTATTGGATCCATTGTTATTGCAAGAGTCGAGCGACCGCGTCCATATTAGGAGGCTGCATGTACTAAGTTTTGATACTGTAGTGCGATGTACGTTTTGTTACGTATAATTGGTGAATGAGAAATGAGGGAAGAAAAAATGAATAGAAAAATTGAAATGACTTGAATCTAGATAGTTCAAAATTTCGCTTGATTTAAATAATAATAATAATAATAATAATACATGTAAAATGATTACCAAACAAGTTTTCCTTTAATAAAAATATAAAACAAAAAAAATTATTAAACTGTTCAATAGCTACATGATTGCAGCAAACTCAATCAAGGATTGCAGTAACTAACAGTCTCAAGGGTCAAAACTCCTCTCTACTTTTTTAAAATGTTTAGAAATTAATTAAGAAATCTTCATCTCCAAAGTCCTATCTTCTTGTCTTCCCTTTCGCAAAAGCTATTAGCTAAGACCCCAATCAATATTCTTTACCAGCACTGATAGGAACATCCTCACCAACGGCCCAGTACTATACGGAGTAGGATTCTCTTCTTCTTTTTTCCTTTCTCTTCCTTTCCCTCATGTTTGAACGATCACGGTTAAGCCACGTCAACATCTTATATTAATTTTTTATAGTAAGAGAAAAACAAAATAAGAGAATGTGAGAGGAGGGGATGGAAGGGGATAGAAAGAGGAGGGGAGAGAATCCTAGTCCGTACTCTACACGTATAACATGATTGGCGTGTCGCTTTTCTCTTTTGTTTTTTTATATCCAAGAAATTAATGAATACAGCCAATAAGAAAATGTAACCTAACCTATCAATTACTACTAATAGAATGAGAGTGCTTACAAAGTAAAGAGCTTTAATCATTCACAATCAATCAAGTGCGTACAGAGAACAAGTGGCATGTACCAAAAAATTAAAAAAGTAAAAAATGTATGTTTCTGTTGTAGGCATAATTTACTGAACAATTATGGAGGCCATATAGAGAGAGAAGGGTGCGGCAATTGTAGAGAGAAGAGAGAGATGTGTAATTGTGGGTGTGTGTTATCTCACCCAATTGTGCCTTTATTTATAGTAGTAGAAAAGGTAAATACATTTCCCTTTAGGATTACAACATTTAATAGGTAATCTACTCCTAATAGGAATATAAGACACTTTCCCATATTCTCTAGGATTTACACAATCACATTCCTATTCCAATAGGACTGCAACACTCCCCCTTGAGTGTGTAAATACTCAAGTAAATGGCGCATCAGGTCTTCAGTGATGAAGCAAGTACAGTTGATGAAGTCATCGGCACAACGGGTGATCGCGAGTCTCAAATTTACTTTGACGTATGCATGTGTAAAAACTCACAAAAACCTCGCTATGGTAAAACCCAAGATATGGGGAAAACCCATAGACTAAGGGAAAAGTAAGAAAATATGCATAATATCTAAAACAAACGTCAAACTGGACGAGTGTAGTGAGCTCAACAGAGTATGATCATCCCAGGATGGGTGCCTCATTAAAACCTCGTTAGGTAGCAAAAACCCAGTGGGAAAAATGCTCCTAATCGTAGGAAAAAGAGTACATTAAGATCATCTGAGTATGCTTCTGGATACTCCCCCTGAGTTAGACATAACTTCTAAATTAGAGAACTACAAGCGATTCAATTCAGATAATTTGTGCATACCGATTCCTTGGGCAAGCTTCTGGAAGGTTGACTTCGGCAGTGACGTCGTGTAGAGGTCAGCAAGGTTGTCTGGGGTCGGCTTGCATGACTTCAAATCTCCTGATGCTTTGCTGATGTAGATGTAGACGCAATATGTCTTGGCGTTGGCTTCGTTGATGTATCATGGCTTGGTCAGGTTGATACATGCGGCATAGTCTTCATGTATCGTCGTTGGGACTCAACGATGGATGAAAACACAGCAAGTACTTCGAATATGCTCAACAAGAACTCCTAACCATGTCACACTTGTGGCGTAGTGAAGTGAGGTGAGTCTTGGAACGATTCAAAGATTTCGCAACTAAGGTCATATCGTGGACCTCCAAGATATTGCAATATCCCTAACGGTAAAGACATAACCATTCGGGGATTTTTCCTTGTGCGGGTTTCATAAGTAACATGCGTTAGCATAACAAACAAGGCAAGCATCATTCCGAGGATCAGGGTGTTGGATCCGCTCGAGATGCGTTGGGATTTGATTTGCCCAAATTCGTAGTACCTTCAGGGAACATCTTTAATACCAATTCAGTGGTTGCGTGTAGGCGCGGTTCTGCATCTTTACCAAGATCAACAGCGAAGGAGATGTCTTGTCTAAAGACAATGAGCTAAGTACAATGAAGCGCAAAGTTGAACTTAGATATGGAATTTCGGATTCCATAACCTCTTCAAGGGTCTCATTTGCATATAACGTATGGACGATCAAAGGTATACTCAAAGGCAACACATTCGGGGGTGTAGTTCGACTGGTAGACCAAAATACCGTCAGAACAATGCTTCAACTTCAAGTCAACGCATAAACGAGTTTTCCTAAGATCCTTCATCCCAAATTCCGTCTTCAGGTGCGAGTCCGTTTTCTCTTGCTCTTCCAGAGTCTTAGTGAGATTCGTGTTAACGACATAAACTGTAACTCTAGCAATTTTGAATAAGACTTCATAGTTTAACACGCAAGGGCATTCATTCATATCCCTGACTGATCAAATAATCACGTAGACGGGTATACCACATCCGTCGAATTTTTCAATCTATAAGTGAACGCCTCAAAACGAGTTAAGAGGGTGTTCCGTGGTTTGGAACTATTTGAACCAGTCCATGTAATTCTTCGGGAACTTACATGTAAATCTCTGTATCTATATCCCCATGGAAAAATACTAACCACATTTCATAATGCTGCTATCAATCACATGACGTTTGAGAGAAACCTTGCACCGTAAGGCGTGCATCATATCACATTATTTCATTCATCTCATAACACTTTCTTTCCCACTTGTAACATAATAGGTTTACCTTGGGCAGTGTAGGAACGACAGGTCTAATACACACTTTGGTAAGGAATTTGACCTGGATTGTAACTTCAGTTGTCCAATCAGTTCTATGTTGTCACTTAATCAACGGAACACGGTTCGATATCGTCGCTTTTCATTTATGTCGGTAGCTACCATATAAGTGAAAACATCATTGATGATAATCTCATTTCAATTCCATTTAGCTCACCCAAACTAGTATACTGGACCAAGAACTTCATGTCTTGGGAGTAATCCGGATTAATCTCATGAGATGAAAATGATTTGAGACAGCGATCGAGTTCAGATTCATTGTTGTGCCGTGTCTTCCTCTTCCAGGGAAGTGAATCCTACGAACCGAATGATATGTCGTGCTCCAGGCCAAGACAGATTGATTGGCTATCCGTCGGTGTACCAAACCGTCCAATAAGGGCGTCCAAACCGTCCAACAGGGGCATCCAAACCGTCCAACATGAGCGGCACACCCTCCAGGGATGTTGACTCGACGCCCGTTAAGTACGTCTATCCTTGCAGACATGTTTGCAGCTGGTATATGATCTCGTCACTTTAGTTAGATCAGAGGAATGCGTCTGGAGCAACATTCTGAAATCTAGAATTCATCGCACTTGCTTATCACACTTGTGCGGTATGGGGATCGAGATGAGACATAGTGGGCAACCTCCACGCAAATTCGCGCTGTTCTACAGGAACGTTGACGCTCTTATCTCCCCCTAACGGCGGGAAGACTGTCTCATTAAAGTGACAATCTGTAAATGAGCTGTAAAAAGATCGCGTGCAAGGGCTCGAAGAGAGCTAGTGTGAAGGAGAATCATGATCGTCAACAGATACACATCATTCTTTGAGGGCCCATGGTGGTACGTTGCGGCAGCGCAACTTGGCACATGGAATGCCCACCCAAATGCGTAAATACGAAAATCGTCAGGTTCGTACCTAGTAACCAACTGTAACGTCATATAGGTTGGGTGGCAATGGGCCTCAAGGCGGACCAACATTACTGCGTACAAGGATTGCATAGCCCTAGGCAGGAACCGAAAACTTGGTACGTTTACCAAAATTCGGGCGATCATATAAATTGCGCTTTATGATCGCTAGGTGAGGCTATTTGGGGTGAACATGGGAATTCAATGTTCAATTAGAAACCCAAAACGACATGCAATACTTTATCGAAAATCGTCGATATAAACTCTCCAACATTATCCAGTCTCCCGGACCTTAAGGGATAAGTAGGGTGGTGAGCCCTTAATCGGCTAGAGGGTTTAGCAGTAATGTGTGTGGACAAACATGTGACCAGTTTGTCGATTCATCAACCACAACCATAAGTCTTTATATGGTCCGTATTTTGGTTGGATTAGTCCACATATATTCCCTTGAATCCACTATGAAAAGAGAGTCGTGTCGTATCCTTGCAATGGATGATTTAGAAAATCAAATTTCACAAATGAGCAGACTTTGGCAAGTGTGCTTGTAGGCACAAGATCCTTACTTCGGGTAGGGAGATGCGTCGTAGCATTGTTGGTCGACCTAAGTGTCCCAAAAGGTCGTGCCAAAGCAAGTAAACTACTCAATCACCAGGCTCCAGGTCGGCCACATGTGGTGTATTCCCAGTTGGGAGACAACCCATTGGCCCTAAATCAAAGCTTCAGGCTCATTTTTGGAGGTGGTGCAAAGATATTTCACTCTATTTTCTTTAGTGGTTTCATTTATGATCATTGTCATCTCGAATATCCTTAAAAACTAAACGTCGGGGAGAGTTTAAGGTCCTTTAAATGGTGATTCAGTACCATTCATACAACGAGGAGCGTGCCATTGCTCTTAATCAGGTTGGATAGACCTGAAGTCGTTGTTAGAGGTGTGATTAGATGTAAAGTTAGTGTGCATAGTATGCATTCAGCCAGACAACTAACTTTCCCACATTCCAACCTAATCACGTGTTTAGTTGAATCAGTCACATGTACTAAGAAACATGATTCAATTAACTCATATTCGAGGACAATATCAATAAGATTATCCATAAGTAAAACATACACCAAACTTAAATCCAAGAACATAGAAAGATGTTCACAAAGTAAGCAAAGTTACTTGGTGGATTCGGCCAACAAGGCCATCCATGTCAAAATTCTACTCTTCCAACGATGTTTGGTGGAGCAAACTTAGTCTCTCATATTGACTACTAGAATGATACTCCTTAACAACATTGGTAAGGGCATGAACAAGTGCATAACCAATGATCTATTCCATCGAGACGAAAGTAGATTCTGCAGGGTTAAGGTTGGGAATACGATCCCTTATTCTTGAAGTTTTAGGTCTTAGGTGCCAAGGATCACGCTTCGGGCATGATTCCACACCTTGGTAAGCCCTGATTCTACCATATGTTGTAAAAACAAACTCGAAATTGGATTGTGAGAGAGACAGACCCAAACTTGGGTTCAGTAGGCTTTGACCGAACTGGGTTAAGCCATTCGGTAGACTTTAGTCGAACTGAGTCTATACCTTTCTCTCACGTTTGTGGTAGTAATCAGATCCGAGAATTTGGTAAACTTCCGCTTTCTACACTGCTGTTTCAGGGGCAAGTTAGAAACATGGAAGGACGAGAAAAGTATTCTCTAGTCAAAATTCGATCGAATTTATAAACTTCAGAATTGTACTCATTCATGGACGTAATCATGGTGTGCTTCAGGCAATGTCTTTCATGATTAGACGGTCCGTAAGAGCGAGCCAAAGAGCCATGGAATCCTCGATCAAGAGGTATTTCCATTTGTAATGCTTCGGGCATAAGTCTTCGAATGAAGATCATGGCGGAGGCTTATTCAGCTCTTCCATGCCATTGTTGGCGTCAATGGTTTCGTAGCTTCTTGATAGTCAAGTAGAGATTCACGTCTTGTACCCCACATTAGGTGGTTTCTAATAGGAACATCCAAATCAGGAAAATCGAACTTGTGACGGTTCGACAATCCACTGAATTGGAGGGAACAAGATTGTGGTTGGTGCTATGGGAATGAATTATCCATATGCATCTAAGACATGGTTTTCATGAAAAACATCGGGTTTTCATGGGTGTATTGTTTTATGAAAACTTCGGGTTTCAAAGGCACTAAATTCGAAACTACAGGTTCGATTTAGTTTATGAATGTTTAGTTCATAAAAGAGATGTTCCTGCAAGAAACACATAATGCAATATACCAACTAAGTGTAGTGGATTTGGGGTTCTTCGGGAACTCATGTGTGAGAGCTTCGTTACTACGAAAGTATGTGACGGTTCAAAGTAGAAAGATAAATTATTGAATCGTTAATGTCCAAAAGTGATCTTCAGGTCAAGAATTTTGGATTCATTATCAGATTAATGGACTGCAGGTCACTTTTAATTAATTCAATAAATCGGGCCATACGGGGTCGATTGTAGAAGCAAAATAATATTAAAATAATATTATTGGATCGAAAATATAACCCCAAAATAATTTTGGGCTTTGTGCAGTGGGATAAGGAAGGCACAGGGTGCCTTGAGTAAAAAACTCACGGCTTAAAAGGGCCTCGGGTTGTGGCTACAGGCCACGGGGAGGAGAGAACCCCAGCTGCAGCTGGGTTCTATTTTTAGGCTGAAAGGAGGGCACGGAGGAAGGCCCAACAAAAGCTGGCCTTCGGTTTGGTGATGGGAGCCCAGCCGCATGGGCTGGCTATTTTGATGCGGGCCAAGACAAGCATAAGCCCAACAAGCAGAAAAGCTTGCTGGCGTGGACCTAGAACCGGGGCTGCAGGCCTGTTGAGATGGACCCCAAGTCAAGGCATAGTGAGAGTGAGCTGGGCTTCAGGCCAGCAGGCTTGCTAATAGTGGTTGTGCGGTGGGTGTGCCACACCATGCCCAATTTCCCTTTTTTTTCTTTTTTTTTTTCAAATCCCTTAGGGTTTAGGAAACCCTAATTTGCTTCTAATTTATTTTTGTACTTTGACTCACATATTCCACATAGCGATTTAATTGGGTAATGCATGAAACAAATATATATATATATATATATATATATATATATTGACAAATATATGAACATATACAATATATATATATATATATATATATATATATATATATCGGAAGGAAAGTATAAACATATGGGGTTCATGCATTATGGGGAATGTTTTCATGCTTCAGAGTCATTTCAAATATCTTACTTTATTTTAAGCGTACCTGATTGGCAAAAAACAACAAAAGCCTTTGAATTTGTAGAAGTTCCTTCGCAAAAAGCCGGAATAGCATCTCCAATGCGTTGTATCACGTTCAACACAGAAAAATTAAATTGAATTAATAGCATGTAGATCAATTCAAAATAATAATAAATTAATCATGAAAAGAATGATTAAAACGTAATACTCCCCTAATTGAAGATCAAACTCTCTTTAGCACAGCGTCAAGAGCGTGTTGATAACGTGTTGTAGGCATAATTTACTGAACAATTATGGAGGCCATATAGAGAGAGAAAGGTGCGGCAATTGTAGAGAGAAGAAAGATATGTGTAATTGTGGGTGTGTGTTATCTCACCCCATTGTGCCTTTATTTATAGTAGTAGAAAGGGTAAATACATTTCCCTTTAGGATTACAACATTTAATAGGTAATCTACTCCTAATAGGAATATAAGACACTTTCCCATATTCTCTAGGATTTACACAATCACATTCCTATTCCAATAGGACTGCAATAGTTTCATAATTATTTCATTTTCAGTTTTTATATTTTTTTAAAATTGAAACCAAATATTTGAGAAATTGTTTGATAATTATTTTTAGTTGTCAAACCAAAAATTGTAAGCTACTTCAGTTTTTTAATGTTAACTTGATTTTGGTTTTCAATTTCAGTAAAAAATATTCTAATTTTCACTTTTTAAATAAAAAAAAACTAAAGACTTAAATTCTGAAATGTGAAATTTGAAATGGTTATTAAAACAGAATCTAAGGACGGCTCAATTATCATGCAAAAACATTATAGACAAAAATAAGCCCACTTGTTTTATTTAGAGGAGCAAATACACAAGCAACAAAGGTAAATACACCATACACCAACTAACAATATGACAATGCAGATGGTTCTTTATTGCAGTGGCGGAAAACAATCAGACCTATACATTTAATTGTAGGTTCAAAATCTCCATCGATCCCCTCCCCCTAACAATTAGCGGTCCGGTAGTTTCTCACTGCGGGTAGACTGCTTCGAGAGGTGAGTTTTACTCATGTTGTCTTAATTCTGAAAGTGAGTCAACCACATGAGATGTCACAGTTGCGTCCGATTAGTCTGTGTAACGTTATTTGTAAGATTGGTGCAAAGGTGATTGCGAATCGGTTAAAGAAATTCTTGGGCTTACTAATTTCCCCGCATCAGAGTACTTTTGTGCCTGGGCGCTTGATTTCTGTTAACACTATAGTGGCGTCTGAGATTGGTCATTTTCTACATCAAAAGAAGAGGGGCAGGGAGGGCTATTTTGCTCTTAAGCTAGACCTTAGCAAGGCGTATGATAGGGTGGAGTGGTCATTCTTGGAAGCTATGATGTTGAGGTTGGGGTTTGACAGCAGGTGGGTGTCACTGGTAATGCCGTGTGTAACGTCTGTATCGTATTCTTTCTTGGTAAATGGCGATGTTTGTGGACCTGTGCAGCAGTCCCGGGGTCTCCGTCAGGGGGACCCGTTATCATCGTACTTATTCCTCTTGTGTGTTGAAGGGTTGTCGGCACTTATAGCGCAGAAGGAGCAGAGGGGCGCTCTTAGTGGGATCCGAGTTTGTGCAGGCGCGCCTAGCATCCATCATCTATTGTTCGCTGATGATAGCTTCTTGTTTGGTAAGGATAACTTGGATGAATGTGCAGAGGTTCAACATATTTTGGATGTGGTCTCCCAAGTGTCTGGTCAGGAAATAAACTTGGGGAAAAATAGTATTGCTTTCAGTGCGAATGTAGGTGTTCGAGAGCAACAGAGGCTTGCCAGTTTCCTGGGCGTACAGTTGGTAAGTAGACATGAGTGCTACTTGGGGCTTCCGACGTTTGTAGGGAAGAATAAACGCCAAACATTTTCCTATATTAAGGAAAGGGTTTATAAGAGGTTGAGTGGGTGGAAAGGAAAATGTTTGAATGGAGCGGGGCGTGAACTGCTAGTTAAAGTGGTGGCTCAAGCATTGCCATCTTATGCCATGAATTGTTTTCTGCTTTCAAAGACTTTTTGTGACGAGTTACATCAGCTAATGGCTCGGTTCTGGTGGGGGAGTGACCCGGACTCCAGGAAGATTCATTGGAAATCCTTGGATAAATTGTGTGTGGCAAAACCGGAGGGTGGTATGGGGTTTCGGAATCTCTATGCCTTCAACTTGGCGATTTTAGCTAAACAAGGCTGGCGAATTGCCCAATCTCTTTTTTCCTTAATGGCAAGGGTGTTGAAAGCCAAGTATCTTCCCAACACTTCCTTTTGGGATGCGCCGGTATCGCCATCTTCGTCCTACTGTTGGTCTAGTATACTTAAAGCTAGAGTTGTTTTGGAGAAGGGTTCACGATGGTTGATTGGGAATGGTGCATCGGTAAAGGTTTGGAAGGATAGATGGGTGCCTCGAGCGTCCACTTTTTGTCCCATAACAGTGCCGTCACCCTCTCAGGAGGAGATGCGGGTTTGTGACCTCATTGATGTAGAGGGGAAGATGTGGAATGATACAATGCTGAATGGCACTTTTGTGGAAGAAGACAGGGATCTCATCTGTGCTTTACCTCTCAGTGTACGGCTTCCTCCTGATAAGTTAATCTGGCATTTTAGTGACCGTGGGGTTTTCACTGTTAAGAGTGCGTATTGGGTTGCTTGGGACTCCATTAAGCCACCGGCAGTAAGTGCATCTTCTTCGGCTGTTGGAGGTAGTCCGTATACTCCTTTATGGAAGGCTATCTGGAAAGCCAAAATCCCACCGAAAGTGCGGAATATGGTTTGGAGAGCTTGTCAGGATATTCTCCCGACCAAAGAGAATTTATCGAGGAAAGAAGTTTCATCGGACGGGACTTGTGGGTTCTGTGATGGAGGGCCGGAGGTGGCAATACATGTGCTTAAAGAATGTCATTTTGCTAGAGCATCGTGGTTTGCAACCCCATATAGTGTTCTTGCTGATTCCGTACCGTGTAGCTCGGCCAAGGAATGGCTCCCATGGGTGCTTCAGACCAAGCCATATGTTTTCGATTTTACATGTGTGATGGTTTGGCACATTTGGCAAGCAAGGAATGATCGTGTTTGGAATGGTGCAGCTGAGCCTCCTGCCTTGGTGGCTCAAAGAACGATTGCATGGATGCGAGCATTCCAGGAGGCGGAACAGGACCGTGCGGTGCAGCAGCAGCAGGTGGGTCCTGGCCAGCAAGTGGGTGACAGTGGGAGGGACCGGAGGATGCCAGATGGTTGGGTGCGCGTGACAGTGGATGGAGCTACAAAGCTGCAGGCACGGGTTGTGGATCTGGGGCGGTGATTCGTGATGCGCATGACGGGTTTGTGGCTGCAATGGCATGTTCTCTGCCCAATGTGTCTTCGGCTCTACAGGCAGAATTGGTCGCTATAATACATGGAGTGGAGTTGGCTCAACAGCTTGGCTTTCAAAACGTACTAGTCGAAAGCGATTCGTCTCAAGCAGTATCCATAATCAATTCATGTGTGGATCGGGCATCAACCATGGACCTGCTTGCGGATGATATTTTATTTAGTGCAGCGTCTTTTACTGCTTCGAAGTTTATTTCTATTTCCAGGAATAATAATGCTATTGCCCATTGTTTGGCAAAGATAGCTGTTTCTAGTGGAACTCGAATAGTCTGGATCGAGGAGCCTCCGAGTGTTATTTTGGATCTCCTCATTCAGGAAACAATGTAATGGTTTTTCTATTAATGATATCGTCTGTCTTCAAAAAAAATATATATATATATATTAACGCTATCATTTGTTAGAAAAACAAAAACTAACAATCTGACAATGGCATGACTTTTTTGTTGCAAATGCAAACAGATCCCAACAATCAAGGACCTACTTGTTAGGCCCTTTTTCTTTTTTGGGTATATTACATTTTGTCCCCTTGTGTTTGTGTTTAATTGCAATTCCATACATTATCTTATTATTTTATGTAAATGTTATACAACCGTTAGTCAATATGTTAAATTAGTCGTTAAATGATGATATGGCAACTGTGGAGCCCATATTTGCTGATTTGGAATCCAAATTTGTGCCACGTGGTTAAAAGACAATCTTAAAAATAGTTAAAAAGGAAAAGGTGATGCTGAAGATGGAGATGCTCGGCCTTCCCCTCCCAGATCGTTGTTGATGCCACCGAAATCCACTTCGATTATGCTTCCAGTCTGTCATAATCTTCGCGTTGCCGACATTGGCTCTATCTCTGTAGTTGGTGGATGTCTTAACTCCGGCATTACCTTTGTCATCTGTGCTTTATTAATAAAAACCGATTAATACTTGCGATACGCACTCATAAACAGTTTCAATTATATCATAAATGAAAATGTGGTGACGCAAATATCATCATTCATAAACATTATCATCATGAAATTTTCTTAGACCTTTTCAATACGTAATTGAAAGAAAGTTTTGTTGACAATTCTAAGAGATGCCACTATCACCACCACGGTGCAATAAGAAACCATGTAAAAGAACGTGAAAAGAATATTTAGCAGAAGTTGATTTTACTTCAATTGATACTAAGAGACTTTATACAAAGAGAGATCTTGCCGAAGAGGTAACCTAGCCTACATTCTAGGGTTTACAGATATTCTAGGGTTTACAGATATTCACAAATCAATTACAAAAAGTTTCCTAAAACTAAGCCAAGATATCAGGAATGATATCATTGACTTTTCAACACTCCCCCTCAAGTTGGAGAGTGGACATTGAGAACTCCCAACTTGTGAATGATCTTTGAGAAAGTTTCCTTCCCTAATGGCTTCGTGAGTACATCTGCAAGTTGATTGGAGGAAGGAACAAATCTCGTAACAACTGAACCGTCTTGTACCTTGTCCCGGATGAAGTGACAGTCCATTTCTATATGCCTGGTTCACTCATGAAAAACTAGGTTAGCAGCAATGTGAATAGCTTCTTTATTGTCGCAATGGAACAGAGCCGGTCTTTGATGTAGTATACCGAGGTCTTTCAATAAACATCGTAGCCATGATAATTCACAACAAGTCCCAGCCATGGCTCGATACTCGGCCTCCGCTGATGATAAAGACACGGTCTTTTGTCTCTTTGACTTCCAAGAAATCAATGAAGAGCCCAAGAAAATACAATACCCCGTAGTTGATCTTCGTGTTGTTGGACAACCTGCCCAGTCCGAGTCACAATATGCGTTTAAGATCAAATCATTTTCAGAAGAGAAGAACAAACCTTGTCCAGACGTATTTTTGATATACTTCAAAATTCGAAGGGCTGCCTCCATGTGTGGCGTGCGAGGCTCATGCATAAACCTACTCAACACATGCACAGAATAGGTTATATCCGGCCTAGTGATTGTTAGATATATCAGACGCCCCACCAACCTTCTATATTTTGCCGGATCTTTGAGGACTGCACCATTATCTGATAGCTTAAGATTCTGTTCCATGGGAAATTCGACGGGACGAGCTCCCAAAAGGCCTCCATCTTTCAATATTTCTAAAGCGTACTTCCGTTGGGAAATAAAGATCCCTTTCTTAGAACGTGATACTTCAATCCCAAGAAAGTACTTCAAATCACCAAGATCCTTGATTTTAAAACGACCATTAAGGAATCGTTTTAGGGCATCAATAGCACTCGAATCATTCCCCGTAATCAAAATATCGTCAACATAAATTAAGAGTGCTGTAAAAGACTTGCCTTGTTTCCGGATAAATAAAGAGTAATTAGACTTGGATTGTACATAACCAGTGGATTGAATAGCTTCAGAAAACTTTGCAAACCATTGACGAGAAGCTTGTTTCAACCCATATAAAGACTTGCTAAAGCGACAAACCAAGTTCTCCCTCTGTCGCTGAAGACCCGGAGGAGGAGTCATATAAATTTCTTCATGAAGGTCACCATGAAGAAAAGCGTTGTTAACGTCTAATTGATGAAGCGACCACTGCCGTGAGGCAGCAAGAGCCAATAAACATCGAACAGTAACCATTTTGGCAGTGGGAGAAAACGTGTCATGGAAATCAACACCCTCAAGCTGGGTATAGCCCTTGGCAACCAAACGTGCCTTATAACGTTCAATGGAGCCATCAGACCGGTGTTTAATCTTGTAAACCCAACGGCAGCCAATGGGAGATTTGCCGCGCGGAAGAGAAGTGAGAGACCAAGTGCGGTTAGCTTCCAAAGCCTCTAATTCAGAAGCCATGGCAGCTTGCCAATGGGGAAAACGAGCAGCTTCTTCATAACTCCGGGGTTTAACCTGTTGAGTAATATGGGCAAGGAAAGATTGCTGTGCTTTTGAGAAGCGATGGTAAGTAAGGTAATTAGCGAGTGGATACCGTGTACCTGTAGTGTGACCAGACGACGAAGACGATGGAGGACGTGGTTGGGTAAGCTTGAGAGTAGGATAATCATAATCACGGAGCTTGGGTGGCGAAGAGGAATGACGGCTGGAGCGACGGAGCACTGGGGCAGGAGCAGGCGCTGACATTGTGAGGTCAAGAACGTCAGGTTCAGGTAGTGCTGCAAGGGAAAGAGACGCAAGAGACGCGGCATCATCGGAAGGGGACGACGCAAGTGGAACCGTAGGGTCAGATGGGTGGATAACGAAGGGTGACACGGGATCAGGTAAGGGTGGTGTAGTAAGTGGGATAGGTGAAGACACAGGTTGAGGTGAAGATGGAGAAGGTGAGGATTGATAAGGAAATATATTTTCATGGAAGACAACATCACGGCTGGTAAAGATTTGGTGAGTGGTGAGGTTATATAACTTGTAGGCTTTCTGACCAATGGGATATCCTATAAAAATGCATTTGTGGGCACGAGGAGAAAATTTGTGAGTAACATTGACGTCAGTGGCAAAAGCAAGGCAACCAAAGACTCGAAGGTGTGAAAAAGTAGGAGGTTTAGAATATAAACGTTCAAATGGCGTTTTCTTGGAAAGAATGGGTATGGGAAGACGGTTAATGAGATGAACGGCAGTGAGCACACATTCACCCCAAAAATGGAGGGGAAGATTAGCTTGAAAACGCAAGGCACGAGCGGTTTCAAGTATATGTCGATGCTTGCGTTCTACGACCCCATTTTCTTGAGGCGTATAAACGCAAGAATGTTGGTAAATGACTCCATGATCTTGAAGGAAATCACGAAGGGAAAAAAATTCCCCACCATTGTCAACACGGATTTGACGAATAGAAGTATTAAATTGAGTTTTGACAAAAGAAAAAAAAATTCTTGAGAATAGATTGTGTTTCATTTTTGTGTTGCATAAGGAAAATCCATGTGAAGCGAGAATAATCGTCCACAATGGTTAAAAAATATTTTGCTCTAGAAGTAGAGGCAACTTTAAAAGGTCCCCAAATGTCACAATGAATCAAAACAAAGGGTTTATTAGATGAAATAGAACTAACACTAAAAGGTAATCGATGTTGCTTAGCTAAAGGGCAAATATCACAAGCATTATTAGATGCAAAAGGGAAATGTAACAACTGTTTGGACGTGAAATCTAAACGAGGGGCTGACAAGTGACCCAAACGCCGATGCCATAGCTCCGTAGGTGAGAGCATAAGGTTGCAGAACCGTCGAGGATGCTTAGACTGTGCAGGAGTCAAGGCCACCAAGTAATACAGCCCACCCCTTCGCTTACCCAAACCAATCACCGTCCTCGTCATTAGGTCCTGCATAATACACCAAGAAGGAAAAAAAGATACTGAACAATGTAATCCACTCGTAATACGACTTACTAACATCAAGTCTACTTTAAAGGTAGGCACACATAGCACATCTTGCAATCTAAAAGTGGAACTCAAAGGAATGTGACCGATGGAAAGTATGCGGGCTTGCTCTCCACTGGGTAACAAAACAGGTGACATGTTCTCATTTTTAACACCATCAGTAAGCAATTCTGGTGAAGAAGTGATATGATCCGTTGCACCACTATCGATTATCCATCGATAGAGATGTAAAGAGGGATTCGACAAACCTGTCTTAGCGGCATTGGCTTGTGGCTGTTCATCACTGCCCTGACCATTCATGATGTGAAGAATCTGTTGAAATTGGGCATCAGAAAGCCCAGACATGACAAACTGCATCTCTTCTTTGGTGGCTGCATTTCCCGAGACGTGATTCGCCGAGGAAGAACCCCGCTCCTTCTTGGGACGATGGTTCCCTTTCTGTGGCTTAACCTTATGCAAACGGTGTCCTGGTGGATACCCATGAAGTTGATAGCAGGTGTCAATGGTATGGTAGTCTTGATCGTAATGAGTACAATGCAAGGGTTTGCGATTAGAAGACTTCGAATCACCTTGACGCACAGCCATGGCTGCTGTGGCTGTAGTAACTCGAGTGAGTGAACCAATGTAGGCTTGACGATGCATAGGCTTGACGAACGGTTAGAAGAAAATTCATCAACAGAAGCTGCCCTCGAACATCACTATAGGAATCATTAAGTCCCATGAGAAACTGCATCAACTTGTTCCTCTCATTCTATGCTCCACAAGTGCAAGAAACGGAGTCACTGTAGGACGACAACTCATCCCATAAACTTTTCATCTTCGTGTAATATGCAGCAATAGAGAGTTGATCTTGAGTGAGTGAAGCAATGTCCCGTTGTAGTTGGAAAATTCGGGGAGCATTACTTTGACAATAGCGCCCACGCAATTCTTCCCAAATTGCATGGGCGTCAGTCATATAGAGAATACTATCAGCAATATCCGAGTCAATGCAATTAATAATCCATGCTACAATCATGTCGTTGCATCTCTGCCATGAAGTGTGATCATCGGGCTTGGTCTTGACAGAAGGTTGCGTGACAGTGCCATCAACAAAGCCAAGTTTGTTTTTGGCACTCAAGGAGATCTTCATAGCACGAGACCAAGTTGAATAATTATCCCCATTCAAAGGTTTCGAAACCAGCATCATGGCTGGATGATCAGAATGATGAACAAAAAAAGGGTTGGAAACATCAACCTTTGTATCGGAACTGCTTCCAGAAATAGCGTCAGTTGCCATGGCAAACGACGAAAAAGAATATGCGAAAATACCAGAGAAATAAAAGGCAGCGGAAGGAACTAGGTTTTCAGCCTAGCTCTCGATACCATGTAAAAGAACGTGCAAAGAATATTTTGCAGAAGTTGATTTTACTTCAATTGATACTAAGAGACTTTATACAAAGAGAGATCTTGCCGAAGAGGTAACCTAGCCTACATTCTAGGGTTTACAGATATTCACAAATCAATTACAAAAAGTTTCCTAAAACTAAGCCAAGATATCAAGAATGATATCATTGACTTTTCAACAAACCAAAGTAGAGAGCATAAGCAAAAATGTTATATAAATAGTAAGAAATTTCATACATAAAACCAGAAATCACCATCTTCCCTTATTCACAACTTTCCTCACAGCCCAAGCTAAATCTTGAGAAGAATTCTTTTTCACTTAAGTTGCTCCGAAAACAAGCTCGTATTGCCATTATGCGGATAAGTTTCTCAAGTTCTCAACCACTCCAATTTCTGCAATTTCTCCTTTGCTATCGATTTTAGTGTCCCAAATGCTTAGCATTGAGGTTGTGGGACTCCACTATTACGTCCAACATCATGCCCTTAGAAAAGACTTGCACAAATTCTTTATAACTGAATGGAAGGCATAAAAAATTAAGAGTTTGTCCAATGAGAACCAGCATACGTTTGTTAACACCCCTTTTAGGCCCCATTTAAATAATGTATAGTCATGACCTACTAGTATGAGTCTCTTGAAAAAATCTAATAAAAAAACCCACATGAATAATGGATCAGGCTACTAGGGCCACAACACCAACCCCGAGCAATACACCTTGAGAGACTGAAAGCACCATGACCGAAACGCTCGGTTTGTCGACTCATCAATCTTATTAATGACTAAAGAAGAGGAACTCTCAGCTTAGTCACTTTTCGACCACTCGAACTGGGTATCTAGTTTGACAATTTTCCAGCAAGGAGTTTCAAGGGACAAGTCTAGTTAGACGTCAACTTCACGCTACTTGTCGATCATCAACAAGGAAGATAGTCTACGGTACGACCTAGCGAGCAACTAAGGAGAGCGCTTGGTCCAACAGATTCTCCGACCACTTGAGCTGAGCAATAGATTTGACTTTTCAACTGATTATCCCAATGCGTAGGCGTATTCAAACATCAACTCCACACCTCGTGTCGACCGCCATAGAAGATGGCTTGCGGTGGAACCCTTGCTATAGGCCACTTGCCCACTTAAGATGTTTCTTTGTGCTCTTTGTTGTTATCTCCATCTAGTGCGCCCCACAGAATACATTGGGTACGTAGTGCACAACACAAAATACATTTGGATGAGCCCTTTGAGTTCCATATATACTTCAATTATATGGATATTGGGTCTTTCTTCACATATTGATTACAATTATACACCAACAAGAGGTAATGCCTTAGGTCTATTTAATTATCACCTTGTAAAGCAACTTGACTTTTTGGTTGCATGTTTGAACTTGTGATTCATACTTCTGAAATTCTGGTGTCTAAACACACGTAAAGGTCAAAATGAATACCTTTGTACGGAACCAAGCAAATCCATTCGAGGTTTCTGAGTGCATCACATTTTTCAATATCATAGGTGAGAGAAACAGAGGGAAGCGAGAAGATAGAAAACTATAGACATAATAGAAAACAAGGATGAACTTCGACATGTGAAGTTGTTTATTCATAGTCGGGCTACAAAAACTAAAGAAATTGAGATCCAAATTAGCAAACATAAAACAATAAAAGGCAACACTAAATATGAAAATAAGATAAATCCCTGGTCAATAAAAGCATATTTGATAGTTCACGAAAGGGACCAAGCGTGTTCCTCATTCTGTAGCAATTCAGTCACCAAGTTGGAGTGCCTCCTTAAACAATCTCTCAAAATTATTGTACGATGATCCTCCAACATCAGTAGCTTCAACAGCTTTTTTCTTCCATTCCTTTGCCTTTTCCCTCATCTTCATCCCTCCTTCTCCTTCCATCATTTCCTTAACAAGTGCTTCAATTTCGTCGCGCTTTACATCGGGCCTCACCTCCATTCCAATCTCCCACGTTGTGCATGAGTACCGACAATTTGTTTGTTGCTCCGCAAAGAAAGGCCAGCAAATTACAGGCACAGCGTGAGATATACTTTCAATGGTAGAATTCCAACCACTGTGTGTTAGGAAAACCCCAATAGATGGATGAGCTAACACTTGCTCCTGTGCACACCAACCTGCAATATAACCCCTATCCTTAATCTCCTCAAAAAATTCATCGGGTAAAATTGGTGAGTCACCCTTTACCACGTCAGCCCTAACTATCCATAAAAATGGGTGCTTGCTATTTGCCAGCCCCCATGCAAACTCAATCAAATGTTGGTCTGTCATCATCGTAATGCTGCCATAATTTACGTACACAACTGAATTGAGTTTCTTTTTATCAAGCCATTCTGAACATTTTGTGTCTTCTTTCCATAAGCTTGAGTTAAGTGACTTGCTTTCGGGGAAATGCCTGCCAAGCAAATTAAAGGGGCCAACGGTGTAAATGTTGGGGAACATTATCGATATTACCTCTAACACTTCGTGTTCAAATTCGTCAAATGTGTTGAAGAGGATTGCAGAAGAGTTCAAACAGTTCCGTGCTTCGGATCCCATGTAATTGAACATTATGTCGCTGAGATCAGTAACTCTAATGAAACTCGGGATGTCCTTGAGTCGAACATTTTTCATGCCTGGGATCCAATCAATTGGTGTATCGAGTGTGCCGTCATGCATGAAATTCTCATCTGAAATCCATGGAAGGTGAAGCACGTGTGATGATATTTAATTATGTCCATGGTTAAAAGGGTAAATTTCAAGATCTCAAATATCTACTTTATTTTGCAGTCGGTAAAACAAAACAAAAAACAAAAATGAGATCTCATATTTTTACAGGTGCGTGGTGCAAAATCCCTTGATAATTTATCCAACATTTATTTCAACTCGGTCAGGACTAACTCTTATAAAAGTGGAGACTGATTTTATTAAAACCAAGTGATCACTACAAATAGTTAATCTTCCCCAATAAAATAGAAGAAATTTTTTCTAAATAAAAAAATTAATAGAAAAGACTAATTCCATTTAAAACATCCAAAAGATCAAAATGCAAATTTCCTACTCTTGCACATCTTTAATTACAAACGCTGGTAGTGGAACAAAATTAAACCCATTGATATGCTTTGATGTGTCGTTCAAAAACAAAAACGATATACTTTGATGTGAATCTGTGATGTTGGACTAGATCCAATGACACAGGAAAGACTAAAGAGGCAAATCTGGGCTATCATTTGGACATGTTGGAGTGTTGAGAGGATAAGAGGGAGTCAGATATGTCAATATAATTCATGTAAACAAAGAAATATGTACTTCAATACTTGGAAGGGATGTGCATGATTTAATTCAAGTGTGTAACGATAATTTATGCATACAAAAATGTTCATATACATAATAAAGAAACTGATTAATTATATATGCGACGAAATCGTCAAAAACAAAATCATCCAGAAATTAAAGAAGTAAGTACCTTTGAACGGAATCATGCCACGTTTGACGAGTTCGCTGTACTGCAAATACCCCATGAAGCCACAAGCAGAGGCAGTCCATAACACAACCTCCGGAATGCCTAATTCTCCACCAGCTTTGCACCCAAAGGTCATGATACCATCTGCAACTATGCAAGTAACTTGTGGCACTTGAGATGAGGAATTGATCTTAGCCACCAGCTCTTTAAATGGACCAAAACAAGTTTTCTTAATGGAATCACATAAAGCTGGAATATCTTGGGTTCCATCCTTATCCGAAGGAGGCAACCCGTCCGGTATGGTCTCGAACACAAAGTCTGGTAGACCCTTAACGGAGTGGGGACCTTTTGACCGGATTAAACGGTTGTGGTTGAATTCGGTGTTGACAAAGGTTATGTGGAAGCCCCTTGAGTGAAGAAGCTTGGCTAACTGCATCATGGGGTTAACATGGCCTTGTGCTGGGTATGGGACAAAAACAGCATGCCCTTTTTTGGTTGCTTGTTCTACTGAACTCATCATCTCTCTTTCGTATTTGCCAGAAACTCGGAAAGAACTCAGTTTTGAAGTCTTTAGTCTTGTGTAGTGAAAGCTAACTTGATCTTGTGCTATTTATAGAAAATGCGGGGGCAATCTTCTCTTCGGAACCTAATAATCAATTCAGTGTTTTTTTTTTTCTTTTTATAGTTTTCAAATTAAAAATGATAAATACATACACATGTTACTTGCGGGGAGTTTTTTGGAATTCACATGGTCGATTTCTTGATCGTTCTTGTGTGCTCGGATGACTGTCCCTCTTTGGTTGGAATATGGCTCTTTCATTGTTTGTATCTCCTTGGCCTCTTAATTTGTACACACTTGTTAATTGTTGTTTGGTAACTATTTTCTGTTTTAATTTTATATGAAATTTTCACTTCAAGAAAAATGGGCACTGCGCACAATAAATTATATGTGCCCTATAAAGCCAAAGGGCACCAAAATATGTGCCCATAGGTCAATAGCAACAATTCAGCAACAACAATCCCATATGTGCCCTATATGGCGTGTCCTTTGCTTGTAGTGCATAATAGGACGTTTTGTGCTCAAAAGTAAGCACAAATAATGGTTTTTTTTGTATCTCTATTCTGAAATGGCATGCGCTTTGGTGAATTTTGAGATGGTAGGTCATGAGGCTAGTTTCAGGTTCGAGGGCTCGGAACGGATCCATTTACATTACAAGAGTCGAGCGACCGTGTCCATATCGGAAGTCCCCATGTACTAGGTTTTGATATGGAAGTGCAGTGCATGTTTTGTTCCGTATGATTGATTAATAAGATAGAAGAGAGAGAAACAATAAAAATAAAAACTAAAGAACGTGAATGTAGAGATTTAAAAGTTTGACATTATTTTAAAATTGGAAAAAGAAAACTTAAAATGGCTACGAAACAAGTTTCCTTTCAGCACAAGGGAAATTCAAAATAAAAAATTGAAAACAAAAAGATTATTAAACGGTTGGATATCCACATCAGGAGTAACTGACGGTCCCAAGGGTCAAAACTCATCTCTACTTTTCTCTTATATACTAATTAAAAATGTTTAGAAATTATGAACTCCATTCATCTCGTCTTCTTGTCTTCTTGTCTTCCCATTCGCAGAAGCCAAGTTCCGAACCAGCTCATCAATATTCATACCTATTGGCGTATCGCTTTCCTCTTTTGTCTTTTTGTATCCAATATAATATTGAAACAGACAATGAGAAATTCTAATCAAACTTACGTGTTCCTCATTGACTGGCCAATCGTCCTTTTCTTATCACATGCAACTCTATGCGGGTCCTTCGAATCTCAAGTTGCTTAATGTTGGTACTATAAATACTAACCTTCGTGCAAATGTTCATGTGCGTGCAGAAGATATTTTTTGAATCACGAAATGTTACGCACGATTTATACATTTTAAATATATTTATATATGTTAACTGCTTTAATAATTTTTTTTAATGACAAAAATAAAGTCAAATATTTGAAGTAAATGAATAATATTAGACCATGCTAGAAGAAACCCCTCATAAACCAATCAAAGCAGCTGAATCCACATAATAAAATCGGTCTTTCAATTTTCATTTACATTCTATTGAATTTGCATTAAGAATAGAGAAAATAATATTTAATAAACAACTGATTGAATCACATTACTGCTATCTCATTGTGAGACTAAGCTCACCACCCTCCCCCTTAGTGTAGATAACATCATTTGTTCAAAAAAAAAAAAGATCATTTGACAACTAATTGATTCACATTATTATGCGGATGCGAAATATCTTTTTTATAATTGGCATTACACGCCTCTTAAGTGTTTAAAAATAGAGTAAACAATATTTAATAAATAATTGATTGAATCACATTATTGTGCGTGTGCGAAAGGCCTTTTTTTATCATCGGCAGTACGCGTCTCTTAAGATGTTTTTTTAGTACATCGATATTTTTACACTAAGGGAAGGAGTAGTTCGACTAAGTCACACAATGTCAGCCTAATTTGGTACCGCATTCGCCATTTACAAGATTCGAACTTAAGATGTTTTGAATGTGTTTAAAAATAGAGAACATAATATTTAATAAATAACTGATTGAATCACAAGATTGTTAGCCCATTGTGAGGTTAAGCCCACCCCTCCTCCTTAGTGTAGATACATCATTTGTTAAAAAAAAAAATCCCGTTTGACAACTAATTAAATCACATTATTATGCGCGTGCAAATGACCTTTTTTTATAACTAGTACTACACGTCTCTTAAGATGTTTTGGACGTGTTTACAAATAGAGAAAATAATCTAAATAAAGAAATGATTGAATCACATTATTGGTAGCCTATTGTGAGGTACTAATTATAAAAAAGATTAAAAAAAACAGAACAAAAAAAATTTATTAAAAACATTGTTTATATGACGAAAATACCTTTGCATTATTTTGGGTTGCTTTTGAATTTTTTGTTTGGAGGGCATTTTTGTCCAAAAATATTCATACATCAGATGGATTTACAAATATATAATTATTAGTACCACGGAGTCCCAGTGAGTATTATCTTTGACCGGGATCCCAGGTTCACTTCTAAGTTCTGGGTGGCATTCCAGGAAGCTCTTGGTGCGGGACTACTTTTACAGCATGGCATATCATCCTCAGACAGATGGTCAGTCAGAGAGGACTATTCAGACATTAGAGGATATGTTACGAGCAGTGTTGCAGTTCGGTGATGTTTGGCATAAGCGGTTGGATTTGATGGAATTCGCCTATAATAATAGTTACCATTCGAGTATTCGTATGGCACCATTTGAGGCACTATATGGGAGAGCTTGCCATACACCCTTATGTTGGTCAGAAGTCGGTGAAAAAGCTATAGTGGGCCCTGAGATAGTATAGGAGACTACTCAGAATGTTCAGGTAATTAAGGCTAACCTGAAAGCGGCCCAGGATCGTCAAAAGAGCCTAGCAGATAGGCATGCTACTGATCGAGTGTATAAAGTAGGTGATTGGGTGTTTATGAAGCAATCACCATGGAAAGGTGTGGTAAGGTTCGAGAAAAAGGGTAAGCTGAGCCCTAGATACATCAGACCATATCAGATCACTGAACAAGTCGGTGAAGTAGCATACAGGCTTGAGTTACCTCCAGAGTTGGCTAGATGGCACAATGTGTTCCATGTTTCCATGTTTCCATGCTTCGTCACTATGTTTCGGATCCTTCACATGTATTACCTTCTCAACCATTAGAGATTAATCCAGACTTGAGTTATGAAGAGGAGCCAGTGACGATCTTAGATTGGAAAGACAAAGTGTTGAGGAACAAGACGATTCGTATGGTAAAGGTCTTGTGGAGAAATCATTCAGTGGAGGAAGCCATGTGGGAAACGGAAGACCGTATGAGAGAATTGTACCCACGTTTATTTTATGGTTATTAGTGGTTGTTTTTGCAGTTGTTATTATTGTATGAAATTTCGAGGACGAAATTTTCTTAAGGGCGGTAGGTTGTGACAGCCCGTCCCGAAGATTTTATATTTATTTTCCTCGAGGATGTGAATTTATGAATTTACCCTTGAACGTTGAGTTACGTTTGTATTTTTAGGCTAAGTTTAAAGGCCCAAATATTTCTTTTGGACCAATTACCTTATTTCCAAGTTAGTGGGAACCAATTAGATTAAGTGTTAGGGAGTTAGGGTTTAGTTAGTTAGGTTAGTTTAATACTAGCCAATTAGAACTAGTTTTTAGGTTTTGGTTGTCCAATGAGGCACGGGTACACCTCACACATACCAACTGAAACCCTTTCTCTCTCCTCCTTCCCCGAGCCAACCCTCTCTCTCTCTGCAACTCGTACGGACACAGTCCGTTGACTCTCAAACTCTCACAGATCGAACTCCCAGAGACCACCATCATGACCCTTGCAAACTCCTGAGTACAACCATACCATTGGTTGTACGAAAAGCCTTCGAAAACCCAGGAAAACAGAACCTCCATAGTGAGTACTGTTCATCAACTTTTATACGGGGAGGTTTCTTTGAATTCTAAGACCATAGGGAGCTTTAGGATGTCCTCACGAAGCTCGGAGTGTAACTTTGGAGTGTTTTGGACGTCGGGAAGCTCGGGTTCGAAGTTTTGCAGAGGTGGCCGAATTTTCGAAGTTTCTCCAGCGAGATCCTGTGGGTTTTAGGACCCAACTCAAGTATAACCTTGTTCTACTTGTCAAGAGCTTTCGATTGGTACAAATTTCATAGATTTTGGTGCAAAAATGAGAAAGATATGAAGTTTGGAAGTTTTTCTAGAAACCGGTGAACAATCGCAGGCGTCTGGCGACTCGCCGGAGAAGAAGAAGAATATTCTGTCAATTTTGACGGAATATTCTAACGGCGTTAGTTAGATTAAACGGAATATTCTGTATTTTAACGAAATATTCCTGACGGCATTAGTTGACATCATCAATGTGCCAGGCATGTAGGCGGCATATGGGTGCTCGGAAATTTTTCTAAAAATATGGGAATGTTCGTGGGATTGAGTAGATCACGTTGGTATATTCAAACACCCCATTTGAGCAATATATGAGAAGTTATTACCTAATGTTTGTTATGTGCTTTAAAAATAACGTTTATGTAGTTGTTTCGCATATAGGTGAGACGTACGCGGAGGACAAGCGTAGCCAGGCGAAACTCGGGGGTTACGACCCTTCTACATACCAGTGAGTGGGCATTTTGGTTTTCGTATATGATATATGCGTTATACATTTTTCAGAAATCGTATTAAATAATATTGTCAGTTAGTCATTATGCTATACATATTCTTTTATTTGGAAGTTGCATTCATTAGCTAATGTCATCATTGGTGCTGCTGTGGACGCAAGGGTAAGTATCAGGTAAGGTTATGTATGAATATTGGGGAAATCTAAGTGGTGGTATTATCTAGTGATAGTTGGAATGTATAGTTCTGTGGTTCCGACATGTAATAGTCGTACAGACCACTATAAGTAAGTTTAATGAATTAATGTCGTACAGACCACTATAGGTGGTTCCGACACATAACAGTCGTACAGACCACTATAGGTGGTTCCGACATACATGCTGTTATATGTGATGAGTTATAAGTTTAGCCGTACAGGCCACTTTTAGTGGATCCGGCTGATACGTCATTATGAATTATTGAATCATTCTTATATGGGAGTTCTTTACTTTGTTGAATTTGATTGTTCAGAGTATTTCAAGACTCATGACTCTGATTTTCGGTTTGACTATGAAATTGAGATATATGTACTTATACATACATTATGGTTTATATTCTTGCTTCTGGGAAATACTTATACAGGTTTTACGGAGAGGGGTTAGAACTTTTGAGATATGTGATGTTTTCAAAACCCTTATTTTTGCCCACTCACGCTTTTTGTTTTGTGCCCCTCCAGGTATTAGGTGAATTGGAAGTTGTGGTTCACGAGGTTCCGAAGGCAGTTCTGACAGACTTATTAAATGTAAAATTATTAACCAACAAGGTTTAATTATGTTGTACTTTGCTGGACTGTTCCTAGGCCAATTATGCTCTGTTAGTGGATATCTACACTTATCTAATCTTGTGGTTTTTAATTATTCATGTTTTCTTATCTAAGTCACTTTCTCACAACATATATGGCTACGTCACTCTCACGTGACGGCCATCACATCTTGATTTTTAAGTCGGGGTGTGTCATTTACGGAGTTGATCGAGTTTGATAATTGGCACGTTGTTGCATTGAATTATGAGCCCTCTGGGATGACTTCGCAGTTTGGCGTCTGTGTCTTTGTTGATTGCTCCTACAAAACCTTTGCTTTGATCGTTCTTGAGAATTGTGAACATTTATTTGCCCCAATCAAACTTCATCATTGCCGACCTATACGAAGAAATTGCAAAAGAGAATGAAATTTTAGTTTTTTTGAAAAAAAAAAAAATCATATTGAACTACGACGAAGGTGCAATTGTAAAATCTCCAACCAAAATGCAGGTTTAAGTCTTATGTATTTTGATTCGAGTGAAAAAAGAAAAAAAAAAAATTTGTGTGAAGGTAAATGAACCCTACTAATATAAAAAAAAATTAAAATTGAAACATTAAGCAGCAAACACTGAAATTTCAGTCAATAAAAAAGAGTAGAAATGCAAATAAGATGACAACATATGATATATTACTTCGATCACATCCCTCAGACTTGATCTGTTGAAGTCAACTTGGAATTTTTCGTATTCCTACATGAACAAAAAAAAAGAACCCGATAATTTATTTCGGAAAAAAGAAAAGAGAACATGAGGATTGTGAATTGTCAAAAAATGTATCATATGAAAGTGATGTTAATAATAAAAATTCATGTCAAATATTTCATACAGTACCATTTATGTGTATATTGTGAGTTACAAATATTTTTCTTTTGTTCGGCCAAATTATTTGGCAAAGAGTGAATATTAGATATCCATGCTTTTGTTGCACTTGGAAGGAAGTTTGAGTAGCAGGAGTTTAGGAGTCACATCATGCGACATATAGAGTTTTTCCCATTCATATTTGTGCATGCATAACAATATTTTTACTACCAAACACTTTCGTTGAAATGGAAGAGAAACACTACAAAACACTTCGTACATGTTCAGGTTTAAGACTTCTATATTATTGTCCGAGTGGGAAAGTGCTTTTTTGTGAAGGTAATTGAACCATACTAATGTAGAATGAAAATTGAAAGCCATTAGCTAAAAATGATTGGTTAGGATTTTTAATGGAAAAGACATTTAGCTAAATTTCACTTACATTTTTTCAAGAACAATGCCCTTTGCATTGGAAGATCCATAAATATAAATGAAACCCCAAATGTTGAAATCCAGAACGGAGTTACCTTTACTTCATCAATGATGACCAAACAAAAATCCTAAACTTTGATATTTGAAAATTCGTCATCTCCCAACTATGGACCGGAAGTCCGGAAGTTGAACACACAGATTGTGGGGTCCCAAATGTACTCTACCTTTACGACCAAATCTTGCAATGAGAACGTTGTCCTGCAAGCGGCGACAACAATCAGTATAGCCCGAAAAAAATCTAAAATACCAAATGCAGCATTTAACAAAAAATTAAGAGCAATCTTGAGCCACGTCCTTCCCTTATCTCAACCATTACTCTGTTTAAACTCGAAAATTGTAGAAAATGCATCGAAATAAAATGGCTGTACTCTACCTTTACGACCAAATGTGGCAATCAGAACGTTGTCCTGCAAGCGGCCACAATAATCAGTACAAAAAAAAAAAAAACTAACTAACTAAAATATGAAAAGCAGCATTTAACATAAATGTCAAATTTTGGCAACATAGTTTTTCTGCACTAAACTCACATTTTCCTTAATCTAGTTCAAGCGATCATCACTTAGCTTCAATACCACTGCATAGTTAAACATCAAACTATGGTAAGAGCCATGGCTAAAAAGGCATCTAGCTAAATCTTACTTACATTATGTCAAGGACATTGGCCTGTGTGTTGGAAGATCCAGAAATTGGTTTCTTTGACTCATTTTAAAAATGAACAAATTAAAATAGGCATTTCGGGAAAGATATAGAGTAACATGATTGGTTTTATCGTACCTTATAAAATCTTCATGCATAAGTTGTTCTTCTTTCTACAATTTTGATAATAATATGCATTGCACATACACAAAGATGATCACAAACAAGTAGGAGACCGATATTAAAGGAAGCAACACAAATTAATGTAGCGTTAAGTGATGAAATGTCGAAAAGGAACCTGTGCAACTTCACGATCAAGGTAAGGACCATCATGTCCAAACACTAATAGCCGACTCTTATAATCTTGAG
This sequence comes from Cotoneaster glaucophyllus, assembly GCA_036320875.1. Taxonomy (NCBI): domain Eukaryota; kingdom Viridiplantae; phylum Streptophyta; class Magnoliopsida; order Rosales; family Rosaceae; genus Cotoneaster; species Cotoneaster glaucophyllus. Next base: position 10,237,134 of record CM070062.1, read on the forward strand.
CTACAATGAATCAAATAAAGGCTGGAGCTGCAATGAATCAAATAAAGGCTACGCATCAGAGACTGCTATATCACTTTCAAAACAACTTTGCACATAAGAACAAATTAAACCCCGTAGGTTGAAGAAGAAATTTGCAAGATAAGTGTTTTCTTGTTGGAAATTAAACAGATTCCCTTGATTTTCTCGGGAAACAAACACACCAAAGATCATTATTTGTAGTAGCCATTGATGGAATAAATCAGAACGTGCATCTTCAAATTCAAGAATTTCCCAGAAAGAGAGAAAGAAAGGGATAGAGTAGTACAAACTTGAGAACGTGCCCCGATCTTCTAGATTCCCTCATTATCCAATTACCAATTCAATCAACAATCCCTTCAATTCTCTCAACGAACTCATGTATAGGTAGAAATATTGTCAGGAGAGGATCAACTTTCTCTTTTGGGCCGATACCAAATTTTGACGGGTTTGAGCTGAATCAGCAAAACTTCGCCAGAAATCGTCACTGTTCTAGGCTCCAATCTTTGAGCACAATTGATTTTGAGGTGTGGGTGTCATATCAGATGGAAAAGGATTCTAATACGAAACTATAGGCTCCAACCTTGCGCAATTTAGTTACCGTATGAAAATGTTATGATGAAATGAAGTTTGCAAAGTGAAGAAGGATTAAGGAGGAGCGGGAGAAGAAGAACATTATTGCAGCTACTAATCTGCAAGCAGGGAGGAAAGAAAATGAGTTGTTTAGCATTTTTATGACAAAATTATAATAAAAAATAATAATTATTTAAAAAACACTGTTTATATGACAAAAATACCCCTACATTATTTGATGCATTATTTGTTTTGGAGGCATATTTGTCCAAAAAAATATTTGTGAAGCCAGTGACCCCAAATTGGCATGCTGTCTTTATATATAGAGATAGAGATTACCCATACCAGTAGCATCCCTCTTTGTCTTGGTTCTTTCACTTTTAATCATCGCAATACATTTTTTCTTCATGATCATTTAGTGTTAAAAAATATCCTCACTAAAAGGAAAGAAAATTAAGAGTGTGTTTGTTTGGCATCATTAGCCTTCGCTAGACTGTATTGGACTAGTTATTAGTGAAGTCTCATGTTTGTTGCAGAAAGTGACTAAGTTTAATGGGACTCGCGTGGACTAGCTCCTTCGATAAAAGGTCTTAGCCAATCCCCCCAAAAAATGAGAGGATTGCTAGTCCCGTATTCTCCTTCGTTCGCCAGCAGCAGCCTCACCGACATGTTGGAGCATAAGCATGGCTGCTGGTTCAATCATTCAAGGTTGCTGAAATGAAGAAAAAGAAGAAATTCGAAATTGTTCTAAGTGTTAGGGTAGGAGTTTATCAAACTGTGTATTGAACAGACAAGATTTAAACATCTTAATAGTGTGTATTTTACCATGTGTCCAGTTAGTTAGAAATTAAGTGAAAACATATGTGTTGCATATGATCATAGTCACGGTGCTGTGATGAAATTGCAACGGCTATAAGCCGAGTTTGTTGGCAAGTTTGATGAATCGAATCCAACGTGAATTGAAGAGAGCAACGTACTCTCCTTCTTAAAAGTTCTTCTCTGTCATTCCCTCTGCAAATCCATTTCAATTTTTTGTTGAATTGATCATCATTTCTTAGAGAAATCTAGCTCATAAATAGCTCAAAAACTAACATGGCCTCAGAGCCAGGTTGGATTCAAAACTGGGAGTTTGTGAATGTTTGGCTGGGTTTTCAACGAAGAATTCATAAGCTTGGAAATGGCTGGATCTAGCACTGATCTTCGAGCGCTAGTAGTCACTGGTGTCAATTACGAATTCTGGTGTATCAGGATGAAAACAATTTTCAAGTTTCACAATCTGTGGAGCTTTGTTGAAGATGGCTTCACATTGTCAAGGGAAAGGGAGGAGACGAATGAGAAACAAGTCCTTGCTAATCAGGATCTCATCTCCAGAGATACAAAGGCATTGAGACTGATACAAGGTGCTGTGAGTGATGAGATCTTTCCCAAAATCGCAAACCAAGAAACTGTAAAGGATGTTTAGGATGTGCTTAAGCAAGAATTCAAAGGCGATGCTCAAGTCATGGTTGTGAAACTACAAAGTATTTGCTGTGATTTTGAATATGCTAGAATGAGAAATAATGAATCTCTCTCTGATAATCTAGCTAGATTATCTGGTCTTGTGAATAAGATGAAGATGTTTGGTGCAACCTTGCCAAACAAAAGACTAGTTGAGAAAATGCTAATTAGTCTAACTCTAGCATATGATAATATTGTTTCTGTTATTGAGGGAACTAAGAAATTGGATGAAATTGATCCAAATGAGGTGGTTGCAACACTAAAAGGGTTTGAGCAGAGATTGAGGAGACACACTGAAGATGAAGAAGTGAGTGAGAAAGCATTTAATAGCCTTAGTTTCCAAAATAAGAGTGGATCACAGACCACTGGATACAAAGGGAAGAAACCTTTTAAATCTAGGGACAAGAAGGGAGACTTAAAGGGTAATGATAGGTCTCAAAATGCTGTCAAATCCTGGTATAACAAGGTGAACACGAGATAGGCATGTAAAATATGTGGAAATATGCACTATGGTGAATACATATTCAAAGGAAAGCCTAAGTGTCACAACTGTGGGAGATTAAATCATTTTGCTAGAAATTGTAGAAGTAAACCAGTTCAACAAGTTCAAGTTGCATAGAGAATTAAGGAGGAAACCTTAATGTTCTTTGCCTGCAATTCTGCTGCAATTGTCAAAAGTGAGCATGTTTGGTATATTGACAGTGGATGTAGCAAACACATGACTTCACATGAGTCTATGTTGATCAATCTGGATAAAAGTGTTTCAACTAGAATCAAAATGGGGAATGGACAAATTGTTCAAGTTTGTGGGAAATGAACCTTGGTGATTGAAACCTAGAAGGGCACCAGACACATTAAAGAAGTAATGCTTGTACCTGGACTGGATGAAAACCTCATACGTGTAAGGCAAATGATGCAGCATGGTTATTTTCTATTATTTAGAGATGATCAGGTTGCAATCTTTGAAGATAAGAGTTTGGAGAGTCATGTTGTTGCAAATGAGGAAATAGATATTTATCATTGCTCATGGAGGATATGAATGGTTTTGCACTAAACGCTAGTTGTGAAGGTGATGCTTGGGAATGGCACAAAAGGCTAGGGCATTTGAACTTCAATAGTTTGCAGTTGTTATCAGGTAAAGAAATAGTGCTGGGATTGCCAAAACTCAAGAAGTCATCTGGAGTATGTGAAAGGTGCATTGCAGGAAAGCAGCATAGAGATGCCTTCAGTAAAGAACAAACTTGGAGAGCAAGCAAGCCTCTGGAATTAATCCATTCAGATGTTTGTGGACCAATGCAGGTCATAACATTTCGAGGAAATAGATATTTCTTGACCTTCATTGATGATGCAACCAGAATGTGTTATGTGTATCTTCTAAATCACAAATCAAAAGTGTTCAAAGTGTTTAAGAAATTCAAAGCAATGGTTGAATTGCAAAGTGGCTACAAAATTCTGAAGTTAAGAAGTGATAAAGGTGGAAAGTATAATTCACATGAATTTAACCAGTTCTGTGAAGATTTGGGGCTTGAGAAATAGTTGACAGTGGCTTATTCTCCACAGCAAAAATGGTGTTGCTGAGAGGAAGAATAGAACCATTGTTGAAATGGCTAAAAGCATGCTCCATGACAAACATTTGCCTTATGAATTCTGGGGAGAATATGTTAACACAGTTGTGTACTTGCTTAATAGATGTACTCCTTTTAAAGCTTTCAGTGGCAGAAAACCAGGTATTCAGCACTTGAAGGTGTTGGGATGTATCTGTTATGGTCATATACCTGGACAATTAAGAAAGAAGCTTGATGAAGCCTCAACGAAATGCATATTTTTTGGATATGGGAAGATGGAAGCAGGTTACAGAATCTACAATTTGAGTACCAAGAAATTTTTTTCATCAAGAAGTGTTGTATTTGATAAGAATGATGTTTGGAATTGGAATGCAGAGAACTGTGACAAGCTAACATTTCTTGTTAATCTTAATCTACCTGAGATTGATCATGGAATTCAACTAGAAGATAGCAAGGGTGGAACACATGTTTAAACAGATTCTCAAACTGAGAATGGTGAATCAAGCATAGCTAAGACTACACCAGTCAAATAGAGATCTTTGAGTGAAATCTATGCTAGATGCAATGTAAGCATGATTGAACCAGAGAATTTTAATGATGTTGCTACTGATATAGCTTGGAAGAAAGCAATGGATGCTGAGATTGAGATGATAGAGAAGAACAAGACCTGGGAATTGGTTGACAAACCATCAGGAAAACCCATTGTTGGACTGAAATGGATCTGCAAGACCAAATTGAATCTAGATGGGACAATCCAGGAGCACAAGGCAAGACTGGTTGCCAAGAGGTATACGTAGAAGCCTAGGGTTGATTTTCAATGAAACTTTTGCTCTTGTTGCAAGATTGGATACCATCAGAACACTCATAACTTTAGCAGCTCAAAAGAAGTGGAAGTTGTATCAACTAAATGTGAAATCAACTTTTCTGAATGGTGTGTTGCAAGAGGAAGTCTTCATTGATCAGCCAGAAGGTTATGTTGTGGAAGGTGCAGAAGATAAAGTCTAAAGTCTACAAGCTTAAGAAAGCTTTGTATGGATTAAAGCAAGCACCAAAAGCTTGGTATGAAGAAATTGATGCTCATTTGCATAACAGTGGATTCACCAGAAGTCTTAGGGAAGCAACATTTTATATGAAGTCAAGGGGAGAAAATGAAAGAATCATTATCTATATCTATGTAGATGACATTATCTATATAGGTAGCAGCACTGAGTTGCTAGAAGAATTCAAGGTTGACATGATAAGGTGATATGAAATGACAAACTTGGGACTGCTATATCATTTCCTTGGGATGGGAATTCTTCAATCTGTCATTCAATCTGAATCTGGAATTTTCATTAATCAAAGGAAAATCATTTCCTTGGGATGGGAATTCTTCAATCTGAATCTGGAATTTTCATTAATCAAAGGAAATATCCAGTAAGTCTATTGCAGAAATTTGGGTTGAAGGATCGCAAACCTGTTAGCACTCCATTGGTGGTGAGTGACAAACTCAAGAAAGATGAAGAGAGTGAGAAAACATATGAGAATGTTTATAGACAATTGGTTAGAAGTCTGATGTATCTAAGTGCAACTAGACCAGATATCATGTTTGCAGTTAGCCTATTTGCTAGATTCATGCATGGACCAACCAAGAAGCATTTGGGAGTAGCCAAGAGAGTGCTCAGATATATACAAGGCACATTAGACTATGGGATTGAATTTGAGAAAGGCAAAGAATCAATTCTCATAGGCTATTGTGACAATGATTAGAGTGGTGATAAAGCTGATATGAAAGCACTTCTGGATATGCATTCTCATTTGGAAATGGGGTGTTATCTTGGGCCTCAGTTAAACAACATAGTATTGCTTTGTCAACAGCTGAAGCTGAGTGCATGAGTGCAACTGAAGCAACCACTCAAGCTGTGTGGTTAAGATTTGTACTCCAAGATTTTGATGAAGAACAAGCTGAAACAACTCATATCTACTGTGACAATATATTTGCCATTACTATAACAAGGAATCCAATGTTTCATCAAAGAACAAAACACATTGGAAGAAGGTATCACTACATTGGAGAAGCATTGCATTTAAACATCATCAAATTGATTTATTGCAAATCAGAAGATCAACTTGCTGATATTTTCACAAGGCTCTTCCCAAAGATCGATTATGTGCTCTCAAAGAGAAGCTTAGAGTTAAACCAGCTACCAACTTAGAAGAGAGTGTTGGAGCATAAACATGGCAGCTGGTTTAATCATTCAAGGTTGCTAAAATAAAGAAGGAGAAAAAGTTCGAAATTGTTCGAAGTGTTAGAGTAAGAGTATATGGAACTGTGTATTGAATGGACAAGATTAAAACATCTTAATGGTGTGTATCTTGCCACGTGTCCAGTGAGATAGAAATTAAGTGAAAACATCTGTGTTGCACATAATCATAGTCACGGTGTAGTGATGAAATCGCAACGGCTATAAAGCCGAGTTTGTAGGCGAGTTTGATGTAATCGAATCCAACGTGAATCAAAGATAGCAACGTACTCTCCTTCTTGAAAATTCTTCTCTGTCATTCCCTCTACAAATCCATTTCAATTTGTTGTTGAATTGATCATCATTTCTTAGAGAAATCTAGATCAGAAATAGCTCAAACACTAACACAACAGAGCCTCACCAGCAACATCTTCTCCTTCGTTCTCCTTCTTTCTCTGTCTTCTCTTTGCACTGACAGCCCCACCCACCCCACTCCTCTTCTCTAATAGTGGTGGGCAGTTGTTCAATTCCTTGTTCGTCTGCTTCTCTATCTTCTCTTTGCACCTACAGCCCCACCCATCCCACTCATCTTCGCTGTCATGCGAATTGGGGATTCGTCTTTCAGTCTTTGGGGATTCTTCCTTGTTCATCTTGCTTTGTCTGTTTGATTACTGTTGTTATGTCATTTCATGGATCTGTAAGAACAAGTTTTATTTTTTGGTGTCGGAGTTGTTATTTAAACTTGATTATGTTTGATCAGGTTTACAGAATATTATTTATTACATATTTTTCTTCATTAATTTTGAAATGTTAATTAATTTGAGGATCTGGGTTTTCCAAAATAAGAGGGGTGTATTTAATTGAGAATTTGAGAGACTTTAATGGATTTATAAATTCATGGATTTTTATGGAGTTTAATTGATTAGTAGAGATTCCATATAAAATTTTGATTAAATTCCCTCGAAATCTCATGGGGAGATGTGAGATTTTTGGATGCTTAAAATACACTACGAAATGTCTCCAATTCCCTTTAATTCCTCAACTTTCTCAAATTCTTTAAAATCAATTTCTAATTGAATACACCTGGAATGTTATAAAGTTCTTTAAAATCCTAATTGAATACACCCGGATTTCTAAGGATTTTAATAAACTATATTAAAATTCTAATTGAATACACCTTGAATTTCAGAGAATCGCTTAAAATCTTGATTGAATACCCCTATATTCATTACAAGAATTAAAATCCCTCAAAATCCCAATTGAATACAGCCCCTCTAAGTGTGATCTAGGGAACTAAGTCTTTATCTTGGTGTGTGTGTGTGTGTGTGTGTGTGTGTGTGTGTGTGTGTGTAATATTTAAGGTGCTTGAAGAAATGCCCAACTGAAATCAAATTTGATTGTTGATTCAACTGATTTGGGGATGTTACCCATTCCCTCTATTGCTTCAATTTTTTTTTTTTTTATAAATAATTACTTAGTTTTCTGTGTGATTTTGGTTCTCACATTTAAGAATTCCAATTTTAGTGGCATTACTGAACAACTTGATGCCTTGCTGGTTTGGTATCTTTTGCAACCAAAGAAGTTAAATTCTTTGTTCATAGTCGCAACATTTTCTTGGGGTTACTTTTCTATCAGAGAGTTAGAACTCATTCTTTTGAAAGTCAGATTTGTTCTCTCTTTGCATGTTGAGATGAAATGAACAATTGGAAGAAAAAAAAAGTAGTTATATCAATCACTCACTTCCCTGAATTCACTCCCATGATCTTACTGTTTGCATGGGCTTATAAGAAATTGGGCTACTCCTCATATACCCAATTAATTTTTTGGTGGAATCTCAACTTCTTCACAAGTTCTGCAACTGGAAACACAAAATATGATATCAAGTTTCCACAGCCACATGTTCTTGGTTTTTTATTGCTACACAAATATCATGAAGCATTGCTGCTTGTTTTGTGGACACGAGAAATATTAGATGTTAATGTGTTATGTGGGCAATGCATTAGCTATAAAGCATTTTGGATTTTTTTTTTTTTTTCTTTGCTAATGAATTTCCCTTTTTTTTTTTTTTTGCTGAAGTATTTTGGATTATGATGTTATTTAATAATCACTATTTAGTCAGTTGGATTTTGGCAAGTGTTACAAAGCTTAATTTTTCATAAGAAAGAAATTTCATAATGGGAAAAACTGTTACCCGATGGAAAATCGATTACCCAACTAGTTCGGTTATGGGGAATTCTCGTTCTGAGGATTTTAAGATTTCTGGTTTGGAGAAAACAAATGAGTTCAGTTATGGGTATGACACATACGAACTAATCTGCCTCATTGCCATCCCTATCTCTCAGGGACCATACCTATAATTATGGTTTATTATTACTAGTTAACCTTGGAATTGAGGTAGGGATCATTTCACTTGCCACATTGGTTTTACATATAAATACTACCGAAAAAAAAAAAAAAAGGAGGGGAGGGGAATGCCTGAGGGGGAGCAATGTCGTACACTATTCTAAAAATCCCCGCTTAGTACACTATTCTAAAAATCCCCGCTTAGTACACTATTATAAAAATTCCCGCTTAGTGCCGCCTAGGCGCTAGATGGTTGGCCACCTCCTGCCTAGGCGGTTGAAAATTAAGAAAGGGCGCCTAGACCTACTGAGGAGCCCACCTAGACCTCCTAGGCACCCGCCCAGACCCGCCTAGGTTGTGATTCACTTAGACAGAATATAAATAACTTTCATTTTACATTTTAGTTTTTCAATAAATTGTAAGAGACTTGTTGAATGCTTAAAGGAACACACATTATATACTTGTTCTCCATGTTTTCATTATGGTCCAATAGCTCATAATATATATGTGTTTGGACCCGATTTTACACTATCGGCCCAAGTAATCGAGGTCGTTGATTGAGTAAAGTTTAGACCGTTGGATGACGAGGTGGGTAAGATGATTTTTAATTATTATTAAGGAATAATATTGTGGTTTTAAACATAATATTATCTCTCAATATGTATTAGATTATCTAAGCCTAATATTAGCTATATCATGCTGGTGATAAGTGAGGAAGCAAATCATATTTCCAACTTGGAAGTACAGTTCGAACGGGTTTGGGAGGTTTGGTATGACTCACGCGACAATGCAACTGCGAATGGATTAAAATTCATTTCAAATTAATGTATGTATTGGATAAAGTCAAATGGTGCAGCAGAGGCCAACGATTTACAAATGGCAGAGAAGAATCAATTTATAAAGATCAGAATGCATGTATTGGATAAAGGTGAGATGGCGCAATGATGGTGATCATGATCAGCAAAAATTTGTGATAATGGCAGAGGAGGATTTGCAATTGATTTGCAAATGGTTTGCATGGATAAGACGACATGCAAAATAAGATAATGGAGAATATGTTTTTGTGGTATTGCGTTGGCCACGTGAGTCATGCATCATTGGGACTCCTGATACAAGGTGGTATTTGGTGGAAGATGGTATCTCAAGTGATTAACTGATATTGCAATAAAGTTGTGATTTACTTTGCATGTATGATCGCACCTAGACATACGCCATGGAAAAGAAGGCTTTATAGTCACATTGGGAGTCTTAGTGGGATAAAGTAAGGATACTGATGAAGTCCTGATAATGATGTGATAAGGCACAGATAGCAGTCTGAATGATAGCCCCTATCAACGGATCAATTCTCTTTCCACGAGTTTGAGTTGCAGTACGACTTTGCAAAACTATCAGGCCGTGCCAAGCAGGAAATATGAATGCTATAAATACAAGTGCTTTGCAACAAGAAAAGGATCTCCAACTCAACACACAAATCTGCCCTGCGCAAACCCTCTCAACCTTGAGATTTTTTTTATTTTCTTTTTCGCCAACACATCTTCAGTTTGGATAAACAGCACTGTGGAGGCAACCAGTAAACATCTTCAGTTTGGATAAACAGCACTGTTGCCGTAGAATCAGCCGACCGCGGAGCACCTTCAGTTTGGATAAACAGCACTGCGTCGAGGCCGACTGGTTATCTATCCAAGTCTCGGCCGAGAAGGTTTTTCGAATCCTTATTGGCAGAGGTCATCTCATCAGCCTTCTCGGCGAAGTGAGGTGTTACAGGTTACTACGTTCGGCACATTGAAAGCCGAATTTGATATTGAACTTCGCAGAACTAGCAGCCTTGTCTTCAGGCTCTAGAACCCAAAGGCCGAGGCGTGTTCCTTCCTTGGCCGCAGTCGCAAGATCGAGAAGTCAGCCGCGCACACAACGCAACATCAACATTTTACTCACCGGCCGAGCTCGGCCGTCGAGTTGGCACGCCCTGCATTCAACCGAAGGACGTAGTTAGCTCATTAGTTACTCGGCCTGCGCGCCACGTAGGCTTGGTAGTTTTTAGGGTCAACAATATGTCATTCCATTTTGTAGTTTATGATGAAATCATATGTATTTTAAATATAAACAGACACTTATGTACACGAAATATAATAGATTTAATTAAATCTGCCTAGTTCGCCTAGGCGCTAGACTCCAGCCCGACTAGCGCCTAACGTCTTTTAGAACCTTGATGTCGTACACGCTCAACCTATCACTGCATATTTTTCTATGCAGGCTATCCGAGGAGATGGTGAATAGAGACAACAAATTATATTTGTATTTTGAGTAACTATGATTTTGTAGTTGACTCTCATGTTAAATAAAATCGAATTTTGGTGTTTTAAAATAAATTATATTTCGGCCTTCCATAGTATTTCTCTTTCCCACAATGTTTTAAAATAAAATAAATTTATATTTTAATTCTGTTTCAATTTACTTACGCTCGAATATTGGTGTTTTTTACCGATCATCGAGTTTGGGACATGACATTGCATGTGGTTTCAGCCACATAACGTCTCGCTCTTTAGGGGCCGAATATACGTGGTATGCACAAAGACTAATTCTGGCCCATTATATTTGAGTCTCTATCTATATGTAGAGACCCTCATTGAGCTTGTTTTTCAAGACATATGTAAGAGGAGTGATAAGCTCATATTTATATATATTTTACATCAAATTCACTTGTCTTTTCTTAGTTAGTTCCTTATATTTTTGAGCTATTTACTTTGTTTTTGTGTTTTGTAGGATTTTTCAAGCAAATAAAATAAAAATAGCACAAGTGGAATTTTAAGTAACAAATTCGTCAAAACTGCCTGTGCAGATCAGCTGACTTTGAAAGCAAGTTGCGGACAGCTCAGAATGAATTAGAGAATGAGGATTATATGCTTGGAAAGCTACGGATGTCTATTTTCTATAGGATTTCGCGGATTGATAATATCATTTTTCTAGAAGAAGTTATGGTCATTTTAACACAGAAAGGTTGACAAGAGGCTGAGCAGTTTGTAACTGAAATGAAAGCAATAAACCCAATCAATCTAGCAGCCAAAACTGATGCAATCAAGAACAAGCCAACTGACACCTATTCAAATATAAGAGGAAATGGAATTAATGATGAGGATTAAGTGGGAGTAATGGGCATAAAGGCTACCTAAAGAGTTACAATTGTTTTACCATTTCATCTCACTTATTGTCATCACTAAATGGCTATTAGTGGGTGAGTTAAGAAGAAGAAAATGGGGCAGCAAGTTAAAAAGGGAGAAAGGCTGCAAGTTGCAGCGGAAGCAAAAGAAAAAATAGGAAACAAAACAAAAAGAAGAGAGAAGAAAGCTGCAGGTTGCAGCGGCAGAAAGGAAAGGAGGAAAAAAAAAAGCAGGAAGTTAGACGAGGAAGGCAGCATTGAGGAAGGAAGGAGAGAAGAGGAGACTCAATTCTTTTGGTTCTATCTTCTCAAACTCATGTCTATCTTTTGGTTTAATTTAAGAATTATGTGTAACTAAATTTTTAGTAGTTAGGGGCTGTTTTGAAGCCCCGAATATGATTGCAAATGTGTTATGACATTTCGTTTCAATTTCTTTTATGAATGGATGAAAATTGCTTCACTGCTTGCTGCATTGATGAATTCTTTATGTGTTTTCTACGGATGCATACTTAGTAAGCATATCTAGGATTCTAACGCTATGAATATGTGTGTGCCTGCCCTCGTCAAATGAGGACCTACATATGTTCTAGAGTAGTACTTGTTAATTGCGATTAACATGTGAACCAATTTCTAGGATAAGTACGACAACACCAGTACTTACGATGCCTTGTGATGACTCAAACTCTTTTCGTTCTTAATGATTTCTACTTGTTAAATCTATGAACACGCCATTCTAGATTGCATGCTAGGGACTAAGTTAAGTTGAAAACGCCATTCTCTTAACATACTACATAAGAAAGAGTAATAGGTTGAGTTCTAACATTGAGCCAACTTGAGCATCTTCATCCGGAAATAAAAGAAATTTGAATGAAACATAACATGTTTGCATGATTATTTGGTGGTGAATAGCACTTCCCCTAACTCGTTTTCTTAACTTGTGAACTACAATCTATTTTTACTATTTAAAATTTGTTTCTGTCCTGATTTTGTTTGATTTAATTTAAATATCAAATCAACTCCAAAAATCCCAAAAATTTGTGTGAGTGTATCTCTGTGTGTCTAGTGTCTTCGTATAAAATTTCGTAGACTTTTGATAAGTTTAAGTTGGTCTAATAATTATTTTTTGGTGGCTGGTCAGTAGAGACAGCAACCCAGTTTTTGTGACATTTTAAGTAGTTAGATAAAACAATCTTCTGCGAGAAAGACCCTTATTTTCATATGCTACAATTGACAAATCTTAGTGTTAATAAGGAAAATCAATAGGATATTTGTGTGCTACTTTGTGGTGTGCTTTTAATCCTATCAAGGAGGGGAGATAATTCTCATTCATATATAATAAAGTAGTGCTACACCTATATTTATCATTTACTTGTACCATCATTTGTACCAGCCTTTTTTTTTTTTTTTTTTTTTTTGATGAAAGCGATATATATACTGAAGAAAGAGAGGGATTACATCAAGGGAGCGAACCAAGCTCCAATTAACAATCTTCAAATAAAACATCTAAGATAATGTCCGGTGGTTCTTCAAACCAAAGAGCAGGAGTAGTGAAGGAGAGACTAAAGCGGGCAAGTATGTGAGACACCTCGTTTGCTTGGCGTCTAATATGGGTAAAGCTAACTCCAGTGATTGCCGAGGCAATTGCTCTGGAATCCTCAACGATAAGACCAACAGAGGAGAGGTCTGGTAAGGGAAAGCAAAGAGCTTGGACAATCTGAAGCGAATCACTTTCAACGATAATGTTTTGAAAACCCATGGAATACGCCAAAGCAAGACCCTCTCTAACCGTTACGACTTCTGCAAAGAGGAGGGATGAGATGTGAGGAGAGGACTTGGATAAACCCGCCAAAAAATTCTCAGTCAAGTCACGAATAACCGCCTCCATACCACCAACAAGGTGAGTGGCATCCCAGGCACCGTCAATGTTCAGCTTCACTTGTCCCTGCCTAGGTTTAGTCCACTTATGCCCTGTGGGAACCTGGGAACAGTTTGGAAAAATAGGAGAAGATACCATCAGGAAGTTTTACCACCAGGAAATCATGCGGGGAACCACGACATTAGGAGAATCGCATTTGCCCGACCATAGCATCGAATTTTGTGCAGCCCAGATGGCATGGGATGTCATTAGGATTAAATCAAACTTGTGATTGTCCAGTGAAAAAATAATGGAAATTAGCCACTCACTGACCGAACGAGAGGGATGACCACTAGGCAGCCTTCCCAAGACTGAGAAACTCCACACGCAGGCTGCAAATGGGCAATCTCGAAGAATATGAACACCCGTTTCATCATCACTGCCGCATAACACGCATCGGGAATCAGTAGTAATATGTTTTTTGGCCAAGTTAGTCTTGGATAGGATAATATTCAAACAGAAGCACCACGCATTAATCCTGACTTTTGGCGGAACTTTTGCTTCCCAAATTTTCTTCCAGAGAAGAGAGGCTTGTGACTCTGTAGAGGGGGAGGCAAGGTTTGACACTCCCATAGTCACGTCAGGCGCCACGTGGTACCATCTTTTTAATCAAAGCAAAATCTGTCAGCTCATATGCGTACAAATGATGATATAACTTGTTGGTAAGAATATCATTTTTGCATATAATGAGAGGAACAAACCACAAGCAATGGGTTGGCATTGACTTCTGGGTAGCTATACTCTATACTCCATAGGGCACGGATCATGCAGGTGTAGGAGGTTACTAGGCAGAAGAATCGAAAAGTAAGAATCCATTTTATTATCACCAAAGTAACCCTGAAACTGTCCCACATCACACTTTGAGTGCGGAGGCATTTTGGTCAGTTTGATGGAGATTGTTACAGGAACCGAAAGATACGAGGGAGAACCAGTGATGGGCCACATATCCCAACAGATGAGGATAATGACAAATGAATAGTTCAACATGTATCAATGTAATTATTCACATGTACATCCCCTCAATCAAAAGATTTTTTTATTGAGATTTTTCAAAGGGTGAAGGACCAACACAACTTTGCAAAGGGTCAAGAACCAACACAACACAACACAATTACTTAGGTGCCCTTGGTTTTTGGGAAACTCGCTTTAGGAGATCATTTACTTCCTATTGATATAAAACACTAATTACTTATTTTGTGACCAAGCTATTATCATTGACAATTGAAAATGTCTATATAACCCCAAAAGCTGATATATTTTCCTTTTGCTTTCTCCTCATTACCAGACATGGAAATTGTGACGACTCGTCCCTAATTCCAATATATATTTTCTCCTCAAGTGTGTAAAATGACGATAATGCCCTCGTGGTTTAGTGACGTGGATGTACATATTCAGATTTAAATTGATTTTCTCGCTGACGTAATTAAATCCTACTCGACGTCACGAGCTCGTTGACGCGAGTTAGGGTCAAATCGGTTCCTTAACAAAAATGTTACGACAATTTTAGAGCGAGACTTGGTAGAAATATTAATTTGGGTTGCCTATCACTTTGTCACCAATCACCTTAGTTCCTACAATCTTGAGTCCAATCAAAATTTGGATTGGTTTTATTTATGATTGGGCCACATAACATTTTCTCTTCCTTTCTCTCACGGCAGCCCAATCAGGGCTTCTTGTTATTTCTTTTTGGCCAATCCGTGACCACACACATACACACACACACACACACACGTACACCCTCTCCTTTTTTCTCGATTCTTTTATGTCCGTACACCCAAAACCCTCACACACACACACCCACTTTCATCAAAACGCCTCAGATCGAACATAAACTGGTCACCATCGTATTCCTCGTGACCTCACAAGTCTAACCGTACTATTAGTTCGAAGATTAGACGTCGAGAACTCGAGAAACCCGAGCTCCGACAAGGGGTCCAATTTCCTCCGATGTGATCGCGAAGGATTTATCTAGTTTTGAGACTCAAGAAGGTACTCATCTAACTTCCCTAGTATTTTGGAACAATTTTGGAGTGGTTTGAACATCGGAACACTAGGGCTTGTGAAGTTGTAGGTTTAGCCGGATTTTCCATGCTTTATACCGATAATTTCCCGTTGATTTTAGGACCCCTAACAGGTAAGGTTATGTTCTACTATTTGAGGGCTTCAAATTCATATAAAATTTATGAATTTTGGTGGAGAAATAACAAAGACATTGAAGTTTGAAATTTCTCCAGTTTTCGGCGTAACAAAAGGCGGCCGGCGGCGGCGGCGGCTCCAGTGAAGCCATCGGAGAAGGAAAAGAATATTTTGTCAGCTTTGACAGAATATACTAATGGCGTCAGGTAACTCCGTTAGCTTTTAAACGAAATATTTTACTATTTAACGGAATATTCCCTAACGCCGTTAGGGTTTCCGTCAACGTGCCAGACACGTGCCTGCGCGTGGCCGGCGCATGTGGTCGTGCCTTGGTTGGTGCGTGTGGGCACATGTGACGTCCAAAAATTATTCTAAAAATATGGGGGTGTTCGTGTTGTTGAGTAGATCATGCTGGTATATTCAACACCTCATTTGAGCAACGTATGAGGAATTAATCCTAGGTTTTGTGTATGTGCTATCAAATTAACGTTAAATTAGTTATTTCGCATATAGGTGAGACGTACCCTGAGGACGAGAGTGGACAAGCGAGGCTAGGGGGGCTACGATGCTGCTACTTATCAGTGAGTGATCATTTTCTTTCTATATATATATATATATATATATATGTTACAGTTTCCAGAACATTTTTCTTAAATGATTATGTTTTGATGCCATGTCGTAAATGAGTTACATTTTGAGTATTGCATTATTATACTTGTGAATTATATTGTATGATGTTGCGGAGACTCAGGTAAGCTTCAGGTGAGTATGATGTGATTGAATGGGTTGTATGGCATTGATATGCATACATTTATTTAGAGCTCATCATGACTGAACCTCGGTGTTAGTGCTCCCGCCCGGGGCCGCCTTCATGTGATTGTTCACCTCTCGCATCGCACACTCACCTTGGATCCAAGTCTAGTGCCAGCCTGTCGTACAAACCACAATAGGTGGTTCTGACTCGTAGGTGACCCACGATTTATCGCACAGCCTTCACGTGATCGTAGCACTTGAGGGTACATATTTATACCCAGCATGTCGTAAAGATCACATCAGGTGACTCTGACTCGTGTACTAGCCTAGGTTGAGGAGCTATAGATCCAATCGTACAGGTCACGTTAGATGACTCTGACTGGCATACTATTTTATATTGGTTTCACACCTGGCTTACACTTATTATTGCTGAGATAATATGACATGGCATACTTCGGATTTCACTGGTTTTGTGCATTGGTTTCCATACCTATGTAGTACTATTTTCTGGAAACTATACGGGTTTTACAGTGAGGGGTTATTATTTTCAGAAAAGAGAAATGCATTTTCAAAAGTTTTGTTTTTGCCCACTCAACCTTCTATTTTGCGCCCCTCCAGGTTCTAGGTAGCTGATCATCTTTGGTGGCTCACGAGGACTTCCTGGCTGTTCTGACATCTCCATAAATAAGTAGGGATCTTCTCCCTGTTTGTATAACTAGTACTTAGTTGGTTCGAATGCACTTTCTTTTACGTATGCTCTGATATGTGTGTAACTTATACATGGTCACCTTCACACACTTATTTTATCTCTAGTTAAATAAGTTTAGTTTTAGGTTTTCATTATTATCACTTCTGTTGCGCCCTTGGCTACATCACCTCACGTGACGGCCAGCATGCCTCGACTCCTATCGGGGTGTGTCAGAAATTATTTCACATCAATTCATTTCCGTACATTTATTCATTTTCATATACTAAACGTAGCCTAATTAGTAAAGAAATATATTTTAACACATTATTTTTTCTCCGCTTGCATGTATGATGCAACTCTTTTACCTTTAAATCCAATAAACTAAGGAAGATGTTGGAAATAGAGAAAAAAGAATGTGTAATATTGACCAAAATGAAAAAGAATGTGTAGAACTCTTTTCGCTCATCCCAAAATAATTGAACAAGGAAAAAAATAAGACTCGTCACAATTCACAGGCTAATTATAAAAATGGGAAAAGAGATAGAGTAACAATTTTATGTACATTGTATAATATTAATATTTTTCTAATGTGAATTTAATTTCTAAAGAATCCCATGAACCCTCTAAAGCAAATTTACAAAATCACATCACAAACTAAACGAAGAAAACTCAGTGTACAAATTAAAATCAAACCCATCTCCTTTAATTTCGACATGAAAATTTCCAATTAATTAATTTAACTTTGAATTATATCTAGGGGTTGAAGAAGTTGTCACCACAGTGGCATTTCCAACCCAGAGGCTTGTAATTGGAGTACTTGTTGGTACCTGGATGGGTTGGGTCAAAGAACATCATGGACATGGTTCGGGTCATGCCCGGTTCGATCTGCCAGTCGTGGCTGGGCATGGTGGGCACTTGAACCGACATGCATGGGTGGCACTCGTTGCATTTGTTGTGGCAGCTTGGTGGTTTGGATCCTAGCCTGGTTTTCTCCTCAAATAATATTCCCTGCACAATAATTTGCATAACATTAATTAAATAGTTATTAATTAAGTATGACTTTATTTTGTTTCAATTCAAATCAACATCAAAATAAAAGATTGTCTGATAACTAATTCGTTTTCAATTTTTTCTTTTTTAACTGAAATGAAAACTAAAAATTTTGTCGGTTTTCAAACAAATGAAAAGTGAAACAGTATTCAAACGGGCCAAAGTTAACTGAAGGGTAAATATTTATGCTTACCCGAAGAGAAGGAGTGAAACGCTGAGGCAGATGAGTAGTAAAACAAGAGGCGGCTGGAATTGAAGAGATAAGAAAATGCAGAAGCATGATGGCTCTGGTGACTTTGAAAAGAAGATAAAGGGAGTAATTATTCATGGTAGTTAAAAATATGTTATGCATATCATGTCACCATGAAGTCATCCCCCAGATTAGAACCCTTGCTTCCAAGAATACAATATATGTGAGATCCCACATCACCCAGGGGAGTGATCCTTATATGTATATTCCCATCCCTACCTAGCGCGAGGCCTTTTGGGAGCTCACTGGCTTCGGGTTCCATGGGAACTCCGAAGTTAAGCGAGTAGCGCGCGAGAGCACTCTCATGATGGGTGACCCACTGGGAAGTTCTCGTGTGAGTTCCCAGAAACAAAACCGTGAGGGCGTAGTCGGGGCCCAAAGCGGACAATATCATGCTACGGTGGTGGAGCGGGCCCGGGATGTGGTGGACCCCGGGCCGGGATGTGACAATATAATGTTGAATTCCCACTCGCTAATTTCTGAGAAATTAACTTCCAACACAACAAGCAAATGAGAGAGAGAGGGAGAGAGGGAGGTTTTGGGTTAAATTTGTGATGGGGCTGGATAAAAGGAACGAGCAGGAGATGAATAAATGGGGGGGGGGTGGCGGTGGTGGTGGTGGTCAGTTATGGGAGAGAGAGAGAGAGAGAGAGAGGCGCAGAGGGGAGGCAGAATAGTGAAAGGAACAATACGAAAAAGGAAAAGAAATTTGGGAGAATCAACATCAGAATCAAGGACCCTTTATTTACTGTGGTATCAGGTCTACCTGGTTTTATCTGCAGCTGGGAAGTGAGTAGGAGTGACTTGCAGTAAATACAAGATAGGGTTGTGGGTTAAAAACAAAAAGAAAGGAGGCAGTAGTTATACCAGTTACATTGAACATTTAATGAGGTTTGACTGCTGTTAAAACTCAGTTGGGTGAGGTTTTTAAGAGCAACTTCACCGTTACTTATTGTCTTGAACATATGCAACTTAATTCACTCTCTTCCCTCCCAAAACACTCTAGTCCACTCAAGCAATTGGATTCAAGGTGAGCCATATGGAGAAGTCAGGCAATAATCGCATAATCCAATGCCCTGCCTATGTGACGTAAAGCTGACGTCATCATTACATCAACCACAATTTAAAATATTAAAAATTATAGAAATTATAAAATATAAAAAACTAATAAAAATATAAAAAAAAAAATTCTATAAGTACTTAATCATGTTCTTCCACTTTACACTATATTTCAATATTTTCAAATACTTTCAACCAATATTTAATTATTATAGAAAATAAAAAATAACCTATTTTTTATTATGTTATAAAAATAAAAAATATTAACATTTTAATACAAATTGCTTGGGCTATTCAGTTTAGGGATGGAGATACACTTGAGCAGTTACTGTTCATTGCAGGCAGTTATTGTTCATTTTAGGGGATTGAGTTGCCTATTGCCCAGGGGGGCCTTTCTACACTGGAAGTGCTCTAAAAGAGAAACTCTCATGTAATCATGTATCGCCCATCGTTCAAGTGTTATAATATGAGTGAATGATAGAGCTTATATGTCTAGTATGAAAGAATGGTGAATGTCAATGTATGAAAGAATGAATTAGTAATACCACAAAGCAGTCTCCATTTTAAGAAGTTTTTAATTGTTTATTTTATTACTAATAATATTATTATTCTAAGTTATACTAAAAGATAAAAGGAATTTAAACTCGAAACATATTGAGCTAAAGTTAAATACTCTAATCACCGGGCCAATTCAATGCACTACCTGTTAATAGAGGCTTTTATGTTCACTATGATTATGTCTGCAGAATGACTCCTGAATGTGAATCTTAATCAAAACCTTTAATATTTATAAGGCCTTTTAGCCAAAATGGTCACTTTGGTCTCTAAGATTTAAAATTGATAAAACTGGTCCCTGAGTTTGTCCACTGTAAATCATTTTAGTCATTTAGTGAAAAATATCTGTTAAATAAGATCAAAATGACAAAAATACATTCAAATTTTGTTAACTAATTTTGGTAACATGCTTGAGATCGAAGGACATCACGATTTTAGCGTATCTTAATAGCACTCAACATGAAGTATTGGCATTATTCGAAAGTGGTCTCGACATAACTCATAAAGAATTACTGCAACTTAGTCAAACTCATAAAAAAGTCGAACTAAAAAACTAAACCCTAGCAATAATGAAAAGAACCCAGTTATTGACATGACGAGTTGTCTGAGGAGATATAAATTAGCCACATCTAATAGGAGAATGACACGTGGACTTTAAGCTCAATAAGACAGTTTGGTTTTGCCCTTGATGTCATAAGTAGGCCATAGGGTACTCCAAGGGCCTGACATCTACATGCCTTATAGGTATTGGGCTTTCGGGTCAATTACGTATCAAGGAGCCTTCTGGGCCTATGATATGTCTTGCTACCATGGCATGCCAAGTCCAAGGTGGCAGAAAGCCGACTTTTCGAAGTCTTCACTTAGGTGTCTGGCGCTACTGAGCAATTATCAACCAAAGACCTCTAGGACCATTCGTAAGGTGCATGCGGAGACTTGTTTGTATCACCATTGCAAAACATAGCGGTCTGCTTAGTATGGCATGCACCCTCCCCTTCAGCTACCTACGAGGGTTCACTCTGATAAATAGTCAAGTCCAACAAGGAAATCAATAATCGCCATTTATTGCTCAGAATTTTCTCTGTTATAGTTCTGTTGACCCTAAAAACTACCAAGCCTATGTGGCGTGCAGGCCGAGTTACTAATAAGCTAACTACGTCCTTCGGTTATGTGCGAGGCGTGCCAACTCGATGGCCGAGCTCGGCCAGGGAGTAAAATATACTGATGTCTCATTGAGCGCGCTGCTGACTTCTTGATCTTGCGATCGCAGCCGAGGAAGGAACATGTCACGGCCTTCGGGTTCTAGAGCTGAAGACAAGGCTTCTAGTTCTGCGAAGTTCAATACCAAATTCGGCTTTCAATGTGCCAAACGTAGTAACCTGTAACACCTCACTTCGCCAAGAAAGCTGATGAGATGACCTCTACCAATAAGGACTCGAAAATCCTTGTCGACCGAGACTTGGATAAATAACCAATCGGTCTCGAAGCAGTGCTGTTTATTCAAACTGAAGGTGTTCCTCGGCAGACTGATTCTACGGCTCCAGTGTTATTTATCCAAACTGAAGATGTCGCCGGTTGCCTTCATAGTGTTATTTATCCAAATTGAAGATGTGTTGGCGGAAAAAAGAAAATTAACTCAAGGTGTTTGAGAGGTTTGCACAGGGTAGTTTGTGTGTTGAATTGGAGAGGGGCTTGAATAATGCACTCCCTCCTCTATTTATAGTAGCAAATCCATTCATAGCCGAGCTATAATCATACTCGGATTAGAAATCTTCATCCTAATCCGATCCGGTCTCGGCCAATCCTAATCCCACTAGGACTTTGAACTAAGCTCTTTTAACAAACTAGATTCATTCCTAAATCTTAGCATCATTAGCCTCAAGACTCCTTGTTGTACTAGGTTTCGACTATTTCACCTTTATCCGAACTAACCCTCCTTGGAATATAATTCGGCCGATCCTAATTAGACGGCCCATGATAACTGAAAGGCTCATAACAAAATTCTAGATGAAGGTTACTGGGCCACAAGTGGTTCTAAGCTCAGCCCAAATTATCATTTTAGGCCCAAACATTGCCCCCTCACTTCTGAGGTCTTTGGCCTATAATTCTAACTTGAAGAAGCGAAATACACCTTTGGCATATTCCTAAAGGACACTGAAAAGCCTCGAATATCTTAACCACTCAAGCGCATTTTTGAGGCACGATTGCACGATCTCAATCCTGTCATATTCTATGCCACGTGGCATCTCTTTAATACATTTGTCCTTCAATGATGACATTTGAAACGTGTGGATACCGAAACGTCTCATCGCCATTAAACTCGCCGTCATACGCAATTGTGTCACCTCAAGCAGCGAGCTTTTCAACCTCTTTACCTAGATTCTTTAAATATTTGCCATGATTACAAACTTTCCAGTCGGATTTACCCTTCATTTTTCGAAATCGAACTGTAGATCTTCCTTCTCAAACACCTATAAATACTCAGCTCATCCTCATTCCTTTTTTCTACGCTTACAAATCTTCAAAAACTTCTTTTCAATTTCAGAACCTCTTACCATTTGCTTCCAACCCAGAAAACAATCTTTCAAAACCCAGAAAACCTCCAAGCTTTCATCAATGGCTGCCAACACCTTCATCACCAAGCTTACTGAGGAGTGCAACAAATGCCGAGACATTATCGATTGGAATGCCATTAAAGTGATCCATTCCGAGGATGACTCGAGCGCGTTCCACCAGACTCTGGGGACCCTTTTTAAGAACATCATCCTAGAAACCATCACCCATATATTGAAGGACCATTGCAAAGACTTGCTCTAAGGTTACGACTAGTTGAAGTGAGCATGGGCCAAACCCTAAGGAGCCTGGCCCTCAACCATAGCGGCATGGGCTACTTGGGTTACTCGAATAGAACCACACTTTGGTGGCGAGTGGAAAGCCCTCAGTATCTTTGATGCCATCAAGCTCTCGACATTTGAAATCACCACGAACCGAGAGCTCCTGATGGCCGCCCTGAGCTTCTGGTGTTCGGCCATCAACACCATGATCCTTCCTCTCAGCCCCATCGGTCCAACTGTGCTGGACATCACGGCCATACTTGGCACTTCTCCTTTCGGTATTCCAATCGACGCTACTCTCTCCGGGTACTAATTCGACCTAGACCTGAAGGCAGTATTCAACGAGCGGGTCATCAAAGTTTTGTCGAAGAAAAATCAGAGGCCATCGAAAGAAGAAGTGCAAAAATTGCACAAGAATTTCTTCAACTACAACACTCTGACCACCTACTTCGTTGATTCGGAAGAAGAAGCTCTGAAGAAATGAGAGCATGAAGCCTTCATGTTTTACTGGTATAATAAGTTCATCTTTTGTACCAAATCCAACAAATGCCTTGCCGAAAACATGCCAGTGGCCGAAGCCCTAGCCAGTGGTCATTCCTTGGCCCTTAACCCGACCGTCCTTGCTAACCTCAACCGATGCTTGGTCGAGGATTTTGTTGGAAAAATTGACCCGCACCAGAACAACCCACTCTAGGTTTTCCAACTCTGGCTGCATGTCTATTTCCCAACACTGAGGCCAGAAATCCCAAGCTTCAATTATTCTGAAGCGACGGGTCCATTTATTTTAACTGGACCTCCCAACTGATCGTCCAATTTTCTGTGGCCAGGAGAACGAGAGTGAAGTACCCCAGCTGGTGAGGCACCCTCGACAAGCTGAACCGCCAACTACCAATCCCTTACCGACGATCGAGGCAGTTGGCCAGGTTGAGCCTACTGCGGCTGTAGCGGGTCCGGAACATGAAGCAACGCTTCCATTCGAGCCAGAAGCGACAGCAGAGACGCCGATTCATCCCCAAGACCAAAATCTCGGCATCCCTCCTCAAGAGGTTACCTCGACCTTTGTAAGACTTGTCCTTGTTTTCTTTTATTCATTTCCAAACCTCAAAAGAACTCTAAACCAAAAAAAAAACATTAAATGTCAGGTGCCGCACCGCTCATTTCACCAAAATTTCTATGTGCTGAAGGGCGTTATTTATATTTCCTGGCCAACTTAGTGGCCGTCAAACGTAGATAACTTTCATCGGCCATATGAATTAAAAGGCTGCCTTAAACACTGGGCTCGGCCATTATGCTTTATGGGTTCGAGCAACGAACAAGGGGACATGGCCGAAGTCTCCTCTCGGTAGGTTTAAAACAATTTTTTTCTGCCATTCTTTCAGATTCTTCAATCTTTACTAACAACTCTTCTTTGTGCAGCCTTCATAGGAGGTCGAGCTCGACGCCCTTCTCTCCAGCACTTCTGGGACAGTTGAACCTTCTGTCATCATGACCGAGCCTTCTACGACTGTGGCCGAGTCTAACACCTTCATCAAGTTACGGGAACTTTTATCCCTTTCGGCCTCGTAAATCCTTCAACGCAAAGGCCTCGACTCCGTAAGAGA
Source organism: Cotoneaster glaucophyllus (assembly GCA_036320875.1). Lineage (NCBI taxonomy): Eukaryota > Viridiplantae > Streptophyta > Magnoliopsida > Rosales > Rosaceae > Cotoneaster > Cotoneaster glaucophyllus. The sequence goes on from CM070062.1 coordinate 10,261,344, forward strand.
GTGCATGAACGAACCTTGCAGCCGGTGGCTTACTAAGCATCAAAAGTGTTGTTCACTTATCCAACGTCCTAGAGCAAACCCGGCAATACTTCACTACTTTTGAAAGGGCTATCCGGGCAGAGGACGAGCTTAAGGCTGCAATGGTTACTCATGAAACTATCCAGCCGGAGCTCGAGGCAATAAAAGCAAAGAAGAAACGATTGACCGACCTCGATCAGCAAATTACCGAACTCCAACATCAAAGGTCGGTCGTTGCTTCAGAGCTTAAAAAGGATTTCGACTCGAATAAGTCTCGACTGACAGCTGGCACAAAGGGGATACAGCAACTACAACTTGATAAAAGAACAAGGCAGGCTGAAGTCATGATGGATGAAGTAAGGTGGTTGGAACTAAAAGCCGTTCTTGAAGCCTTCCTTCCCTCGACTTCTTAGGACCTTGTCTTTAGTAGTAGGCTGTTAGATTTTTTGTAATTTTGCTTGTACGCCCTTTTTGCAAAATTAATGAAATGAATATTTTATTCTTGCATTTCCCAAGAAACTGGATAATATTTTCTTTAAGAATTTCCCATTGATTGGTGATTTATGAATTAAACCAGTTCGATCCTTGAGGTGGTATGCCCCATTGCAGAGAACCTTGGGGACGATGAATAGTCCTTCCCAATTCAACGACCATTTTCTGAATCTAGGATCCTTAATTCCTACTGGCAGCACGATTTGCCAAACTAACTCTCCTTTGCCAAACGTCTTTTGTCTGACTCGTCGATTATAAGCTCGCTCGGCGATCTTTTTTTGCGCTGCTAATAAATTATAGGTATCAAGCCGAACTTCCTCCAAGTCCTCTAACTCTTACCTTATGGCCTGACTGTACTCGGCACTGAACAAACTACTTTGTTCGATAACTTACAACGAATTTATGCTTTGCTCGACTAGTAATATGGCATCATGTCCATATGTTAATGTAATATGAGGTCGTCCTTATTGTTGATAGGAGCGAAGTTCGATATGCCCATAATGCTTCGTTTGACTTCAAATGACACATACCAAGCCTTTTTTTATCATTTTTTCAAGAATACCAATCAAAACTTTATTACTTGCTTTAGCCTGTCCATTCGCATATGGGTAATACGGTGTAGACTGATCCAGCCGAATTTTCAAACTCGCCGTGTGTTTCTTGAATTTGTCAAATGTAGATATCGTACCGTTTTCTGTTATGATTGTTTCTGTACGTTGAATCTAGTCATGATGTTCTCTTCCACAAAATTACAAACTTCTGTAGACGTTAACTCGACGTATGACTTTGCTTTGACCTATTTAGTGAAGTAGTTCGTCACATTGAGTATCCATGCATGCTTTGTTGACCCAGAAGACGGCGTAATTTTGCCAATCACGTCCATGGCCCATCCTCTGAATGGCCATGGTTTGGTGACTGAGTGAAGTAATTTGGCCGGGACTCTCTGTACAGGCCCATGAATTTGACATTGTACACATCCTCATGAGTACTCAATGCACTCTTTCAACATACTCAGCTAGAAATAGCCTTGTTAGCGAAGTAGCCAAATGCGTATTGCGTCTGGATTGATGAGCTCTGCATATTCCTTCATGTACCTTTGTAATCGCTTGGGTGGCCTCTTGCGAGCTGAGGCATAATAACAATAGACCGTTCTCACCTTTTTGGTACAACTCATTCTGGTACATTATGTAATTTGTGGCATATACCCTTGTCTTGCGGCCATGTTTACTACTGGGATTATCCAGATATTGCATGATTAACCTTCTCTAGTCGTCTGGTAATGTTTGACCGCGCAAACATCTATAAGATCTTCTCGTTCCAACAATGAAGGTAAGGACATGACTCGTGTACGGATCACGCGGTCGTGTAGAAGAACTTGTTGATTAACCAGGGTCGGGTGTGGTCGTTGTACTACTAGTATTACCCGGCCTAGCTCACCCCCCAGGAGTTGTGCTCCGGGGGCTATTTGAGCCAGTTTGTCTGCGTTAGTGTTTCGAACTCGTGAGATGTGCTTGAATGTGATGCCTTCAAACGAGTTAGCCAAATAGCTGGCAACCATGTGATAGGGCGTCAGTGTACAACTCATGCAACGAAAAGTTCCCATTAAGTTGGTTATTCACAAGTTCTGAATCACCAAAGACGAGTACATGGGCTGCCCTCAAGTCATGAAGGACATTAAGGCTGATGATAAGGGCTTCGTATTCTGCCTGATTATTCATACAATCAAAATCTAGCTCGAGAGAAAAATACCAGCGGAGGTGATCTGGGGATTCGATGACGATTCCAACACCAGCCGAGACTGAGGTACTAAAGCCATCAAAATAAATCGTCCATTAATTATCACGTGTTTCCATCGTACCAATTTCACCGTCATTGCCTCCAAAACCGTATAGGGAGGGATGTTGGGTGAATAAATCGGCTAGTTTGACGAATTTCTAAGGCACGTATTGTAAACTGAATTCGGATAGTGCCATTGTCTATTTCCCAATTCAGCTTTTTACTATCAACCGAGTGAGCATGTAGCGAATAACATCTGTCTGGGCGATGACCTGAGTAACAGATGAAATCATGTAATCCATGAGTCTTGACGCGACAAAAAACAAGGCCAGGCAGAGCTTCTCGACATCTGAATAATTTATCTCAGGTGAGTTGAGGTTTCGGCTAAGATAAAAAAAAATAGCATGCTCACGTCCAGTGTCGTTGTCTTGTGTAAGAAAACAACCGATGGATTCTTTGGCCGCCGAGATATACAGCTTGAGAGGTTTGCCATGCCTAGGTGGCACAAGGATGGGCGGGGTCGTAAAGAAGACCTTGATTTGTGTGAAAGCATCTTAATGCTCTTCCCGCCTTTTAAATTTGTCAGAATCCTTGAGTTTCAAAAGTGTGGAGAAAGCTTTCATTTTTCTTGCCGAATTAGCAGTGAAGCAGCAGAGAAAATTGATCTTGCCGAGTAAAGACTATAGTTGCGTCTTGGTCTCGGGGGTGGAGCGTCGATGATTGCTCGAGCCTTATTTTTGTCCACCTCGATACCACAATGATGTACGAGGAAACCGAAGAAGTTGCCGGCCGATACGCCGAAGACGCATTTGGCAGGGTTTATTTTAAGTTTATGTTGGCGCATAGGAAGGAAACCTTGTCGAATATCATCTAAATGCATTCGACGACGTTTCAATCTGACCACCACATCATCGATATATAACTCTATAACCATACCAATCAGGTCATGAGAGATAGTATTCATAATGCGTTGGTATGTGGCACCGGCATTTTTAAGGCCGAATGGTATGACTACCCATTTGTAGGTCCCAAGTGCCCCCGGGCAACAAAAAACAGTTTTGTGGACATCGGCCTTGACAATGAAGATTTGGTTGTAGCCAGCATGGCCGTCCATAAAGGATAACATCTCGTGGTTTACCGCAGCGTCAATTAGCAAGTCTGAAATTGGCATTGGGGATTCATCTTTAGGGGTTGCCAAATTCAAATTACGAAAATCGATGCAAATACGTAGAGCATCATTTTTCTTTAAAACTGGTACGATATTCGCCAACCATTCGACGTATCAAGCTGCCCGAATAAACCCAGCTTTCAAAAGTCGAACGAGTTCATCTTTTATGCCGAGTTGTACTTCGATCGAGAATCGTCGGGGGGATTGGCAAAAAGGCTTACCAGCAACTTTGATGCGTAATTCATGCTCGACGAGTGTTCGATCTAGACCAAGCATCTCATGGTAACTCCAAGCAAAACAATCTTTAAATTCTTTGAGTAATTTACAGAGTTCTGTTTTCATGGGTTGGGGTAACAAAGCACTAATAAATAAAGGTCGAGGGTCATCGGCCGTTCCAACATTTATTTCCTCTAATGGGTCCTTGACCTGGGGCCTACTATCTTTGAGCTTGGCCGGGGCAGCTTGGACTTTTTCAAGTGACAAGACTGGACCATTGTCTCATTCGACGAGGAACTCAACTAAGTTCACACCAAAATTCGGTTGCTTAGAAATGGCATACCAATGGGCCAACAGTCGTTCGATGGTGGATAAAATCGCGACCTGGAGTCAATTCTATTTGATATCAGACATCAGGATCGATAATTAAGTCAGCCAACCCGAGTCTCCCCTAATCATGGTGAACAGTCTCGGCGCCAACCTCGATGGCTTTCTGAACTGAGATCCGAGTCGGCCGTCCTTCCTCGTTGAAACCTTGTAGGGTGATGTAGCCGACATGATCATTGTAATAACGAGCCTGAATCATATTAGTTTTAAATGGCTGATTTTCAGCCAGATGAATCACGATCGATTTGCCGTCCCAGAAGATGAGGACTTGATATAATGACCAAGCAAGGCAGTATACTCGGTCTTTGAATAGACTATAAAAAACCTGATCATGTGATTGCGACCTGCGACACTTACCTCTAAAGGAAGTACTTCCTTGGTCTAAGACCTGTCACCGACAAAGCTACTCATAGTTACCCCTGATGGGATGAGTTCGTCGTTGGAGTGTCGTAATGCCTTCATGATGGAAACGAGCATGATGTTGACTGTTGCCCCACAATCGACGAAAATTTTGGAAACTGGGTATCCTCCAATATGAGCCGTAACATACAACGACTTTAAATGTTGAAGATTAACGGAAGAAGAGCGGAGGAACAGTTCGGCAAGAGCTGCCTTAAATTTATCTTCTTTGCTTACTTGCTCGGCCTCCTTAGTGGCGACGAAGTCGACTTGTGTTACTTCCTCGGCAACCACGTTTCCATCCAAGAAATTTGGTTAGGACGTGGTTGGCTGGAACTCAGTAGGTAAAACATGGACCATGCTGATTTCCATATTTTTTAGGACCGAAAGGCCCATCGGGTCGTGATCGTCGTCTTCTGGATTTTCGGGTGAGACATTCTGCTCTTGAGTATCCTCTGCTTGATCATATTCTGCTCCAGCGAGTAATTGTTCTTATGGTACATCCACTGGACCTGTTTCATTCTGATCGCCATCCCCGAGCTTGCTCTACGTTGGGCCTTGGTTCTGCCCTTGTGAAGCCTTACAGGTCCACTCCTGATAAGCGATGCAAGCATCCCTTGTGTCCAGGTAAGCATCTAAATGCACCACGCGCTCTTTTTCGTCGGCCGTAAAGCCGAAAAGGGACAGGGTTGAAAAAACTTCAAAATGGTATCGTAGATATTGGAGGTCATCGAGAGAGAAATGAAGCTCGGCAGTATCTATATTAGTATATGGTTCAACCTCGAAGTCGAGAACTTGAGCCTCACGTATATGTTGGCACTTGGCCTATCCCCGGATCTGTTGTCTTCTGGATGATTTGTTCGGCATTAGGGCAAGTTAGTGCCAGGTCAATAGCCTCTTGGCATGCTTTTGGTAGGCCGTACAGGTCATTAGCAGAATGTTTTTTGTGAAAACTTTTGCATGTATTCCAATGCTTCACTGAGAAATGATGGGTGAAGATTTCGCCAGACTTTAATTAATGGCTCTTGTGGGGGTAATGGAGGAAGTTTGTTTTCCGCTTCCTTCCTAAAGTGCTCGAAACGAGCTTTTATCTCCCCAGGCTGAAGAAGGAGTTTAATGCATTTTTCAGATTCTTTAATTGTGGTTTCAAAGTCTCGATTGATCACCTTCTTTTCTTGAAGTAACTCGGCCATGATTGCCGGAGGTTGTCGGTCATCTTCGCTACTCGCTGTTTCTTTTAGCTGCCATTTGGTAGCCGAGGTAGCCTGGGCTGCTTGTCGGTGAACCATACAGTCTATTCACTAGCGCCGACATTTTAACAACTTAGACAACATGATATATACACCAGTATGAGAGTTATAGCTGTACCAACGTTGGTCGTGTGGCTCAGGTGGTTTAAAGGTTCTCTGGTTTGCGGATCAACTCGAACTGCTAGAGTTGTGCGCATAATAATCCTCATCATAAAATGGTGCATCGAAATCAAATCACCGTCTGGCTGAATGTGACCTGTCATTCCGTGTTTGAGGGCCGAGCCTATCGAAAACTTTTTGGCGTTAGCCTGCGCCGAGCACCTTTTGAGGTGTCGTTGCGGCAGTGGATGGCTGTTGTGGTATTGTAGCCCGAAGTGGCTTCTCCTTCGACTCGGTTAAGATAACTTTTTCTTTGCACCGTCTACACAAAACCATCAGCCCGTCCGCTTCCTCTGCGCTAGAGTCTGACATAGACTTGACAATAGCTGGTCCAAAAAAGTCTTTGGGCGGCTCTTTTGAAAACAAATCAATCTTCAGCCGTGGCCTAGAGTTTTGCGTTAAGATGAATTGCTTTGGAATGAACTCGACCTTCCCTCCTTTGTTTTTTGGTAGATCAGCATCTACCATGCTTACCGTCGTCGAAGGGAAAAGATTGGTGTCAACTACCATTTGTTTTTCAGGAAATTTGAGCTTACCATTATCAATCCAGCTTTGAATGGCATCACGAAGTACGACACAGTTGTTTGTCGTATGTTTGTTCGAGTTGTGATATTTGCAATAAGTTTTTCCTTTTAAGTCTTCGACCTTGGGAATATTATGCCCTGACTGAAGCTTGACAATTTTCGTGTGCAGTAACTGGTCGAAAATGGCATCAGCCTTGGTGATGTCAAAGGTGTAGACCTTTGATATTTTAACAGCAATTTCCATAAGGGCCAAGTAGGGTTTTGACATCTTTGGAGCTAGCGTGAGCCAACGCTTTGCATACATATGGTTTGTCAATCACTATCCTGGCCGTATATATGCTGGCGTATTGGGACTCTTCCCCGTCAGTCGATGCATAACTGACCGTAGGGTTTTTGTAGATCGTTCCTTGGGATGGAAATTTCGAGATCTTCTATTCTCAAAGCAAATAATCATATTGCTCGACATGTTAAGCCAGTTCATACATATCTCAGAAGTTGGCCCCCAAGAATTTCTTTTTGTACTCTACATCCAAGCCATTTAGAGCGAGTCTAACAAACTCAACTTCAGGGAGAGGTACTCGGCACCAGTTTCTAGCTAACTTAAACCTCGTAAGGTATTTCATTGGTGACTCGTCAGAGGCTTGACCCATCCTAGCTAAAGAAGATACTGACAAGTCCATCCCTGGTCGATAGAATTGTTCATGAAGTTTCTCGACTAGTTTCTCCCAACTTTGGATGGAGTTGGGTGGGAGGTTGATATACCATGTGAATGCTGAACTGGTTAACAAAAAGTTGAACAATCGCAGCTTGTGGAAATCACTGTTAACGTCCCCACATTGAGCAGTGAATCAAGCCACATGTTTTAATGACGATAGGGACGATTCTCTAGCGAAATGGCTGAAATCCGGGATCTTGAACCTTTTTGGGTGCTCGAACTTTTCCACATAAGCAGGATATGGGTGAATGAATTTCAGAAACTTCGGCTCCTTTTTCAAGGCCGAATCAATCACTCTCTAAACTTCGACCATATCAACAGATGTCGTTTCTGCCCTCTGATCGAAGTCGTCCGATCTGCTAGTTGACCACCATTTTTTTCCAAGTCAATCATTTTAAGCCGAGCAGATCATGTCTCGACCTATATCGTTGGCAATGGGTTATTCTTGAAAAAAGGCTGCCTGATTCGATCGGCGGATCCACTGCCATAGACTCTATTAACTAGGATGTCACGCATTTCTTCACGTATATTTTTTATTTCTTGGTTGAACATCTGCTCAAATTACCGAGATTGCTCTTTAAGTCGTCGAAGAAACAATCTGGTTGGTGGGTCAGAAGCATCACCACCGTCCTTATCACAATCCTTCACTATTCCTTCAACAAAAATACCTTTTGACGTTTTAATGGGGATTTTCTACATCACGAGGCAAACCGCTAAGACTAACTTCATTTTCTCTACATGTCACACTTGTGGCTTCATGTGTCACAGCAGTAGGAAGAATCTGTGCCTGGAACAAGCCACCTTGTCCTGGGTTCTGGACTAGAAGATTAGTCGTTGATTTTCCTATGACTTTTTTTTTTTTACTGACCGTGTCTCAATGGTCATGAACTGCGTAGCTTTAGCACTAGATCCCACCGGGCGTGCCAAAATGTTGACTCTAAAAACTACTAAGCCTACGTGGAGCGCAGGTCGAGTAACTAATGAGCTAACCACCTTCTTCGGTGTTGTGTGGGGCGTGCCAACTCGACGGCCGAGCTCGACCGGGGAAAAATATATTGATGTTGCGTTAAGCGTGCTGTTGACTTCTTGATCTTGCGACTATGACCGAGGAAGGAACACGTCTCGGCCTTCGAGTTCTAGAGCCTGAAGACAAGGCTGCTAGTTCTGCGAAGTTCAATGCCAAATTCGGCTTTCAATATGCCGAACTTAGTAACTTGTAACACCTCACTTCGCCGATAAGGCTGATGAGATGACCTCTACCAACAAGGACTCGAAAATCCTTGTCGACCGAGACTTGGATAAATAACCAGTCGATCTCGAAGCAGTGTTGTTTATCCAAACTGAAGGTGCTCCTCGGTCGGCTGATTCTACGGCTCCAGTGTTGTTTATCCAAACTGAAGATGTCGCCGGTTGCCTTCACAATGCTGTTTATCCAAACTGAAGAAGTCTTGGCAGAAAAAATAAAATAAAAATCTCAAGGTGCTTGAGAGGTTTGCGCAGGGCAATTTGTGTATTGAATTAGAGAGGGGCTTGAATGATGCACTCCCTCCTCTATTTATAGTAGCAAATCCCTTCATAGCTGAGCTATAATCATACTCGGATTAGAACTCGTTATCCTAATCCGATTCGGTCTCGACTAATCCTAATCCCACTAGGACTCTGAACCAAGCTCTTTTAACAAACCAGATCCATTCCTAACTCTTAGCGTCATTAGCCTCAAGAGTCCTTGTTGACTATTTCACCTTTATCTGAGCTAACCCTCCTCGGAATATAATTCGGTCGATCCTGACTAAACGGCCCATGATAACTGAAAAGCCCATAACAAAATTTCAGATGAAGGTTACTGGGTCGTGAACGGTTCTAAGCTCGGCCCAAATTATCATTTTGTGCCCAAACAAGTTCCTTTGGCAAACACCGTTTTATTTGAGTCAAATAAAGCTAACGGTGTTTCTTGTTTAGTAGGTGGAGTTTGCTAATTCAACCTTGGATGAAATTTGCATCCACACTGTCGTCGATGTCAACCACAAGGTGGAAACCGTCATGAAAATAGAGAATACCGAAATAGCCAAACACAACTCAAACTCCCATGACAACCAAGTCGCTAACTTGACATAACCCCTCATAACAATTTGCATGCATAGCTAGAGTTAGAAAATCAACCGAAGGTGATATGCTTAAAAAAAAAAACAGAAATGAAGATGAAAGAGGATGAGGAAATGGGGGTGAATGTGAGAAAGTTATGAATGAGATATGATAAACACACACAGATTTTCTCCTTATACACTTATTTTAATTTACGTCAATTGATTTCGTTTGATTTATTCAATCTAATAGCTAGATATAGGGAAGGGTATTTGAAAAGCTAAAAAATATGTGAAAATCAACTCTCTTTAGAAACTTGCCAGGAAAACTTGAAAAATAAGGTTCGGAGGAGAGAAACAGAAGAATAGAGAAAAATTAGAGGAAGAGATGGTAGAAGGAAGGTGGAAGTTGTCGCCGAGCCCATGCCAAAGCCATAACTTCAAATCAAGTCTTAACCTGTGGTCCAATAATTCAGTCAAAGTTTTAACTTGTGGTCCAATAATTCAGTATGTAGACTTTATTGGACTTGACTATCTTAACTAAAACTCATAACCCATGTTTAGTAATAGGTAGGCCTAATTTAAAGAGTAATTTTACACTTATTATCTACTTGCACTATTACTTGTACTATCTCTCTAATGGAGGTAGAGTCCACCAATGCATATGAGTCTCATATCTTTTAGAGAAATTGTACAAACGATAGTACAAATAAATAGAAAAAATATCATTTTTGTAATTTAAATGAGAATATTTATTACGTTTCCATAAATAACGCTAACCTAATATGGTGGTCGTTGTTACCAATTCATGATTTGATGGAGGACCACCATACAACTATTCCAATTGACTTTTATGCAACTTTTGCACTAAATCTTTGTTGTTAGTGTTTGTAACTTACCTATATGTTGTAAATGCTAGTATTCAATATCATGTCCTTTTTCTCTACACCAAGCTAAGGAATGCAAAACTCGGCTTGGACCAAGGATGGGCTCTTGGTCACAAAAGGGAATCTACTCTTTTTTCTTCGAAAACCTTTCTTTTTTCGGTATGCCGTTCCGCGAGCAAGGGGTGCCGTGCACGAGCAGAGCGAAAACAAAGCAGGAGAAATCCTTTGATTGTGTATTGAATATAGATCCATGTCTTTCTTGTTCCACTAGCTAGGACCAAATTCTCACATGTACGTTTCATCATTACAACCTTATTTTTTGATATACTTTTTCTTCTTTTTTGTTAAACGATAAATTTTGTTAAATTAGATGTTAGATTAATCACCGACAGGGTTTGAACTCACGCCATATGCAATGACTTAACATCTTTCCACTACTGTGGTAAAATATCACTTTCTTTTTGTCTATACTTTTTCATTGGTTTTATAACAGTTGACTTATTATTTTTAAGTTTTTAATTGTTTAATATTTTAATTTATTTTTTTCAAGAGTGAATTTGGTCGGGGTAGTATTCCTCTTGAATATTTTGTGTTCCAGTTTAGATAATTCCTTCAATTAGTGTGATTTAGAGTAAAAATATCGATAGTGTTACATTTTGAAATTATTTTATAATTTTTTTCTGTAATCCATGTGGCACCGTGATATTATCGGCGTGCAACGTGACCATGCAAATATAATTTTAGCGAAAGAATGAGATTGATTTGTTACACTAAATTTCACAAAACCACCAAACTCAGGAGTTCGATAAATTTCAGGACTCTTGTGATAAAACAGTTATTTTATATTTTATATTAAAAAAAATTATGGAAAACGAATCCATTTTGTATTTCTATCTCAGAAGCTCAATAATTAATTAATTGTAGGCGTAAAAGCTTCTCTGTGTCTGACTCTGACTCCCAAACCCTTTGATGATTTGATCTGAGTCCTCAGAGGCGGATGAACTTGCGTCTTTGGAGATCCAAGAACTCCGATAACCTTGTAATTGTCTGATTTCTTGCTATTTAATTTTATTTGTTCATTTTATTGGTTCGTTCTCTTCCTTTTTCTTTGTGAATTTCCTAGTTCGTTTACTTTCATCCAACCATTTTATACGCACTTTTTGAATGAATTGTATGAATTTTCCTTTAGGGTTTCTCTGGGTTTCTTACTTGGCCTTTTCCATGGCCTGTTAGGTGTTGAAATCACAATTTCTTTTAGTTTTATGGTGTTGGGTTTGTCTAATTTTGGCATGGATTTGTTAATGCATAAGGAGATTTGGGTTTTGTTAGTTGCTTCAAATTAACCCTTTGTTTTTGTTATTGCAAGAAAGGAATTAAATGGAGGAGGACAGTGAATTTCGGCGATGGGACGAGCTCATACCTGATGCGCTTGGGCTAATATTTAGGAATCTAACCCTTCAAGAGACACTCACTGTAATTCCAAGGGTGTGCAAGTCATGGGGAAGAGCAGTGTCTGGACCTTATTGCTGGCAGGAGATAGACATTGCGGAATGGAGCAAATTTCGTCCGCCAGAGACCATTACGCGAATGCTGCAAATGCTGGTCATAAGAAGCTCGCGTTCGCTCCGAAAGCTCTGCGTTGCTGGCCTTCCCAATGACCAGACTTTCGCCTTTATTGCTGATCAGTAAGTAGTACAAACTTACATTATCATTACAGCTCTTAGTTTCCATTTTTCGGTTATCAATTGTAGTATAGTGACTACATTATATAGTTAAATTGCTTGATTGTATATGTTAGAATTCGTCATCACCACTTCTCTCTCTCAGAATTATTTTAAGTGTGCGTTTGGGATGCTTTATTTCAGATTTAGGGATTTAGTTAATGCTTAAAGTATATGGTTTAATTGCTTGATTGTATGAGAAGAAAAAGAAGAATACATGGTTTTAAATGATTGATCGTATTAATCTGAATTCATTTTGAACATATCGTCTCGAGTTATTTCAAATAAATGTTATCTACTACATTTCTAGTTTTTTAAAACTAATATTGCCTTACTTGCAAATACAAATCTGCTTTTAATCCTTCAATTCCCAAATTTCAAATTAACCCTTTTATATTCAATTTACTCCATGATGTGGAATGCAACGTTGTATTTCCATCTGTTTCCCAGTATGTGTAGCTTATGCGTTGGGTCGGTGTGAGTGATATGCCACATAAATAGGCATGTGATGGAGTAAAAAATTATGTGGTTGGGAGTAGTTCTTCACCTCAATTTTTGGATACAACTGAAAAGTCCGCAGTTTAGAAGACGTGCAGCTTCTAAAGGTGGACTGGTGATCAATCTCCTGGTTTTTATATAGGAGCTGATCCACCATTCTGTTTCATATGAGTAGTGAGTGCTGTGTAAAAGTGAGGTATAATTTAGTGAGTAACCAACTATTTGAGATGGCATTCCAAAATGCTTGAGGTCTGATGTAAAATTGAGGGGTCTCCCATGTCTGTATGCTGGTGTCTTGTATGCATTTGTATTATGTGTTTTTTTAGTAACGATGCTTTAGATGATTCAATGGATGATTATCCATCTTTTGGATTCAGATTTACTTGCTGAAAAATCTAATGTAGAAATTTAATGGAAAACATCTCAAAAGAAAATAAAAACAGAAAAGACATGATGTTGTAGCCATTAGAAAGAATTTGCTTGTCCATTTCAAAGCAAGATGTGACATATTATTCAGTGTTCTATCTTGCAAAATCTCTTTTTTGGGAAACTTTGGAATTTGATTCTACAACTAGCAAGGGAAGGACAGTTATCTATGAGTTGATAGCCAATGGAGACCCCCTAAGTCCTCTCTTTGTAGAGGAGATCAGTAGAATATTTTAACAATCTCAAGGATGTCCAAGGGAAACCCCCTCCGCCTCTTATTGAAGCAAATAGAGAATTCGGGTTCCGAATTAGGATTGCTAAATCTTAAATTCAAAGTTAACCAAAATCTTCAGTTGCTAAATTATGTAAGAAAAATGTTATGATATTGAAACTTCATGCTTTGAGTTTAGAGCTTGTAAAATTCAGTTTACTTTCCGTGACGTTTGGCTTATAACAGCTTGCAATAGACGGCAAGCCAATATTGATAAAATTAAATCTGAGATATTAGCTTAATAAGGCTCTTGGCATGGAGGTTCCAGAGATTGCCTTTAGGGGTCAGAAGATTAAACTGAGTTGACTTAAGCGTACTTTTCTACCTAGAGGTCAAAGTTTAATCATAAACAAGCCGAGATGGATTAGGTAGGTTAGAGCATATATGCTCTGTTTTATAGGATCAAATCATTGATGGTACCCAGTGCTAGACATTTCCTGTTTTGTCGCCATTACTTGTCCCTTTTGATGGAAACTTGAAAGATTGATAGTTATTCTTGGGAGCTGTCATTCTAACTCATTTTTATGGCTAACTTATCTCGGGTGCCAGTATAAACGGTTTGACTTATGCTTTCATATTAAGTTATATTATTGGTTGGTTTAAATTGTCAATTTGTTTAATTTATATATTTGTTTGTTCATTTTTTTATTTGTTCTTAGAAGTTCTAAACTTAAAGCATGAAGTATTAATATCATAACGTTTCTATAATTTAGCAACTGAAGATTATGGTTAACTTTGAATTTAAGGTTTATCACTCCTAATTTGAAACCCGAATTCTCTATTGTTGCTTCAATAACAGGCGTAGGGCGTTTCCATTGGATACCCTCTAGACTGTTTAAATATTTTACTGATCTCCTATGCAAAGAGAGAATTTAGGATGGACCATAACTTAGATTGTTCCAAGATAATATTCGCAATACGAATACAAATGTAATTATAATAATATAGCTGAAGATCACCACGAAAAACACCTTGCCTCAAGAACTCTTAAAAGGCCTTCTCACACACTGGACTACACCTCACTTATATATTACATGCTACAAGCTCATGCATGAAAAAGTGGACCAATAGTTTTTATATAGGTTATTTAGTAGCCAACCTCGAGGTTAATTGTTGAGCGACCTGTCTAATCTACTAAATCAGGAAGTTACAACCATCTAAACTGATCATTGTTAACTTTCCCAGTTGTTTTCTTAATCATGCTTTACCTGTTTTTTTGGAATACTCGGTGTAACTTGTTGCAATTTCCTTCAACCTTTGCATGATGTCAGTATATCATTTTAATTTGTTATGTTGTTCAGCATAATATTCGGCTAACTATCATATTCTTGTAGTTTAAACTGATAATCTGTTGATGTGTTCATCTTTGTTATATTTTATTTCTTCGGTATATTTTTTAAATGAAAAAATAATAATTATGTTTGCTAGTGCCAAATCTCTTCGGACACTGCAGCTGCCAAGAAGTGAAATAAGTGATTCCATAGTGGAACAGGTTGCTGCAAGGCTCTCTGCCGTAACTTTCTTGGATGTAAGCTACTGCAAAACTATTGGAGGCCTTGCACTTGAGGCATTTGGGAAGCATTGTAGACATCTCAGAAAGTTGCAGAGATGCATGTACGAATGGGAGGTACTTGACAAGGTTTCTCAAGATGACGAGGCCCTTGCAATAGCGGCCACAATGCCAAAACTCAAGCACCTTGAGATACTCTGTCTGCATGTTACTACAGAAGCTGTGCATCAGATACTCTTGAACTGCCCTGAGCTCCAGTTATTAGATGTGCGAGGGTGCTATAGTGTGAAACTTGATGAAAAGTTTGTCAAGAAATTCTCGGGGCTGAAGCTGGTGGGACCAGGTTCCGACAATGCGGGCTGGGATGATTGTTCAAATTACTCAGTTTCTTCTGGCTACTTAGCATGGGATGTAATGGATGATGATTTTGATGAAGAGATGTTAGGTGAGGCTTGGGAAGACGACCTTAGTATGGAGGATGTAGAAATGAGGTTCTATGATGGTTTTTATCTCGATAATGGTGGGTTTGACTGGCCCCTATCTCCTTGAATTTTCTTGATGGAGTGTTTGATGGAGTTTTGGAGGAGGTTAGGAGTTTAACCTGATGTAAGTAATGTCGTTTTTCCGACTAATAATCGGCGTGAAACTTCCATGTGTATGTTTCTGTAACCATGTTGTACTTGGTGTTGTACTATCTTTGTATATCAATGCAAGTGAAATATGTGAAGCTTTGTAGGTTTTGTTTTGTCAAATACATATATATGTGCGCGCGCGCGCTCACGTGAATTAAATTTGACCGTCATATAATGATTGTATTAAATACGTGTAAATATTAAAAAGTCTCAACTACTTTTGAATTATTCAAACGCAAAACGGTGACATGCAATTTCCATATAAGATAGAAGTGGCATCACCGTCATTTAAGAGAATCTTCCTTACAACCGATTGTATTGTATGACCGCATGATAAAAGAGAGAGACATACCAATTGAACCTTTCCAAGCGATTATCTTTCTAATTTAACAACCTAGAAAAATAGAAAACCCAATCTCTTGCATACAGTACTATTTTCCACCATGTAGCTCAGATTAGGTACGAAAGATTGCAGCAGATCCGAGTTCCAACGGTAAGCCAGTTTTATGTCAAGTACTCTTTTTGTTCAAATCTCTACAAAGCAGAAAACCAGTTGAGCAAATGTAGTTTCAGTAGAAGGAAACTGAAAAAACGACGAAACGAAGAAGCAAAATATGCATAAAAATAAAAAAATAAAAAATAAAAAAACAGAGGAAAACCTGTAATGCTGACACTGAACCAAAATCCGGACTGGTTTTACAATTTCTTATCTCTGATCTAACAGACTGGATCGATAAAATTCCTCGTCTAGTATTAGAGGTGGTATACTCCATGCTCCGAGTGGATGTGCAGACGCACTCCCTCCTGAGAATTTCAAATTTCACAACCATCAATGAAACCTGACAGAAAACAAACGAGGATGCAGTTTCATATGTGGTAAAATTAGACGGCAGAAACGCTACCCTCTTTAGTTGCTTCTACACATCTTCTCTGGTAATTCAAGGACAGCTGTGGATCGAGCCTTTTCAGTAAATTGTTGTACTTCTCTTCAGCCTCAGCTATATATTTTGCCTGAAGCAGTAAATAATGGTGGGTGTTTGTGAGACGGAAAAATAGACTGCTGTCAGATTTATTTCGAATTTGACAAAACTCCAATTTAAGTAGAAGCTTAACATCATGACAGGAAGATATTAAAGCTAAACGATATAGCAACAACATTGTGCCAAGAACCAACCATATAAAACATTTATGTCATTCTCAATCTACCGGAATTAAGGCTTATACATCTAAGGCTGCTGCCGTATGTGTAAGAATACCGAAGATCAATTAAAAAACAAGAAGGCTTACTAATAAATGTTAGCCTTGATTAAAGTCATTGGATTTGTAGTTCTCCATTGATATCTCTAAGGATCTGACCCATATCAACTTTACTTGGTTCTGATTTCACTGGATTTTTTTAAGAATACAAAGTCAGGGTCTTTCCTAACTGTATAGAATAGGGTAAGTCCCTTCATTTGTTTTTTGTGCTCCTTCGGACCTCTTCTTAGATAGATAATCGCAGGGTTACCTAAGTTCCTCTTCTTGTACTCAAAGTGAATCGGCCAAAACGAAGGTCGATAGGTGTCCATGCATAGCTCAGCGCCTAAGAAAAGTTGCAATCATTGACCGAGTTGATTGAACTGAATCCTTTTTTTAGGTATACTTTTTCTGAGATCAGAGCTACAGATGCATTATGAGAAACCAAGGGCCTCAGCTCAGGTGGTCTGAAGCTGTGGTGTTGCTCGGTACGGTTGTTCAATCTCCAATCATCCCCACCCCCCACAAAAAAAAAAAAAAAAAATCCCCCAGCACGCACGAAAACCAAGAAGAGAAAAAGAAAGAAATCGTTTCATTTACTAGATAAAGAAAACAGTGCGAAAATGAAACGCCGCTTGGCATACTCACCAGCACAGTCGGTGCAGAAGCTCCATACATTTTGACAAACATGCGCAATATATTGAAACTATTTTCTATTACATCCTCCTGCATGAGGAACCAATAAGGACGAATAAAAATGGGAGGGGATAGCTGTAAATGGAAAAATAAATGGGGCAGGATACTTAACAGTAATAAACTCTGCAAATTAAAGAGCTCACCTCATAGTCAAACCTGCAACATCATCCTGTCAACTCAATGGCAAATGATACTGATGATGTGCTTGCAGCAAAAAATTTATCAGTAAAAAATAATAACATTAGTTGTCCGCTAATAACAGATAAAGGTCGATGTCAAGTAGCAGAGCACTTAGTATTCCTGGAGAGACAGGACATAGAAACACACGTAGGAATATGTTCATGCATAAGTTTGAAGAAGCTTCACAGGTGTTTAGCAAATGCAACGTAACAAAGATAGAGTCTAGGACAAGAAAATATTCCACCTACATGGAGTTACAAATGGAAAGGAACTCAAACATTAATCACGCTATAAGGGGAAATAATGACCACTTAGACCGATAAGATGTATTAGGACAGTCGACTGAAAAATAAAACAAAAGCATGAAGGATACTCACAGATCATCAGCTACCTCAACTAGGAATTCTGAGATTGATAAAAATTCCATATGCAGCTCATCAACCTTAATTACAGATTCAAAAGAGAACACAGTTAACCAAACGAAATATGCGCGTTAAACATAGGTGAGGCCAAAAGAATAAGCTACACCAAACAGACAAAAAACAGCAATTAAAGGTATGGGACCACTTTGGCATGAGAAGTGATGAGTTTGTGTGTGTGGGTGGTGGCCGTGGTGGGGGTATTTTTACTACCTTTTATTTGATTTTATTATTGATAGATTTGATAAATCTTTGAGAAGCTAAACTGTTGAAAATGAAACACTGAAAATTTATTCCTTCTTTTCCATTTTGTTCTTTTTACAAACAGAGGCTTAAGAACATCTAATTGAATTGACAAAACATTGTAAAGATAACATGAATTCATCTGTTTATCAAAAGACAAACCAAGTCCTATGATCTTATGCTTCAATACAGGGAAAAACATCCATGCCACAATTTTGTTCAATTTAAGAAGGGTTTATATCACAAATGGTCCCTGAAATTGACCCCATCAATCATGATGGTCCCTGAAATTGAAAATCGATCAATGTAGTCCCTGAATTTTAACCCGCGAATCAATGTCGTCCTTCTGTTAGTGTTCCGTCCAAATTAAAACTAAAAAAAGGTTAGAGAACCAATTTTTCATGGTAAAATGACCAAAAAAAACCTTGTTACTTATAATTTTACTTGAAAAAAAAGGTGGTACCCTATTTCTTTTACAAGATAAATGATCAAAGGTGGACTTTGGTAGTAGCTTTTGGAGTTAACCCAATTTGTTTTAAAAAAAGGAATGGAGCTAACCTAGTTAGAATTATTTTTTACTTGATATTAAAAAAAATTGAAATTTCCCACTTTTTTGTTTTTATTTTAGTTTTAGCACCAAATCCATGAAAAAATGGAGAGAAAAGTGAAGATGGAAAAAGGAAAAGAGAGGTAGTAAGTAAAATTATAAGTAACAAGGTTATTTTTGATCATTTTACCATGAAAAATTGGTTCTCTAACCTTTTTTTAAAGTTAATTTGGACGGAACACTAACAGAAGAACGACATTGATTCGCGAGTTAAAATTCAGGGACTACATTGATCGATTTTCAATTTCAGGGACCATCATGATTGATGGGGTCAATTTCAGGGACTATTTGTGATATAAACCCATTTAAGAATGATATACAGTGAAAATATTTATTTATAAACAATTTAGATGGCATCAACCAAATTGACATGGACACACAGATACGTACATATGCATACGCTACATGTAAACACAGATATATACAAAGAAAAGCAATATAAAATCAGCATGACGTTATTCACTATGAAAATGGATACAAATATACAAGCTACTACCTCTTCACCCCTCAACTGGTACAGTAAAAGATTCAGCACTCGATAATCAAAGGATTTCAGATGAATTGCCTTTATGACATCTTCAACAACTATCTGCATTCCAATTTTTATCATCGGCTTAAAAATGAAACCTTGAACATGCCTATGCTTCACTGCTATATAATTCCTATAAATTGAATGTACCTACAATGAGTTTCTACAAGTACAAAATTTATAACCAGTAAACCCTCAATACCTCAAATTAAAAGTGAAAATTAAACAAGAGAAATACAATCTGTAGTTATATCAACTTAGTGACTTTTGCAGTGGCAACAAGATGCAGGAGGTTGGGACTTGAAACAATTGGGTCTTTATACAGGACAATCCAAGGTTTGGATGTGTCAAGTAGTAGTCAGCTACTTATTAAGCCAATAAACTAAAATAATATAAGTTATATTTAACTTCATAAAACTACTGAATCACAGACACTGTTGAGATAGGTGGCTGAGAATGGAAAAGTTTTGCCCTATTAATTTAGAGTTAGAAAAAAACATAGATATATTTAAAATTATGTGGTGCTGCATTGCCTTGCTTGTCGATGCAAATTAAACGAGACTATATTTTCTCAAAGCAGGTATGTTCATAGGCACAATGGGGTAACTCGAATGTACCCCGAGCAATCAAATCATTTCTCATCTCCCTTGGTTCTCTCTTTCAGTTTCTTCTTATTGCTCTATGTTATTTTTGAAACCAAGGAGACCTGTTATACATCATTTTAGAGTAAAAGTCCTATTCTATGTTACTTTGAAATGAGTTAACTGCTAAAATTATCCACCCTAGATTAGTGGTTCAACAACCTTTTGCACCGTCATAACATTACGTAACCTACACGTAACGAATGCAACAGAACAACAGTTTGTGATTTTTACGAGAAATTTCTGCACCAAATTCTGATCTGATAAGCATTTCTAAAAACATGTTGAAATTAACAAAATTAAAAAAAATTAATAACACCGGATGATATCCGTACCTCCATTTTATTCATCAGTGCATAACAAAGCTTTCTTTCCAGCGCCCAATACTCTTCTCCAGATTTAAACTCATCTTGCATCCTGATTCCATTAAACGGAAGTGCAATAAACAAGATAAGTTCAGAGTTCTTTTATCTTCCCCCAAGAAAAGAATAGAATCAGAAAGCACCATGCAGTACCTCTTTGTCAAAAGGTCATGACATTCAAGTACACATGACAGTGGTCTGAATGGCGCACCTTTAAATGCACTTGCACACCGAGCAATTAGCCACTGACCTTCCTGCATCCCAAAAGACATTTGGTCAAGTAAAAGTTACTTAGTTAAAATAATTTTGTGATTACTTCTCCCAAGTTCTTAGCAGTTAGCACTACCGCCTCAGTTCCTCTTTCTGAAATGGTCATTTCACTGCTTGCTGCATGAAGTGTCTTCTCATTCAAAGCATCAAGCTGTAATAATGAAGCCATGATGGTAAGAGAAAGCAACAAAGGGAAGGAATATAGAAACTCAACAACCAGAGATCAAGTGGTGACAACTCTATTCATCATATCGTTGCACAATGAATCAATCAAGGTTGGAATTTCTTAAAAAAAAAAAATACAATCATTGTTTTCAAAGTAGTCCTTTTTTGTTTCAAAACGTTACGAACAAGAAGAACGTCCGATAAGTTCAATAACATAACCACTCTGGAAGCTTCTTTGATTCATCACTTCCCCTTTTGGGAAAAAACAAGAACAGAACAAAGAGAACCTTTTGCTCGTAAAGAAAAAGGGAAAAAAAATAACACGGAATTTCATTGCACAACTGTGATTGCTACCTGATAAATGTAACTTTCTGTGAATGAAAGCATAGGTAGATATTGGAATATTGACTCTGGTTTGTTTATATCCATTCCATGGAACATAAAATAAGATCTGCACTGAAAAAAATAAGTTCAAGATTACAACACCACCGGACCAAATTATTTTATAGTTGACAATTGACACACATTGATGGTGAATTTTTGCCAGAAGGCCTACAATTGTATGTAGGGGGAAGGATAACTGGTAGCATACAACTATAATGCGGCAAAATCTGACTACTGTATCAGTTTTTCAGAGACATAAATAGAAAGATATACATAATGTTCAATTATGGGTTAAGTGATATATCAGAAACTTATGAAGGGAGCACACAAAATTATTGCATCCTAAAACTCCTACTTTAAGAAACATTTAATTTTCTTATAAAAAAAAGGTGGTAAACGAGGTTGTTGATCTAAGTTTGTAGATGACTTTACCTTCAGAAACTGAGATAAAATATAAGATATGCATATAATACTATCAGATATACATATAATCTGCATTCTCCATGGGCAACCAAATGGCCCAGTAAAAATTTGATACAGAAAGTAAAAGTTGAAGATTGGTAAGCTTTACATGTTAGCTTTACTACTAAGAAATCTGCAATTAGTCATTCCTTCATCCTACAACTCAGTGCTCCATTGCATAAAATATTGCCTAATCCGACAGATACATATATAAATGCATACATATATATATATATATATATATATATGATGTAGGATCTATCTTCAACAACAAAGCCTGCTTACAAAATCTTCAAGGGTAGAATTTGCTCGTTGCATTGCGTCCAGTCCAACCATAGCCATCTCTTCAAAATCAGTGTGCAATGAACTAGACTCCAGCTTATGGCCACAGTCAAGCTGCAAAGCATTTTCACAATTTTCTCCACGGCCTGCAAAAATGCAAAAGCAGAGATCATCATACTATATTGTTTTTTTTTTTTTATTATTGCAAGTGTCGAATGCACAAAGTACGGGGGTGTTTACCTTCGCCGGTAATGCATTTGGATGCTTCCTCATGAAATGCAGCAGAAATCTGTGAAACAAGAAAAAAAAGCACACGCTATTTCCGATGATATCCAAAAATTAAACAAAATCAGATAATCATAATACAGTGCTTACCTTTGGCATATATTCTGAAACCAAACTGCACTTTTTCCCCAAATCAAGCTCTCCACATGGTTGTACCTTTGCCATACCATTTCCAAAAATAAAATAAAATTAATCACAAAATTAATAAAGTTTACTTCCTATGTAAAATTAAGAAAACAATTATATTAAAAACTAAAGGTGAATAATTGAATTTAAAACTTGAAAATTAAAAATGTTGCAAGGAACAAAAGTTGGAAGAATACCAGGAAGAGGATGAGCTTGGCGAGAAAGGAACTCGAGTCGTCATACGACGACGTCGTTAGAAGGCCTCGAGATTGTAAAAACGTCAGCATTCTCTGGACATCTTCCAGTTTCCTCAATTCCTCCATCTCTTTCGCACTCCAAAAGTGTCTCCGGAAGTAGCGGACTAGTATTCTCTCTGCTTGCAGTGCTTCGTGAACTGCCACCCGCGCTATAAGAAGGCTGCTCATACGGCGTCGCACAGAACAATAAAAATAAGAGAGCTCAAAAATTAGGGGTGGGTCCCCTCTCTTTAATAATAATACATTTTTAAAAAACTACTTTAGTTGATTGATCAAAAGAAATGAATCATCTATCTATTTATTCTAGTTTAACGCTAAATGTTCTTAGTTTTATTGATTTTTTTTGTTTGCAAAGATGATTCTTACATAGTGATTTATAATATGACTGGTTACTAGTTTCATTTATAAGCATGAAGTTTTGTGACTCAGCCACAGAATTTTAAGTAGGAATTCATACTGATCCTTGAGTAGTCTAGTATTATCCATAAAAGAAAAAAAAAGGAGCAAACAATGTATGATAACTTTGTAGTGCTAAAAGCTATTTCTGTATTATAATGCTAATAACTATTCCCTCGCAAGCATATTCGTATTACTCTTTTTCTGTCTATAAATTTCTTAAAGTGGAGAATGTTGGTGTAGTTTGGCCCGATACTAGCAAAAGGGACGTGGTTGGAAAAATTTGGGCCATGACATGTCAAGATAAAACTAGGTCAGTTGGGCATTGGTCCACTTGAGTATTGCACTAAAAGTGGTTAAGTTGAGGACCAACACTCATTTCTCTCATCTTTGCGTCTAATCAAAAAGAGAATTAAAATTAAAAATGAAATGATCATCAAACGGTTCAAAGTTTGACCTAGGTAAGCCTCACACTGACCGATATAGGAGCCAAACATTACGAGATAATCAGGTTTTGAAGATTTGGTTAGAAGCCGACACACTACACGAGACCAAGATGAACCTGCAAACGAGAAATATATGAATTGTGACAAGAAATAGGATGACTACATAACTGACAATTACAGAACACGAGCGAGGGGAAATTACATTCCTACCTTATTGCTACAATTGTACACTTAAATCGGACCTCACAATAAATAAATAATTTTTTGCCAACCAAGAGAATTCATGACAGATTTGAAAAGAAAATAAGTGTCCAATCACAAATAGATGGAAACACTCAGAAAGTCCATTAACCTTGGCATTTTAGCTTGTGGAAGGGACAATAACCAAACTAATCAACGATTTTTTTTCTACCAGCTGAATCACTAATGGAAGAACTCCATGGAACTTAATATATTATTCCCAAAATCATTGAAAACAGTCAATTCTCAAGTTTATCCACCACCCGAGAATGGAGAACACTCACATGCATAGCCAGCAAAACCTTTGGAATTTCTCCAAGCTCCTTTTCCAAAATTTCTTCTTGTGCTGCCAATGCTCGAGTGGCCTCAAAATTCTTTTGAACCAAAGCTTCAGTCTTCAGAAAACAACAAACCAGTTAGATGATGTACAAGATAAGTGATGAGTCGATATTATACTATATATTTTACCCTAATCTTAGTATTAATTTATTGGTTATTTTGGTAGAATTTTGATACTTTGTTATATATTTCCAATGTAGGACATTCGATTTCCTCTGGAGCAAAAAGTGATCAAACGGACGAATTTTGGAGTGATTCCAATTAGAGGATGTTCGTGTGCCTTTCAAAATGATTGTGTCAAAATTCCAGATTTTTCTACTTAGCTGTTTGACCGTGGCGATGTAATTAAGACCCAGCGCGCAGCTTTCCCAGATTGACGTTTTTGGACGTTTTGGGTATTTTGGAGGTCAAGATGGCATATTTTGAGGAAGATTCCTTCTGAGGATTTGTAGAGGACGTCTTCAGCTTTCAAAAGAGACCTTTTGGGACCAAATCAGAGTTGATTTGGTTGGTCAAAAGTGTGATTTTCTGAGAAGTCCGAATTCCAGTTCAAATAGGAAACCTTTTATTTTCTGTTTTATTATTTTATTAGGTTTCCTAGTTTTATTCCAATAACCTTTAGGGTTTATTTTGTACTTGTATAAATAAGATTTTTAGCCATTAGGTAAAAAGGGGGGAGAACGTATGCAACTTTTGGAGGAGCTTTTGTGCACTACTTAGAGAGCTTTTGACGATTTAAGTTTATTTTCAAGGTGTTTTCTTTCCATGTTCTTAATAATATTTTGTTTTATGGTTGTTAGTAACTAATTTCGTTTGCTAGGGCGATGCCTTGAGCCTTAGCATGAATATGTAGTTTTTATTTAATTGCTTATGATGTTTTTCATGCATGCTTTGAATTGTTAATCACTGTGCTTTAAACTGTCTTTGTGTCTTGATGATTCGCGACCATTAGGATGTTTAGATAAGTAATCGGATGCAATTTGACCGGAATGCCACCGGGGGATTGAGTATTGCTTCTTGTGATTGATAGTTGTAATTTCACCTACGGCGAATGCCACGTCTTAGGGGTTGCATGGTTTTTCAAAGGGTTTCCACAAAGTGTAATGAGTCATGCATGTTTATATTTGATCTGAATGCCACAGACGGATTGCATGTTTGATATACGTTCTAGCTTGAATGCCACAAGTAGAATATACATAAGGAAAACCTAACCTTCAAAGTTGCATGCGTAATTCATAAGTAATTGGTAAATCTATGTAGGATTGTTAAGGGGACGGCAGAACCCTAGGCTTTTACAAATTTGGTTTTCAAAACTCTTTTCTTTTGTTTTCTTTACTTTGTCAATTTATTTAATTGTTTTTAATTAAATTCGTTTTTAATATTTTAGGTAATAAAATTAACCTCTTCCCAATTTCGTTTTTAAATAATTAACTAAGATTTGGTTTTAACATAGATTATTCATTCAATCCCTGTGGAAAACGACCTTGCTTGAGTTGCTATACTACGACAACCTTGTACTCTTGCAAGTATTTTTAAAGTGTTTTTATCCCTACTTTTGTAGGTGGTAAAATCCCTATCAAGAAATTGGCGCCGTTGCCGGGGATTGTTTTAAATAATTTGTGTTTATCATTCTTAGTTAATTGCTCTTGTATATATCTTCTTAATTACTTGATTTTAATGTTTTTTTCAGGTAACAATTTGTTGGTTTTAAGGGCATTGCAGCAATGGATTGGTTTGGAGCCTCACAGGAAGCACCTATAGTTTGTGCTCTTTGCAATTTGAATACGCATGATATTATGTATTGTCCTCAGAGGCAGTATTTTCCAGAGTTTGTGCAACAGCATATCAATATGAGGAACAATTTTCAGAGGCCTAGGAGCAAGACCTATTCAAATTTTTACAATCCATCATGGCCAGAGCATCAAAATCATATGTGGGTGGGTAGCCATCAGCCTTTTGAAAAGCCTCATGCGCCAGCAAAAGATGATTGGGAGATTGCAGTTGACAAATTGCTGCAGCCTTTTGAGCAACCTGCCGCACCAGCCAAAGCTTCGTGGGAAATTGCAATTGACAAGTTGGCAGATGCCATTCGCATCAGTATTGAGCAAAGCAACCAGAACCTGCAAAAGATACAGCAGACAATGAATCAGAACATGCAAAATATGCAAGCTTCACTAATTAATTTGGAGAGGCAATTTGGGCAGCTCATGCATCAATGGGACGAACACGAGGAAGACGAGTTTCCTTGTCAACAAATTGCTGTGCCACAAGATTCTGAGGAATGGTGTGTAATTCAACCACCCCGATATGCAGAGAGTTATGATAACATGCTGGAGAAAATTAAAATTGAAGAACCAATTACACGTGACTCATGCCCAAAGGATGAAACAACACATGCTGATCCGGAAATCCAGCCAGAACCTACGGTATCCCAAGTTAGTATGCTGTCAGAATTTTTACCTCAAAAGCTGCAGGCATGCAAGAGAGCTGATGCTTTGGAGAGGCAGACAACCACCAATGAAATTTTTCTGGTTGCTGAATTAGACATGCCAACAACACAGCCTATCAAATTTGGGGAAAGTCATGAGGAGTCCTACAAGAAGGCTAAAATCTCCAAGGAAAGGAAGACAAAGTTCCGTGAGAGCCCAATTCCTCATAGAAAAATTCATCCAGTGCAAAAATTGTGGGTGTTAAATACAAGGTGGAAGTCAGCTCAACGAAGACGTAATCCTCGCTGGAAAGGAGTTTATTTCAATGCAAAGATTCGATCAAATAGAAGGGTGTATAAGAAGAATTCAACGACTCAATTTGGAAACACCATTGACAAACATCAATTCACTTCGTACCTACTGTTGCCTTACGATGCTGTTATGGAGTGGTTGATTCTAAGAGAACAAGTGACGTGATCATAAATTCCTTCATCTACGTCTAGCTATAGACGTTAACTAAAGCGCTAATTGGGAGGCAACCCAATCTTCCTAACTCTTTTCTTTTGATTTTCGTTTATTTTATTTTCCTGTTTTTATTACTTAATAAAAAAAAAAATCAGAAAATTGAAAAAGAAAAAAAAAAAAAAAAAAATACAAAATGCAATTTTTAATTCTTATTATTTTTCTGTACTTATCTAATTAGGTTTGTGATTTGTGATTGCAGGTTGCATTCAGATTTGAGTTGACCATATAATCCACTGAGCGTGCTAGCATTCACCAACATACATGGTACGAAAAATCAACAGATAGTGCAGAAGATCAGAAGCATGCAAACAATCAAAGAGCTGGGTTTAGAAATGCTTACAGTGGGGTTGCTGATAAGACCTCTGTGTTGCTTGGAGAACCCTTTTGCTAAATCTCTCCTTCAGAGTCTACTAATATTCCATTACATACAATTTTGAGGAAATTCAAGCAGTACAGTGGTAATTCTATGATGCTCAAATCCGAAATCTGGTTTTGCATAATTTTGGGCTCAAACGCACATCAGTGAGTACATGCAAGCACAAAGATTCATCAGCATCCAGACCTACCGATAACAGAGATATTTCAGAGACATTTCACGGATCTACGCATGCATATCACAATGACTCACGGACTCAAACAAATAATGGCAGAAAATATTGAGGGGCAGGGATTTATACCTTTTTCTTTTCTGATCAGGAATCTCAAAACTCTCGCTGTTTTTGGTTCCGTGGGATTTCGTCACCGTCTCAGAGTGTGGTACTGACACAGAAAACAAACATGCATGAGTGTTTACAGTTCTTGTACATTAATCATGCACTGAAAAAAATCGGAGGAAATTTTTTACCTTATAGTTTGACTCTGAGAGATGAGATGCAGTGGTGAAATGGAGTGCAGCTCTGATTTTGGACAGCTTCGAGAACTGAATTTGGGAGGCCAAAACTCATGTTTAGAAATGAAGGTTTGGTTTTAAGAACTGATAGAGAGGAGGCTGTTTTGACATGGCGAGCTCTGGGCTCGAGGAAAGAAGAGATCCGTTGGATGTATTCATACACTTCCATCAGAAACGATGCGGGACTAAGGCAGCGAGTTGTTTGGCTCTCGACTCAAGGCTCGAGAGTGACTGGAAGGGGTTTCACGGTTGTGCATGAGGTACAGCTGGATGTCAGCGCTTGAAGAAATGAAGAAGGCGTGCACTTCTGGCTCTGGGCTCGAGACAGAGGCATGCCCATGTGCAGAGCATCCAAAGTTTGGCAATCTGGTGCACGTGTGTGGTATACGTGTGCCAGACGTGGGCTAGTTTCCAGGCCCAGCTCTTTTGGGTTCATTGGCTGCCATTCTTGCGCCCATGTTCTCTGAATCCGAACCCATACAACCTGCCAAGTCCAACTTTTTAATTCCAGGTGCATTCTTTCCTATATATATCTATC
The DNA here is from genome assembly GCA_036320875.1 of Cotoneaster glaucophyllus. Taxonomy (NCBI): domain Eukaryota; kingdom Viridiplantae; phylum Streptophyta; class Magnoliopsida; order Rosales; family Rosaceae; genus Cotoneaster; species Cotoneaster glaucophyllus. Next base: position 10,289,420 of record CM070062.1, read on the forward strand.
TATTTATTTTAGTCTTTAGATATATATTTATTTTTAGTCTTTACGTGCACTTTCTCATATATATATATATATATATAATTTTAGTCTTAGTTTTTGTTTTCGTCTTGAGTTTTCTTTTTATTATCTTTTATAAGGTCTTTTATTTATTTTTCCACACCTTGAGGACAATGTGTGATTTAAGTTTGGGGGTGGGAAATAGAATTTTTAAATTTTTTGGGTCAAATAAAAAATTTCATTCTTTTTAAGTTAATATCCATAGTTTATTTTAAACGTTAGAACAAATGGGCATGGTGAAAAGTAATCCCATAGTAGAGTCTTTTCCATTTATCGTTGCTTAGACACTAATTCATGAGTTATACTTTGAAAATTTGCACATTCACATCAACATGGTTTGTGGGGAGTGAGATTGAAATACTTACTTTTAGTCTAAGTTTAATTTTAATTTTTGTTTCAAGTAAAGTTAGTTATTGTGAATAAAGTAATAATTGTTCCACCCGAGACTTTGCCTAGTAACCGGGCCAGTCCTGTCTAATCAACAGTGATTCTCGCGTCAAACAGTAGAGTCCTTGGCATGGGGCAGAGTGGTTAGTTGGTTTCGTAGCCTTTTCAGCTCGAGTCAATAAGGACCTAGTATATGGGTTGAATAGAAAGCTTAAGGGAACCAACATTGCACAACCACTACTGTTACTGAAAAAGAAAGAAAAAAAAAAAAAAAAAAAAAAAAAAAAAAAGCAAGAAAAGTCGAAAAGAGAAAAAAAAATTATATGTGAAGTTAGTACGTGAAGTATGAATAAAAGGACGAGAGGTAAGGGTTTGAGTCGAGTCTCCTTAACCATGTTGGTTCACTTTACACCAAAGGAAGTTCATGAATTCTTTTCTAATTGATTCTAAATGGCTTAGACTCTGTGGTGGGATTAGTTGGAGCTTTTGAAAAGATGTTCTAATTTTTAACGTTTTCTATGGATTGCAACTTGAAGGTGGAAATTCTGTTTTAGTTTATTTTTGTTTAAAGTCTTAAGTTTGTTAGTTTTTATTTTTGTTTTTGAGTTTTGTTTTGCTTGAGGACAAGCAAAAAGCTAAGTTTGGGGGTATTTTGATGAGTCGATATTATACTATATATTTTACCCTAATCTTAGTATTAATTTATTGGTTATTTTGGTAGAATTTTGATACTTTGTTATATATTTCCAATGTAGGACATTCGATTTCCTCTGGAGCAAAAAGTGATCAAACGGACGAATTTTGGAGTGATTCCAATTAGAGGATGTTCGTGTGCCTTTCAAAATGATTGTGTCAAAATTCCAGATTTTTCTACTTAGCTGTTTGACCGTGGCGATGTAATTAAGACCCAGCGCGCAGCTTTCCCAGATTGACGTTTTTGGACGTTTTGGGTATTTTGGAGGTCAAGATGGCATATTTTGAGGAAGATTCCTTCTGAGGATTTGTAGAGGACGTCTTCAGCTTTCAAAAGAGACCTTTTGGGACCAAATCAGAGTTGATTTGGTTGGTCAAAAGTGTGATTTTCTGAGAAGTCCGAATTCCAGTTCAAATAGGAAACCTTTTATTTTCTGTTTTATTATTTTATTAGGTTTCCTAGTTTTATTCCAATAACCTTTAGGGTTTATTTTGTACTTGTATAAATAAGATTTTTAGCCATTAGGTAAAAAGGGGGGAGAACGTATGCAACTTTTGGAGGAGCTTTTGTGCACTACTTAGAGAGCTTTTGACGATTTAAGTTTATTTTCAAGGTGTTTTCTTTCCATGTTCTTAATAATATTTTGTTTTATGGTTGTTAGTAACTAATTTCGTTTGCTAGGGCGATGCCTTGAGCCTTAGCATGAATATGTAGTTTTTATTTAATTGCTTATGATGTTTTTCATGCATGCTTTGAATTGTTAATCACTGTGCTTTAAACTGTCTTTGTGTCTTGATGATTCGCGACCATTAGGATGTTTAGATAAGTAATCGGATGCAATTTGACCGGAATGCCACCGGGGGATTGAGTATTGCTTCTTGTGATTGATAGTTGTAATTTCACCTACGGCGAATGCCACGTCTTAGGGGTTGCATGGTTTTTCAAAGGGTTTCCACAAAGTGTAATGAGTCATGCATGTTTATATTTGATCTGAATGCCACAGACGGATTGCATGTTTGATATACGTTCTAGCTTGAATGCCACAAGTAGAATATACATAAGGAAAACCTAACCTTCAAAGTTGCATGCGTAATTCATAAGTAATTGGTAAATCTATGTAGGATTGTTAAGGGGACGGCAGAACCCTAGGCTTTTACAAATTTGGTTTTCAAAACTCTTTTCTTTTGTTTTCTTTACTTTGTCAATTTATTTAATTGTTTTTAATTAAATTCGTTTTTAATATTTTAGGTAATAAAATTAACCTCTTCCCAATTTCGTTTTTAAATAATTAACTAAGATTTGGTTTTAACATAGATTATTCATTCAATCCCTGTGGAAAACGACCTTGCTTGAGTTGCTATACTACGACAACCTTGTACTCTTGCAAGTATTTTTAAAGTGTTTTTATCCCTACTTTTGTAGGTGGTAAAATCCCTATCAATAAGCATCTTGCAATATTATCTTATACAAGTTTATTGATACTTTAAGCAAACAACATTGAACTATTTCTGCATTTCAACATCGTAAATTGATCCATTTTTCAGGGTCAGCAGTACAAGTCCTTAGGGCCTAACCGTTTAAACCTATCATAGGCTCATAGCCAAAGAGCCTTGAGTTTTTTGTTTTACCAACTTTACCCATGTTGCTTACTACTGATATCATTACCCACACTATCTTGCATTTGCCAGTAAGTGTCCAAAATTCTTTAAACATGTTCTAATCAGCTGCAAAAGGGTCTACAGTTCGACAAAATTATTTCAGGAGCTACAAAAGATTCAACAGAACCAAATTCCAAGAAGTTCACTGGGTTCTGACTTTGAGTCTTTGAGTGTCTTTGTGTGCATGGATATGAACTTTGACATTCCACAATGATTAATGATCATGCAGGGAAAGGAGAACAATGCGTCCTTTTTTTTTATTTGTGGGGAGAAAGTAGCAGAAAAGCCTGAAAATATGATTTGGTCTCCAGGAAAACATACTGATGACGATGAAATGGGTTGCCTCTTTTGCCTGTACATATCACCACAGAACTAGGGAATTCTGAATAGCTGTTATTATTTTACAGATCTCTTTTATTATTCTTCATGAAAAGAATCCTAGTGTATTTAGCAGTTGGGCCAAGCATATACCCATAAACGACAATTTCCTTTGTTTATAACCGTTACTCATACTTGATTGGAACTTCAAGCTCCAAAACCTCTTCTTCATCCCTTTAGGACGGAAAGGATCTCGTTTAGCATTAAGCGTTCGAACGACCATAATTGTCTTATCAAACCCGCACAAGGCACACTCCCAAATAGTTGTCTTTACCTTTAGGGAATGCCGGTGTATCTTGGAAATCCGCAAAATAAACCTTAGTTGCCAAATCCTTGAATCTTTTCAAGTGAGAGATATGGTTGAGAGCTCTTGTCGAGCATATTCAAAATACCTGTGGATTTCATCCATCAAAAAAGTTAACACCAAGCATATTTCACCCTTCTCACATCAGCAAAGATTGAAGTCAAGTTAATCTGATCCCAAGACAACCTTGCCGACCTCTTCACGTAGTCACAGTCGAAGTCAACCATCCAGAAGCTTGTTCGAGGAATTGGTATGCTTAACTATCTCATTTGCAACGCTTGTAGTTCTCATGAGGAGTTTTGCCGAACTTAAGGTAGTATCATGAAGTATACTTACTTGACCTTAATGTACTCTTTTTTCCTTAGACCATAAGCATTGTCCCACTGGATTTTTGCTACCTGACGAGGTTTTAACCTATCCTAAGCTGGTCATACTCTTATGTGCATTTTCTAGTACTTATGTCCTGAAGATGTTAAGTATCAACATGTTGCATTAACTCATCTTTTCTCCTCAGACTATGCGTTAAACTCATTGGGTTTTACCATAACCAAATTTTGGTGAGACTTACTCCTAGATGCAATCCCCATTAGAGACTCGTGTTTGCTACTTGTGTTGACCAGACGAGATGACTTCATCAATTGCTTCTACATTCCTAAAGATCTAATGCGACATCTACTTGAGTATTTACACGTGTGGTTATGTAAATCACTAATAGACTGTATTTTTGATAGTATAAGATTCTATCCCTTTATGATTGTATTACTTGTAAGGCAAAGAATCTTATCATGTGTACTATAAATAAAGGTACAAAGCATGAAAAATAACATGCACGAAATTCCTCAAGCCCTTCTCCATCCTTCTTTGCCGCACTCTCTCTCTCCCATTAACAATGTAGACCACAACACTAAATTTACTATTAATCCATCAACAATCATATTTGTCTCTCCCTGTATACGTGATTAATAGAAAATGAGGAAACTGATGAATGAGATGTCAGATGTATTCTAACATAGTCTTGATTCGTCAAGGTATTCGAATTTGATTATGAATTGATTCATGTTGTTTTCTATTCAAAGTTCTGTTTTTCTCAGTCAAATGTATAGAAGGTTGAATTCAAATAACCAGGATGAGTACTTCATTTAAAATTACATCTCCGGATAGAAATTAGAACATAAAGTTATTTTAAGTAGATGTCTATTTATAAGAAATGAATTTGCAATGAATGAGTATCATTTTATTTATGCTTTTAATAACAATGTAGGTGGATCCCATCGATTCTGGGAATAACATACATGAAAAATGAATTTTCAAGTATGAAATAACAATGAAAATTACTAATGTGTTCTATATCCATTCTTTGTCATTCATCTTCGACTCTTTTGATATACATTTCTTCTCATCCTTTACAAATAATTAAACATGTACCTAAAAGTGAGAGGAATATCATCGCAAAGTTGGTAGAACAAAGAATGAGAAAAAAACTTGAGTAATTTAAGATTTGAGGCAACTAACTAAAGAAAAGCATGTGTCATGTGGCATCTATTGCTTGAGTTCATTCCCCACACACAAAAGAACATAAGAAAAGTGTGTGACAGGACACATAAATTGTGTTAGGATCCAGGATATTCCTCAATAATTCAAACACTTTTATTTGATATTTATTTATATTTAGTATCCGTTTAATGATTCCACTTTTAAATATGCCCTAGTAAAATAAAAATAATATTACTCAATGCAATTGTCGCCGCTACTCATGTCAATAAATTTGAATGATCAAATGGACAAGCATAGAGACGAAGCAATTTCCTCACTAATGACGCGTTTACGTAACGGTAATAAAAATATGAGGAATTGAATTGAGAAGGAATTGAATTAAGGAGGAGTTGGAATGAGAAGAAATCAGAATCGGATTCCTGTTGAAGCTGTTTACTTAAATGTTCTGAAATCGGAATAGAATTCCATAAAGCTGTTTACTAATTCAGCAGAATCATAATATAAACTAGTATGATTACTAAAATGCCCTTGTCCCAAATCAAATATTTTATACTTTAATGGGTTTATAAAGGATAGTCTTGGAAATAAAATAAAAAAGTAAGTGAGGGCATAAAAGGAACAAAAGTGTCATTCTGATTCCCAAACAATCAGGAATTGGATTACCACTTATATCTAGGGAATCCAATTCCACAAATACAAGGAATTGAATTCCAAAAATTGTGTGGGCCTCACTTCTTTTTTGATTCCTCTATGTTTAGTAAACATCGGAGTACTCCGTAATCGGAATTCAATTCCACATTTTCATTCCGATTACGGATACGTAAACGCGCCCTAAAAGACTTATTTGCTATATGTTTTCATACGAAAGACAATTTGAATTTTTTTTGTAATATAACGAGATGTCTATAGGAAAAAGGTGGAGGAAAAATTTGGTTAAACCTTACAATGAGTTAGCAATAATATGGTTCAAATTCGTCTTTGGCGAGAATCAGTGAAGAAAAATACTACTAGACTGTAATACTAAGTGACATACATTTAAATTTAAAACTCCTCAATTACAAATAAAATAAAATATTATTACACAAACTTAAAACTTCTTCTAACAAAGTCTCCCAACTGTGCGGTGGTTGATGTAGTTGATGGAAGGGTAGAGATTGGGAAGAAAAAGGAAATTGATTGGAGCAATAATGTGATCGACACTCATAGCAAATAAAACTATATCATAATATAATTGGTAGCTGAATTGAATGAATGAGTTATTGGCATAAATAAAATAAATTTAAATAATAAGGGCAAGCATACGCTTGGGGGGATTGCATAGTCCTTACGAAATAGGATCCTATCATGATTCTCTTTCTGAGAATTCCGGAATCATATCTTCGTGTCCGTTTATTAGTAATTTTGTGGTAAAAAATTATTTAAATTATTTATTTAAAATTAAACACAAACAGTACTTAGCAAAAACTTGCCGCATAATGATGAAGTAATCTTTGAAATCCTGGCAAAGAGAATTCGAACAAAATTCTCATGTCTCCCTCGCTTGCCTACCAAACTGACTCAACTGCCCCTTTACCCCACCTAAACTTCCCTTCTGAATACCCGTGTGACCCACTGACCCGCCCTCTCTCTAATCCATACTTACCCCTCTACCCCTTCCTCTCGAGAATGACTTGCGTCAAAACGTATTTACCCTTGTGTGGTGTTTTATGTCCAATAACGCTTTCTTGCGTGCAAATTTTATCCACGTGACAACTGATGAATCGAAAATCACGTAATGGTAAATCCGTTGCATGCAAATGCTCTCCTACTCCTCCTTCCTCAACTATCCACCTGACTGTTTTTGGAGTTGTTTCAAGTCCTCCTCCCCTCCAAAAACCTTATATAAACCCCTTCAAACCAACACCGAATCCCTCAGAGCCTCCTCACCAAACACCTCTCTCTCTCTCTCTCTTGATTTTCCAGTTTTCACACAGTAGGAGAGAGAAACAGGAAGACGAGGAGAGACAAGAACAATGGCTCTTACAAACCCAGCAACCCTGTCCTCCTCCAAATCAATCTGCAACACTCACTCTCTCTCTCCTCCCACCCCTCAGTCTCACCAACCCATTTTCTCCCCATTCCCTTCCAAGAAAAAGACCCCCCACCCCATCTGCGCCGCCGACTCCGGGAAGTCTCCCGTCGTAGCCGAGAAGCCTCCCAAGGTGGCTGCGGCGCCCACGAAGCCTGTTTCCGGAAAATGGAGCTTGGACAGCTGGAAATCCAAAAAGGCCCTGCAGCTTCCGGAGTACCCAGATGTGAACGAGCTGGAGACTGTGCTCAAGACCATCGAGTCTTTTCCTCCGATTGTGTTCGCCGGAGAGGCCAGGCACTTGGAGGAGAAGCTCGCCGAGGCCGCCTTGGGCAATGCTTTTCTCTTGCAGGGCGGCGACTGCGCTGAGAGCTTCAAGGAGTTCAGCGCCAACTACATTAGGGACACCTTCAGAATTATGCTTCAGATGGGCGTTGTTCTGATGTTTGGAGGACAAATGCCTGTTATCAAGGTAGTGTTTTTGATGATTTCATCTGGCTTTTTGACAAATATTTTATTTTTGTTTTACGATTTTAGGAGTCTGTTTGATAACCATTTCAGTTTTCGGTTTTAGTTTCAGTTTTACTTTTCGCAAAGCAACTACTTTCAGTAACTGGAAACGAAACGGACATCAAACATCATTTAGTCTTTGTTTTGATTGATTTTGAAGGGTGTTGAATGTGGCGTTTGTTGATTTAGGTGGGAAGAATGGCGGGCCAGTTCGCGAAGCCAAGATCAGCGGAGTTTGAGGAGAAGGATGGAGTAAAGTTGCCGGTTTACAAAGGGGATAATATCAATGGTGATGCTTTTGATGAGAAAAATAGAAATCCAGACCCCCAGAGGTTGATAAGAGCTTATTCCCAGTCTGCGGCGACTTTGAACCTTCTTCGGGCCTTTGCCACTGGAGGGTATGCTGCAATGCAGAGGGTTACTCAATGGAATCTCGATTTCGCTGAGCACAGCGAGCAGGGAGATAGGTATGCACTCAACCCACATTTTGAAACTTTATATCCATATCAATGTTAGTTTACAGGACTAAATGAAATGCTAGAAAATGTGCTTGAATATATTTAAGCAAACCTATTAGATTTTTTGAAGAAAACTAGTACAAAAACTGAATTTGGACGCATAGGAGTTTCAAAGATAAATCGAATTTGAACATCTGACTGGAGTGTCAATTCGCTTATTTGCATTCTTACTTTGATTCAACAGGTACCAGGAACTGGCTAGCCGGGTCGACGAGGCCTTAGGGTTCATGAATGCTGCTGGACTTACAGTTGACCATCCTATCATGACAACAACTGATTTCTGGACATCCCACGAATGTCTGCATCTACCCTATGAGCAATCACTCACAAGATTGGATTCTACTTCCGGTCTGTACTATGATTGCTCCGCCCACATGCTTTGGGTTGGTGAGCGTACCCGGCAACTGGATGGTGCCCATGTAGAGTTCCTAAGAGGACTTGCCAATCCCATCGGCATCAAGGTAGGCTTTTGTAAACTCCCGGCTAATTTGAGTGTTATTGGCTTCACATGGTGTGTGTACACTGATAGATCAAGCTCGTCATTGTTGAGTGACTAAATGTGTCAGTAATTTAAGCTGCGGGTTCATTTTGTTCGTAACGTTGTGTTAAATGGCTTAAAATGATATACTTGTGACTCAGGTAAGCAATAAAATGGACCCAAAAGATCTTGTTAACATCATCGAAATCCTGAACCCGAGTAACAAGCCAGGAAGGATCACAATCATTGCTAGAATGGGTGCTGAGAACATGAGAGTCAAGCTTCCTCATTTGATTAGGGCTGTCCGCCAAGCAGGGCAGATTGTGACATGGGTCTCTGATCCAATGCATGGAAACACTATCCAGGCACCCTGTGGACTCAAAACACGTCCATTTGATTCAATCTTGGTATAATTTCTCTACCTATTTCTTTTCGAAACATGAAACGGAAAAATCTCTTGGTATTTCCCCTTCTAATAGTTTGCTATAGGTAGTAGATTGACTGCTTATCTTGTTGCACCACCTGCACATATAAATCAACGTACCAATACCGCAACTGCATATCCTTAAGAGTCGGCATCATTTTTCCATGCCATGTCTATTAGTATCTAAGAAAATGTCCGGTAGACTGAAAAGTGCTCATAATCCTGCGGTGGCAAATTCATTGTTGCTAGCGTCTAGAGACTCAACCAATGTGTCGGTTTTCTACTAGACGTAAAAGTTATTATCTGCAACACTGTATGCCTTGTGTATTCTACACCATTTAATCTTCGCCATGGTTGGTTTATTGTATTTGTTTGCAGGCCGAGGTGCGAGCATTCTTTGACGTGCACGAACAAGAAGGGAGCCACCCAGGAGGAATTCATTTGGAGATGACTGGGCAGAATGTGACAGAGTGCATAGGAGGCTCTCGAACAGTGACTTTCGATGACCTGAGCTCGCGATACCACACGCACTGCGACCCGAGGCTCAATGCTTCTCAGGCTCTTGAGCTATCCTTCATCATTGCAGAACGACTTAGGAAGAGAAGGATGGGAACTCAAAGTTTGCTCTCGTTAGGTGGCCTCTGAACAAAACTTCCAAAGGCCCTCCTGCGTTATTTCAAATGGTTTGGAAACTTGGTGTATTCGGTAGAAAATAAACTTGATGTATTTCGAAACTCCTCACGTGAGTCATGGTAGATCTACAATTCCTCGGTCGCATTCAACGCTTCACATGTCATTCGTGTAATCAATTTTGTGAGAGGAATTATTATATGCAAGAATCTGTTCCTCATATAATCCATGTATACAACTCCTCACGCGAGTCACGTGACCTACTCATCTTATTGTTCGTTTTATTTTATTTTTCATTTTTTGGTGTAAGGTGAATGATTTTGTTGACTTGGTAGGCAAATCGCAATCTTTCTAGATCTAGATATTAATTTAAAAACTAAAAGAACAATTAAGGCCAATTTTTACATTATATCTATTTATCGTATATCGTGCAGTTATCATTTTAATTTTTTTTATTTAAAATTAAACACAAACAATACTTGACGAAAGTTGACTACAAAATATATAAATATCTGATAAAATGTGAGAATTTCTAAAATCCTCACATTACCGGTCAAGGTAATAGTAAAGCTCGAGAATGCCGCTACCCCGTTTTTATTTGATAGGGGGAAAGATAATCCGAAAAGAATTTTCATCCTAGTAGTTGGACCAAAGTTTTGATATCTTGTAAACAATTTTATAGAAATCCGCACTGCACATGTACACTTGTGAAGTGCCACGCATAATATATGTTAGGTATGTAAATTCAAAATACACACAATTATACACACACGTGTTCTCTTTCTATCGGGGGCAATGCTCTGATTTTCGTTTTCAATAATCCTTTTTTTCTTTCTTTCTTTTTTTTTTTTTTTTTTTTTGCATTTAAGAATTATAGTTGCAGGTAATCATTCAAGAAAAATATATAAAACCGTGTATTGAGTGAGCGTTACAAAATGTCGATCAAGTAAAGCCGCTCTCTCTATACATGTATATGTTAGATTCCTTTGTCAATAAGACATGTAACGGTTAGTTGTCAAGATTTTGTTCCGAATCTTGTTCCAATGATTCAAATTATTTTCTTCATTCAAAGATAATCGTTGCAAGAAATTACTCAGAAAAATATTTAACAATTGAAATTATTTATATCACTGAAATAACGTGCCAAGTTAGCCCAAATGTCTGGAAAGTATAGTCACTCTCTATAAATATGTAATTAGATTTCTCGGTCGGTCATAGATGGAACCCTTCAAGACTCGAGAGATCTAGTAAATTTAGTTGTTGTGGCCACGAGGAGAAGAGGTGGATGAAACCCCAACTAGTTAGGTCAACTTGAAACCCCATATGCATAATTGCACATGATTCACGTGCCCATCTAATTATACATTCTGGATTTTTCGGCCTTATTGTAGAAAGATTATTTAAGGATATTTGTTTTGGCTATCTAGCATTCACCCACAATTAAATGATTAAATAAACCACATTAACCATTTCAGGATGGTTCAGTAATTGGAGATGAATTCTATGCCCGTATTTCACAATGTACGTATTAGGTTCGATTTCTGGAGCTGGTGAATTGGCCGATGGTGCCAGGAGGAGGCTGAAATGTTTTTCTGAGTCTTCCTGGCCCATTGAAGAATGGATTGCCGTGGCAAATCCACCATCTAATCTCCTTTTTTAAAAAAAATAATAAGCGCACATTTATCATGTTTTACACTTACATGTTTCGATTTCATGTTCATTTTCTTGACGAAACAATCACATGACGAGGTAAAAAGGGCATATATATTAGGGGAGAACATATCCAAGGTTCTAAAAAACGCTAGGCGCTAGTTGGGCGGCGGGCTTGCGCCTAGCGCCTAGGCGGCTAGGCAGGGTCTAGGCGGGTGCCTAGACGGATTTAGGTAAATTTCTTGTATATCTTGTACATAAGTGCATATTGACACTTACAAAAAATTATACTTGTACGAAATTCATGGATAAGATAATAAAAGAATGATAAAATGCAAAAAGAGTAATCAACAAGTCCAAAATTTAAAAACACATTAAGCATATATGCCATATAACCATAGTGAGAAGTATTGTAGGATGACACATGTACAACAAGTTTACAATTTTAAACCACTTAGACTTAGATAGGATTTTTGTCACATCCCGGCCCAGGCCCCCACCACAGCCCCGGGCTCGACTCCACCGTAACACGATATTGTCCGCTTTGGGCCCAGACCACGCCCTCACGGTTTTGTTTCTGGGAACTCACACGAGAACTTCCCAGTGGGTCACCCATCATGGGATTGCTCTCGCAAGAACTCGCTTAACTTCGAAGTTCCGATGGAATCCGAAGCCAGTGAGCTCCCAAAATGCCTCATGCTAGGTAGAGATGGGAATATACATATAAGGCTTACAGGATCCACACCCCTAGGCGATGTGGGATCTTACAATCCACCCCCCTTAGGGGCCCGACGTCCTCATCGGCACACTTCCGGCCAGGGATTGGCTCTGATACCAAATTGTCACATCCTGGCCCAGGCCCCCACCACATCCCTGGCTCGACTTCACTATAGCACGATATTGTCCGTTTTGGGCCCCGACCACGCCCTCACGGTTTTGTTTCTGGGAACTCACACGAGAACTTCCCAGTGGGTCACCCATCATGGGATTGCTCTCGCACGAACTCGCTTAACTTCGAAGTTCCGATGGCATCCAAAGCCAGTGAGCTCCCAAAAGGCCTCATGCTAGGTAGAGATGGGAATATACATATAAGGCTTACAGGATCCACACCCCTGGGCTATGTGAGATCTTACAATATTGTGACAGCCCATCCCGATTTTTGTACTATTTGTTTCCTCGGTAATGTAAAAGTACGAAGCTACCCTTGAGCGTTGGGTTTTATTTCATTTTGGGCTAAGTTTAAAGGCCCAAAAGTTTTGGACTTTGGACCAATCACCTTATTCCCCCTAGTTAGTGGGAACCCTTTTGTGTAAGTGTGAAAAAGGTTAGCGTTTAGCTAGTTAGGGTTTATAGGAAATTGGTTGAGGACCAATTAGAACCCAAGTGTAGTTTGTTATTTGTGTTGTTTGGTAGTGTGAGGACCACACACACACACACCCCAAAATTGAAACAACACATTCTCTCTCTCTCCTCTTCCTCACTCTTGGACTCATTCTCTCCCTCTCTCTGCAAGTGTACGGACCACACCCAAAATCACCCAAAACCTTGCAGATCGAGCAAGTTAAGGTCACCATCGTGATCCTTGAAGGTACACGAGCACAAGCATGTTTCATTTTGGTCGTGAAACCTTCGAAAAACCCTAGAACTCGAGGGGACCGTCGAGGTACAGTAGCACCTACTCGATCGTGGAAGTTTTACTTCATTTTAAGGCTCCTAAAGGTATTCTCTCTTTCTCCTAAGTACTCTGGATGAGTTTTGTTTAAGTCTAAACGTAAGAATACCCTGAAAATCAGATTTCCGAGAAGAGCACTATTCACCAACTTTTAAACCCATGATTTTCTATGAATTCTAGGACCATAGCAAGCTTTAGGAGGTTCTCACAATGCTCGGAGTGCATCGTTGGTGAATTTTGGACGTCGGGAAGCCCAGATACGAGGAGTTGCAGGTGTGGCTGGACTATCGAAGCTTTTCCGGCGAGTTTTCGACGACTTTGGAACTCGAGATAGGTATAACGTGATTCCCTATACCCTAAGCTTCATTTTGGTACAAGTTTCGAAGAAAATGGTTGAGAATCGAGCAAGAGTAGTCAGTTAATTTTGACAGATTCTGTTAGCTTTAACTAAATATTCCACGGAATATTCCTAACGGCAGTTAGGTTACTGTCTGTGTGCCAGGCACATGCCTGCGCGTGGGTGGCGCGTCTGGCCGTGCCTTGGCCGGCGCGTGAGGGCGTGTGGGGACTCCAAAAAAATTTCTAAAAATTTAGGGATGATCTTGAGGTTGTGTAGATCATTTTGGTATATTCACACACCTCAATTGAGCAATGTATGAGAAGTTATTTCTTAGTTTCGTTTATGTGCTTTAAAATAACGTATTTATAGTTGTTTCTCACATAGGCGAGACTTATCCGGAGGACGAGCGTAGCCAGGCTAGGCACGGGGGCTACGATCCGTCTACATACCAGTGAGTGGGCTTTTGGTTTTCCGTATATACCCATATACTAAGTATTTTCCCCAGAATATGCATTTAAAATGCTTTTAGCAAAGAATTTCCATGCCAAGATATTTCATACTATTGAATATGCATTATGAATTGTATGCGCATGATTGTTGGTGTTGCGGGAGCTCAGGTAAGTTTATGTGTGGTTATTAAGAAGTGAGTTATGAAAAGTATGATGAGATGCAACGAGAGCTCATTAACATGCACCCCGTTTTTAGTGCTCCCAACCAGAATTAGGGGCATAGTCTTTCACGTGATGTTCACCTCCCGCACCACGCGCTCATCTTGGATCCAAGTTAGGTGCACAGGCCTGTCGTATAGACCACTTTCAGTGCGTTCGACTCGTAGGTGACCCGCGATTATTCGCACAGTCTTCACGTGATTGTAGCACTAAAGCGTATTGTTTACACCCAGTCTTGTCGTATAAACCACTATAAGTGGGTTCGACTCGTGTGCAGGCATGATTTATGAGCTAGAGTTCAGCTGACGAGCTGTTGCAGTTATTATTGCATTTGAATGACTTACCTGATGATTTGATGACATGGCATGGCATATTCATGATTTGTTGCATTATTGACGATGATGATTGAAAGATGAGATTTAGTATAAGTATATACTATTTTCTGGGAAAGTATACAGGTTTTACGGCGAGGGGATATAAAAATTGTTTATGAAATGAATTTTGAAAAACTTTGTTTTTGCCCACTCACGCTTTTGTTTTGCGCCCCTCCAGGTTTTAGCTAGCTTTTGTTGGTGGCTCACAAGGACACACCGGACTTCTGACATATCATCACCTATGTAGGACCACCTTCGGGTGTTGTTAAATTAAGTACTTCTTATGCATTGACTACACCTAGACTATTTGTGCTCTGATTATGTATTCACACTATTTCCATTCTAGCGCTCTTCGAAGTTTGTTTTTATTCATTTGCAAATTCTTGCTATTTTTTTGCTTCCGCACTGTGCACATGGCTACGTCACCCTCACGTGACGGCCAACATGCCTCGATCTCGGTCGGGGTGTGTCAGTTTTTTTTTTAATTTCATTATAAAAAAAAAAACCACCTAGCTCCGCCTAGCCCGCTTAGCCCACCTAGGCGTCGCCTAGAGCCCAGCCGATTTTTCCAACCGATTTGTAAGAAAACGCCTCGGGTCACCACCGCCCAGCGCCTAGGCCGTTTTTTAGAACACTGAACATATCTACCTTTAAGGCATCTTTAGTAGTATACAACTTGAGACCATCTACAAAGGAGACGTCAAATACGTCAACTAAGACTATAAGACTTTAAGGTTTTCTTCCAGGAAAATTCCATAATTGAGATGGCAGCTGAGTTATTTAATTTGTGCGGTCCATAATTCACCAACAGGTTACAACTTTTACCTATTTTAAATTTTCCTTTAAAAGTAAAAAAATAAAATAAAATAAACCGTAGCTGTGGGACCAATTTATATTAAAATGATAATTTAACACACCTCTTAAATTAAAAAAAAAATTGACATCAACCTTCAGATAAAATATTAACAATTCATATTTAACATCTCCAATAAAGATACTCTAAGTAGGCAAAATGTATTCTACTCCAAAGAACTAAACAAGCAAAGTACGCGAAAATATATTGTATGATTCTCTTTCATCTTTTATTAAAAAAAAAAAGAAAATGGTAAAACGAAATTGTGGGACACATGAAATAATTTTTTTATTAAAAAAGATGTGAACTTGATAAATCTACTCATGTTACAGTAGGCAAACATCGTCCTTGGGGCAAAAAATTGCCTACTGAGAATTGCCTATAACGTTGGCTCATTAAATTTTATTTTCGTACTCAATTATCTACATATGCAAAAGTGAGACATATCCGTGAATTCGCACAATCAGAACTACATAAACTAGAAGTGAAATTTTGTTGACACTCTAAATTTTTTTTTATACATATACTTTAAAATACACTTATAAAAAAATATAAAACGAAAATTTTAGAGTGCCAATCCTGAAAAAATATCTTTTAGTTGGGATTCTGTCTAACCTCCAAGCTAACCTCATTTCCTTCCTAGTCTTCCGGGTGCTTTTTGACAGGATACAACCACCACACATCAAAGGAATGACAAAAAATAGGTTAAAAGTTTAGGCAGGGCCCCACACCTAAAGAGGGAAAGGAAAGCTGGAGTGCAGATGCAGGTAGTGTATGGTTTGAACGTGCAAAGCCACGAATAACACACATACACCAGATGTGCACTACGAGTTCACAACTGAAAGCTCTCACCAAAATGCCCATGAGTGCGAGGTTCGATCGCCCACATGCACGTCAATGACTGAGCTACAGATGGGCCAATATGCATCAACGGCTCATTTACCCATCAGTACACACGTGGACGACTGAGCCTAATACATCTCTAATAATGCTCGACCCTTGAAAACACAATTTTAGAGGCATACCAAAAATGTTGCTTGCATGGATGGAAGGAAATTTTTGTATAAACCAAACAACAGAAACGAAACCAGATACTGCTTGGCCAATAAGAAACTTTTATTAGCTACTTCAACAGCAACATAGGTAGGTGGCTATTCATCCAGTTCATAGTGTACTTAGCAGTAAGGGCACATCGATACAAGTACCAGATTAAAACTAAAAATCAACTATAAATATGAAATGACAGGCCTTGTATTAGATTATGCAACCAATCTTTTAGTAATACGGCATGTATCGAGCTGGCCTTCTGAACCTCGGAACCTTTCTGCAGATGAATGAAAGGAAAAAGAAACCAAGATAAATCAGGCATCTGGCATCTCATTTTGACTAATAAATAGAGAGTGAGAGCACTGGAAGGAACATACCCATATCCATAGGGCGAGTAAAAGTAAGGAGGTACATATGGCCTCCTGACGCGGTAACCCATATAAGGATTGAAGCGTCTAGGTCTGTATTGCTTCATACCAGGAACATTCGTCCTTTTAGGCAAAACCTATACACATATTTAAGAAGAAAATGAACAAACGCGATAGCAAAAATAATGGATAAGAGAACATCCAGACCCAGCTTTTGAATGAGTTACCTTCAATTGCCGGCCGTGCAACTCAGATTCGTTTAGGCCGAGAGCCTCTTGAACAGATTCAGTTTCAACAAATTCCACATAAGCGAAACCCTTCGGTTGGCCAAACTTATCTGTCAGTATAGTCACTCTATTAACCGTACCACATGATTGGAAATGCTGCTGCACTTCTTCAGGTGTGCATGCATAATCCACCTGCAAAACATGATTTATCCAGTTTTTTAAACCCATCATATCATGAGCAACTTACTACTGATGCAACATCACCTTCTCTTGGTAAACTCGACTTGGCAATAAATCCAATTTTGCCAATTCAGATTGTAAAAACCAAATCACATCACGAGCAATCTACTATTGATGTAAAATCAAACTTCATATTGATCCCTTTAAGGCCTGAGCAAACCCACTTGTCCCATTCAATCCCTTGTCACATTTTTACACATACTATCAAATACTGGAACCAATTTTTAAATTTGGTCCAATGAGATATCCCAACATTCCATTGAATGTTTGATTGGTCCCTCTAAGTCTCAGATAACTTGAGAAGACAGAGCTGTCTGCGTCCTACAGTCCCGATATTATTTCAATTACTACTTCCAACAAAATTTTGCACGAGACAAAGAAAAGTCATGGGTAAGTCTTATCAATGTAACACAGAAAGCTGTTATCTGTAACAGTATCCACTAAAATTATAATATAGGACCATGGATAAGTTCTCAGAAGCAAGGAAATGTTTCTAAGGTGAACAGAATTTATAAAAATATTACAACTAGAAGAAAGCCACACTCAATCAGTGATTCAGTATATGGTCATTTTTTTTTTCATTTGGGTGAATGCAGTTGACAGATAAGAAAATCAATCTTAATCAATATAGGGAAGCAGAATCATGTACCCCTCACCACATAAGTACATGAGCACATATTCCAGAGCCACCAACCAACACCATTCCAGCAGCTGAGAAGCTCTGCAACTACAATTGAATACCCGGCTTTCCTTTGCTCTTGAAAACAGAAGTTGCTGCCCTCTTGTGTACTGAAGATCCAGCATCTTAATTCACATCCTAACGTGTGCCCCACCATTCACTTGGAATATCTTCAGCAAACTGCATCCCTTCTTTCCTCCTTAATACATCATACCACCTACACCTAACTGCTGTAATTTCCAAAATTACATTTCTTTTTTCCAATTCTTTCTTGTTCTTTTTTTTTTTTTTTTTTTCTTTTCATGCTTTTTTTTCACATTTTCGAAACTTTTCTTTATTTCTTTTTTTATTTGATATTTCTTTTTTCTTCTCTTTTTTTTTTTATTCAACATGCAAATTTCTCCCCTTTAATGACAGCCTAATTATACATCAGAATACTATGCCCCACCCTCAAACTACAGTGTAACATGTCCAGCTCGTATACACAGAACTTGATGAAAAACTGACCCTGCGAGTATATAAAGTCAAACCATGACTCTGAAGTTGCGTATCATCCGCATCCGCACCGCATAAGAGTAAAATAGAAACATAGTAGGACAGCAATATCAGGTGTTTTGAAGTGAAATCTTACTACCATCATGGTATATGATTAGGGGTTACTGACCCTGCGATCATAGTACTACATAAAGTCAAACCATGACTCTGAATTTGCGTATCATCCGCATAAGAGTAAAATAGAAACATGGTAGGACAGAGCAATATCAGGTGTTTTGAAGTGAAATCTTACTACCATCATGGTATATGATTAGGGGTTGTAATATTAAACAACAAAGACACAGCAATATCTGATGTTTTGAAGTGAAATCTTAGTGATGCAGAAGCGGTAAAGCCTAGACAACTAATAAATTAGAAAATAACCTATTTAAGAAATGAAACATTGTGGATGCGAAGCAATAGCAGGTATGAATGTAATTGTTAAGCTATTACAGTAGTTTGTTATCCTTGTTATTTCAGGTTTTCCAACTACTTTGTATACGGTTTTGGCCCATTGATTTGATAATGAAGATTTGAATTTACCCCTGTGACCGAAAATAAAAAAGAATTGAGTTCACCCTACTTGCCCCTCTTTCTCCTTCTGTCTTTCTTCTCTTTTACAACTCTATTCTCTCTCAAATTTCTCATCACATCCTTCATACATTGGTGCAAAGCTTTTTTTCTTTTTAAAACCATTTATCTCGTGGAAAAATAAGCATTCTTTCATTGAAGACTAGGTAAATATAAAGAGGCGCATAAATAATGTCAAACCATGGCATGTTGATCAACTAATGTATAAACCACAAGTTCATACAGACTGTTAGGTAGTGGGTTTTTGTTATTTTCTTGGGCACACACTGATATGTAGATTCTAGAATTACATATCTAGAAAGTTTTAAAATCTTCTGACCTAACCATCATATGACATTACAGCTGTATTTCCAAATTCTAGATGGCCTGTAATGTGAGGGTACCCTTAGATTGTACAGTGATGTATGAGTCCCAACACAAAACATTTTCATATTCTAACTGATATAAAAGTTATTTTATACTAAAAGCCAAGCATTGTTTAAGTAACAAGTTCCTTCAGATCCCTTCATATCTGGAGGTGAATAATAAAAGCAGGCAAGCATTCCTACTAGTGCATGTTCCATAATCATCTACTAAACAAGTGAATAATCTACGGAATCGTCATTAGCACTAGAAAATAGTCATCCTGCACTCCTCCCTTCTTGACTTCTTTACACAAGAAAGTAGTGCATGATGCCATTTTGGACTGCAATTAGCAACTCCCTAGTTTAATTCAATGACTGCAGTTCAATAAATATTAACAATACTACATACAAAGGTTAAACAAAAAAGCAGATATCAACGGCCTATCAATATTACTTCCACTAGATAGAGATATCAAAATATCTGGTCAAATCATAAAAATATCCTATTCTATTTGATACTGAAAAACTAAATTGGTATCTAAATCTAGTAGTGGACTTGCCAAAACCACATGTTTACTCACACTATGCAACTTCACACAAAGATCACATGACAAACTGGAGGATTTCTTCCGAGTGTCAGGATTATGAGTGGGCTGTCGACATACATCAAAAAATGCAGAAAGCAGGGCAACATGACCATTAGGACTGGACATGTTTAAGCTTAACACACACAATGCAAACAGTTTAGAAAGAATAAGAGATTTCAACATTCTGGTACTCACATTGCCAACGAAAACAGACCGTGCGTCCACCTCTTCCTTGTTTGCTTGAGAAGCAGCGGCAATTGCAGGATCTATGTGGAAACAATAACAACACATAGGTAAATGAGCGTGTTACTCAAAAGAAATTGAACCAAAATTCCTTGCACATCAGACGAAAAAACAAACATAAAATGTTAAAGTCCACAGGACAATAAGAGTGTAATTTATCAACATAACACTTCCAAAAACACTTAACTTAGCGCATAACTTGTGCTCTGTTTTTCAAATTTCATGTCATGCACTACAGCTTTTCAATAAACATTCAATAGATCATGGCCAAATACAGCATTCTACAAGACACACACACACACACACACTACTTTTTCAGGAACCGCAGGAATCAAGAACCAAAACTTAATTACTTGTTCAGAAGAGAGAGAGGGGGGACCTTGAACAGCGCCCATTTCCTTTTCAACCTTGGCCTGCATCTCGCGAAGAGCAGCAGCTTCCTCCTCCATCTCCTTCAACCGCTTCTTCATCTCGTCCAGCTCCTATAATCCAAAATCAAAATACGCCCAAATAATTTGACAATTGTTTTTTATGATTTGGTTGCTGAAACAAATTGAGTTTTCTAGGGTTTTTTATTAGTACCTTTACGGCGTCGTCGTCGGCGGTGGACATGTCGACGTCGGCATGGAGAGCATCCATGTCGCCGTCCATTTCTCCTTCGTCTGGGATCTCTGCTCCGTACACCTCATGCTCCTCTTCCTCCATTGCGCTCCCTCTCTGCGACCTCTGATTTCCACGAAGGTATACACGTTCGTCTCTCACTCGTATTTGCCGTTGGATTATATACGAAGGCTACTCCATTAATACGGCGTCGTTCCCTAGCACATAAATATAAAATCTTTTCTTCTTTTGGAATTTTGTGTCCGAAACGCAAAATTAAAAAATGACTTTTTAGTTAAAATGGTCATTGAGATTTTCATAATACATCGCTTTAGTCCCTGAGATTTGAAATCAATAGAAATGATCCTTGAGATTTTCCATCATCAATCATTTTGATCATTATGTGTAAAATTATGTTAAATAAGTATCAAAATGACAGATATACCCACAATTTAATAAACTATGGACCAATATGATTTTAAAATAATAAAGGGTATTTTGGTCATTATATTCTTATTTAATGGAGATTTTTCATGGAATGACCAAAATGATTGATGGTGAACAAACTCAGGGACCAAAGTGAAGAGTAATGCAAATGTCATGGACCTAGCTAAAAAATCTTTAAAAATCACTAGTCTTTTGATAACTATTTTAATTAGCTTTTGAAAACTAAAAACTGAAAACCAAAAAATCATTTAATACTTTTGAAAACTATTTTTCAAAGGGATGAAAAATTGAAAAGCAAAAGATATAGATTTACAGTAAATTTGAAAACTCAATAGAGTGATTTTCACATTTTGACTTTCACTTTTCAATTTTTTTGAAAATTAAAAATTGAAACAAGTTACCAAATGTCATTAATAAAAGCTAAAATTTGAACAAAACTATTAACAAACAACCATTTAAAAAATAAAAGCCATCTGTTAGGGTTCAAAAATCTCACCTATAAGCCCAATTATTGTACCTGCATCACAAGCTGAGCTTAAATTCGTGCAAAAGTGCAAAAACAAGAGGTATGTGGATTTACGATTATGGTACTCAATAAAATAAATATAAATTGGATGTTTGTATAATTGTGCCAACCCATACAATTCATGCATATTATCATGTCAAGCCATGTTACAACATTAAGATTGTAAATAAATCACGCTACATGTTAAAGTAGGTTGAAGCCACATAACGTGACTTGCTAAGTGGATCGTAGTGTGGATGGTTACAAAAGTTTACTAAGCCAAAGTGGAACTAGGGTTGTGGAAGACCTTGGGCTACTTGGGAGCACCAGAAGTCCAAACCCATGATTTTTGGTTTCACATCGGAAGGCTTGAGAGAGAAAAGAACTAGCTTCATTTTCCCTTCCAAACCAAATAGGACACTTAGGAAGCAACCAAAGCACAAAGTTGAGATGCCTGAATCATAACAAGATCACTTTTAACCTAGAATCGCACTCTTCATTAATAGAGAGAAGGAACCTTGCCCTTCCAAGATTATATAGGAACGACGGGAAATATAAGGGGGAGCTTTACCAAAAGATGGAGTCTGTGGAACCTGGTGCTGGAGAAGACGTTCTGGGCAGCGTGCTGAACCCAAGCTTCATAAGGCTAGTAACCTTTTTCAACGTTATACTTAAGAATGACTTTATAGCTACGACCATGGAAAGAAGAAGGGAAGACTTTAGCAAAATAGGAAAGACAAAGAAAACCCAGAAATTCCCTAGCTGGAACTTGAAAGAATCCTTGCACTTATAAATTAGAGAAGTTAGCATGATAGAAAGAGGGAGGGATAAAGGAAGAAAGAGTGAACTAAGGCAAGATATAACCAAGCAGAGCAAGCTTTCTCTAAGTGCAGGAAACCCTAGTTCTTAAGGAAGAAACTTTCCTTACACTCTGAGGATTTCCTTAAAATTATGTTTGGATGAAGAAATTTAAAATTATTAAGGAATTTTAAAATGACGAAAATTGAAATGACGGGATTTTAATTTCTAGAATTTGTGAATTTTCTTGTTTGGTTAATCTAAAAGAACAAAGGAATTGAATACGAAATTTGTTATTTTTAAACTCTCAATCATAAAAATTGGGAAATGACGTCTATTTACATGAAATTTAAACTTGGGAATTGGAGGTCCCAAATTCCAAGTTTTTTTCCTGCACGGAAATTCTAAATTTCTATATTTATGAATCCAAACAAGGGAATTGGTGCATATCAATTTATAAATTCTAACTTTTACCCAAATCCCGAGTTTATTTTCCTCATCCAAACATAGTGTAAGTTTTCCTAAGCACTATGAAACTATAAAAATACTAGGAAAACCCTAGATAAACCATTCCTAAACTATACATGCAAGCACAAGCTCTCTCTCTTATGCTAAATCAGTTAAATTGGAGTCATTGATTCAACTGGAATGCTTCTTAATACGCGCTAATTCTTTTGATTTTAGGACTTGGTGCCGGAAATAAATTAAGGAAGCTGAGAGTAAATCCAACTTGACTAAAGGGTCCCCAAACATAAATTAGGGACCATATCACAACTCTGATTGGCTCCAGGATCTAGAAGAAATACAACCAGGAATGGCAATGCCTCATAGAAAGCAGGCAAGGCTGCTTTTATGTTGAATGAATCTCAATGTGAGGAGCAATGGCAAGAAAGCCAAGAGAATCTGGAAAAATATGTCATGTCATACATCATTATTGCCATTCATGCTATGTGAGAAGCCTATGTGAGAAGCCTAAAAAGAGATCGTCACGTCGGTAAAGGAACTGAATAGTTCAATCCCAAAACTAAGAGAGAATATTAGCGAAAATGACTGCACATATAAGGAAAAGACCCCTAAGGAGGAATCAGCTGTTGTTGTAGGAAAAAGTTCTAAGAATGGGAATGGACCATCCTTCATCACCTAGGAAGATATCATTGCCATGTTGGAAAATAAGTTATACATGAACTCTAAAGACTGGAAGTATGTTCCTCAACTGCCATATCCAATCAGTCTCCTCCACATGCCATATCCTAAAACTACGAAACTCCTAATTTCGTTCTCTTTGACGGAAGGAAAGGTAGCCCAAATAAGCACATAAGCTATTTCATCGATACTTTAGGTCCTCATGTCGACGAATATAACCTCCGTCTTAGAGATTTTTCAAAGAGCCTTATTGATCGTACTTATACTTGGTACAAGAGGTTGCACCAAGTTCTATTTGGTCCTGCAAGCAAGTTCTGCCAGAAATATTTCCAGCATGAAGATAGGGCTACAACCCAACTCAACAACACACACCAAAAACATGAGGAAAACCCTGTAAGTTTTGTCCCCCATGTCCAGGATCTTGCCTTTGACTGCTACAATGAAAAAGATGAAAAAACACTTATGTAAATTTGCAGTAACAACACTGTCCCAAACTATAGGGTGTATCTCGAGAATATTGGCATAAGCCAATTTTCGAGGCTCTTGGAAGCAGTGAAAAAGAGTAGAATGTCAGTCAAACCAACTGCTGAAAAGTCTTTGAAGAATGAAAAGAATGAGACTCATCAATCCCTAGCCATTGATGAGAAGCCTAACTATAATTTGCGAAAAAGAAAGGAAAGAGATGAAGAAAGAAAAACCTATCCACCACTATCGTGGAACCTACCCATCATTATTGTGCAAGGTTACAGCTACCATCAGTACGTGGAACATCATTCTGTTGCTTGTCAAACTCTAAGAAGGATCCTTCATGCAAAAGTTAATGGAGGAATACTAAAGCTACCTCCCAAAAAGCAAGCCTTTGATACTGACCGTGTACCGAGGCATAGAAGGAAAGAAGTAGTGGCAGTGATAACGTGTTCTGATGACGACGATGCATATCTCCTGTGGAAGAATGACCTCGAGTTGCCAAAAACTATTTGGGAATCGTCTAGGAATATGGAAAAAGCCTACTGGTGCATGTACTCCAAGCCCTAAAGTTGTGACACACTATGGCCCAAGCTGAGGAATGTGAAGATAAAGATAGAAACATCATAGACTTGGATCTCAGGTTTAGCAACAAAGTCTTCACCATCGAGATGCTAGAAAATATGTCGCATGAACTTCATTTGGACAGCAAGCTTGTCAGGAGATGGCAGTTGTAACCTTGCAAAATATTTCCAACGCCGAGTCCAATACAGTTAAGCGTTATCTTGCCCAAAACCAAGGACTGACTGCGTCGCAAGTCCTCCAAAGAAACCAAAAGTTCAAATCCCTCTTCGAGCAACTCAAATTTGGTCCAAAAGCAAGAATAACCAAAGCATCAATGAATGTTTTTTAGAACTATGATCCTTAATGGTTCGCCGCCCAGCCATATAGGACATTCTTGGAAAATGATAACGCCATTATCTTCATGGACAAAGGTATGAAAGTTGTTTTCCTACACCATTGGAGGTTGTTATACTTTGAATGCAAAATCAACGATGTCTTTATTCGGCAAGCTCTAGTTGATACAGGCTTTCTTGTCAACATACTACCCTTAGCAGTCTTAGGATTCTCCTGGTTTAATATGGGTCCATATCCTAAAAGGTCCTTATCTTGACTAGTATAAGTACACCCTTTCAGGGTTCATCTCTGGTAATGCAATTATCGCACACTTATTCTCTTTCCTACTGCTCAAGTCTCCTAATATTGCTTGCTAACTAAACCGTCGTAGAGCCTTTGACCGGCACACCCCCTGTTCCTTCGTTGCTTGTGGTTGTTTGTTCTATTACAAGTAAAGAGATTTGTGCATCTTCCACTACATATGGCAGTGTACAAATTTGGTTTGAACAATTGTTTGAGGTGAAATAGAGTATGTAAAATTCACCACCCACGTTGTATTGATACTCATTTCATATTTCACTTGTATGTTCAAGATTTTAAGTTCAACTCTCTTGAATTCTAAGTTTGGTAAAAATTATTATTAAGTAGTTGAGTTGCTTACCCTAACTCTTGCATCCAATATTGTCGTCCGAACATGAAGGTCATATCCTAGTGTTATTAGCCAAGAGGTGCTTATCACTCAATTGGTTGAAGGAGGCTTAAGATTCAAATAAGCTAGATTTTAGACATGATTTTTTCTACTATTCATCACACGTGGCATGATATGTCAATGAGTTTTTAGATCTGATTTTTTGAATTCTTTGAGCAAGTAGAAAAGGAAAGATCTTGGTTGCAACATTTATACACCAAAATATATTAAAATTTGACAACTGTTGCAGTCCTATTAGATTAGGAATGTGATTGTATAAATCCTAGTGTATCTAGGAATATCTCTTATATTCCTATTAAGAATTGATTACCTATTAAATGTTGTAATCCTAAAGGGTAAGGAATTAATCTTCCCTACTATAAAAAAAGGCACAATGGGGTGGAATAACACACACCTCACAATTACACATCTTTTTCTCTTTCTCTCTATGCCGCACCTTTCTCTCTCTCTATGGCCTCCATAATTGTTCAGTAAATTATGCCTACAACACGTTATCAACATGCTCTTGACGCTGCGCTAAAAAGAGTTTGATCTTCAATCTGGGGAGTATTACGTTTTAATCATTATTTTTATGATTAATTAATTGTTTTATTGAATTCATCTACATGCTATTGATTCAATTTAATTTTTCTTTGTTGAACGTGATACAACGCATTGGAGATGCAATTCCGACTTTTCGAGAAGGATCTTCAACAAATTCAAAAGCTTTTATTGTTTTCTGCCAATCAGGTACGCTTAAAATAAAGTAAGATATTTGAAGCGACCATGAAGCATGAAAACATTCCCCATGATGCATGAACCCCCTATGTTTATATTTTCCTTCCTATATATATATATATATATATATATATATTTCATGCATTACGCAATTATGCTATGTGGAAAATGCGAGTCAATGTATAAAATTAAATTATAAGCAAATTGGATTTAAGGAGTGGGGTGTGTAGATGAGGGAAGAAGGTGGGTGCGGTGGGGTGTGGTGGCGAGTTTGGGTGCGGATGGTGGGTGCGGTGGGGTGTGGTGGCGGCGTGGAGGGAGAAGAGGGGGTGGGGTGGGGGGTGGTGGGGTGGTGCGGGGGGAAGACAAATTGTTTATTTATTTATTTATTTATTTTTCTGGGTTGTAGAGGAAGAGGGGAAGATGAAGATGGGGGAGAGGAGAGGAGAGAGAGAGAGAGAGAGAGAGAGAGAGAGAGAGAGAGAGAGAGAGAGAGGGGGGGGGGGAGGGGGGAAGGGACGAATGAAGTTTTGACTTTTTTTTTTCTGTTTTTTTTACTTCCCTTTATTATTTTAATATTAAAAAAAATATTAAATGATTTTTTTTAATATTTTAATATAAAGTGGGTTTTGAATCAAGCCACGTCAGCATTTAACTGACAAATTAACGGTCAGACTAACGGAAGGTATAAAATTGACCAAATTCTAAAGATGAGGTATGACATTGTCAATTTTAAAAGATGAGGTATGAAAGTGTCGTGAGACCAATAATTGAGGCAGTTTTGTGTAATTTACCCTATTATTTTTGCTTCTACAATCGACCTTGTATGACCTGATTTATTAAATTAATTAAAATTGACATGCAGTCCATTAATCTGATAATGAATCCAAAATTATTGACTTGAAGATCACTTTTGGACATTAACGATTCAATAATTTATTTTTATACTTTGAACCGTTGACATACTTTTGTAGTAACGAAGCTCTCACACTTGAGTTTCCGAAGAACCTCAAATCCACTACACTTAAATCAGCATATTGCATTCTGTGTTCTTGCAGGAACCTCTCTTTTATGAACTAAACGTTCATACACTAAATTGAACCTGTAGTTTCAAATTTAGTGCCTTTGAAACCCGAAGTTTTCATAAAACAATACACCCATGAAAGCCCAACGTTTTTCATAAAAACCATGTCTTAGAACTTGAATGTTCTAACTTTGATGCTTATGGATGATTCATTCCTATAACACCAATCACAATATTGTTCCTTCCAATTCAGTGGATTGTCGAACTGTCACAAGTTCGATTTCCCTTATTTTGACGTTTCTAATAAGATGTGAATCTCCACTTGACTATCAAGAAGCTAAGAAACCATTGAAGCCAACAATGGCAAGGAAGAGCTGAATAAGCCTCCGTCATGATCTTTATTCGAAGACTTATGCCCGAAGCATTACAAACGGACATACCTACCGAATGAGGATTTCATGGCTCTTTGGCTCGCTCCTACGGACCATCTAATCATGAAAGATATTGCCTGAAGCACACCATGATTACGTCCATGAATGAGTACAAGTCTGAAGTTTATAAATCCGATCGAATTTTGACTAGAGAATACTTTTCTAGTCATTCCTTGTTTCTAACTCACTCCTGAATCAACAAGTGTACAAAGCGGAAGTTTACCAAACTCTCAAATCTGATTTCTACCACAAACATATGGTAGAATCAGGGCCTACCAAGGTGTGGTATCATGTCCGAAGCGTGATCCTTCGCACCTAAGACTTAAAACTTCAAGAATAAAGGATAATATTTCCAAACCTCAACCTTGTAGAATCTACTTCCGTCTCGATGAAATAGATCATTGGTTATGCACCTATTCGTGCCCCTACCAATGTCGTTGAGAAGTACCATTCTTGTAGCCAATATGTGAGACTAATTTTGCTCCACCAAACATCGTTGGAAAAGCAGAATTTTGACATGAATGACTTTGTTGGCTGAATCCATCCTAGTAACTTTGGTTTACTTTGTGAACATTTTTCCATGTTCTTGGATTCAAGTTTGGTGTATGTTTTACTTATGGATAATCTTATTGATATTGTCCTCGAATATGAGTTAATTGAATCATGTTTCTTGTATACATGTGACCAAATTCAATTAATCACGTGATTAGGTAGGAATGTGGGGAAGTTAGTTGTCTGGATGAATGCGATACTATGCACACTAACTTTACACCTAAATCACATCTCTAATAACGACTTCAGGTCTATCCAACCTGATTAAGAGCATTGGCATGCTCATCATTGTATGAATGGTACTGCATCACCATTTAAGGGACCTTAAATTCTCCTTGTCGTTGAGTTTTTAAGGATATTTGAGATGACAATGATCATAAATGAAACCCCTTAAGAAAATTGAGTGGAATATCTTTGCACCACCTCTAAAAATGAGTCTGAAGCTTTGCTTTTGGGCCAATGTGCTGTCTCACAATTGGGAATACACCACATGTGGCCGGTCTGGAGCCTGGTGATTGAGCAGTTTACTTGCTTTGGGACGACCTTTTAGGACACTTAGGTCGAACAATGATGCTACGATGCATCTCCTTACCCGAAGTAAGCTTTGCCAAGCCTGCTCATTAGGGAAATTAATATTCTAAATCATCCCTCGCAAAGATACAAAATCATCATTTTTCATAAGTGGATTTGAGGGAATATATGTGCACTAATCCAACCAAAATGCAGACCATATAAATACTTATGGTTTTGGTTGATGAATCGACGAACTGGTCACATGTTTGTCCACACACATTGCTGCTAAACCTCCTGACCGATTAAGGGTTCACCAACCTACTTATCCCTTAAGGTCTGGGAGACTAGATAATGCCGGAGAGTTTATATCGACGGTTTTCGATAAAGTATTGCATGTATTTTGGGTTTATAATTGAACATCGAATTCTCATGTTCACCCCAAATAGCCTCGCCTAGCAGTCATAAAGCGCAATTTAAATGATCGCCTAGATTTTGGTAAACGTACCAAGTTTTCGGTTTCTGCCTAGGACTATGCAATCTTGTATGCAGTTATGTTGGTCTGCCTTGAGGCCCATTGCCACCCAACCTATATGACGTTACAGTTGGTTACTGGGTACGAACCTGACGTTTTTCGTATTTACACATTTAGGTGTGCATTCCATGTGCCAAGTTGCGCCGCCACAATGTACCAGTATGGGTTCTCAAAGAAGGATGTGTATCTTTTATCAATCATGATTTTCTTTTACACTATCTCTCATCAAGCCCTTGCACGCGATCTCTTTATCGCTCATTTGCGGGTCGTCACTTTAATAAGACAGTCTTCCTACCATTAGGAGGAGATAAGAACGTCAACGTTCCTGTAGAATGGTGCGAATTTACGTGGATGTTACCCACTACGTCTCATCTCGATCCTCGTACCGCACAATTGTGATAAGTAAGTGCGATGAATTCTATATTTTAGAATGTTGCTCCAGACGCATTCATCTGATCTAGCTAAAGTGATGAGATCATATACCAACTGCAAACATGCCTGAAATGATAAATGTACTTAACGGACGTCGAGTCAACATCCCTGGAGGATGTGCCGCCCCTGTTGGACGGTCTGGTACACAGGTGGATAACTAATCAATTTGTCTTAGCCTGGAGCACGACAGATCACTCGGTTCATAAGATTCACTTCCCTAGAAGAGGAAGACACAACACAACAATGAATCTATACTTGATCGATGTCTCAAATCATTTCCATCTCTAAAGATTAATCCGGATTACTCCCGAGACTTGAAGTTCTTGGTCCAGTATACTAGTTTGGATGAGAAAATGAAATTGAAATGAGATTACCATCGATGATGTTTTCACTTATATGGTAGCTACCGACATAAATGAAGAGCGACGATATCGAATCATGTTCCATTGATTAAGTGACAATGTAGAACTGATTGGACAACTAAAGTTACAATCCAGGTCAAATTCCTTACCAAAATGTGTTTTGGACATGTCGTTCCTACACTGCCCAAGGTAACCCTGTTGTGTTACAAGTAGGAAAGGAAGCGTTATGAGATGAATGAAATAATGCGATATGATGCACTCCTTACGGCGTAAAGTTTTTCTCAAAACATCCTGTGATTGATGGCAGCATTATGAAATGTGGTTAGTGTTTCTCCATGGGATATAGATATAGAGATTTACATGTAAGTTCCCGAAGAATTACATGGACCGATTCAAATAGTTCCAAAACCACGGAACACCTTCTTAACTTGTTTGAGGCGTTCACTTACAATCTGACGGATGTGGTATACCCGTCTAAGTGATTATTTGATCAGTCGGGGATATGAATTATGCTATTGCATGTTAAACTAAGTCTTATTCCGAATTGCTGGAGTTACAGTTTATGTCGTTAACACGAATCTCACTAAGACTCTAGAAGAGATTGAGAAAACTGACTCGTACCTGAAGATGGAATTTGAGATGAATGATCTTGGGAAAACTCGATTATGCCTTGACATGAAGTTGAAGCATTGTTCTAATGGTATTTTGGTCAACCAGTTGAAGCATTGACATGAATTTGATCGTCCATACATTATATGCAAATAAGACACTTGAAGAGGTTATGGAATCCGAAATTCCATATATAAATAAGTTCAACTTTGCGCTTCGTTGTACTTAGTTCATTGTATTAAGACATGACATCTCATTCGCTGTTGATCTTGGTAAAGATGCAACACCACGCCTACACTTAACCATTGGATTGGTATTAAAGACGTACCTTGAAGGTACTACGAGGGCAAATCCCAACGCATCTCGAGTGGATCCAACCCCCCTGATCCTCGAAATGATGCTTGTCTTGTTGTTATGCTGACGCATGTTACTTATCAAACCCGCACAAGGTAAAAATCCTCGAATGGTTATGTCTTTACCGTTAAGGATATCACAATATCTTGGAGGTCCACGATATGACCTTAGTTGCGAAATTTTCGAATCGTTCCAAGACTCACTTTACTTCACTACGCCACAAGTGAGACATGGTTAGGAGTTCTTGTTGAGTATATTCGAAGTTTTTCTTTTTTCATCCATCATTGAGTCCTAACAAAAATCCATGAAGACTATGCCGTATGTATCCACTCGACCAAGACATGATACATCAACGAAGTCAACACTAAGACATATTGCATCTACATCTACATCTGCAAAGCATCAGGAGATTGAAGTCATGCAAGCCGATCCTAGACAACCTTGCCGACCTCTACACGACATCACTGCCGAAGTCAACCTTCCAGAAGCTTGTCTGAGGAATTGGTATGCCTAACTATCATATGCAATGCTTGTAGTTCTTATTTGGAAGTTATGTCAAACTCAGGGAGTATCCAGAAGTATACTCATTTGATCTTAATGTACTATTTTCCTTACGATTAGGAGCATTTTTCTCACTAGGTTTTTGCTACCTAACTAGGTTTTAACGGGGCACCCATCCTGGGCTGATCATACCCTTGTGAGCTATTCTACTTGCGTCCAAAAGACGTATAGTTTTGACTTAATGCAACTTATCACTTTTCTCCTTAGACTATGGGTTTTTCTCCCACCTTGGGTTTTACCATAGTGAGGTTTTGTGAGTTTTACCTTCTTCTTTTTTATGCATTCTTATGTTGATCTGAGACTCGCATTCGCTCATTGTGCCGACAACTTCATCAACTTTACTTACTTCATCACTGAAGACCTGATGCGCCATTTACTTGAGTATCTACACACTTAAGGGGGAGTGTTGCAGTCCTATTAGATTAGGAATGTGATTGTGTAAATCCTAGTGTATCTAGGAATATCTCTTATATTCATATTAGGATTTGATTACCTATTAAATGTTGTAATCCTAAAGGGTAAGAAATTAACTTTCCCTACTACTATAAATAAAGGCACAATGGGGGTGGAATAACGCACACCTCACTATTACACATCTCTCTCTTTCTCTCTATGCCGCACCTTTCTCTCTCTCTATGGCCTCCATAATTGTTCAGTAAATTATGCCTACAACAACAATATTTATATTATTTAATTGAATTATTATGTGAATTTTGAGATTAATTATATTAAATATATGTAAATATTATGATCAAAATTGACATCAGATATTTGATTGCGTAAGAGCATCTCTAATGGAGATGTTAAAATATAAATGTCAAATGTTAATTTGATGGTTGAAGTGACAATGTCAGATTTTCTCTTTTTCCAACCGATACGTTTTTTTTTTTTGTTATAAATGATATTTGTAGGACTCATTTTAAAAAGAAATTAATTAAAATAAATTTTCAAGATTTATAATTAGTGCATTTAATGGAACTCACATAATAAAATAATTAAAAATTATTTGATATCATATTTTCTCATATGTCAAATTTGATATATGAAAACTCATATGTCAATCCACATAGGATTAACATATCAGTTGAAACTTGCTCATACCTTCAATTTGAATACATGACATTCTACTTGAGATTTGACATCTCCTTTAGAGATGCTCTAACGACGCTAGCCTTTGCCAGAACGTCACAGACAGATTGATTCCGTGGTGGGTTTGGGCTTGTTGGATTGAGGTGGCGATGGCTGCCATATATGTTAGCATTTTGTGGATTTCGAATCTCTGGGAGGAATTGGAAAAGAAAACTAGATAGAAAAAAAATGAAGAAGGTGAGGAAGAACAACGTGGGACTGGCGAATTGGAGAAGAGAACTGGTTGAAGGAACCAAAGGGGAGGGGAAAGGATGAATGGCGCTGGACATGGGAGGGTTTGGCTTTTTTTATTTTTTTTAAAATTATGTTAACAAAAAATAATATTTTATTAATTATATTTTTTTTTACCACGTGGCACAAGTTGGCAGTCACGTCAGCAAAATTGTAGAACCCATCATTATCATGTCATCACTTACCAGCTAATTTAACAAATTTTTTTAACTGTTGCATAAAATTAAAATAAAATAATAACTAATGTATAAGATTGCAATATTTTAAAAATATTGTATGAAGTTACAATTACACTCAAATCTGAGGGGGACAATCATAACTGGTAAAATAGTTTTGTTGTGCAACTAGTGCATTACAGACATACTATCATTTTTCCACCAAAAAAAATAAAAATAAAAATAAAGTAGAAGTCTTGGGGGTTCGATAAGTTTCAAGTCTTTTCCGTTTGATAGCAGAAGTAGCGATCTGGGTTTTCTTCTCATTTGAGTGGAGAGTTGGAGTAGTTGAGTTGGGAGGGGATAGAGAAATGGCGAGTTATGGGGATGCGAGCCAGAAGGTAGACTATGTGTTCAAGGTGGTACTGATAGGAGACTCTGCGGTGGGCAAGTCTCAGATTCTCGCCAGGTTTGCCCGAAACGAGTTTAGCTTGGACTCCAAGGCCACCATCGGTGTCGAGTTTCAGACTCGGACCCTCCTCATCGAGCACAAGAGTGTCAAGGCTCAGATCTGGGACACTGCTGGCCAAGAACGGTCTCTTTCTCTCTTCAGCTGTAGCATACAACCCTTTTCTTTCAATCTGCTACTTGGGTTTTTTGGATTCATGGTTTGCAGCGATTCCATTAAACTTTCTGCTTTTTTTTTTCTTTTTTTTTTTTTTTTACTTTTACTTTTTCCTGTTTTAGTAAAAGTTCTTAGTTGCTGTATGCGTAGATTGCATTACATCCTTCGAAGTTTTTTTTTCCTTCTTTCTGGGTTGATTTCTTCAAGTAAATTTTTAATGTTGGTAAGTGAATTACTTCTCTGTATGCTACATATGAATTAGATAATCACAGTGAGAAAAATATGTACAGAAAGTTTGGGTAAGATTAGTAGTTTTCTATTTATTTGAGAGTTTTAGATCCATGTTTTTGAACCTGATAGTGTACTTAATATGTTGTGATATTGATTTGGATATCCACTCGAATGATTAGAAATGTTAAATACCGAGAATTAAATAAGTTATCGGTTTCTTTATGTGATCCGTGTGTTGCTTAGTTGTAAAAACTTGACACCATTAATAAGGTTTTCGGTTACAAAGATATGAAATCGTGTTTAGTTCATAATCTAGTTTTGATCTTAGTTTCATTTTCTTGCAACTTGGAGATACCATGGATGATAAAGCGTGATAAGAATTGTTACCCTTTGTTAAACGGTGTGAATAATTACTCCGTTGATTCCCCCTATTTGAGAGCCATGACAATATGATTCGTCCAGGCTTGCGTTTCTTGCCTGTTTATTCCAGATTTGGCCGAAAGGTTAATTTCATTATAAAGAAGATATAAGACTTTAGAGTTGATTTATTTTTAGATGGGAATGGATAATTGCTCAGGTGAGGATTGTCGTCATTATGATGATGCACGATTTTGGGCAGATTTACTCTACGAATTATACATGGTTGACAACTAAACCAGTAAACGTTGCCTAGTATAACTGTATAAGATGATTTGTGCATCTCATTCTTCTTATGGTATCTTTATCAGCAAGTACCATGTATAATAGAGCAAGTCAAAACATCATATGTTCATATGAGGCTCGGCTTTTGGTATCCTTTAAATAAACAAAGTACATCATTTTCAAAGAAAATAAAAGTTAGCCTTGGTTGGATATGTAAACTAGGTGGATTAGAAGCTTTACTCTGGCTGTCACTCCTTTACTTTCTCGTCATGTAAAAGTTTGGTGTATTGGCAATTGATGTGTCTATTTCTTCTCTTATTCTGTTTTGTGCAGATATAGAGCGGTGACAAGTGCATACTACAGGGGTGCTGTTGGGGCAATGCTGGTCTATGATATAACCAAACGCCAGACCTTTGACCACATACCACGTTGGCTGGAAGAGCTGCGCAGTCATGCGGACAAGAACATAGTCATCATTCTGATAGGCAACAAAAGTGATCTCGAGAACCAGCGTGCAGTCCCCACTGAAGATGCCAAAGAATTTGCTGAAAAGGAAGGACTTTTCTTCTTAGAGACCTCAGCCCTGGAAGCAACAAATGTAGAGAATGCTTTCTCGACTGTGTTGACAGAGGTATTCAACATCGTTAACAAGAAGAGCCTTGCTGCCAACGAAAATCAAGGTAACGGGAACCCTGCACCTCTGGCTGGTAAGAAAATCCTTATCCCGGGCCCTGCACAAGAAATCCCAGCTAAGAGCAAGGCGTGCTGTACGTCGTGATTCAACAGGAAGGCTGAGTTTTAAACATCGAATACTTTCTTCGAAATTCTTAATACTAGCAAATTTTGAGGGATGTGATATATTTCCGTTGTATATTTTGCACATTGCTTTGCTTTAGTTTGCATGTGAAAATTTGAAATGAAGAACTAAAGATGAGCCTGATTTGGGTCTGCCCGTTGTTGATCTGTTTGAAATATAGTTGAATGCAGTTTTTGGAATATTGTTTATGCTGTACATGCGATTGAGTGGTTTGGAAATCAACGGTTAAATCTTGCATCTAAAAAATCTTTGCAACAGATAGATTTTGCGTAAAATCTATTACAAATGTTGCGTGTATTCAAATCATTAGTGTGAATTAAACCTCGTTCATTTCTAACAAGATGGTACATTCATTCAAGAGATTTGTAGCTTATGTCGTTAAGAGCATTTACAACTGCAATTATTTGGCGGGATAACGCTTCAAAAAACCACTTAAAGGCATGACCCATGACCTGAGTATAGCACTTGCCACAAAACGCAACCAAAACGAGAAAGAAGAAATAACAAAAATAAAAATTCGCCAAAAACCGGCCAGAAATAAGAAGAATATTTCGATGTTAAAAAGGAAAAACCAATTTTGTATTAAATTATGTAATTAGAGTACAACAATGCAATGCAACTCTGGGATTCCAGAAGTTATCGCTTAACCCTCTGATGAAGTTATCGCTTCATGTCCTGCACCTCATACCCGTTGACATTAGAAGCCTCGTTTTTCTTCCCCAAAGGTCCCTTCTCGGTTTCCATGCGTGCCAAAAGCCTTTCTTGCAGTTCTTGGCAGTCAATTGCGGTGACCATCACAGACAAACTTGACCTACCTTTCCAGCATCCAATGGCTATTGTTGACTCCTCTACTTCAATAGGACCCGACGTGGCTTTGCCATCTGCAGATATAAAGTTTACGTAAGTAAAAAAGAAAATTATACAATGAAGGTGCACTTATGGTCCCTGAACAAATGATGCTTATACCTTTACTCAAAACTATCACACAGCATCCTGACATCATGCCTGATGCCTTCTGACCAAACTCAGAATCAACAAAATCAGCAAACTTGATAGATTTATACTCGAGAAGATGCTTAAAGTCCACGAGGGATGCACATAGAATCTGTTTGGTGATGTATGGAAGAATAAGTGGCAACCCTTCTGATGATATCCGGAATAAACAAGGTGCCAAATTGCCTTCTCTTGCAGTCTGTCGTTCCTGTTGAAAGCGAGAATAAATTAGAGAATGACTGTTACGGAATATTTAAAGGTAGCACCAGAATGTAGAAAAAACTTTTGTTCATCTGTCCAGGGCTTTACCAGAATCTCTAGCTTCAAAGCATGAGAATCCTAGGATTAAAATCAAATGTACTACCAACCTGGAATCCACTACACCGAAACAGTAGGCACTGCACTACTTGTTTCACTCATTGTATTAATTTTAAACACACTTATGCTATGGAATTTAGAAAGTGATTAACCTATCTATAGGCATGACAATTTGTAGAACCTTCTTTGATCACATATCTAGAAACTCCAACCATGTAACAACATTATTTAAAAGAAAAGAAAGAACAAACTCATTTAAAATACTTACAAACATCTTAAGCCCAATGGATGTTATCTTAAGTTGCTGTCCAACGGAGAAATTCAGCTCAAGAACATCTTTGACCGACTTTGAGATGTAGTAAATTCTCTTCACATGATTAGCATCGGTGTTTCTTGTAACAAGGTGGTCATTGAAGGGAAACGATTCATCAATGCCATAGAATGTCTTTATGCTATCGATGGTAGCTTCATCTTTAAAGAAAACTACAGGGTCAACTCCTCTCCACTTGCCTTGACACTGCTTCTTTCTCTTTCCTCCAGCTTTTTTGGGATCAATTTCCTCATCAACAGGCTCTTTGGCTTTCTCCGATACATTTTCTTCAAGTGTGACAGAAGGATCGAGTTCCAAAGACGCCCCATCTAGTTCATCCTTTATTAACTCTGCCTCTGAAACTGCTTCTGAAAAAGTCTCATCTGTACCGTCTTCCAAACTAACCACTATCCCATTTGTATCTTGGTCACCCTGATTTTGTAATTCTACCTCCGGCTCATCATTTCTCGAGTCCAAGTCCCCTTTAGGACTACTAGGTTTCCCCTGAGTGGCTGCTCAATGAAAGGGAAAGAGGAAACCAAATTAAAATGAACAATATAAACAGATCACAAAAGCTGGCAGCACATGCCTTTCTTCAAATCCTAAACAAACTACAGGCGACACATTATATATACTAAAACTCAATTTCCCTAACCCCCTGGCCTCCGCAAGAAGGTTCGTCTCTCTCTCTCTCACTTTTTTGTTTTCAATTTGTGATCATATTTCCTTTGCATGAATACTTCTCAACTCAGTTTCCCCAACATTGTTCATTAACAGTGATTTGACAAGTTTGCCCTTTATTTGGTACTCATTCTGAGCTTTTTAACGTGTGTTGAACAGTAGATTTACTTATTTGCCCCTCATACATGTGTTGCTCATCGTGGAAGGCAAGAAGGATGGAAAAGCCAGGGCTCTTCCATTTGCTTCCAGAACGGATTTCTCCAGCTCTCTCTCAAGACCCAAACCCCCTGGCCTCCGCAAGAAGGTTCGTCTCTCTCTCTCACACCTTTTTTTTTTCAATTTGTGATCAAATTTCCTTTGTATGAATGCTTCTCTGACATATTTGTTTCGGGTTCTCTTTTCTTTGTTCAAATTTTTGTGATTTTAATTTTAAAAATGTGGGTTTTCTTTGTTCAATGGTATGGTCCATCTTCAGTTTTTTCACCAGAGATCTCTGCCAGCACCGCTCCTCTCTCGGACCAGGTACGACTCATCATCAAGTACTCAAGGTATGGATTCAACTCTGAATGTCCCATGCGAACTGTTTTCAGTTTTTCATCTGGGTGTTTTGAATTGCAGGAAGTTTGCTTCCGCATACTCATCGTTTGCTTCCATTTTTCCTGCTTTGGCTTCAAATTGGACACCTAAACCCCTCTACCACTCTCAACACTTTAGATTCCATCCCCCCAAGTAAGATTAGTTAAACCTCTATGCTGCCATTCCGCATTTTGAATCTGATTCCAAAAAAAAAATCCCCAAAATTTCATTTTTTTTGGTCTCAGATTTTACATTCCTCAATCCCCTGGTGTTCATTTATTTGAATTTTTTGTTTTTGTTTTTTACATTAATTATTGATATTTTGTTGACTTTAATTGATTGAAGCTCTTCGTTTGGATGCAGCCATCCGATTACGTAACTTACAACCCCAATTGCTCGAGGGGTTGTGAAATTTGAACTGTTTTGAACGAAATGCTGTGGAATTTGAATTGTTTTGAACGAAACCAGGTATCTTTTTATCCATTTTACTTCTTTTATGGAGACAATTGTTAATTTGAATTTGGTGGCTGATTTAAGAGGCATTTTTTTCTTAATTGCTTGAGGGATTTGCTGCATATTTGCGTATTTCAATGTATTTATTATGGTTTGTAGTTTCTCTATGTTTCGTAATGGGAAAAGGTATTCTAAAGTTATTAGATACACTATTTGAGCAAGATAGAGGAGATTGTTGATAATTTTACTTTATGATAGCTCATGTCATATGCTATTTTTTTCATCGCTTCAAATATAGATTGATTACTAAAACACATATACTGACCATCCTCCTTTTCGAATTTCCTTGGTTTTTTCCGTTTGGATTTTTCTGTTTGTATATTCCAATTTTTTTAGGGATTTCAGCTACTATGCACGTATCAATTCAATTCTCATGTGATTTGTACATCCACATTCCTTCTTATTTGCATCTCAGTTATATATATCTGTATGTAAGAAGAAAATATACATAACGCAATAAAGAGGGGCCAAAGGAAGATTTTCAGATGCAGAACAAGGTCCTGAAGAGGGGAAGGGCTCCAGCAAATTTAGCCTTTGAAGCTTGCCAACAAATTGAAAAAGTTCTCTCTCTCTCTCTCTCTCTCTCTCTCTCTCTCTCTCTCTCTCTCTCTCTCACATGAGATTACAGTGTGAACTACAATCCTTAAACATACTTTTAGACGCTTTATTAAAGCAAAGATAAATTGAACAAACTAACTGGCTACAAAGTGGAATAGCTACCTCATTCGTTGTTCTTTCTTAGAAGGTTCTTTTATGGTAGGGTTATGAGTTCGACATCAATAATATATCTCTCCTTTAAAATTTGGGAGCTAGCCCTTCCTCCTAGCCTACATAAGATCGACATCGACTTTGTTCTTCTAAATCAAGGATCGACCTCAAGAAGTGGGCAAAACCTATAGCTTCTTCAAAGATTGCTAAAGATATGTACATCTTCATCTCTTTTTTCCCTATACGTGTGTGTATGTATATATACACATATATATATCTTTTTTGTGTTCTATATAGTCCATATTATTCTAAGCTCTGGGTTAATATCTAAACCATGTGGTCTGCCATGTTGCCTGTTTTATTTTGCATGCGAGAACCAAAGGATTACCAAGTAAATCAATAGAGTTCATAATATTATTTCGTTAATTTAATAAGCATAATAACATATTAAATGTTATCATCTTTTGTTATGTTTTTGCAAATTCATATATCATTTGAATTGAATATAATTCCTATAAAGATTATATTATATCTTTAATCCGTGTCACAAAAGATTACATCCAAACATGAATCGCAACAGTTAGCTTTGATTCATGTTCTAATTAAATAAATAGTTATGTGGCAGGTTTTAACTTGAATCATCTTTTAATATGTTCAAATTATCTAATATGAACCTATGCATATTGTCATTTCATCGTTATTATGGTTAAGAATTTCTGATAATACACTTAACTATTATCATAATTACAAAATGGCTTTCAAACATGAAATTGAGTAACCCCTGAATTTTGGGCACTTATGCAAAAGCAGGCCAATTTCAAAACTGCAGGTACACACACACAGATGCACCTAGCAAAATTGAAGTGAAGTACTAACATTTTACAGGGCAGAACCTTCGAATGGTATTTTCTTAACTTCTCTGTTCACAAATTGCAGATTGCATAACAGACCTCTTTCTAAAATTTGAAAGACTATTTGATATTTGAATTGATACTTGAACTGAATAAACATCAGATAGGCCAATCAATTTAAATATCATATTTCATTTTTGTATTATGTTTCTCGATATCATATTTTAATCATCGTTATTGGTATTAAATGTCATAATGAAGCTTTATAATCAGTGCAATGTATTATCTAATATCATGTTGATTTTGTCATCTGAGTTTCTTAGAAAGCTCGCAGCTTGGTTACTTTTCTGACTAGGGTTTTGACTTTTTATTTGTATTTTTTAGGAAAATGCAGAAACCTCGCATTGAGATTTGGTTCTTTCAGCAGGACCTCAGGATTGAAGACTGAATTATTGTAAGTTTTCTTTTTCTTTTGTTTTGGCAAGCGAAATCTCAATTATGCTCCACTATTGTTTTATAGTGTTTTTGTTGATGTTGGTACACTCATATTACTGTAAAATGAGCTCCTTATCTTGGTTTGTTTGGCATATGGATAATTTTAACTACTCTAATTGATCTGCCCAAGTTACAAATGAGGACTACTAGGAAAAAAAAACATCAGTTGTATAATTCCAGGAAAGGTGTAAATGAGAACTATCAGGGAAAAGAATAATAGTTGTATAATTTCAGGGCTATGAAGAAGGTTAGAAAAACAATTTTAATCATCCAATTGTATTCAAAATTCCATTTC
Source organism: Cotoneaster glaucophyllus (assembly GCA_036320875.1). Lineage (NCBI taxonomy): Eukaryota > Viridiplantae > Streptophyta > Magnoliopsida > Rosales > Rosaceae > Cotoneaster > Cotoneaster glaucophyllus. Next base: position 10,330,675 of record CM070062.1, read on the forward strand.
TATTGGACCTGAAAACTGACGTCACTGGAAGAACGCAATCTTGCTATGCCTTTAGTTTGGATGAGAAAAGCAGTAAGCTTTTTCAATTTTTTTCCCTTTCATGTAAATGATACTAGATTAATTCTTTTAAGCGTTTCTGCCAGTGTTTTCCTTACCTACTCATTGTTCATAGAGATCCCTTCTAACTCGAGCGTTTAGAGTTGTACCTTCTATGACTTTTTGCACAGAACAAGCTTTACTCTCAACCTGGTTAGGCTTCAATCTACCAATTCATTTAATGTCATGTCTTCTAATTTGTATTAGTTTAGGCTTTCAAAATTAATGTTTGATTTCTACCATTTCTTATATTGTTCTATTGTTTTAGGCTCCATGTGAAGTGTTAAGTGTTATACATGTTAGGTAGAATGAAGAAGTGAATTAGGTCCTCTTGAGAATACAGTGGATAAATCCATGGGTGTTAACTTGGTTTTTAGATTGTTTGTTCAGTAATAACATAGATCTCAATATTCACACCTCCAAAATATTTAACATCATCTACTAACTAAATATTAGATTGCACTGATCTAAATAAGAGCCTATTAAATCACTGAAAAAAAGTTCTCTCCAACTGGTATAAACCAGATTCCTTTCCACAAAAAAAATATAAATAAATGACTAGGTGGTCATACTTTATTCTTATTTTCTTTATAGTATAAATTTGTTGGTGTATAAAATAATTGCATGTAATTTCATTTTATTTCTTTGCCTAGGCTGCATTCTTGACAATCAAGAGTACTGGAGGGAAACTTTTGGTGCTCTAGTGAACAATTTCGGTCATATTTTATCAAGGTAAATGAAACAACATTTCCTAATATTTTTTGCACGTTTTGTAATCTTTTGTATATAAGTTCTACTATCGATCGAAAACCACAATCAAGTGGAAGGTCTAGATCTAATTTTTTATTTTTTTATTTTTTATTTTTTTATGCAGATAGATAGCCAAGAGTTCTACGATTTTTTGTATGTGGACTGTATTGATTAAATCTTTTGTATGAAAACAATCTTCCTAATCATTTCATTGTAAATAATGTTAATCTTCTATGACTCAATTTTTTAGATTTTTCAAACATAATCTCTTACAATTTTTAATCCCGCAGCATTGTGCGGGCAGCAATATCTAGTTGACACTATAACCCAATTTATGCATGACACGTCATTTTATTTTAAATTCTTTTTAAGGTGTACTCTTTTTCTCCTAAATATCTTTGAAAAGAATTTACTAGGTGAAAAAGCATTTACTAAATGAGAGGAGAATAATGGGGTAAGTGGTTTGAGGTCATAAATATTTTCAACATTAGGATTGAGGCAAAACAGAGACGCGTTTTCTATGTACGATGCAAACAACCCCTTCATACCCAAATAAGAAGACAAAATAAAGTAAAGCTAACATTTTAGCACAGGCATACTAAATCAGAGCACTTCAACCCTTTGCAGAAACTTGAACTCACCTGGCAAAGCAGAATGTTTGTGGAAGACAGCAATGAAGAAAGCTCCTCCATTTTGATCATGCGGGACTATCCTCATGCAGCGTTCTAGTGGAAAATCAGAAACTTCCTCCTCTTGTTCATTGGCTACAGTTGCAGGATCATCAGTTGACTGCAATGCATCTTCAACATTTCCACCATTCTCATGCTTTTCTCCCACCTCCATACTACCATTAGCGTCCATTTGTTCTGTAAAGCTTCTTCCAGAAGGAAACATGCTGGGAACAATGACACTTTTGCGATATTTGCTGACATTTTTGTGGGAAGCTAACCACCTACCCTTGTCACGTATCTGCATTGTCGAATGAATATGGATTTATTACTGACGCTGCAACTTGCAAGACAGTAGGTGATGTTTGGACAAAATATTGCAATTGAGACCACTATCCTTATAGACTTATTTTACTATGCTATAAAGATAGCTATATATGTATTAAAGACAAATAATTACAATGTTGACTCAATTTATACATAACCACGCAGCAGAGTAAAATAACATGGCTTCACCTAACATTGATGGTGCAATATAATGCATTGATTGCAAAAGGATTTCTTAACCCCTGCAGCTTTTATCAGGAGAAGAATGGAAATTTGAGATATCTTCTCCTTGACATCTGAATTATTTATGGCAAATATACCTTATTACAGTCTTATATTGGTGTAGTGAATACATGACACAATCAACGGTTTGATCAGACAATTTTCAGAGCACCAGCATAACAATAGCACTAAAAGTGATATCAGCATGATCCCATTCAGTAATCAGAAACAAACCTATGTTACACAAACTAAGGAAACAATTCTTATTCAATAATATGTTGTGCACATCAAGCTTTCACTATACAGCACTACCATAAAAAAGGAAAATCTAACACCGACCTTCCATTTTTTAAGACCTGGCCTTCGAACAAGTTGAGGCAGCTCACTAGAGACATCAATAAGCTCAGCAGACCCACCACCTCTCCGCAAAATCTGCAAAAAAATAAAGGGACACAGTGGTCAAATAGCGAAATGACCACAATCCATGGAAAGTCAGACTATAAAAAGGAACACTTTCTCAAAATAAAAAAGATGTAATCTACCACTCATAGCAAGGTCATCCAAACAAAAGAATAAAGAAGCACAACAAAAAATTATGAAACTCTGCCACTCATAGCAAGGTCAAAAGCATCAAACTAAAACAAAATGTTTACCCATGTACTATTTCATCATAAAGATAATACTTCAATTAAAAGCTAAAACATACAGCTGAAACAGAGTGACCAAATAAACAAATCCATAAAATCAATTAATCATATGAAGGTGAAGAAGTGTTCCAATCACTAATCAGTTTGCAAGAAGTGAACAAAGTCAAGAGAACTAAAAGAAACAACAGTTGCATGGTTGGCATTCCATGGCTAACTACCATGGCCTACAAGGTCTCTTCAATTGTATGGATAAACCATGCTGTTGCCGCTTATAAAATACAATCTTTCAACCAATCAAGTTCTAAGTTGAATATTTTGTAAGAAAATAACCAAACATATTACCTCAGCAACCACAGCTTCATTCTCAACTGGATTCATAGAGCAGGTAGAGTACACCATTCTTCCACCAACTTTAAGCAACGATAAACCTAGGATAAACAATATAACATATGAGAATATACTAGGAAGCTAAGCATAGAGCCATGAAAATATACAGAAAGGCTTATTTTTTGGTATGCCCCTGGAACTCGAATTTGATCTCATTTTCCCCCCGACGAGTGGTCGCTAAAGCCAAACATGTGTCGTCGATGAATGGTCCACCCATATCGCTTTGGCCTAGTCTCCCTTAACACTCCCCTCCCTCCGATCTCTTCTTCTCCTCCTCTCCCTCTATTTTTATTTAACTTTCTATTTTTTAAATAATTTCTTTATGACTTAATTCAAAATTTTGATTTAATATCTAATCCACGTGGCGTCATATTATTGGTGCGAGAGTCCCACACGTGTGCCACATAAGCAACTTAACAGAATTCATGTAGAGCAGAACAAAACTTGAGTTTTAGGGGGTTAGGTGGTGTTATTTTTGTTTCAGTGGGGAAAGGGAGATTAAGTTCGAGTCCAGGGGGCACTGCAAAAATAAGCCATACAGAAACTATGAGAAATCGCTTTTCATGAAAATACCTCGCATAGCTATTTGAATTTGTAGAGGATGAACCCCATTGCCCAATCCAGCATGCCTGCACATAAGCAAAACAAATCTCATCAACCTGCCAAAAGAAAAATAGTGACTGAAAAAATAAAAGTTATACCATTTCCTCCATATATCAGGAGCCTTGCGAAGGGTACCATCTCCACTGCAAGGAACATCACATAAAACACGATCAAACACAAGTTGGCTGATGGGTGGCTCCATTTCAGCTCCTATTTCGGAAGCAGTAGACTTTGCCCGGCAGCCAGGAAAGTGCTGAGCCTCATGATTTGTGACTATCAAGTTGGCTGTGCACATTCGTTTTGTTTGATGGATGAGTAGATTACATCTTTGGACATCAAGATCATTTGCTACAACCTAATTAATGAGCCAATAAAACAAGGAACCAAAATCAAAAATGGTTAAATGAGGGAAAATCCATGGCACATGAAGGGAAAACACTAACTGATATAAGGAATGTGAAACAGTATATAATTAAAAGGAACCATACCAATCCATCAGGTAGGGATCCTGGTTTCATTGATCGGTGTATAATCTCAAGCAATTGGAATGTTTTTGAACCTGGTGCAGCACACACTGAGAAAAATTGTAGCAGACGGTCAGTAAGCAGTAGGTTTAGTGTTTAAAGCAAAACATAAAAAAAAGACCTGTCACAATCAATACGGTAACAATTTTTCCTTATAAAATTTGAAAAATACACCATAGAACAGAGTGTTCAGAATAAAAGAAGTCCCACAAGGAATTATGCAACTCCAATCCAAACTACATTTTTCACCAACACTCACAATGCTGACAAGAAGCTTGAAAACACCATATAGAACACAACCGATTAGATTTTCACTTGACGCTCATGATTCAAGTCTCATCATTTGGGTCAACTAGGTTCCTAAACTTTCAGTTTGAGAAAGGGGAAAAGGATAAATGCAATATCAGTTGCTTACTGTCAAGTACAAAATGATCTGGACGTACATCAAGGAATAGTGGAGGTACCTGTATCATAAAAAATTAAAATAGTGTAACTGAATACTTGAGCATTACTAAGGTAAACTACTTGCACTGAAACGCCCAAAATTTATAAATGAATATTACAGCATTATTTCAGTATCAGACTGCATGTAACATAGGCCTACCATGCTGACAGCCTCCTGTCTTGTGATGTTTCCAATCTCATTTTCAAGCTTTAAGAACTCATGAAACCTGAGATATTCATACCATCAGAACCATGAAAACACAGAAATAATATTAAAATGGGGGATAGATTGAAACAAAAAAAGAGTAACTTGATGCCATTATGGAGAATTTGGTTAAATTCTATATAAGTTAGAAAATGAAGAAAGATCAAACTGGAAACCATCACAATAGTTATGGTTGATCCAAGCAACAACAACAACAACAAATCAGTATTATTCATATAGGATCTCTGTGGTTAATACAAGAGTCAACTCAGCCATTCATCTTGATTAAAAATTACTACAGGACAGGTGGTAATAAAAATCCCATCATACTACCAGCCGACCTAAAAACTTTTACCATTATAAGCACAGAATAACAAAGCCTAGACTACTTGCTTCTAAGAATGTATTTACCACTTACAGTACAAACTACAACGTATCCTCACATAGTACATCATTTACCTCTCAAGCGTTTGGTTCTTCCTCAGCTGCATGCGAGAAAAATTTGAACGCCAAGCTAGATTCTCAGGGTACCAAGGCAACGGCCTAATAGGCTGTGGTTCACCCCCTTCACTTACCTGGAATAGTACAGATTATATAATCATAAATACCTTAGAATTTACAACAAAACCCAAATGATGCAGCACAGTTTTTTGCTACATTTCATTTCTAAAGTAGCCTACAAGAGACCAACCTCAGATTGCAGAGAGATCATAAAGTCATCCTCCAACTGCCTTCGGATATCCGAACAAAATTGGCTACTGCAATATCCACACAAGTTCAATTGAGAATTGTGTGTCACATAGAATTAAACCGCATTTAAAACATGAAAACACATAGAAAAGACATTATTTCAATCACCTTGAATTGATTCTAAAAGCAGCGGGCAACGGCTTTCGAAGAACTTCAATGAACGCATCCCACTCTTCTGGGCTCACTATCCCTTGCTCCTACCACCATTAACACATTCCACACATGAATAAATAATGACCATAACTTACTTCCAAACGAAGAAAATAAACAAACTTTTACTCCAAAAACATACATGCATATATATAGAATCTGATATCACCTTATAGTATTCATCGAATGCAGGGTTTTGAGTGGCAAAGGGTTCCCAGCCACGATTCTCGCCATTGTTTTCATTGGTGTTTTCAGAGGAAGGATCAGACTTGGGACGCTTCCAAACGTTCTCTCTGTTCTGACGGAAGTGGCGTCGCTGAGTGCGAGAACCTCCTCTGCCTCTGCCGCCGCCGCCTCCCATTTGGGTATGTAGCTTAACTGTTTGATGATTGGTCTCAGCGAAAGAGTTTTTCGCTGTTCCGCTCGCTGTGAGTTTTATGGGAACTGCAAACAGATTCTTGGGCTTCCGGGTGTCTTGGTTTGGGCTGCTTTGTTTCTTTGTTAGATCTAGGGTTTCTATTTTGTGTTGTTGTGGGATGGGCCTGAGCTCTGTTATAATTTGTGTTTTTGCTTATCTTTTGGGCTTTTGTATAGTGTTTGTCTTATCTTGGGCTACCTTTGTTACGTTTTTCTCTCTTTGTATTGTTTTTCCTCATTAATGAATGTGTAATGTCGACAAAAAAAAGAAGGGAAAATATCAAAAACCCCAAAACATTAAAGGACCTTGAGGACCACACAATAGAAAATATCAAACACAACTCCAACAAAAAATGAAAAACAAACCTCCCTAAAAATAGTGACTTATTACTTACTGTTGGAAAAAATTGATGCGAAAATCGAATTATTTCAGACAACAAAGTGGAAGTTTGTATCTTTTAACGGACGAGATTGAGATAAGAGAATCTAATCCAACACAACAATTTACCTAGCACTCTGAGATAAGATAAGATAATCCAACACAACAATTTATCTCAATCTCATCCGTTGAAAGATGCAAACCCCCACTTTGCCCTCTGAAATAGTTTGATTTTCACGTACAACACAACAATTTACCCAACACCAATTGGTAAATTAGTATCATACAATTTGAAAAAATTTAGTTGAAAATGTCACTCACCAATGTCCATGAACGTTAAATCAATTGAATTTTTAATTTTTAAGAATTTTAAAACAATACTTATTAGCCAAATTGCAAGAAAAATATGTAAGAAAAAAGAATTAAAAAAAAAGAATAAAAAAGAGTATAAGTGTATTCGCAAGTAGAGGGAGAATGATAGAATTTTGCTCACATAGGTTGCTACTTTTTTGTGAGATCCACTGTTTTTTAGGGCTAGATGTAGCCCCATTTTATGTTATTTAATAAAGAAAGTTGCTAACTCCAACGGTGAATCTAGTTTCATTTTTCAGTTCATTTGAGATAAAATCTCTCACTAAAACTTAAAATGTAATAGCTTCGTAAGGATAAAACTTCGATTGAGAATGCTCTAATAAATTTAGGACTGCAACAGATGACGAAATATGAGATAGCATGAGGTGGTGGGTGTGGCAATAGTTGACGCCGTAGTCGCAGTGTCCCCACCAGCCCATCCACAACCTCCTATGTAGTCACACATGTCATGAGTCGGCCCTTTCAGCCAATTGGCTTCTGCTGCCTCCTCTTGTCACAACATACAAACTCAACCTCTTATTTCTTTTTCTTCTTTTTTTTTTTTTGGGGCAAAGAACCTCTTATTTGTCGGCACCCATCCAAGAGAGAGACACGACGAGAATCCAAATTCCAAACCCCCCTTTTTGAAATCATCAACCAATTAATCAATCAATAATGTTTGAACGCCTATATTTACAAATTAAATTATATATCATTAACATAAATAAGCATGTTTATCAATATTTAAGTAATAAATTCATTATCAACTTCCATATATTTTAGTTTTCAACATTTAGTTTACAAATTTACTCCCCCTAATATTACTCATCAATCAATCCATAAATTCACAACGCACCACTTGTGCTCCTTTTTTTACTATTGATATTATTACTCTATTATTCTATTTGAATCAAAAAATTTAATATTATTAAAAAATTTAAAACGACGAAAATTAAAATGCAAAAGTGAGAAAACTTAAGACTATTAAAAAATTTAGAATGACGAAATTTTATTTTTAGAATTTATAAACTTTTTTATTTAGTTAACCTAATAACAATAGAATTTGAGTACGAAATTTTTATTTTTAAACTCTTACTCATAGAAATTTAGAAATAAAACCATGAAATTTAAACTTGTGAATTAAAGGTCCCAAATTTCAGATTTTTTTTTTGTACGTGAACATTCTAAATTTTTATATTTATGAATCCAAATAAAGAAATTAGTGGATGTCAATTATTAATTTTGACTTTTGTCAATAATTAATTTTAACTTTTGTCGAAATTTTAAATTTATTTTCGTATCCAAACACTGGCTCTTGCATACATTCAACAAAGTTTAAAAATGAAAAATTTTATTTGGACCCATATAACATCTTTCTACATCTAACTTACTCTCTACATCCATATTACTTTTGATTAAACTATCAATATCTCTTGAAACCAATTTACTACCTAAACAACCCTCACAAGCCTAATTCAATATGTAAATTTATCTTTACACCCATTTAGAAAATAAAAACTCAAAGTTAGTATTTTTCCACGCATTCTATGCAGCACACATCACTCAATCTTTTATAAAGATTAGCATTAAATGACACTACTAGCCATGATATGTACTTGAAGTGTTCATTGAATTTTTCCTCATCGCAGTTGAAGGAGACGAAAATTATCTCAAACTCTGTGCATTTCATAAAGTCTCATTAGCCTTCCAAGGCCTAGGCCAATTTGCAGAGAAGTAGAGAGGCACAATGCCTCCCATTACATGATCGATAAAGAGAGTAGGATTCTCTCCCCTCCTATTCTCATTCCCTTTCTTCCCCTCCTCTCACATACTGCTTTTTGTCTTCTTCTTACTATTAAAAAATTAAACGTTGACGTGTGTCACATCCTGACCCAGGGTCCACCACATCCCGGGCCCGCTCCACCACCGTAGCACGATATTGTCCGCTTTGAGCCCCGACCACGCCCTCACGGTTTTGTTTCTAGGAACTCACACGAGAACTTCCTAGTGGGTCACCCATCATGGGAGTGCTCTTGCGCGCTACTCGCTTTACTTCGGAGTTCCCATAGAAACAAAACCGTGAGAGCGTGGTCGGGGCCCAAAGCGGACAATATCGTGCTACGGTGGAGTCGAGCCCGGGATGTGGTGGCGGCCCGGGCCGGAATGTGACAACGTGGCTTAATCGTAAACGTTCAAATAGGACTGGGAGGTAAGATAATCCTACTCCCTGATAAAGATACCTAATAATCTCATAATCAAAACAAGATTATGTTTTAATTATCATGATCAAGATAAAAAAAAAAATCACCTTTAAAAATGAAGGCATATTCACCTTTAAAAATGAAGGCATATTTGCTATGCCTATTTGAACCTCACGTTCCTATATTTTCATGAAATTAAAATATTTTCGACATCCAACAACTGAATTAAATTATGAAAAATTAATATGGATTGAAACAAGAGGAAGAAAGGGAAGCTTTTGGAGACTACATACATTTGTTTCACTAGATAGAAGGAACTCAACACCTTCAAATTTTAGGACAGTCCTTATACTGCTGCTATGCACTGCCATCAGAACTACAAGCAAAGTACGGCCTCCACCCTTCACGAATGAAACGAAAAAAAGTGTGACATTCACACAAGTAGCACGACTTTAGATTTTAAATCTCATATATGTTTCTGCTAGTAATTATATATGTTGGAAAAGGTGATGATTTTGTTCCTAAATCCTAAAAAAAAAGAAAAGAAATCAAACTGGTAATTATGTAATAAAGGAAAAGAAAAAGACAAAAAAAGACAATTCATATTTAAAATTTAAATTGGGATGAGAAAAAGATTATACTGAGTTCAAATAAAATTTCTTTTTAACAATCAGTAGGAAATGATTTTTACGATGGATTAAAAGGGTAGAAAAAATAGGGTGAAGGGAGAGAGATTTTCCCTAAATAAAAGCCCCCTTATATCCAAAACTGCAATTCAGGCACTCCCAAATTCAGGCACACACACCTCTGCCTCGTATTAACTTAATCAATGTCTCCTCTCTTCTTCCTCCGCTTCCTCCTCCTCCTCCTCCCCATAGCCGTGCCCGCCGCGCAACTCCGCCCCGACCATTACTCCCAAACATGCCCGGAAGCAGAATCCGTTGTCCGGGACGTCATGAAGAAGGCTCTAGTCAGAGAGCCCCGCAGCCTTGCCTCTGTCATGCGCTTCCAATTCCACGACTGCTTTGTGAATGTAAATAAACAAAAACTTTCTGCACAAATTCTATACCTTTCCCAAGTTTTGTTCATCTTTAAATTAACATGCTTGTAGGGCTGTGATGGTTCTATGTTACTTGATGACACGCCAATAATGCTTGGAGAAAAACTTTCCCTTTCCAATATAAATTCTCTGAGATCTTATGAGGTGGTTGATGAAGCCAAGGAAGCCTTGGAGAAGGTCTGTCCTGGAGTTGTTTCTTGCGCTGATATCGTAATCATGGCGGCTCGAGACGCTGTTGCTCTGGTATCAAACTTTTCTTACTTATTTCATTACCTAAAACAGAGTATTTATTTGTACATAATTTGATACGGATTTGTTTGCAATTTGGAAATTAGAGGATCAAGTTTTGAGTTTTTGATGAAGTATAGTATGTGAGCCAGAATATCAGTCATAGATTTGCCACCAAACATATATACTTAAGCTTTGCATCGTAAGTGAAGTTAAGAGTCCTTAATCGGAATTCAAAGTAACCGAGGCGTAGTTTTCTAAGGGAATTATCAGTTGTAACTGTGAAGGGACTTTTGTACCTTTTGTTTGCTGTCAATTCTGGAAAACGCGCAATCAAATTTCGTTATTGCTCGGTCTTGGTTAAGAACTTAAGAGCTACTGATCAGTTCAAACCGGATGTTTTCCTTATCATTACAGCGCAACTTGATATATTTGAAATGTTTTATATAATGTATCTGCGCTGTGGTCTCTCGAATCGTGTCGTCACATTTGGGATTTCGTTTTGTGTAAAATGAAGACTAAAAGCAGATTTGTAGACATGAAATTGCAAAAGGACTACAATTCTTTCTGTTGTTTGTACTTGAAGATATAATGACATAATTTTGTGTTAATCAGACGGGAGGACCTGATTGGGAAGTGAAACTAGGGAGATTGGATAGCTTATCAGCTAGCCAGGAAGCATCAGACAACGTTATGCCAAGTCCAAGAGCCAACGCAAGCTCCCTCATTGACCTCTTTGCCAAATTTAATCTTTCTGTCAAAGATCTCGTTGCCCTTTCAGGGTCACACTCCATTGGCCAAGGTCGGTGCTTTTCCATCATGTTTCGGCTGTACAACCAATCCGGCACTGGGAGGCCCGACCCTGCCTTTGAACCAAAGTATAGAGAAAAGTTGAACAGGCTTTGCCCTTTAAACGTGGACCAAAATGTGACCGGAGACCTGGATGCTACACCTTTGGTATTTGATAACCAGTACTTCAAGGACTTGGTTTCGGGGAGAGGCTTTCTGAATTCTGATCAGACACTTTACACATATCCACAAACTAGGACATATGTTAAGCAGTTTGGCAGTAACCAAGGAGAATTTTTCAAGGCCTTTGTTGAAGGGATGATAAAGATGGGTGACTTGCAGTTTGAGCAGCCTGGGGAGGTACGAAGGAATTGTAGGGTGGTTAATCATCGTCCTGTCAACACGCTTTGGAATCTTGGAGGGATGAATCCGACTTTCTGAATAGAGACTCGAGAGAATACACATTAACAAGGGGGTGTAACTGAGTTGGTTTATTGTGTTTATCATAATGTGGACGTTCGTTCCAACATATGAACATAGAATATAACATAGTGCTGTAAATTGTTAACAAGGCTTTTTCTATAGTGATGAGAACTTTCGGTTCTTATGATATTCGGTTAACAGTACTTTGTTTAAGTGCTTCAACAGGATTGTTTCAATTTGCGCTAGTAATCTTGTTCGTATGTGTACTGTTTCACAAAGAAGCTAATGAGGCGTACTCTCCCACAAATTTCATGCGCAAATTTCTGCCGCTTGATTAGTTTTACATAAAAGAAATTAAACTGCGATTGCATGAACCGAAGCAGGAGTCCAGATACGACTCATAGGAGTTTCTAAATACATTAATCTGCGCAGTTCGTTGCCACCAAACAGTCTCATTTGTTTGGTTGTTGAATTTCTTTTTTCGCTTTCCAATCCTGTGTGTAGCCTGTCACTTCAGACTTGGCTTGTAGTAGCATTCTTTTTGTTCCTCCATCTGTGAATAATCTCAAAACGTTTGGAGTATTTTTCAACTTGATGCAGCATACACTACATATCAAGTAAATTTAATTATTATTATTATTATTAAAGAATCCATTCATAGTGAGATTATCCACAATTGTCACTGTGTCCCACATTTCCACCATTGGCGATCTGGAAAAGTTTATTACTGTTTTGGATTGAATAAGGACCACTCTAGTGTTATTTATGTGGGTCAATTTGTTTGTTCAAAACTTCAACCACCAAATATTCCTTTCAACTTAATTTATATAAATGTACACACTACACTTATCATACATCTTAGTTAAATTATTGAATCAAATATGATTAAATAAATTTTCAAATGTAAGCTAACCAGGTTCATATTTGATTCGTTTAATGATATATTTATACTAAAAAGTAAGAGAATAAATTAGGATTGAATTTGTAATTCATGAGATTTAAATTAAAGACTTTTTACTTACAAGTGGATGAAGAAAATATCACTAAATCATATAACTTCGTTATTTGGACGAATCTTCACCACCTTTGAAGATTAGTCAAATTAATAACCCTTTTTTCATTTTTTTGGTACAAGGGGAATGAACCATTTCACATCCACTATCCATTGTTTCCACTAAATTCCTATGCATGCACATGATGCAGCCCACAAGTTTAAAAAGCGCCCCCACACACAACTGAACCAATTGCTCACCTGCCTACCACTGACTAGTGCCTCAAGAATCCTCAATGTCTCCTCTCTTTTCACTCTTCATCCTACACATGATAACCCGCGCCACCGCGCAACTCCGCCACGGTTATTACTCGGAAACCTGCCCCAAAGCTAAATCCATTGTCCAGGATGTCATGAAGGTGGCTTTGATTCGAGAGCCACGGATTCTTGCTTCGGTCATGCGCTTACAGTTTCATGATTGCTTTGTCAATGTAAGTGAATTATAAATACAAAACAACATTCTTTATTTCCTTACTGATAAATCCTAATCATTCGTTGTTAATGATGAATTAATTAACTTGTATTATATCTGTAAATTAGGGTTGTGATGCTTCATTGTTGCTTGACGACACACCAACCATGCTAGGAGAAAAACTAGCCCTTGCAAACATTAATTCATTGAGATCTTATGAAGTTGTTGATGAAGTGAAAGAAGCCTTGGAGAAGGTGTGTCCGGGAGTTGTTTCTTGCGCAGACATTATAATCATGGCGTCTAGAGATGCTATTTCTCTGGTATATACATGAACTTATTTTTAGTCCACCGTACATTAAGGTCCGTTTGATTACCGGAAAAACTTGTTTGTAATTGCTTTATTGAAAATTAAACGTTACTTTTTTGAGTTCACAAAATTTGTACTAAAACCTAATAATTGAACTAAAACAATTATCAAACAGACCTTAAAATTTAACGTTACCTGACTACATTTAGTATAGTCTAATCCATAATGAGCTCCAATGCGATGTAACAAGTGAATGACAAGAATCTTAAATATGACTGAAAGGAATATATTTCTATTTAACATGATTGTGTGATTATTAGACAGGGGGGCCTTACTGGGAAGTGAAGTTGGGAAGATTGGATAGCTTAACAGCAAGAAAAGAAGACTCAGACAACGTTATGCCAAGTCCAAGATCCAATGCGACATTCCTCATTGGCCTGTTTGCCAAATTTAATCTCTCTGTCAAAGACCTTGTTGCGCTTTCAGGGTCACACTCTATTGGCAAAGCTCGGTGCTTTTCTATCATATTTCGGCTGTACAACCAATCCGGCAGTGGTCGGCCAGACCCTGCCATTGATCCAAAGTTTAGACAAAAGCTAGACAAGCTTTGCCCATTAAACGTGGGCCAAAACATTACCGGAGACCTTGATGCTACGCCTGTAAAGTTTGATAACCAGTACTTCAGGGACTTGGTTGCCGGAAGAGGGTTTCTGAACTCGGATCAAACGCTTTTCACGTTTCCGGAGACGAGGGAATTTGTGAAGCAGTTCAGCATTGATGAAGGTGAATTTTTCAAGGCTTTTGTGAAGGGCATGATAAAGATGGGTGACTTGACGGTGGATCAGCCTGGGGAAGTAAGAAAAAATTGCAGGGTGGTTAATAGTCATTCTTCTAAATTTCCAATGCATCCTAGCGAGGGTTCTTGAAGAGATTGGACAGTTGTAAAAGACTTAATGTTCCATTTCCATTGAGGACACCTTTGATGTTGTGTATGCATCAGATTTTACTAACGGCATGGCTTCTGTCATTTGATTAGGAAAAGAAAATCCCAGAACATGTTTTCACAATTGACAGAAAGCCTGAATTATACCCTATATTCATCTCTTATTTACAGATGATCAATTTTCTAAAGCATCAATGCAAACACGTTAATATATATATATATATTATCTTTCTTCAACTGTAAGTGAAATATTAGGTTTGTTTGTACCATACTTCATCGGTCCGGAAACTACCAAGCACGGGTCAACTTAATACCTTTCGGGACCCACTCAAGGAGTTGTGCTGAGGCACCCTTGTTAAAGCACAAGAGTTTTTCTCTAACCAGGAGGCTAATCACAACAGGACACGTGTCAACTTCAAAATAAAACTCCTAGAGTCCCACATCGACTGCAAATGGAAGTGAGCGACTCTCCTCAACTATAAAATAAGACTATTCTCTTACAATTAATTTCTAATGTCATTATTGTACTTAAACTCGTCATTAGAACCCACTAATGATGATTATGTTTGAACCTATGTATTGTGTAATCTCTTCACTATTAATAAGAACTCCTCTACCCCATGGACGTAGCCAAACTTAGGATGAATCACGTACATCTTGTGTTTGCTTCATATTTATCTCTTTAAATATTATCATTACAAGGTGACCGGAGTAACAGTACGAAGGTTACAAACTTGACATTTTATGTTGTTCCAAACTCACCGATTTTGTGCATCAACAAAGTTCAATCTCGTAAACAGAAAGTTCAATATCAATTTATTCTCTCCATTAATGTAAATATTAATTAGCAATACATGAGGCTCTTCTTTCTTGCATTTTGGCTCTGAAACAATGACAACAATATGTGAATAATTCAAACCTAAATAATTTAAAGTCCATTCCAATCCATCATTGCTATCATCTGAATATTAAATTTGCACCATTTCAGTTAAATTTCATAGTGTAGTGGCAAACACTTGAATTACTTTATTTTAGACAAACATTGTCGGTTCCGCTCCAATTCAAAAACTTTAGTAATGTATTGCACAGTCTAGCTGTTAAAATACTTGAATATAAGTTAAGTCACACAATAAAAGTGAATCATCGCGATATAGTTTATGCATTAAGTGTTGTTAGTAAGAATCATACACTAATTTTGTGAAACCCTATTTAATATGACTTAGATAATATATGTCAAAGTGGGACATTATTTTTTTCTTAAAAAGGAGACTAACTGTTGGCTTTGTCACGCATTCCACCTATCCGAGGCCCGAGAAGACTCACAATGGCATTTCAGCCTCACTCTGACCACCATGGTGTGATTCAGTAGCCTAAGAATGAAATCCAGGACATGCCGCGTGGAATACGAGCCTGAAATTCTTCCTCAACCACTGGATCACCTCGTGGTGGTTATAGTTGCACATTGATTGAATGAATTATGATTTGATAAATCTCTCTTTCCTACAGTCAGGTGGATGGAGAGAAACCCTAGTCAATATAAAAGGCATATCCCACAAAACGAGCTTAGGGCTCAAATTACATATATTTTTTTAATGTCGTGTTGTGGTCCAAATTGAAATGATAATTAAAACATATTCCAATGTTCAAACTCTTCGAATTAGAGGCCAATCTCATAGCTTAATTATCGTTTAAGACACAAATACAAAATTAACCATCTAGTAACTACTTAATCACGTTAAATAATTAAAATGGAATGCAAAATAAACAATTGGATTTAATACATATGGTTCTAATTGAAAGATGAGTTTAAAATACAAACAAAAATAAAAAATATCAAATATTTTATCCTATAATGAGGTGAGGCTAAAATGCATATATTAAAAAGTGAAAGGTCAAACCGCAAATACAAAAAAGTTTAGTCAAATTTTTTTTTTTTTTTAAAAGTGCAAAAGATCCCACATGGGGCTCTTCAAGGGTTGAGAGGGCACTAAGGAAAAGGGAGAGGAGTTTCCGTAAATAAATTAAAAAAAAAACAAAGAGGGAAAAGGGAGAGGGAGAAAGTTAAATCATTCATTTTCTAGTTCAAAAGGAAATGCCCTCATCATCTATTGTTCTTTTGTTATTTTGTCCTAATTGGGTAAGGTTTCCTAGTTTGGTCAAAGATGGAGCAAACATTGGAGATACTTTAAGACCAAGTTAAACAATTTTTTTTTTTCAAAAAAGATTTTCAAATCGCCTTTGGTGAGAAACAACTTAAACAAAGATCAAACATCCAAAAAACAAAAATTATAAGAACAACAAGAAAAAAAAGACATGAACACCAAGAACATAACCATGAAAATAATTTCAAAATTTCAAAATTTCAATATTTCAATATTTCAACTTTCTTTATGGGAATTCAAGCCAAAAACAAAGGTGACAAAGCCTAGGCTTTGAAGCATAAAAGTGTGTGTGTCAACAAAAACAAACCACAAACAACACCCCAAACCTAAAAGGCCGAACCCCTCCAGGCAAACTAAGCCCCAAAATTTTGTTCACAAACTCAAGCTTCATTCATGCATCCAAAACCGTTTTGCATACATAATTTTTTCAACTCTTGAAACACTTTTCTCAACTAGTGAAAAACTAAAGATAAACATATAATATGTCATACATATAATGAAACCCATATGTATGAATTCAAAAAGACACATGTTAATCAATGATAGAGGCTATAAAGAGACCACATATAAAATAAGTACAGATAATTTGATCTCGCATGTCTTATTCTCATCATTGACCAACAACAATAAATAAATCAAATGGGATTTATAAAGTTTAAAGAATGTTAGCTATCTTCCCAATTTGCTTTTCTTTTCTACTTTCTCCACTCAACTTTTCGTTTCTACATTCTCCACTCATCACTTGGCAAATGTATCCAGTAACACATTCGACTACATAATTAATGTTTCAAAACTACAAATTCTGTTTTTCCACCTTTACCCTTAATGAATTTAAAAATTAAAAATAAAATAGATTAATAGGGACCGATCCCATCCACTTATCTATCTTTGTATTTCTTTGTGCTCACCATTCCCCTTTTCTTCTAGAGATGGCCATGGTCTGGTTCGGTTGGGTCTGGTCTTAACCTCAAATTGAAATCGAAACCAAAAAATATCACCGGTTTGGTTCAGGTCAGTTCTGCTTAAATTATTTTCAAAACCATATGGTTCAGTCTATGCCAATTCTGGTTTGGATTGGCTGGTTTTCGGTTTTGACAGATTTTTTTTATATTTTTTTTATCCAAATCCTCTTCTAATTAGACACATAATAATGCTAGAAAAAGAAAAAAAAACAAAGAGAGAAGAAGAGAGGAGATGCATTTGTAGCTACAACACATGATGAAATTTCAGATGTGATGGACCTCGGATCTATGACGGTGGGGTTGAAGGCTGTCGGAATTTTTCGGGACTTCAGCTTCGATATAAACGAAAGTGTCGTTGGATCTGTTGGCATGATTTCGGCGGTTGCCATGGAAATAGGAAGGAGCGGATGCTCCAGACTTCCAGTTGTCGAGGCCATAAGAAGGGACAAAACATAAAGATGAATGAGGGGAAAGAATAATGGAGGGGGTATGTAATGTGACTTTTGGGCTTTTATGTTGATTGGATAAGGTGGGGGTAATTACCTAGGGTTTGACTTTTGGGCTTTTAAGTTGAGAGATTTTTTTTTTTTTAGTTAGGCTTGGTATTTATATAAAACAGGCCCTAAAGAATTAGATTTAAAAAAATATAGACGGTCTGGTTCAATTTCAACATATTCTTGAGAATTAGAAACTTAAATTGGAGTTGGTTTAGTCCGGTTCAGTTCGCTTTCGGTTTGGGTTTGAATGATTTTGGTCAACTCGATGTTTTACCCTTTTCTCATCCAATTCTGTTTGAATTCACGGTTTCTCAATTTTTATGCTCACCCTTTTCTCCCCATTGAAAATTTGAATATGGGCATAACCTCATATACGGCTATCGACCACCTAAGAAGATAGCAATTGTAAGAACGATGATGACATCGTAACAAAATATGAAATCAATTTTCGAAACTCGTTCATGTCGACGACAACTGCATAAATTTGAGTAATTTATTCCAAAAGTCTTTTGAATTGAAATTTCATGGAAGAAAAACAAATTTGCAGTAAGAGGAATAGGGGAATGGAAAAGGCAGACACGCAGAAGAAAAAAGATGGGGAAACGCCGTTTACTGGACTTCACCACACCCTCCCCCCTCCCCCCCCCCCCCCCCCCCAAAAAAAAAACACTTCGACCTAATTGCTGCCTTGACCAGAGGTAGAAGTCGACGAGGAGCATTGACAAGGGTGAAAAAGAAAGATAGGTAAGTAGGTGCCCCTATAAACCCATCTAGAGGTATTTGTCAATTTGCCCCCTGAACTTGTATAGAGGTGCCAATTTCCTCCTCACTTTAACTTTAGTCGGTTACCCCCTGAACTTTTATAATTAGCCAATTTCCCCCTGGACTTTAACTGTGACAACCCGTCCTTAGTTCTACGATTTTATAAATTTAAAAAATATGAATTTACGAAAATGCCCTGGAGGCGAGGGTATTGACTTTCGTTGACCAACATATAGTGAGACTTACGAAATATTCTTTTAGCGTATTCTTGAAGTACTCAACGATACGAATGCTTAGGCGCAAACGGAATCGAATTCGGAGCTATAGTTAAAATTTTACGAAGCTACAAATCCGAAAAGTACTTTTGTAAGAATTACTATTTATTGTTTTATGTATCTCTTATAGTTATTATTATTACTATTTTAGTATTTTGTTGAGAGAAATGAAGGAAATGGGAAGGATGGACGGAAAAAAGAAGAAAAGAGGGGCTGCTGCTGCCCAATCAGAAGAGAGAAACGAGGATAGGGAGAGACCAATCAGAAAAAGGGAAGAAAAATGAGTGACCAATGGGGGGAGAGAAGAAAAGAGGTGAAGTGAGAGAAGAAAGAGGCACGGGATCATGGACCCCTACCCGGGTCTTAGGAGACCCGTCTTTCCCCAGCAACCGGCGCGACCCGAATGGAAATTTCCGACAGGTTTCCGTCGAAATTTCTGGTTTTCATCATCCTTCCACCATCACCATACACCACAGAGCCATCCTTGCTTCCAATTTCATCCAAACCCGATGGGGTTTCACTAGTTTCGAAAATAACCGAGCAGGAGCCGTGAGCTTCACGACGGGATTTAATTTGTTCTAGAGTAAATAATTGACAAGTTTCATGTTCTTTACTAAGAGCATAAGCATTTTCAACTGTTTTGACATGATGTTCACTTCTAAAAGAGGCTACTGACCATTTCTTTTTGCAAATGTTTTTACTAGAAACTTTGGGGATGTTCCAATCTCCAAAGTCGACACTGTCATCCTTTGAAATTCTAATTTTTGTTCTTCATTTACTATGTTCGGAATTGTTCCTGAAGTGGGTCTGGAGCTAGTGCTGGCAGTTGAATTGGATTTAAATAATCTACACATATTGCTCAAAATGCAGGTTTTCAATATGCAGAAATCTTACTGGCTTTACCTTCCACGCGCATTTGCTAAATTCCCTCTCTGCTCATGCCAATCCTATGGACTTATTGTTTGGAACACGCCTTACTGTTTGGGTTGAGAGTAAACAATCCTACTTAGAAGGTTAACAAATAAGATAAGTTGTAAATGAAAACCTGAAGGATGAACAAATGTAGTGATTATAAAGATGGTAACTCAATTACTAGTCACTTGGCTCCAATACCAAATAGGGCGGAAAGTCTAATGATAATAGCAATGAGGACAATTAAACCAAGGGCAATGATGATCGGAGTTGAATGAACTGTTACTTGAATAATTGGTAATTTGATGTGGAGGATAACTAGGATTAAATATGCCATGGAACCAACTGTTATAAATGAATAAAGAGAATTGGACAAATGATTGATCTGTATTTACCTTGAATTTGAGGTATTCGATGAATTGACTGTGAGTAAGAATTTTATGCCATTCAAAATCAGTTGTTATGAAAATATTCTTCGTAATGAAAATAATGAATTCAAAGTAATGATGCAAATATAATTTGACAATAAATTTTATTGCAAAACTTACACTAGAACTTACAATTGATTTACTGACGATTGAGTCAGCAAATAAGAAAATGACTGATGAAAAGGATATTGGTGCACGCAGACATCTTTGACATTTGAAAATTATAAGTGTTCGCAATTTTTTGATTTCTTTGGGTACAGTGTGAACTCAAAGAAAGCTTTTATTGAGAAATTGTGGAAATTCCAAGCTTGAAGCTTTTCTCCTCCGGAGTCCACATCTTATAGACTTGGAAAAAGGTCTTGGAAGACTTGCTTTTACCATTTCCTGAATGATGACTTGCTCTCACTATTGATGAACATTGAAATTTGTTGGAATAATTGCTGTTTTTACTGTAGAAGAATAATTGTTGCTTTTACTATGGAAACATGGGATGGATGATTGGATGACTCCCAACTTTGTCAAAATCATTGGTGGAAACATGCTGACTGATTGAATAATTCCATGCTTTGTTGGAATTATTGGTGCGAATAATGCCTGAACGCTTCACATGGTGATTTTGGAAAGATGACTGGAGTTTTCACATGACTTTATGCAAATGGGTCCTAGGAATCTTGGTAGTCAGCCCACTTGGCTGACTATGATTTTTGGCTTGCTGAGTTGGCTGGTTGCTGTGAGGATGCGTCTGAAGATTCAGAGTCTGTGGCTTCTTCTTCTTCTTCTTCAGTATGGAGCATCGCTGCTTCTGCAAGTAATTGTTAAGCTAAGTCTTTGAGTTGGGTGGATTTTTCTTTGCTTTTTGAGCTAGTTAACTTGACTTGGCTGTTCCTTTGAGTGATGATGATGGGCTATTGTTCGATAATGACTATTTTGGGATGGCTGGCAGGGAAGGTTGTGCTGGTTGTGCCGGAATTGATGAAGTAATGGGAAATTTTGTGAGAACCTTACTGATGGTCTTCTAATGATTGAATTTATCCCACCACTTGACTGATCTGATTCTGTTGACTTCACCAGTTTCGACTTCATAATTCCACTTCATGATCCACAGGACTTTGCATTTGGCCTTGAAAATTGGGGGAAGTGTAATTCTGTAGCTGAATTGACTTTTGTCAAACTTTTGTTGGAAACTGGCAGATGGGACCTGCATAAGCTCTTATGGTAGGAGACTGGCTGTTGAGCCATGGGTTGACCACCATTTTGGGAACCATGCAGGAAAATTCAATCTGAAACTCTTATCAAAATTAATGAACCATGAATGACTAAAATCTTCTGTTTGATGGAGAAAAATGTTAGTCCATGCATCAATGTAATCAAAGTAATTGTATTGATTATTGGGAATGTGGACATATTGGGTGTGAATGGGCTTGCTCTTGTAAAAAGGGATTCCCCAATCTGATTCAGTTAAAAAAATTTCAATGTAAAGAGAATGGTAAAAGATTTTATTTTCATGGGTTTTGCTGTATAGAGGTTTGATCGAAATGGACTCGATTTCACTAAGGATGGCTTGATAGTATTTCAATGTTTTATGTGGTTCTGTAGGATGATAATGAAAATTGGGGGGAAATACTGTTTTGGCTAATTTTTCTGGTGCTTGTTCTTGATTGAGATTGAAAGGGATACTGAAAACATATTCATTGGGGTTTTTCTTAACATATGAGATGTTTTGGTATAATTGACTGGTTGGGATGATGATGATTGGCATGTTAGGGTTGAATAAGGATCATATTGACTGACTAATGCCGTTTGGTAATTGGGACTTGGTGTTTGGTAATTTGGCCTTAGGTTTCCTATTGTGGAACCTAAGGGAGTGAAACGGTTGGTAATGGCTAAGGCCGATGAAGAATCTGGGCTTGATTCTTGTTTTACAAGTGGTGGTGGTAGAGTGGCTGAAAGCCTCATCTGATAAGGTCTTCTTGCTCTCATTATTCCCCTGTAAAAATTCTCTGGTTAAGAAATCAAGGATGCAATTTTTACTACCTTTGATGTCTTCGATTTCAAAATAAAAAATACTTAATATAGCTTGCCATCGTGCAAAAATCTGTTTTGATGCAATGTTTTGAACATCTTTTTGTAAAACACGTTTTGCAGATTTGCAATCGACTATGACTAAAACTTTTGATTTAATAAATCATCTTGAAATTTGCTAATGCATAATACTATAGATAATATTTCTTTCTTAATAGTACTATAATTACTTTGTGCTGGATTCTATACTCCTGAATGGAAACGAATAATTTGTTTAGGAGATCTGGAAGAAATTGATTGTTTGAGAATACCCCCGTAACCAATTTCAGAGGCATCAGTTTCAACAATTTTTAATTAATTGGGAGTAGGAATGCCAAGGCAGGGCAAAGTCTTAACATGTGATTTGATTTGTTTAACTATGGAAGTATGAGTATTGGACCATGATGAGGGATTTTCTTTTAGATGTTCAAACAAGGGTTTGCGTTGTTGTCTAAGATGTGGATAAAATTAGGCAACATAATTTAAAGATCCTAGAAATTTCCGTAATTGGGTTTTGTCAGTGATTTTATCCGGGAATTTATCTGCAAATTGAATTACTCTATCTATTGGTTGAATTGTTGACTGGTGGATATTGTATCCTAAAAATCTAATTTTGGTCTGGAATAACTTAATTTTTGTTGCTAAGACAACTAATCCATTTGACTTAATTATCCTAGCAAACATGTTTAAGTGTTTCCAATGCTCATCTATTGATTTGGAATAAATGAGAACATCATCAATGTAAACAATTGAGAAATGACTGTATTGATTAAATATTTCATTCATGATATTCTGAAATTCACTGGGTGCATTCTTAAGACCCAATAGCATTACATTCCATTCATAATGGCCGAAAGGAGTGACAAATGCAGTTTTGTATTTGTCATCCTCATGAATTTGAATCTGCCAGAATTCAGACTTTATATCAAATTTTGAGAAGATTACAGCTTGACTAAGTTTCTTAATTAAATCTCTTTTGTTAGGAATTGGATACCGTATCCATTCCAAGACTTCATTAAGAGGTTTGTAATTAATGACTAACCTAGGAGTTCCTCTTTCTAATTCAGTATTCTTTTGGACATAGAAAGCAGGACAAGACCATGGTGATTTACTTTTTCTAATTATTCCTTTATTGAGAACTTCTTGAATTTCTGTTTTGCAGAATTCCATAACTTCTTGACTCATTTGGATTGGTCTGGCTTTTGTTGGTATTTTCGTTTCATTAAATTCCTTATTGTAAGGAAATTTAACAATGTGTTGTTTTCTGTGCCAAAAGGCGTTGGGAATATCCGAACAAATTTCATTAACAAGTTTCTTTTGAAAGTTGTCAATTCTTTGTAACAAAGATTTGTTTGTTAATTGTTCTTCAATTCTTTTGTAATCAATTTCTTCTTTTAAGAAATTAATTTGTTGTGATTTTTTGGTAACTAGATTGATGGTTTTTGAGATGCTATCTTTTTGTAGTTGTCTTAGTTTTTTGAAATCTATTTCCGTGCAGAACTCAAATGTGATTTTTTGTCCTAGAATTATGGTGCTCACTCTCCCTCTCTCACAGATCTCTCTCTTTCTGTTCTCTCACCCCTCCAACGACACACACACACTTACACACACACCAAACTTCAAACCCACAACCGACGACACCAATCATCGAACCCAAGACCAAGAGAATAGCACCATAGAAACCGGTGCAAGAGCTTAGAGAACCTGACGAGTGTCGATGGCTTCGAGGCATTTTTCGACCAACTCTGGCCACAACTCGTCATGAAACTGGTACAAATCTCTTTCTCTCATCCTAAGCTTCAATTTGATAGCTAGATCGCACCCTAGGGTTGAGAATCGAAGTTGAACGGAGCTCGGGAAGCTCCAACCTCCTTTTTTGTCGAAATCTGGTCAAACGACCCAAACCCTGCAACCCAAGTCCTTTGGCCCAAACCTTTGGGCCGGGCTTTCAGGCCCAAACCCTTTAACCCAAAACCTAAGGGCTTCGGCCCACTAAGCAACCCAAATCCAATCCTTTGGGCCGGGCTTTCAAGCCCAAAGCCCAAAACCCTTGTGAACCCAGACCCTTGGGTCCTGCAAACTAGGGCCTTCGGCCCGTTGAAACCAAGCCCAGGCTCAGATTCGGATCCGGCCCAACCCAGTCAGATCCTAGGACCCAGGCCATGCGTGGGCTTGCGTGTGGGTGCACATGAAGCCGGTGCCGGCGCGTAGAGGACACGTGCCGCTATAGACGGCGGCGTTCACGGTGGTGCCATCGAATTTTTCGGTCAACTTTTCAGCGACCCACATCAGCGGCGCGTGGGGGTACCCGAGGTCCCTTTTTATGTTTTTCGACTTTCTGAATCCATTTATTACGTCTGTTTTCTGAAATTCAATCATTATGGTAGAGTTTTATTAATTGGAATATTTATGAGCTTAGGTGCGATTATTAGCAGCGATTCCATTCTTCCTAATTCGCACGGCTCTTCGACGACAGAATATCTGTGAGCGGACCCCTTTTAAAATCCATATTTTACTATTACAAATGCATACATGAAAAGCATGATTTAATGGTTGCGTTTTATGATTTAATGCTTAACTGAGAATATTTTGAAATACCATACTTTATCGAATTTATGTTCTTGGTAGTATATCTGATGGATGATTATATACTATTTATGAACATGTTTTTATACTCTTTGTAGTATATATGATGGATAACTATATACTATGAAGATGTTTTTGAGATATATGTACTTATGTTGGAAAGATTATATTCAATGCTTTTGTGCGTATCTAGTGGTCACTGTTCTGCCTATGGGCGATGATACTTATATTGGCTTCGGCCAGGCATAGGTTGGTGGCTTCGGCCAGGCGTAGGGTAGTGGCTTCGGCCGTATGACACTGATATATGATACCACTGGTTAGCACACTATATACGATATATGTTTTATGAAGGTTTTATGGCATGCTAGGGTTTTTTGGAAAAACCTATTACATATTATACTATCGAGTTTCCATAAATTTTGGGGGTTAGTACGTTGTTGAATAATTGTTTCAGTATTATATATATATATATATATGTATATATATATCAACTTGGTCCACTTATGTTTGTTTTGCGATCCCTCAGGACATAGGAATGAGGCATATGATCCGAGCTATGAGGCATATGTATAAGAAAAGACTCATTCACAGATACTTGCGATGTCGCAGTCGTTCGAACTAGGATAGCCGGAGTTTCTGATGGTAATTGCATCTAAGCATAATATTGGGACGTGTTAGTAAAACTCAACTAAAATGACTAAATTTGGGAAAATGGAGTGCGGATTTGGAATCAGAGCGTCGAATTACGCTAAGAAGGGTTCTGGGCAAATTTTGTAAAACGTCAACGGTTAACCCTTAAAAGTCAACCGAGACGCCGACCCGGTCAACTACGTTAAAACTTTAGAATTTCACTAAATGGCTGTTAAAAACGGACTCGGGGCGTCAAAAATAGCCTAGGAGGGTTTTCGAGAAAATTCGAAAAAGTCAACACAAGTAAAATATTCCAAGAATAATTCAAGCCCAATTCAGAGATGGGTCGGGCCGGAGGGTCGTGGATCTGGGCTTCCTCTCTTCTTCTTTTTTCATTCTTCTTCTCCGGCCGGTTGTCACTGCAACCTCCGGGATAAATCCCAGCTCCGACCACACAAAATCTTCACTAAACCTTGCCTTCCAATATATCAAATCGAAACTCAGAGGACAAGGAATTGGAATATACTTTTAGTTTCCTCGGTTGTGGTCGGAGTTGGCCTGAAAACAACTCGAAAGCCGTCGGAAAATCTGGGAAGTTCTTCCCCGACGTGGTTCTGCGTTCCCTGCTTCACCAAGATGACATTCAGGGTTAAGTAGGATCAGATCGAGCTATAAGAAAGGTTTGAGGAGTCTCAAAGCCTACCTTGGTCATGGACGG
Source organism: Cotoneaster glaucophyllus (assembly GCA_036320875.1). Lineage (NCBI taxonomy): Eukaryota > Viridiplantae > Streptophyta > Magnoliopsida > Rosales > Rosaceae > Cotoneaster > Cotoneaster glaucophyllus. The sequence goes on from CM070062.1 coordinate 10,357,002, forward strand.
AAGAAACTCGCCGAAAAAATCAAACTAATACAAACTCCTCCTCGGTCCGTACATGCCAAGATAGCTCAGTTCTTGAATGGAGGTTGGTAACTGATATTGCGGTGGTGGTTCAGTGGTCAGAGGGATCGCCGGAGTGACGAGGTGATGTGGCGATGCTTGTCGTTCCGGCGAGGGTGGTACAATATGGCGTTGGCTCTCTGCACTTATAGAAAGAGAGAGATGAGACGAAGTTGAGAGATGATAGAGAGTGAAAGAGGGAATGATAGATGAGGTGGCAGTAAATGAATGGAGAGTTGAGAAAAAATGGGATTTATGGGGATTGGGAGACACGAATGAGAGGGAAAAAGTGGGGTGTGGGCCCCATGTGGCTCACAAAACAAGCCCCAAAATATCTTTAAATAGAAAATTACCAAATTACCCTTCACGTTCGTAAGTTCGTAAAATCTCTATCGTAACTCCAAATTTGATTCCACTTGCACCTACGCGTTCATACTGTCGAGTATTTTGAGAATATGATAAAACAACAGCTCACACATGTCATGAAAAGACGGTCAACGAAAGTCATCAATCTCGCCTCTAGGACATTTTTGTCAAATCACTCTTTAAAAATTTATAAAATCGTAAAATTAGGGACGGGTTGTCACAATTAGTATCTCATAATAGGCTAGCAATAATGTGATTGAATTTCTCTATTTTTAAACACGTTCAAAACATCATAAGAGGCGTGTAATACCCGTTATAAAAAATGTCTTTAGCACGCGGATAATAATGTGATTAAATAAGTTGTCAAATGATTTTTTTTTTAACAAACAATATTATCTACACTAAGGGAGAAGGGGTGGACTTAGCCTCACAATGGGCTAGCAATAATGTGATTCAATCAATTGTTTATTAAATATTATTTTCTCTATGTTAAACACGTTCAAAACATCTTAAGAGGCGTGTAATGCCGGTTATAAAAAATGTCCTTTGCACGCGGATAATAATGTGATCAAATTAATTGTCAAATGATTTTTTTTTTTTTTAACAAACGATATTAGCTACACTATGGGGGAGGGGGTAGGCTGGGTCTCACAATGTGCTAGCAATAATGTGATTCAATCAATTGTTTATTAAATATTATTTTCTCTATTCTTAATGTAAATTCTTTAGAGGCCGATTTTATTATGTGAATTCAGCTGCTTTAATTGGTTTATGAGGGGTTTCTTTTAGCATGATCTAAAATTATTCATTTACTTCAAATATTTGACTTTTCTTTTGTCAATTTAAACATATAGATACATTTAAAATGTGTAAGTCGCACGTAGCACGTCGTGATTTAAAAAATGTCTTCTATGCGCACGTGAGCGCGTGCATGAAGGCTAGTCGTCTTGTAATGGGATTTGGTAAAAGCAAAAGCAATGGATTAATGCATAACATCTTTGAAAATTAGTCAAAACACCCATCTAATTCAACCTCTTATTATAGTGTAACTTCAAAGAAATTCAACCGTTTTGAACTCGATAAGGGGAGGGCAATGTGTAAGACTCTCTCTAATGTATCCATAAAAAAATTGAAATCAGAATTATATTTTACTTTAAATTTGACAAAATATATATCCAATACACCGGAAAAATTAGAGTTATATAGAATTTGGAAGTTATATGCAACGATATATGTATATTAAGCGGGTGGGATAATAAATTGGTATCAAAATTGCTATTTACGAGATTCAAACTTAAAATCTCCTTGTTACAAGTTGAAATGAAATTGTAGACAACATGGGACCCCACCTTAAAAGATACATAATTTATATTTGATTCACTTCCTCCCTAATGCACAAGGGTAAAAAAAATTTGAAGGTTACAAAATTTGACTTTGTATACTGTAGAGATGGTATAACTTAGAGTCAAATATAATTTTATACTTATAACTTTTGATTTTTGATTTTTTTTTATTTGGAGATATCGTAACCTCCTTTTGCACAATGTCTATAGAGTGCAAATAACACATACATTATGACAATATTATTCCCGCTCTTTTGAAGGGGTAGAGAAATATAAATGAGCGCAAGTAAAACCAAAATAGGAAATAGGAAGAACGTTTCACATACACTTTATCTAGACATGTTTTGTACATTGTTTTTTACACCACACCCATTTAATTGTGGATCTTAAATTTTGTCGATTTGTTCAATTTAATGACTAAAATAAATTAGGTGTGCAGAAAGAGATAAAAAAATGTGTTTTAATTGTGGATAGTACTATTCACACATCTTTTTTTACTTCCTACACACTCTTGTTAATTTTTGTTTATTGATCTTCTTCGATTCATCCCGAACGAACGGCCAAAAAATAAGTGTGTTAATAGCACCGCCCTTAATTATTTCTCTTTTTCTATACATGCAAATGAGGTATCCAACATGTTTTAAAAGCCCCATAGAAAACTCCAAACTGAAACAACTTATACACAAACCTGCCTACTAGAGATTGTCCTAAAACTTCAATGACTTCCCTCTTTTCTCTCTTTCTCCTTAAGTACATAATAATCAGGGCTGTCGGTCAACTCTAGCCTCATTATTACTCTGAAACATGCCCGCAGGCTGAATCTGTGGTCCGAGATGTCATGAAAGAGGCTCTGATCAGAGACCCCCAGAGCCTTGCCTCTGTCATGCGCTTCCAATTCCATGATTGCTTTGTCAATGTAAGTAAAAACTACATATACAAACAATATATTCAATTTTGATTGATTTAACATACATATATCCTGTAGGGTTGTGATGCTTCTATGTTACTTGATGACACACCAACCATGCTTGGGGAAAAACTAGCCCTTGCAAACATAAACTCATTGAGAGGTTGTTGATGAAGCGAAAGAAACCTTGGAGAAGGTTTGTCCGGGAGTCGTTTTTTGCGCAGACATCATAATCATGGCCTCTAGAGATGCTATTGCTCTGGTATCACACTTTTTTTTCCAATTACACAGATCAAATAGTACTAACGCTTGATTTTATAAATTTCTTCGGAATGTTTAAAACCCCGCTTATATAATCGACAATCTATAAAGATGTAGTGACATAATTTTGTGTTAATCAAACTGGCAGGCCTGATTGGGGGAGTGAAGTCAGGAATATTGGATAGCTTATCAGCGCCAACAAGCCTCAAATAACGTTATACCAAGTTCAAATTTAATCTTTCAGCCAAAGATCTCGTTGCACTTTCGAGGTCGCATTCCATTGGCCAAGCTCGGTGTTTTTCCATCATGTTTCGTTTGTACAATCAATCCGGCACTGGCCGGCCAGACCTACCATTGAACCAAAGTTTAGAGAAAAGCTAAACAAGCTTTGCCCGTTAAACGTGGACCAAAACATCACCGGAGACCTAGATGATACACTGTAGTGTTCGACAACCAGTACTTCAAGGACTTGGTTTCCGGGAGAGGGTTTCTCAATTTGGATAAAACGCTTTTCACATTTTTGGAAACATAGGGATTTGTGGAGCAGTTTAGCAGTGATCAAGAAGAGTTTTTCAAGGCCTTTGTGGAGGGGATGATACAGATGGGTTATTTGCAGGTTGAGCAGCCTGGGGAGGTGAGAAGATATTGCAGGGTGGTTAATAGTCATCGTCCTGCTAGTGCCAACACATGCAAGAGCATTGAAGAAATGGTAACGTTTGTATGAAGACATGAACAAATGAGACAATTGTTTGTTTAAATGCCATCAATGAATTAAATTTTGCTATTTTGTCTTTGACATTGGTTGAATTCTCACGGTAAGGAGTCATTCCTTTTTGTATGCCGACATGGACATCAATTCACTATACAAACATAATAATCTGAACATCATCTCTATAAAATTTCATTTAATTTTGAAACCGTTTAGTCAACTCATTCCCTTTATTATCATCTAAACATCATCTCTATAAAATTTTGTTTAATTTTGATCTAAACATCATCTCTACAAAATTTTATTTAATTTTGAGACAATTTCATTTGATTTTGAAGTCATTTAGTCAATCAAGTTGACAATTAATCATGAGTGGATGTTAGTGGTAAACGTTCTCCAAATTAAATGAATTTTTAGAGAGATAGCCATAATATCATACTAAAGAATGAATAATTCAAATTATTGATGCTACGTAGCCAAGAAAGAATGACTTCAATAGTCTAGCACTACTAAGAAGCCCAAGAAATGAACGGTGTAACTAAGAATTTTTTTTTCAATCTTCACCCTATAAATTTTTCTTCAATCTTCACTGTATATTTTCCGGACTAATTCCAAACTATTGAAGACAAAGCCTTGCTTTTCTTCATTGTATGGAAAGCAACATTCACATATTCCTTGCTCGACCGTTTCTTTGATGAATTCCATGTGCCAAGATTTGTAAATGTCAATAGACTTGCACATCACAGACGCACAATAACACAATACCAAAAAATAATGGGTTTATATCACAAATGGTCCCTGAAATTGACCCCATCAATCATGATGGTCCCTAAAATTGAAAATCGATCAATGTAGTCCCTAAATTTTAACTCGCGAATCAATGTGGTCCTTCTGTTAGTGTTCCGTCCAAATTAACACTAAAAAAAGGTTAGAGAACCAATTTTTCATGGTAAAATGACCAAAAAAAGGTTAGAGAACCACTTTTTTTTGTTTTTATTTTAGTTTTAGCACCAAATCCATGAAAAAATGGAGAGAAAAGTGAAGATGGAAAAAAGAAAAGAGAGGTAGTAAGTAAAATTATAAGTAACAGGGTTATTTTTGATCATTTTACCATGAAAAATTGGTTCTCTAACCTTTTTTTAAAGTTAATTTGGACGGAACACTAACAAAAGGACGACATTGATTCGCGAGTTAAAATTCAGGGACTACATTGATTGATTTTCAATTTCAGGGACCATCATGATTGATGGGGTCAATTTCAGGGACCATTTGTGATATAAACCCAAAAATAATTAAGGTCATCTCCAACCAACCCGGCCAAAGGGTTATAGGGCTAAAAATAGCTCGAAATGACACGAAAACAGTCTCAATTCGAGTGTTTGGCCAAATGGCTTGTGGGCCTCGTTAGGCCAAAAATTTGAAATCAGGCCAACTGGCTGGCCCATTCCAGCCAACCAAATAGCCCCGGGCGGCCCAAAAATTTTGAATTGCAACAGCTAGCTGACGCCAGGTTACTGTTGCATTTGAATTTTTTTTTTTGGGATGAATTTTTTTCCTATAAATACCTAAGTTATTCCTACATCATTTTTCACATAATTTTCACCATTCCATACTACTTTACCTCATTTTATTTCAATTCTCCATAACATTAAACAACACAATCTCCATCCTAGTACTACTTGGGGGAGTTATTCAAACTTAAACAACATTAAACAAAATAAAACTGAAACGCCTACTCCATGGTTCTTTTGGCCTGAAGATGTGCAACAAGATCCTGTTGTAGGTACTTGTTTGTGGCACGTGAATGTATCATCCTATGGCGCCTCATGTACTCATTTAAAGAGAAATTACCAGTTCTTGGATCCAAATGCAAATTAGGCACATCATATATTTTTGCACGAGCCATCCTTAAACTATTTGGATCATCTTGGTCATCATCAGACTTTCCATCAATATAGCCATCTTGCTCATCCTCTATAATCATGTTGTGTAATATGATGCACGACATCATGATGGAGTTCAATTTATCTCGACTCCACCCTCTTGTAGGTTCCTTAATGATTTTCCACTGTGCTTGTAGAATACCGAAAGCTCTCTCAACATCTTTATGGTATGCCTCTTGGTGTAAGGTAAACCACATTTGGGCGTCATCCACAGGGTTTGCAATTGCTTGGACAAGTGTCGCCCACATTTAGGCGTCATCCACATTATGAGGTATTGCTTGGACAATTGCCAAGTAATACCTCATAATGTACTGACACCTGTTGATGTAAAAGTTAAGTTGAGGTGCTTTACTCTCCATCAGGTTATTAAAGAGGGGTGAACACCCGAGTACTGTAATGTCATTTTGGGATCCTGGGACTCCAAATAAAGCATGCCAGATCCATGTGTCAAACGAGGCAACCGCCTCTAACACAATAGTTGGCTTTTTCGATCTTCCACTAAATCTTCCTTTCCATCTAGTGGGATAGTTCTTCCACTGCCAATGCATGCAATTTAATGACCCTGTCATGCCCAGAATGTTAGGGTTTTCCAACCCATGATAAGTTGTCCTAAGTTTATAAGGAATTATAGTCTTAGAGGATTAAATTATTTTTCCAATTTGAGTTGTTTTCCTAATTGGAGTTGTTTACCCAATTGGAGTTAGTTTCTCGATTGGAGTAGGATTTATAACTGGATTCCAATTATGATTAATAATCATTATTGAAAAAGACCTTTATTATGTCTATATAAAGGGGCTAATTGTACTAGTTTTGAATTTAAAGGCAAAGTGTGTGCAAGAGAAAAGAAAAGAGATAATGTATTTCTTGTTCTTATTCTTTCATGTTTTTCGTCAAGTCCTAGTTCTAGAGATTTGGCAAGATTATTGGTTGTACTCATTATTGATATAGTGAAAGATTGTTGTTGCTGTCCCCGTGGACGTAGGCACATGTTGCCGAACCACGTAAATTCTTGGTGTTATTTATCTTGGTTATTTGTTTTTTGCTTTCTGAAGTTTGTTCTAATTTTTCCCATTCTTAAACGCGATATTCTCAACAAGTGGTATCAGAGCCAGGTTTAGTAGATACCATTTAGAATAGAGGGTGCAACCCGCTTTAATTGGGTTACGTGGAAATCAAATGTTTTACTGAAGGTGTTAAGAGCAAACCAACAAGTATGTCTGATGCTGATTGGACCAAGATGAAGATAAGCAATGTTTTCTGGCAAAGAAGTCTATAATTGCCTTTGCCAATGACGATGGTAGTTCTGATCAGGGGGAGCTTGGTCAAGGGAAGTTTGGTCAAGTGAATTTTGGTCAAGAGATGTTAGATCACATGGAGTCTGGTCATGGGTATTGCGATCAGGGGGAGCCTAGTCAAGAGAAGTCTAATCAAGAGGGTCTTGGTTAATGAGTAGTTCGATCAGGGGGAGCTTGGTTATGGGTAATTCGATCAAGGGAAGTCTGGTCATGTTTGGTCAAGATGAGCAATCCTATTTTTGGTATACCTTCCTCATGGTCTGAAAGGGGAGATTGTTAGGGTTTTCCAGTCCATGATAAGTTGTCCTAAGTTTATAAGGATAGTCTTATAGGATTATATTGTTTTCCCAATTGGAGTTGTTTACCCAATTGGAGTTAGTTTCTCAATTGGAGTAGGATTTATAACTAGATTCCAATTAGGATTAATAATCCTTATTGAAGAAGACCTTTATTATGTCTATATAAAGGGATTATTGTACTAGTTTTGAATTTAAGGGTAAAGTGTGTGCAAGATAAAAGAAAAGCGATAATGTATTTCTTGTTCTTATTCTTTCAGGTTTTTCGTCAAGTCCTAGTTCTAGAGATTTGGCAAGATTATTGGTTGTACTCATTATTGATGTAGTGAAAGATTGTTGTTGCTGTCCCATGGACGTAGGCACATATTGCCGAACTACGTAAATTCTTGGTGTTATTTATCTTGGCTATTTGTTTTTTGATTTCCAGAGTTTGTTCTATTTTTCCCATTCTTAAACCCGATATTCTCAACATGGAAAGCCACGGTCTTCAGCTTTGCAAAGGAGCCTATCCAGATCTGCTTGATTTGGTTCACGAAGGTACTTCTCTTTGTAAATCTGAACAACTGTGTGACAGAATTCAACAAGATTATCAAGGCATGTAGATTTAGACATACCATATGTATCATCCATCGCATCAGCTGGGGAGGCATAGGCTAGCATTCGGAGTGTAATAGTAACCTTTTGATGAGGTGAGAAACTAGAGCAACCTGCTCTAAACATCTTCTGTCGAAAGTATGGATCGACATGTTAGACATTATGAAGTAAACGCTCGAAGACATGACGCCTCATCTGGAAGCGACATTTGAAATCCTCTTTTGTGTACATGGAGTTGGAGTTGAAGTAGTTGTTCATCAAAGTCTGATGCGCCATCTCTCTATTTTGTGGTTTTTAAGAGCGACCGGCAACAGAGCCACCCATTGAGGTTGTTCTTTTGTTTCCTCACATGCCATGACCCCAGCCATTGCTACCATATATGTTGTGTTGCGCCATGCTTCATCTTCTTCATCGGACTCCTCATCTTCTCGTCTCATCTGCGCTCATTTATCTTACAATTTGGAATTGGATGAGGACCCCCAGTTGGAATGCGAAAAGGATCCAAAGTTGGAATTCATTGCAAACTTGAATTGAAAGAGATATTAGAAAGGGCAAAGATAAAGGTGTGTGAATTCTACCCCAGTATCCAGCCTATTTATTAACATTGGAAGTTGAAGATAAGAAGTGTCACGTAGATAATAATGCTATCTAAAATTTGCACAGCCAATTACATCTCGACACGTGGCACTCGAAATCATATCAAAAAATTATTAAGATTACATAAAGATAAGAAATCTGGAGAGTTACTCACTTTAGCAACACATGTCACTTGAAATCCTATCCAAAAAATTATTGAGATTACATAAAGATAAGAAATCTAGAGAGTTACTCACGTTAGCGACATGTGTGACTGGAAATTCTATCCGAAAAATTATTGAGATTACATCTCGACAAGAAATCTGAAGAGTTACTCACGTTAGTGACACGTGTCACTTGAAATCCTATCCAAAATATTATTGAGATTATATAAAGATAAGAAATCCGGAGGCTTATTCATTTGGCGACAAGTGATACTCAAAATATGTCTGAAAACCTTATTTTAATATAGTAGTTTAATTTAAGTAACCATATTAATTCAATTAAAATAATAAATTATGTTTAGCCTATGACCCTTTAACCTCCTCGGTTAGAAATGGTTTTTTGTCAAATGACTATGTTAGGCCTATAACCCTTTAGCCCCCTCAGTTGAAGATGACATAAAATATGACATGATATTGTTCATTAAAATATTAATTTCTTGCAGGACTATAGGGCTAAACATAGCCTTTTGACACTCCCTCGGTTGGAGATGGCTAAGGGCCCATTTGATAACCCTTTCAGGCAATCTTCTTCTCAGCCACTACTCATTTTTCAAAATTCAACGGTGGCTGAAGAGGCCGATAATCTACATGGTAATGCAGCTAGGGGTTCCCCGCTTCGTTCAACTAAAAAAATGAATGAGGTGCATGTGCTATATAACTTTACAGTCCTCTCATCTCAATGCTATGGAGAATAATAACCAAGTGAGATTGCACAATAGAGGACAACTGAGAAACACCGAGAGAGATGTCAAACACGAATATTGCAAACAATATCTGAAATGTGAACCACTTCAACATGTTCGACGTCAATTGTGAACTACTTAAGGCTTAAATAAACAATCTAGAATACCTTAAACATCTATGATGCCCCTCCGCTATAACTCATTGATGAAAACCTCACATGCTCAGAGATCTAAACAGTAATAGATGGCTTGGAAGCACCAGAGAGTCTTGATCTCCTCTTGGCTAAGCTCTCACTACGGCGCTCTCGCTGCTCCTTCAACCTGGAAGCAAGGAGCTTTTGGTACTCTGCTGCCTCTGACTTTGCCTTTGCCACTCTTTTCTTCTTCTCTGCAATCCTTGCTCGCTTCCTTTGTAAAGTCAAGGGAGTAACCAGTCTCTGAATTTTGGGAGCTTTGCTAGTCTCCTTGCCTGAAAACCATAAAAAATTATAGAGCACTTAAAAATAAAATAGTGGCTCATTTTGAACTAATATTAAATATGGAAATTCTATCACTGCCTAGTGTGCAATTTTCTCTCCAAGTAACTTTTATTCTGTTGAGTGAAGCCAAATTTATAAACAGACTAAAAAAAAAACCCACCTTTTTTGTTTGTGAATGTTCTGCGGTAGGTGTTGACATACTTCCTAACGTCATCTTCCTTGGTGAGGTTAAATAACTTTCGGATCTTTGATGCCCTCTTTGGACCCCTCATTCTTGGCTTTTCAACATCAGTCAGCCCGGGGAGGTCAGAGTCACCTTTCTTAACAATAACCAAGTTCAGAACAGAGAGGTCTGGACTGACGATGCATCCACGAACAGACTTCCTTCTTCGTTCCCCATTCCTCCTTCCATACCCACGGAAGCACGGGGTTCCTAAACAAACCATATACACCAATCAGTTACATTGCCCAAAAGTTGAAACCAAGAGGTCTACAAATTAGCAATATAGAGGAAACAACAAGAATTTTCAATCAATTAGCAAGGGTCTCCCTCTCCCTCTCCCAGACCAATGGGTAGATTATAACATACCTCTGTGAAGCAAAAGGCGAACACGACCTTGAGTTAACACTCCTTGCTTCATAGGAAAGCCTTGCTTGTCACAGCCACCCATAATTTTAAATACATAGCCCCTGAACTCCTATCAAGAGGAAAAAAAACCAAACACTACACAAGTATTTTATTGTCAAAAGAATAGAACTTGAATCTTGCAAAAGGGGCATAAAAGAATCAGAAAGCAACCATACATTGCCCAGTGAATCACCATTGACTTCTTGAGAGATCCTCTTGTCCCAGAATGCACGACTGCGTGATAAAAGAATTTAATGGTCATAATCTAGATACATTAGAGGTAAAATAGCAAAGAAAACAAATTGTTGTTTGAAAAAAAAAAGCCGAGCACACGAAAAGTGAAGCAAGTCTAGAAATTGACAAAGCCATTGTTAGCTAAAAGCCACATAAGTGGCCAAACATGATACGCCTCTCACTCAAAAAATCCATATCCAGAAACTACGTAAAACTGTGAAGCCAATGCCCTTTTTATAACACAAGTACAAATAGTTTCCTTGGCGTTACAAAGTACATATAACATAGGTGTGGATACAAATCATATAGAATCATCAAAGTACATACATAGTACATGTAAAATCCAGTCAAAACACAGAAGGCAATTTGTAACACATTACAACATAGCAATATACAATAGATTTTGCTACAGAGCTAGAATCCCGTCCAATATTTTACAACAGAAATTCAACCTCAAGCTGTTAACGCCAATTCTAGTCTTCTTTTATCCTACAAAACTTGCATCTCAGCTTCTCCATAGTTTTGAAAATATTTATTTCATTTGATATATTGTAAAGGACACCAAAACGAGTAGTGTCCCTACTTTTTCAACAGGTAAATAAATAAAACCCAGAAGGCAATTCTCTTTCTTACTGACCTCCTAGTCATCAAATTATTCACACAAAGAACATGCAAGCAAACCCTGACAACCATAAGCATCCACAGTATTGCTAAACAAACAGAGAAATAAATTGAAAAGGGAAATCTGTCCATTATATATCTCAGCAACCAAACGGACCCCAAAGTTCATACAAACCAATCTAATCCCATCAACTACCCAAATTGCAAAGAAAAATGATCACATTATCCATTCCAAAAGCAAACAAAACACAAAATTGAGGAGAATTAGAGGAAGGGTTTCCGTACAGTTTGGCGTCGTCGTCGATCTCAAGCTTCTTCTGGCACCCAGTGGTGGGGTTCGCAATGTTGAACTGAAACAAACAAAAGAAACGAACCAACAGAAACGCCTATCAGCGAAACACAGAATGACGTTATACTATGTTCGGTTGGGATGGAAATAAACTTGAAATTTGAATAAAAGTCGGAATTTAAAGATTGACATGCTTTCTTTTGTTTGGATTCATAAACATAGAAATTTTGAATTTCTGTATGCAAAAAAACTTGGAATTTGGAGCCTTCAGTTCCATGTAAATAAGTGCCATTTTCCAATTTTCTTGATTGAAAGTTTAAAAATAACATATTACGTATTCAATTCTATTGATCTTTTAGATTAACCAAACAAGAAAATTCATAATTTTAGAAAATAAAATTCCATCATTTTAAAATTTCTTAGTAATCTTAAATTTCTTCGTTCAAACATAGTATTGAGTGAAGAAAGTGAGATGGAAACAAACCTTCATGTTTGCTCCGCCGCGTGCAGCCGAGATGAGAGAAATGCTCCGCCTGCTCAACCACGTTAATTAGACGAGCTCCTGGCAGCTTGTTAGGGTTTTTGGGATGAGCTTCGGAGGAATATATATCTGTGAGAATGGTCAGGGTTCTTGTGTGGTGCCACGAAGAACTGATTGTATGTCTTAATGGGTTTTACACCGTACACGTCATTAGTTTAACTGTATTGGGCCCATGCTCTTTAGAAGAGTACCGGTCTTATGAATGGGCATTTGGATAGGATCCTATCCGGATTTTTTTGTGGAAACGCCATGGATTAATCAATTATGTCCGTTTAACGTACATCGTGATATTAGAAATTATTTTAAATTTTTATTTAAAATTGAACAGCAACAGTACCTACAATACCTAACAAAAACAGACCGTACGATGTATGATGAATGTACACGATTGGTTGATCTTCCAGATCCCTACAAAAAAAATCCGAAGAGGATCCTTATCATGGGCATTTGGCCAATGTAAGCCTAATGCTCCTTAGAAGATAAAGTTAGCCCTCACATATAAGCCTTACATGCTAACAATTAACAGAAATTTTCTTTTAGCCTCAAATGTATAGCTCATTTGCTAGTAATTAACGAAGGGTTAACAGAATTTTCAATTTTGAGCCTATATCCTAATAAACTTCACCACAGGGGTTTAAATTCTATTTTTTTTTTTTTTATCACAGGAATCATTTTTCGACTATTCTATTACCACGGGAACTGTAAGATCCCACATCGCCCAGGGGTGTGGATCCTGTAAGTCTTATATGTATATTCTCATCTCTACCTAGCACGATGCCTTTTGAGAGCTCACTGGCTTCGGGTTTCATTGGAACTCTGAAGTTAAGTTAGTTCGCGCGAGAGCATTTCCATGATGGGTGACCCACTGAGAAGTTCTCGTGTGAGTTCCCAGAAACAAAACCGTGAGGGCGTGGTCGGGGCCAAAAGTGACAATATCGTGCTACGACGGATTTGAGCCCGGGATGTGGTGGGGCCGGGCGGGGATGTGACAATTTGGTATCAGAGCCAATCCCTGGCCGGAAGTGTGCCGACGAGGACGTCGGGCCCCTAAGGGGGGTGGATTGTAAGATCCCACATCGCCCAGGGGTGTGGATCCTGTAAGTCTTATATGTATATTCTCATCTCTACCTAGCACAAGGCCTTTTGAGAGCTCACTGGCTTCGGGTTCCATCGGAACTCTGAAGTTAAGCGAGTTCACGCTAGAGCATTTCCATGATGGGTGACCCACTGGGAAGTTCTCGTGTGAGTTCCAGAAACAAAACCGTGAGGGCGTGGTCGGGGTCCAAAGCAGACAATATCGTGCTACGGCGGAGTCGAGCCTGGATTATGGTGGGAGCCCGGACCGGGATGTGACAGGAACTAGTAGTCCAATTAGACCTTTTCATTTTTATCATTATATACAACTAATCTCTTGTCACCCCCAGGATTAATAATCCAATTAGGCCTTTCCATTACAACTAGCCTCTTCTCACCATGGGGATTAATAATTAGGCTTTTTCATTATTGTCATTATACACAATTAGCCTTTGTATGCTAAATTGAAGTCTTTTTATTATATTTTTATTAAAAAATTTATTCGAAAATAAATTGGAAATCAACGATAAACCACCAACTAATCACTAATGTGGAGGTTTCTGGTTTTTGAATTTTTTTTTGTTAAGTTTAAATTTTTTTTTCTTTTTTTAAACAACGATATTATCTACACAAAGAAGGTGAGCAATTTATAGTTTTAAATTTTAAATTCATTCAAAATTAAAATGTGTTGAATTACTTCAACTCCTTTTAATTCAGTTGTAATCAAAAGAACTACTAGATATACCTCATTGTCTTATTTCTCGACCCACGTTATAATTCCACTCATCTTAAAAAATTAAAAAGTTTAAATGCTATTTTCTCACCCACTACTATTTCCAAAATAACCTTTAACTTATACATACATATGAAATCATAAAATAGCATATCATTTCCATAATGCATCTCAGACGGAAAAAACAAAGGAAAATACTAAAATCTCATTTAGATACTAAATATTCCTACAGGCTCTTATGCAAATCATCAGATTTAAAATATTTGAGTATCGTCTCTGAAATTTTTATGACAAGATGCAGTGATTATGCTTTCGAAAGAAGAAGAAAGAATAAATTTCTTGTGCATTGAGTACGGTTAGAAAGTAGCATGCAGGTTAAAATTTCACTTAATAGACCTTATACTAATATAACGCGGATAACTGCTAAAGGCAGAACTCAAATTTTAGTCGAGTGTATCTCAAATCAATTCTTGCAATTCAAAACCACCTAGCTGGATACAAATCCTTGAAGTCTTAAGAATGGGGACAATGATAATGGTAGTGTAAATACGAAAATCCTGTAGCAAATGACAAGAGAACACGTGTACAAAGAATATTTGTATTAGTGTAAATGTAGGGTTACAATCTCTTTACAACTTGATCCTTTGATTCAATCTCCGAAATGTAAGGTGTGTAGTATTGTTGATTCAAGGGTCGCAATGACTTGATTTTGGATGAACGGATGCCTCAAGGTTTTGGCTCTTGGCGATTTGAAGGATAGGGACGGGTATTAGTGCTTGATGATTCTTCGAAGGTTTGGTGAAGAATGTGTGGAGTAAAAAATAATCAAGAAGAATATGGAGATGACACGTGGATTTTTCGGTTAAAATGACAAAATTACCCTTGAGGCACACCGGAACTCCCACGCGCAAGCAGCGGACAATTAGAACTCAATCAAGGTCAAAAGTGATCAAAATAGGTATTTATTCAAAGCCAATTTCATCCATCCTCATCAAATCCTTCCCACAAGGTAACCCTCAATTATTCATTCAAATTAGGGTTAATTACCTAAATTAATTGATTAATTTCCTAATTAATTACCTAATTGATTGCAAGATATTATTTTGACATAATATCTTGCAATTACAACCAAAAACCAACATAAGTGGTCGGACCCATTTTCTCCAAATAGGGACCGTTACACCCCTATAAATAGCCTTCATTTCTCTCAAAAACCTAGATCCAACTCTCTTGCAAAATTCTCCAAATTTCTCTAAACACTCTTCCCTCAAATTCTAACTTTGGCATCAGAGGTTCTTTGGCCAAAGCCTCCCCTCATTCATCGTGGGTGCATGAGGCTCTTGGCCTTGACCTAAGGTGTTAATTGTTTTGCAGGTGCATTTTCGTCCAAGAAGAAGGCGGAAATTTGCATCCACAGAATGCATAGATTTTTCGAGTCTTCTTGAGTGTTTGGGGTTTGAGTGCTTGAGATCTTCAAAATTTCAAAGCTTCAGCATCTGGGCATGAAATGATTTATGGACCCTTTTCTTTGTCTTAGAGCCTCTTGTTAATAGACTCTCCAAGGCTTGCCTACGAATGGATTTGATCTTGATTGTGGGCTTGATTACTTGACGAAAGAATCAGGACTTGATTTGTGAGCTGATTCGTGATTTGACTCCATCAATTAATATTTGATTAAATTAAATTAAAATCAAATAAGTCATTTCCGCCAAGTGTTGACACATGTCATTCTTGATGACTCGTCCGGTTTTGATGAGTCACATCCATGTGTATGATTTGTGAGACACATGGCGCATGCCACGTATTCCTTGGCATGTCGAAACTTTAATGTGTTGGTGAACATTTATCTCACCGAAATTTAGACGTCTACATGTAGCACAGTTTTATTTAAATGTTCAACAAGTTAAAAGGTTTCAAGTCTATTTTGAAGCTGAAAAGAATATAGTTCAAGTGTGCTGGAAATATATTTGAAGCTTAAAATTGCAAACAAGTCTAACAATAGACCAATAAAAAACACGAAACTTAAAATTTTTGGACAAGCACTGCACCAACTTCAATTTTCGTCAAGCTCAACGATCTCTCTAGTTATGACAGTAGACCCTAGAATGGATATGAATTGTTGTATACAAGCAATGTATGGAGTTGCCCATTCTAAAAACTATGATTCACTATATCTTTTTCAGTTTGTTGCTATAGGAGGAATTGGATGAAATGATTTCAAAAACACCTGCATCAAAATACGTTTAATATATAAGTTAAACATAAAGTAAGGGCATTCAATCTTGATAAGAACAGCAGCTAAAAAAAAAGAACTTTCTGCAATACAACCTTATATCCATACTTGCACAAAATGACGATTAGTGAATCCAATAGCGATCTTTTTACGTGTGGTAGTGGTTTAGGTGTTGTTCTAAGAGGTAAAAATGTAAGGGTTGTACATCTGATAAGTGGATAAGTTCCACATCATAACATAATGCAATATTATGGCCCATGGCAGTCATCCACCGATCAATGTTCACATGAGTTTCAAAAAAATCTCAATGCATGCTTCTGTTTGGGTTAATATTTGAACTTTGGACTTAAAGGAAGGAAAGCCCAAAAAACTAAAGTAGGGAGACTTGCCCGATGCCCAACACCAAGCCCATTCATCTATCTCAAGATAGTATGACGACTCCTTATTAATACAAAGGCTATGTGCTTACAAGAGACTGACAACTGATGGAAATCAACCTACACTTAGCCCAAAAGCACTTTCTAATGGAAGAACATGTAAAAAAGGACGATGACAACTGATGGAAATCAACCTACTCTCAGCCCGACTTCTTCAAAACAATCAGGAGGAAATGTCATAAATGAAGACCTGTAGGCTACCATGATAGCTGCGTTAAGGAGTATGGAGAAAATCTTTATATAAATTATGAGGGAAGTGAGTAGACTTTGTTCCCTAACTGGGAATCTGCAAAAAAGCTAGATCTGGAGTACTCTACCCTATAAAATAACCGTACTAGAGAGATGATGAGAGAAACCAGCCCTGTGATAGAGCCAATTATTCCTCTGTTTCCTATGCTTGAGGAAAAGATGAATAAGGGAAAGAACAAGGAATGATCTAGAGTGGATCAGCTAGTGCTAGAGGAAATCAGAGAACCAGAGTTGCCCGACCCCTTCTTATTCTCATTGGATAGCAAGAGCAGTACGGGCCAGAAGTAAGGAAGTATGGAATGCCTCAACTAATGAGAGAATGTAGTGGGAATGGAGAACCCATAACTACAGACATACCTCATCTTTATAGGCCACCACTAATGGCTAATAAGGAAAGGGATGTTAAGTGGAGGCAGCCCGAGACGAAGAAGGAAGCCTCATCGGGCAATGATCGTGGCCCGAAGTGGGAAGCTTTTTACACCCCACATAACAACACAGCCAATCAGCAACTCAAAGATGAGTTGGCTGAGTTAAGAAGGATGGTGATGAGAAATGTTTAGCCACAAGCTCGCCCGCTGTTTATGGTCACCTATCAGAAGCCCTACCCGGAGTTCATTGATGAGCATAATCCATTTCCTCTTAACTTCAAAATGCCCGCATTCCCAACTTTCAGTGGAGAAGATAACAATGTGTCCTCTAAGGATCACATCTTCAAATTCTCCAACCATTGTGTGGCATTAGAAGACAACCCCAACTACAAGTTGAGACTGTTTGGGAACTCCTTGATGGGCTTAGCATCTCAGTGGTACTCTCTGTTGCCCCCTAATTCTATTGCTAGCTGGGGGTAGATGGAGATGGTCTTCCATGAGCAGTTTTACAGGATGGAGCTAGAGATGACCATCAACGATCTGGTTGAGGTAAAGCAATACGAGCATGAGTCTACCGAGGACTTCATGATGAGGTTTAGGAAGACAAGGATGAGATGCCAGTTTCCTATCAACCATGTCCAGCTTATAGCTATTGCTCAGAAGGCCTTGAGGCTGCCCTTCAGGAAGAAGTTCTATGATGTGCGGTTTAATGAGTTGCAAGAACTGGTGATTGTTGCCACCAAGTATGAGAAATTGTTAATCGAGGAACAACAAGCAAAACATTCCTCTAAAGTACCATTATTCTACAAAAACAAGGCTGTCATTCATCAAATGGAGTTCGAAGGGGTGGAGCCATAAGAGAATGATGATTGTGGAAGAGATGGAATTGATGTGTGTGCAGCGGAGATGACCACTCCCTTCAAGCATTTGATAGTGAAGGGATTGGTCCAACCGGTTAAAGACCAGAAGGTGGTCATGAATGATGGTGAATTTGTCCCCATGAAGCCCCCAAAGTACCAGTGTTATTCCTTTGACTTAACCAAAGCCGCAGAGATCTAGTTCGAGTGAGAGTAATTGTGCCCTGACAGCACCAAAAAGCTGCTCAAGCCAGAAGAACAGAGAGGGAAGAAGTATTGCAAGCTGCATTACACTTTCAATCATTCCATAACCAACTGTGTCTAGTTCAGAGACTGGATACACGATCTCATTGTCAAAGGAAAGTTGTTGTTGGAAAAACCTCAGGCCAACATGATCATTGACACATATCATTTCCCAGAAGCCCCAATAAACATGATTAACTTGACATGGGCTGAAAAGGGGAAAGGAAAAGCTACTTTGGAGGTAAAGTCAGAAAGGAGACCAATGGACCGACCAACTGAAGGGGCTATCAAGCTGCCCGAGAAGCCCAAGGTCGCCATAATCAAATGAGTAGTGTTATGCAGCAGGTGTCAATACGAGTGTGAGTTCGAAGTTCCAGCGTCATGGGCTATTATTGATCAGGAGTTGATCAAGATAAGAGAAAAAGAAGAACTATAGGCCCGCATAAGTATCTCGCAGACAGCTGAAAAAGAGACCTCAAAGAATGTATTCTAAAGGTTGGGAGGGGACTCTCAACCAAAGGGCTTTTCAGAGGTGTTCAGAAATTACGAAGCTTCTGAAGAGGTGGAGGATAGGAAGGCCAAAAGACCAAGGTGGGTGGATGTGAGGCCATCCCAGCCAAGCTATGTCGGTAGAGATGTCAGAAGAAGGGAAATGATAGTGAATACAGTCACGAAGAAGAGTCATGCCCGACTTGGGCGGAAATGGTACGTGGTCGGAAAAGATGGGAAGGCTCGTCAAAGAAATGGGAGCCTTCATGCTTAGTAGAGTCCAGAGGCAACATAAAGCCCACATGAACTCATTGAAAGTCCCCACTGCTTCAGAAACCTCGGAGAATGTAAAGTTCGAGAGTGTACCTCATGGAGGGAGAAATCAACTTCGTTGGGGGAGTAAAAAAGAGGTGAAGAAAGCTAACAGCAAAATCGAAGGGGAAGGAGACCATGTGCCGCAGAACCCCCATTCTAGGAAATACAGAATTCTAAGAAGGGATCAAGAGGATATGGTGATGATACCAACCCCGAGTTGGAGCCCCGGAGCCAATCTATTTTAGCGAGAGGGGGATACCCTTACCATTGCTGGTTGATACCTTTTGTGAAGACATGGACCAAGTGCAGAATTTTGCCATATCTTAGGATGGAGGTTTGCCCAAACTAGTGCTACCGAAAGAAGCACATGGCTGGTTGGATGAGTTCACAAAGCATATCCGAGCCAAAGAGAAAGACTTACCTGGACCCAGCAACTTCCACGTAAACATGACATGTTTTATCCTCCATGTTTTGTCCCAAGCACGATCAACCTGCCATAATGGAAGGTGACTACTTGGCAACAGAATCCTTGATGACACATGTTAGTGTTGAAAAAACACGAAAAAAAGAATCAAGCAAGATGGATGTGCCCGAGTTGGCAAGAAATGAGCCAGAAAGGGTATATACAAATAGGATGATCTTTAGTCGCCCGAATTTGGCCCTGGCTAACCATCTCAAACCCATATATGTAATTGCTAATCTGGAGGGAATACCCTTTAAGAGGGTCTTGATTGATGGTGAAGTTGCGGTCAATGTGCTGCCATACAAGTAGATGAAGAAAGTGTGCAGAAGTAAGGATGATCTCATCCTCACAGATCTTACAGTTTCCAGTTTCTCAGGAGCCATCACTAGGACTCATAGGATACTACCATTCGAAGTTAACTTGGGTTCTAAACAAATCATGCTGGCTTTTTTTGTTGTAGACATTACTTCCATTTACAGAGCTTCACTGGGCAGAGATTGGATTCATCAGAGTCTCTCTGTGTCATCTACCTTACACCAATAAGTGGTTGTCTACCATGAAGAAGGGGAAGCAAGACCTGGATTTTGGGAGATAGTGGAGGCCGAGTCATGGCCATTCCTCCCTACAACCAACGTTGCAGAAGCCAACTTCTACAATCCCAATGTTAGGGTTCTTTAATGTTCAGGAGCTGATAAGAACAACCGCCCGACTAAGGTGACGACCCAAAAGCTTCTAGAGCAAGGGTTATCTCTTACAAGGGAAGAATGAGATCAACCCCATATCATCCCAACTCCTCAACACCAGTAATGTCAGAACAGAAAATGAAAGACCAAGTAGTTGCAGTCAGGTCCTTAATAAAATGATTGTTGGTGTATGAGAGAGAGAGAGAGAGAGAGAGAGAAAGAAAGAGAGAGAGAACTCAGCCAATGAAGAAAAGGATTGGAACATAGAGGTTTCTAGCAAACAAATGAGTAAAAAAGAATTTTTTGGGAAGGAGTTAAAAGCAGCCATCCAAATGGCTGAGTGTATATATGATCTGGATGGGCCAGGGGATTTGCCCGAGAGCCCATAGTTGGTCGAATTTTTGTGTGCATAGCCTGACAAATCAGCCCCAGAAGTACAAGATCCCTTGGAGACCATTGAGTTGGGAACTGATGAGGATCCGAGACCTATACAGATCAGTGGTTTGTTGGAAACCGAGGATCGGGCAAGGATTGTCAGCCTTCTACATGAATTTAAAGACTGTTTTGCTTGGCATTACAACGAAATGCCAGGTTTAGATCCAACCTTAGTAGAACACATGATGCCTATTAATGAGGGGTTTAAACCTGTCAAGCAAGCTCCACGAAGGATGTCAAAAGAGATAGAAGAAAAGGTCAAAGAAGAGATTGAGAGGCTGGTGAAGGCTGAATTTATTAAGCCTGCCAAATATGTCGAGTGGTTGGCTAACATTGTACCTGTATTAAAAGCTATAACTAAGGTGGTCCGATGTTATGTTGACTATAGAAACATTAATAGAGCCACTCCTAAAGATGAATATCCCATGTTTATGGCTGACTTATCCATAGATGCAGTTGCCAAACACAAAGTCTTATCTTTCATGGATGGTAACGCTAGTCATAATCAAATAAAAATGGCCAAGGAAGATATACACAAAACATCTTTTAGGTGCCCAGGACATGTTGGAGCATATGAATATTTAGTAATGCCATTCGGGCTCAAAAATGCTAGTGCAACCTATCAAAGAGCGATGAATGTCATTTTTCATGACTTGATCGGCCATAGCATGGAAGTATACATTGATGACATCGTGGTGAAATCTAAAACTGAAGAACAACACTTGATAGACCTCAGACAAGCCTTAAAAAGAATGAGGATCCATAAGCTGAAAATGAACCTTAAGAAATGTGCTTTTAGGGTATGGTTGGGCAACTTTTTGGGATTCATTGTTCATCAAAGAGGGGTGGAGGTCGACAAAAACAAAGCTCGGGCAATAATGGAAACACCTCCTCCCACCAACAAGGTGCAGCTATAAAGACTGCTGGGAACAATCAACTTCTTGAGGAGATTCATTTATAACTTGGCAGGCAAGATTCAACCGCTAACTCCTTTGCTCAAGTTGAAAGATAGAGAAGAATTTAAGTGGGGTCCGCCACACCAATAAGCCTTTGATAGAATAACGACTTACTGGGTCTCTCCACCTGTGCTCATGCCACCTCAGAGAGGGAAGCCTTTAAAGCTTTATATTTTTGCCTCTGAAAAGTCAATAGGAAACTTGTTAGCTCAAAACAATGAAGGCGAAAAAGAACAAGCAATCTACTACCTCAGTAGAATCCTTACTGAGGTAGAGACAAGATATACATTAGTGGAAAGATTGTGCCTGGCTCTATACTTCACTGCATGCAAGCTAAGGCACTACATGTTACCTTGCCATATCCACATTATTGCCAAGAAAGATGTGATCAAGTACATACTATCAAAACCAATGCTTACTGAGAGAATTGGAAAGTGGATTATGGAACTATCAAAGTTCAACTTTCAATATGTACCTCAAAGAGCGATCAAGGGACAAGCAATTGCAGACTTCTTGGTTGAGCACCAAGAGTCTCAAGAAGAGATTATCAACGTCCCAGGAACTCTGGAAGTGGCCAGTGTGTGGATTCGGCCAAACAAAGCCTTCTCAGGCAGAGAATAGTGGATCCAGCAAGAGATAAAGAGAATAGCTAGCTTCTGGATCACTCATTGGAAACTGTATTTTGATGGTTCTTGCACTCGAAATGTTGTTGGAGCCGGGATTGTCATCATTGATCCTAAGGGTACTCACCATTGTTATTCTTTCCTCCTAGATTATCAAGAGATAACCAACAATCTGGCAAAATATGAGGCATTGATAATTGGCCTAGAGATATTGATAGAATTGGGGGCAACTGAAGTTGAGGTATTTGGTGATTCAGAATTGGTGATCAATCAGTTGAATGGAGAATACAAGTGCAGACACATCACCATGGCAGGTTACTACTTAGCATCTACATAACTATTGAGTTATTGGGGTACGGAAATATCAATCAGCCATATCCCTCGAGAGTCAAACACGATTGCCAATGAAATGGCACAATTAGCTTTTGGAGCACAGATCCAAGAAAGGAAATTTGAAGGGGATATAGAGGTTCAAAGAAGAAATCTCCCTTCTATTTTTGAAATGGGATTTAGCCTAGATATGTTGATTGAAGAAATAAAGATAGAAGATTGGAGGACACCTATCCTTCAATATCTAGAAGATCCATCTTTCCCTACAAGTAAGAAGAATAGACAATAAGCAACTAAGTATGTTCTGTGGGAGGAAAATCTATTGAGGAAGACTCCAGATGGACTACTGCTAAAGTGCTAAGGCCAGAAAGAATCAATGAGAGTAATGGCCGAAGTACATGAGGTGATCTGTGGGGCACATCAGGCGGAACTAAGATGAGATGGTTGCTTAGAAGATATGGCTATTTCTAACCCGAGATGGAGAAAGACTGCAAGGCTTATACTCGAGGGTGTGAAGAATGCCAAAGATATAGACCTCTCTAACATGTGCCTTCAATACCTTTGAACCCCGTGGTCAAGCTTTGGCCCTTTAGAGGGTGGGCAATGGACTTCATCAGACAGATTTACCCAGCCTCTAGCAGAGGGCATACATTCATAATTGTGGCAACAGATTACTTCACCAAGTGGGTAGAAGCTTCAGTTGTGAAGACCTTTACCTCAGCCATAGTCAAAAAGTTCATTGAAACCAAGATCTTACACAGATTTGGGGTGCCTGAGACAATTGTCACAGACCGCGAACCATCTTTTATTTCAAAGGAAGTAGAGCAGTTCGCAGGAAAGTTCAAGATAAAAATGATTCGGTCTAGTCTTACTAGCCCCAGTCAAATGGCCAAGCAGAAGCCAGCAACAAGGTCTTGGTAAACATTATCAAAAGAATGGTGGCAGATAGTCCAGAAAAATGGCATGAGAAGTTAGGAGATACTTTGTGGGCTTATAGGACTTCTAAGAGGGCAGCGACTGGAACTACTCCTTATGCTCTAACCTTTGAGCAAGATGTTGTACTCCCCATGGAGATAAATGTGAGTTCTGTTAGAATTCAAAATCAATTCTGGTTGCACAGTGAAGAATATATTCAGGCTATGTGTTTAGGAGTCGAAGACCTTGATATAGCCCGAATTGAAGCTCTAGATAAAATTCAAGAAGGGAAGAGAGTTGTTGCCCAAGCATATAACAAAAAGGTAAAATTAAAAACCTTCAAAGAATGAGACTTGGTATGGAAAGCAATTCTGTCTTTGGGAGCTCAAGTTAGAGGCTTTGGGAAGTGGAGACCGACTTGGGAGGGTCCTTTCATTGTTAAGTATAAGCATTGCATGAAATCTAAAGTTGGTTTTGTGCTCATCATACTCGAATCTCAAGAAAAGAATACAAGCCAAAGTGAGTTGAAGAAGTCATGTTCATTTAAGTAAATATTGAAAATTACATCAGAAGTAGCTCCATAGTTTTACTTCCTTGACTAGGGCAGCTATCCTAGGATGGTGGGTTTACATTTCACCCGACTCCTCCTAAACAATGTTACTATTAGCTAAATATGGTCCAGCATATCCAACTTCTGTTTGCTGTCTTAAAACTTCTTCAAATCTTCTGAGCCTTCGTCCATAAGCCTGACCGAGGTTTTTTTTGGCCGACAAATTCATGGTAGTTGATCCCGAAGCATACACCTATGATGATGAAGTGATCAAGAAAACAGAAGCTATGGGGAAGTCTGGGCTTGTGAATATCAGCACAAGTGGAATCTACCGGTGCGATTAAAACTGCTCGGCTACTCCTCAATGCCATAGAAGTCCTGAAGCAAAAGCTGGATACAGTACGCCTTTCTGAGGATACTATGGAGGCCAATGACCAGTCATGGGTAACATCTACGATCCTGCCCAAGGGCCTTGGCCCCAAGGAATGCACTCCTCCCATCTCAAGGAAGATCTCAGTGTACAGGCCGACCCGAGGACGATGAAGACTGTTAAGCAAACAACGCATGGTGGAAATTCCCTCAGCAATCCAGCAGGGAGATTAAGTGAAAATAGTTTTTGGCGCCATCTAAGAGAGTTCGAGGAGGGAGCAGAAGAATAAAAAGGTAAAAGAAGGGGAAATTTCTGGAAATGGTGAAGGACTAGTGAATTTTGGAAAGATTGAATACTCGAAGTGGCTAAGATATTTAGCCAAGATAATAGATTTATATAAAGAATGGTTAATTGACGGTTGGAATTCATGGGGTAGTGCAAGGGTTTAGCTAATAATGGTTGTTTAAAGTGGTGCTAGTGAAGGCATAGGCGGTTATTTTAATCATACGCCTGGGATTGCAGCCTCAACAATGATTAAATGGAGACTTGCCCAAGGCCCAGCACCAAGCTCAGCCATCCATCTAAAGACAGTATGACGGCTCCTCATTAATGCAAAGGCTATGTGCTTACAAGAAAAGTGACAACCGATGGAAATCAACCTACTCTCAGCCCAAAAGCACTTTCTAATGGCAGAACATGTAAAAAAGGATGATGACTCACTGAAGTGCTTTCGGGTAAAGCATGCAACAGCCAAGACAAAATGCCTATAAAAGGGAAGATAGGGCCCGGAGACAACGACACTCAACCAATCAAACAAACAAGCATACAAACTCTGCTCTCAAGCCAGTTCGTACCTTCCAACCCCTTTTTAGCAATAGTTCCCTTAGAAAGACATCTTTTGTCTAAGTGTAAAAACTCTGCTACCTTCCCTAGAGGTCGTAGTATCGATTGCAAGACAACCCTCTGTAACCTTGTTTACCATCAGTCCCCTTTTTAGCACACAACCCTCTGTAACCACAAAGAGAAGTGATTGCAAGACGTTCAACCTTGCTCGACAAGGTGAAATCTTGCCCGACTCTCTTTGTCTTGTCTTTTAATTAATAGATTTTGTATTATGATGTATTCTCTAGTTTGTATTCAAGTCATTTCCAGTCATTTGATGATCAAAAGTTTCATTGGTTCTCAGATCTGGTCTACTTAGTGGTTTTTATTGTCGTAAAAGACTAAATGGGAATTAAACCGATGACTTAGTTAGATCTGGACCTCCACCCTTTAAGCATACAAGATAACGAACTAAAAGTCATTGATCTCAAGGCATAGAAAATAACTTAATGTAGACTTAACCCATCTACGACAATCCTTTGATAACAAGAAGTCAGAATAACTTGGAGCGCAAGAAATCGACTTAAACACACTTGTTCTGCATCTTCCATACTGAGATGGCAGTGGCACGCCTTAGTACTTAGTTAGTTTTGATTGCTAGCCTCAAGGCCTACACCTAAGGCCCAACAAAGGCACCTTTTAGAACTAACTATGTCCTCCTCTTGCAACCTCTCAACAAGCAGGAGCCTGACAACCAACCAAAGTGCCAACTCCTCAGGGAGCTATGTGCTCGAGCTAGGGACCTTCTCCAGCAAAATTCCTGCCCGAACAGCTTCAATTCATGAGCTGTATTTTCAAACTCATATAGCTTGAAGTAGCAACTTGAGTAAGTCT
This sequence comes from Cotoneaster glaucophyllus, assembly GCA_036320875.1. Classification (NCBI taxonomy): domain Eukaryota; kingdom Viridiplantae; phylum Streptophyta; class Magnoliopsida; order Rosales; family Rosaceae; genus Cotoneaster; species Cotoneaster glaucophyllus. The sequence continues at coordinate 10,383,087 of CM070062.1, forward strand.
CTAACTCTAATAAATCTTTTCACACTTGTACCCATCCATTCTCATTATACTCCAACAATGATGCAATTGCTCTGAAACCGCAATGTCCATCAATTGCCACATCTTGCTCAAACAACTTACTCTTTAATTGTTGCATTTGAGACTTCCCACCTTTCTCCAAAAGCCTCAAACGTTGATTGCATTATATATTGTCTCCAATGTAGATACATTTTGTTAGTCTCTTCATTTTAGTGTAGTCAAACTCTCTTTTGGTTGCACTAAACTTTTAGACAGATCAGTCAACAACAAATTCTTCTTCGACGATAGTCTACCATCAAATGAATGGCCCTTAAAATGGTCTGCTACTATGTGATTATGCACTCCATTAGCTACTATCAATTTTCAACCATCATCAGTTGCTAGCCTTTTACCCTTTAATTGAAACGGGCATCCACACTTTTTCGTTCTAGAAGTCCTTCTATCCTCATAATTTATTTTTATTTTTTTCTTTTCGCTAATTCAGCTTATATATTGTCCATTCCTTTCACAACCCAATGTAAGTCTAGGGTTCACTTTACCTTTTCCGCCTCGATTAGATTGTAACGCCACAATAACAAAACCATTGACCTTCCCAACTTCTCGAGCCCATTGTATTAATTCTTCCCTATTTTTAAACAACTACATCCCAAAATTTCAAATATAAATAAACATACAAGAGTATAAATAAAGCAATTACGTAGTCAAGTAAAATCATACCGTATTTGTGATAAATTCACTAGTAGAGTTCACTATATGTTAGATGCTAAATTGTTTGCAGATTCATCCACCTGCAAAGAACAATTTGCACGAGCTTCTTCAGAGTGGAGACTCAGATCAGAAGTACATGCAAGGATCCAGAAGCAAGAGAATTGAAAGTTAGATCCTCCTCAAAACTACGTGCAAGGACGTGGTGTTTCAACTGGCCCTCATGCCCGGTGCTGCAGATTCATTCCAAGTGTTCTAAAATGCACATGTCAAACGAAACAACAGAAAAGGAAGGGATTGTTTGATTTGCTTAAAGATTTTCATGAGCTTTGTGTTTCTTAGCATATGTTGCCATTCATGATTCCAACAAGTAATAAAAATAGGGATATGTTGGCCAAATTCTTTTTGCTGATCTTGAAGTCACTAGTATGCATTCAAATGGAAAACCATATAGGTATCCAAATTCAAAAGGAAAACTTCGACAACGACAAATTCAAATATACGATGCAGCAAATTAAATGACCCAAACAGAAAATTATTATTTTTTACCTCTTCAAATGGAAACGTAATCTTTTACCTCTTTCATAGAAGCGTCATCTTCTACTTCTTCAACGAAAAAGTCATTTTCTAAATCCATTGATTTTTTTATTTTTTATTTTTTATTTTTTGCTTTTTTTGAATGAAAGGAGATGAAAAGATGAGTTAGGGTTTAAGGTAGACTTAGCATGGAACACAACTTTTTTTTTAACACATGGACAATTTGAAATTAAAAAAATACAATAAAATGTGGATGAGAAGATAAGACATTGGGATAAGAATAACATCACTCTTTTTGAAATCCTTGAGGGGCAATTTATGGTATTTTAAATGCTTCAGCATTTTGGAGCACTCACTTTATACATATGGATTATATCACTTTTACCTTACATTAGTTTTTAGGGGTTATATCACAAATGGTCCCTGAAATTGACCCCATCAATCATGATGGTCCCTGAAATTGAAAATCGATCAATGTAGTCCCTGAATTTTAACTCGCGAATCAATGTGGTCCTTCTGTTAGTGTTCCGTCCAAATTAACTTTAAAAAAAGGTTAGAGAACCAATTTTTCATGGTAAAATGATCAAAAATAACCCTGTTACTTATAATTTTACTTACTACCTCTCTTTTCTTTTTTCCATCTTCACTTTTCTCTCCATTTTTTCATGGATTTGGTGCTAAAACTAAAATAAAAACAAAAAAAAAGTGGTTCTCTAACCTTTTTTTGGTCATTTTACCATGAAAAATTGGTTTTCTAACCTTTTTTTAGTGTTAATTTGGACGGAACACTAACAGAAGGACCACATTGATTCGCGAGTTAAAATTCAGGGACTACATTGATCGATTTTCAATTTCAGGGACCATCATGATTGATGAGGTCAATTTCAAGGACCATTTGTGATATAAACCCTAGTTTTTATACCCACAACACTTTAAAAATATAGTTTATCAAATGCTAATCTGTTTTATTTTACAACTGATTATTCTTAACGGACAGCATAAACAATTTATAAAAAAACACAGCTATCTCAAATTAACCCATATATGATAAATGCAAATAATTAAACAATGTTGGTGCGGCCAATAATTAATTAAGCAGCTTCTTCAATTAACATTATCCAATTTACCACGAGCGACTAACCATTGGACTCGCAACAGTGTAATGGACATATGGTGCTTGTCCACTAACAAGATATATATCTTCAAGATTGATATTATATGTTTACTTACGTAGTCCTTAATTAAATTATAATGCATTATTATCCTAATTTTTGGATTTGGATCCATCCTCTTTGTGAGCGTTCTAGGAATCATTTATCCTATCCGTTCATCGTACATTGTGCGGCCAGAAATTATTATTAAGTTTTTATTTAAAATTAAACACAAACAGTACTTAACGAAAGCTGACTGCATGATGTACTATGAACGGATAAGATCCTAAGAATCCTCATCCTAATCTTTTGCATAACAGGTTGGTAGAGTGGTAATTATAATACACATGTATGCTTATGTCACAGGCCCACATAATTTCAATATCGAGGGAGGAAGATTCAAACACTAGACTTCAGGTGCAAGAATAAACGGTTTTAAACACTTGAACTACAGGTCATTGTCTCAATCTAGCTATGATTCCATATATAAAAAGCAGATGAACATTATGAGAATTTGCAAATTACAAACCTAAGAAGCAACAGCCATAAGGTCCCCCAACAATGGAAATGCCATTTCACACCATTGACCTAGACAGCAAACTCCAAGCAAAGGAAAATAAACATCACTCTTTAAAGAGACAGTTTGATTCCCCAAGATATCACATGAAAAAAAAAAGCCTTTATCTCCAACTCCAACCACTTTTTGGAAATGGCATTTGGCCTGCCTGCAGCTACAAAGTGCAAAAAGTTGTATGTATGATATGAACCGAAAATCCCACTATGCTCGTGTATAGGATACATCGGAGCATAATGGAAAATCTCGATATAAACTTAAACTCATAACGCACAAACAAAATCACCACTTGTCTCTATATCATCTATTTCAGCGTCGTCTATCTCATCAAGATCCATGCTCCCAAGTAAATGTCCCCCATATTTGGTGCCGTTCGCAGCAGGTATTCTAGCTTCTTGAATTATTGCCAATATTTCTTCATTGCTTTGGGATGATGATTCATAATTTTGGTCATTGTTTGGGAGGCCAATTTCTTCCATGAATTCTACTGGGATGTTTTTTAGAAACCACGGATGCTGCTTTATTTCCGGGATAGTTATTCTCTGCACCAAATACAACGATTGACAATCAACCACGTGTGTATAACGACGATTGTTGTCAGAGAAGCAAAACAAAGGGTATAAAGTATAAAGACTCAAAAACAGTGACAAAGGATTTTCTTTCTAAGCATGGTTGTGAGCCGTCTACACACATCAACAATTGACAATTAAGGCATGCACAACGATGGCTGTTCTAGGCGAATAAAAAAAAGAGCATTAAAGTATATAGACTCGAACAAAGTTACAGTAGGTTTTCTGTCGTTTTAGGCAGGGTTGTCAGCCGTATGCGTACATCCACGACTGACAATTAACGACATACATACCGGTGATTGTTGAGTGGAAGGAATAATACCTTTTCCGGGTTAGCAACGAAGATTCGAGAAAGCAGATGTCTGCATTCCATGGAAACACGTACATAGGCCGGAATTGAATAGTGGACACTAAGAATCCTCTGCAATAAGCCATTATCAAATTATAGTTGTTAGGCGACAACATTGAAAGGCATAGCAATAGGTGAAACAAAAACGGTACAAGTAGCACAAGGATATACATGTACCTGAAGTGTTTTTCTGAAATTTCTTGGATCTTCTGGATCTTCAAAGGGATAAGCACCAACAAGCATGACATACAAGGTAACCCCACATGACCAAACATCCGCAATCTGAGATTCTCAAAGGATAAAAAAAATGAGTGAGAAAACATGGATGTTAGTTAGGTGACCAAATAGTTGGTCATAAATGACGAGGACAAGACCAACAGAACATGAAAACAAACCGGCCTTAGAAAAAATGTTACCTTGCCATCATACCCTTTTCTTGACAGGACTTCCGGTGCAATGTATGCCGGTGTTCCAACAGTTGATTTCGGTTGGGAATGCAACACAGATGACTATAAGATGCAGAAGAAAAGTAATTACTATATGAAATAGAAATTCACGATATGAATTGCAGTCAATTAACTAGTAAATTGCCTTGGAATAACCAAAGTCGCAAATTTTGAGACGCGGGGCTGAGCTTCCATCCAGAAGAGTGTTCTCCAATTTAAGATCTCTGTGGCAAATTTGCTTGTAATACAAGAAAAAAATAATATCATAAGTTGGAAGAATTGCAAGTCATATCATGATTTTGATGGGTTGAGGGTTTTACCATTGAATGACAATAGCTGACTCCTGATATGAGCTGCTGAAAGAAATATCTTGCTTCGTCCTCACTGAATCGACCAGCATTGCATATTCTTTCGAAAAGTTCACCTCCAGCTGCATATTCCATCACAATTGCTAAATCGCTTGGTGTTAACAACACCTGCATAAATTAATACATAATTAGTAAACAAATCAAAATATGTATAAATTAGAAAATTCCCGTTTGTTTTCAAACATGTTGAACCCCTAGAAATGAATAACAAATAGTTAAGCAGAGGAATTGAAAGGAAAAACAGGTGATAAATAAACATGAATATTTACTTTACATCAAGTGGAATTAAAAGTTAAAGACAAAAAGTAGTCTGATAATTCTCTAATAATTTTTCAAGTTGCAATTAACCTTTTATTCTCACTGCAGAGATTAATTCCAATACAATTTCACAAATAGGAAATTAACATACCTCTTTAAATCTTATTATATTTGGATGCTTCAAGGACCTGTGGTTCATAATCTCCCTCTGTACATGCTCATCAATCTATAAAACACACGCAAACCCAGTTGGAATCAACACAAACCAAGTTCTTAAAAACGAACAAACTGATAAAATCCCACCTAATTGAAATATGCAGAAAATTAATAAAGAATTAATTACCTTGTGGCCTCTCTCAATAAACTTGATAGCAAAGAGCTCGCCACTCCATTTGTCCTTCACCAGCTTCGCAACCCCAAAATTCCCAGACCCAATATCCTTCACTATTTCATACCTTTCCATTGCTCTCTCTCTCTCTTAAATCGTCTGTAAATTCACTTCTCTGCTTTCATGGGGTTTTTAGTTCTCAACTGGCAGCAATGCCAAAGTTTGGATCCTTTCTCTCCCCTAAGCTCCAGTGGCTCCCTCTGTCTTAAAAGTCGTCGTGGAATTAACAAAAGAGACAATGGAACCAGAAGCTCCACGTGTCAATTAGGCAGTGGTCGTGATCTCCAGCAGCCCTAAGCAAGTTGTGACCGACCACTACCGATATACGTTGGGGTTTGTACTCGCGGTTACAACTTTTCGACGTGTCGTTTTGAGAATGTTGCTCGGCAGCTGTTGGTTTATACTTGGCGGGTAAAAGCTTTGGCTACCCTCAGCGAGTGGGACAAGAATTATTTGGGGTTTCCGAGGAGAGAGGATAAGTTAACGGGAAGGAGGAGTGTGGGACCAAAAGACGACGTGGAGGGTGGAGGTGGAAGGGCAGTGAGATTGTGGTGTGCAAATTTGATGGGCGGGACCACACACTTTGTATTGCGGTGTGGCTTTCTCCTCTCATCTTCCTTGGGATTTGGAATTTGGAACGAATAAGCAATCAGATTGGTTGGCATTTTGCATGCACTAAAAACGTTGGTTTCGTGTTAACTTATATCTGACATTCGTATCATGTTTTTCGTATTCGCATCGTTTTCGTGTCATATCCGGTATTTTAACCGGTCGTGTCGTGTAACATCCGTTAAAATAAACAGATGAAATGATCCGATCCGAAATCGACCCGATAATATTAACAGGTAATATGGTCCGATCCGTTACCCGTTAAGGAAAATATATTTTAAACCAATAAATAATCAATTAAAAAAATAATACTAAATAAGTATATACATACCATATTGTCACATCCAAAACATAAAAACGCATTTTTCTTTTAAGTATATTTTCGCTTACCTAAATTGATCAAATGGTAAAATTAGAAAATATTGGAATAGAGAAGTGGTTTTTTGGTCCAAAAAGTTCTAATAATATAAGTGAAATAGAATCCAGCGGTACAGATTTACTCTCATTTATCTTATGACTGTTATTTAAGTAAAGTCTTTAATAGTTTTTTAATTAATGTAGAAGTGTAAAAAATATAGAAAAATATAGAAAAATATATAAACGCTCGTAATGACAAGCTTTACAGCTTTCATGAAGAGCTTAACTTCGAAATTCGTCATTATAATTATATAAATCATGGATCAAAATTTAACCGTTGATTGTTGTTTACATTTACGCTTCATTGTTCACATCAAATTTTGTTTTTTCAGATTTTCTTTTTTGAAAACATGATCTATTAGAGGATGCAGGAAGATGAACGGTTTGGATCGTTGGTATTATATTCATAGTTTTACGGTTAGTGAAAATATTGCTTGATGTTTATAAAGTTTCTACAAACTATATGACATCGACTCATATTTCAGTTAACCGTAAATATCGAAACGTGATATCAAAGATCTGAACCGTGCATCTTCTTACATCTGCCAGATGATCATGTTTTCAAAAAATAAAATTTAAAAATGAAATTCAGTAAGAAGAATAAAGCGTAAATGACAATCAACGATTAAATATAAATTTAAGGTTTATGGATTATATTGTTGGATTTCGAAGTTGACCCTTCATGAAAGTTGTAAAGCTTGTCACTATAAGTGATTTTATATTATTTTTTATATTTTTTACACTTCTAGAATAATTATTATTAATTTTATTAATTTTTCCCTCAAATAAAAAACATTATTCATGAGGGTTTGGAGGATTTTAAAAATCTAAACGATAATGTAAGTGTAACCATTTGTTACTCGTGGAGGAATAATGATGAATCACGAGTTTTTATATATTTTTTCGCATTTTTCATACTTGTATGTATGTATTCTTAGTTCTTGCCTATACAAATACTATACTAGTTTATTTTAATTTTGGACAACAATATGTTAAGTAAAATTTATCCTAGTAATGATAATAAGGAACTCTCATAATAAAAATAAATAATGACTAAAACTTTTTTTTTTAATTTATATAGAATAATAATACAAAACTATATATTTAATATAAAATATATTCTATATATTAATATGGCTAGGACAAGCCTGTGCATTGGTTCATCCAAAGACGATGACACGCCCCAACCCGGAATGTTCACTAGGACTCCGAATCGAGCCGTGCTGGCGACACCTGGTAGGTGACGAAGCCATAAAATGTTATTAAATTTAAACCTAAATGTGTCTATGAAAATCTGAGTGCGCTGTGAGCAGGTATGAATCCAATTCACACGCAATGGCAGAGCATAAGATTAGTGCAGTAAGATAGGGTGAGAATTATACCATCGAAAGTATCATCCACACCCAAGTTTGCCACGACTCCTCGTCGATGTGAAAACTCAGCTACTAATACCTGGAGGGGCGCAAAACAGAAAATGTGAGTGGGCGAAAATGAAGATTTTCGAAAACATTCCTTTTTCTCAAAAGTTAGAACCCCTCGCTGTAAAACCTGTATGTTTTCCCGAAAATAGTATATACATATACTAAAACTCAACTGATAACATCTTCATCAAAATTCGTAAACAAAATAATAAATATGCCATGCCACATAAATCAAATCACCAGTAAGTAAACTGAATGCAATAATAACTGCAATATCACATCAACTGAACTCTAGCTCATAAATCATGCCTGCACACGAGTCGAACCCACTTATAGTGGTCTATACGACAGGACTAGGTGTAAAATAATACGCTCTAGTGCTACAATCACGTGAAGACTGTGCGAATGATCGCGGGTCACCTACGAGTCGAACCCACTAAAAGTGGTCTATACGACAGGACTGTGCACCTAACTTGGATCCAAGACGAGCGTGTGGTGCGGGAGGTGAATATCACGTGAAAGACTATGCCCCTAACCATGGGCGGGAGCACTAACACCGGGGTGCAGGTTAATGAGCTCTCAATGCATCTCATCATAGTCATCATAACACAATCTCCTCATCATCAATACATAAACTTACCTGGAACTTACTTGAGCGTTCGCAGCGTCAATAACCACATATATACAATTTATAATGCATAATCAAAGTATAAATGCATTGGCATGTCAATTCATTGATAAATTCATTTAAAATGCATTTTTGGGAAAAATACTTAGCATATAGGTATATACGGAAAACCAAAAGCCCACTCACCTGGAGTCCGCGCTACGACTTCCTAACACAATCATCGAGGTGTCCCAAAACAATCAGCGCCTAAAACAATTATCAAACTACAACTTAGAACTCTTAACCATAGAATACGTAAATCGTATAAAACATATCCTGAAGGATATTCTAGATTCATTTGAGACCCTTAAATCAAAAGTCAACAGTCGATCAAAGATCGAAGGTAGGGTCCACATCCCTACATACATAATCCTGAAGATCCGTAACTCCGATCTTCGATTCGTAACTTCTCAAGATGCACATTATTCCTCTAAAACAACATACTAAAATTTCGTTACGATCCAACGGTCGGATCTCCGCCAATTGCCAAAAACCAAGTGGCGGTTAACATTTTATTTTATGAACTTCCAAGTCCAATTCGGGAAGATCCATATGTCGGATTCTCGATCCGTAAGTTCCAACATTCTTCAAATATTACGTACTACCACGTACCAAAATTTGGTGATGATCCAACGGTCAGATCGTCGATTCATATTTTCACCTAACCACGTAACGTAACGAAAATAGGTTCAAACGACCAATCTACGCCAACCAATTATCAAAACTGAACCTATAACATTAAACACAGCCTAAAAATGACATTGGCGGCCCACTAGTCACGCGCCGTCCCGACTCGCCGGAAAATCCAACTATTTCTAAAAATTCTCAAAAAATACAGAAATGAAGATCTCAAAGAGAGGAACAACTTTCATACCTTTGGCCATGGCCAATTTGACCTAGAAAAGCTCCAATTTCGCCAAAATCGTACGAAACCCTTGTTTTTAGGTGTTTTCGATCCGTCTCCAAAACAGCTCCGCCGCTCCCAAACTTGTTTGGGCTTTGTTCTAGACCTCAAGAGGAAGCTAGGGGTGGTAGTGATTGGAAGAAATTGCTTCAAAAATTGGAGGATTTCGAACAAGAACTCGCGGCACCCCCGGGTGCGCTTTTCCTAATTTCAAAACCAAATCTCTCCAAATTTGGGATGGAATGGATAGAGGGAAGGTTATGGAGAAGTTTCCAAGTGATTTCTTGGAGAAATTCGCCGGAAAAAAAGGGTGAAAACTCGCCGGAAACGTGTGTGTGTGTTGCCGGGTCGAATCCGGGTCGAGGAAGACCCGGCTGATCCCCCATTTCTTTCCCTCTCTCCTTTCCTTCCTTCTTCTTCTTCTGATTGGCCTAACTTCTCTCTCTCTCTTCACCTAAGTGAGCAGCACCCATTCCTTTATATATTCTATACCTTGCCTCTCAGCCGTCCGATTCCTCTTCATTAATTCTGGGCCATCCAAATGGCACACGAGATGTTATAAAAATTCTAAAAATGTCCAAACTTCAAATGTTAATATCTTCTTCAATATCTCTAAATCACGAACCGTCTGCACCTACGCGTCCGTAGCGACGAGTACTACGAGGATATGTCAAGAAAACAAATCTTAGGTGACACGACACTGCAATTAACATCAGTCATACACGTGCCTCAAAGGGCATTTTTGTAAAATCACTTATTAAAATTTATAAAATTTGTAAAATCAGGGACGGGTTGTCACAGCCGAACCTTCCCTACTATATATTTAATATAAAATATATTCTATATATTAATTTATATAGAATAACGAGTTCTTAACGAGTCACCCGATAATGACCCGATTAGTTATAGTGTTGATCTGAAACCCGTTATTTTCGTGTCGTTTTCATATCATGTCACCATGTCGTGTCAGAAACTGTCGGGTCTATATTAACTGTTGCTTCATCATAACGACAATAGACCCTCATCTAAAGGATCCCCATTTTATGGATAAAAATAAGAACTAGTTTTAAGACTCAACGATCTGAAATGTCTATTTTTTAAGTCTTTATTTATAAATAATTTTTGCAAAAAATAATACAATCTGAAACCATTTGCTCATTTGATTGTCATGATGAAATTACAATATTTCTTAGAACATAGTGTTCGTTAATTTCTTTGAATACGATTAGATGTCTCAACCGTTTCCAATTTGGCTTATATTTTGGAAATATGATTTATAAAGTGAAACTTGAAAAATAGATAGCTTGGATTGTTCGTTCGATGTGAAGTAAACCCCACAACTAGTTCCCGTTTTTACCAAAAAATAAGGATTTTTTGGATAAAGGCCCTGAAAGGGTAATCACCCTACACTTGGTGCAAAGATTTTTCAATGTATCCGAAACACAACACACCATGTCATAGTCCAAATGAATAGACGTACACTAAAAAAAAAAAAAACTTATCATCACTTATATTATGACCATTGTTCTAAAAATCCTCGCCTAGCGTTGCCTTGGCCCCACCTAGGCTCTAGGCAACAGGTCGCTGCCCCGATTAATCCCTAGGAGTTTGAAAATTAAGAAATGACGCCGAGACTTGCTTAGGCGGTTCTATCCAGCTCAGACCCACCTAGGTCATGACTCTCACTTAAACAGAAAATAGATAACTCTCATATTGCATTTTATTTTTTTTAATAAATTGTAAGAAACTTGTTGAACTTAGATGAACATACATTATATGCTTATTCCCCATGTTTTCATTATGTTCTAAAACTTTATAATCTATATGACACACCCCGATCGAGATCGAGGCATGCTGGCCGTCACGTGAGTGTGACGTAGCCATGTGCACAGTGCGGAAGCAATAAAATAGCAAGAATTACAAATGAATAAAAACCAAACTTCAACGAGTGCTAGAAAAGCTAAGGTGCAAGAACGGAAATAAGTGTGAATACACAATCAGAGCATAAATAGCCTAAGTGTAGTCAGCATAAGAAGTACTAATTTAAATAACACCCAAAGGGGTCCTACATATGTGATGGTCTGTCAGAACCTCCGCTGTAGCCTCGTAAGTCACCAACAAACGCTACCTAAAACCTGGAGGGGCGCAAAACAGAAAGCGTGAATGGGCAAAAATAAAGTTTTTCGAAAATGATTTCATTAACAACAGTTATAACCCCTCGCCGTAAAACCTGTATATTTTCCCAGAAAATAGTATATACATATACTAAATATCAACTGATATCATCAACATCAAAATATGTAAACAAATCATGAATATGCCATGCCATACAAACCAAATCACCAGGTAAGTAATCCAAATGCAATAATAACTGCAATATCTCATCATCTGAACTCTAGCTCATAAATCATGCCTGCACACGAGTCGAACCCACTTATAGTGGTCTATACGACAGGATTGGGTGTAAAACAATACGCTCTAGTGTTACAATCACGTGAAGACTGTGCGAATAATCGGGGGTCACCTACGAGTCGAACCCACTAAAAGTGATCTATACGACAAGACTGTGCACCTAACTTAGATCCAAGATGAGTGTGTGGTGCGGGAGGTGAACATCACGTGAAAGACTATGCCCCTAACCATGGGCGGGAGCACTAACACTAGGGTGCAGGTTAATGAGCTCTCGATGCATCTCATCATAATCATCATAACTCAACTCCTCATCAACAACACATAAACTTACCTGGAACTTACATGAGCGCCCGCAGCGTCAACAACCATGTATAAAAAATTCATAATGCATATTCAATAGTATAAATATATTGGCATGGTAATTCATTGATAAAGTAATTTAAAATGCATTTCTGGGAAAAATACTTAGCATATAGGTATATACGGAAAACCAAAAGCCCACTCACTGGTAAGTAGACGGATCGTAACCTCCGTGCCTAGCCTGGCTACGCTCGTCCTCCGGATAGGCCTCGCCTTTGTGAGAAACAACTATAATAACGTTATTTTAAAGCACATAAACGAAACTAGGAAATAACTTCTCATAAAATGCTCAATTGGGGTGTTTGAATATACCAAAGTGATCTACGCAACCTCAGGAACATCCCCATATTTTTAGAATTATTTTTCGACCCGTCACGCGCTGCCACGGGCCGGCCAAGGCACGGCCAGACGCGCCACCCACGCGCGGCACGTGCCTGGCACAGGGGAGCGGAAACCTAACGGGGTTAGGGAATATTTCGTCAGAAATACAGAATATTCCGTCTAATCTAACTGACACTGTCCACTGCCGTTAGGAATATTCTGTCAGACTTCACGAAATATTCTCTGTCTTCTCCGACGAGTCGCCGGTTTCTGGAAAAACTTCTAACCTATGTTTCTAGCTCGTTTTTGCACCATTTTTCAAGAAATTAGTACCATTTTTAAGATCTCAACAAGATGAACACAACCATACCTGATTCGAACCTTGAAACCACCGGAATCTCGCCGGAAAAGTCTCGAAAGTCCGGCCAAAATTGAAACTCTTCATATCTGGGCTTCCCGACGTCCAAATTCTTCCAACGAAGCACTCCGAGCTTCGTGAGGACCTCCTAAAGCTTCCTATGGTCCTAGAAATCAAAGAAAACCGTCCATTTGAAAGTTGGTGAATAGTGCCAACTTCGGGAGTCCGATTTACGGGGTTTTTCGTCGTTCAAACTCAAATAAAACCAACCCAAAACACTTAGGAAGAAACGTATGTACCTTTTTGGGCTTCAGAACGACGTGAAACCTCGACGATCACCTTTGGGTTCTCAGGGTTTTCGATGGTGCCACAACCAACCAAGGGTATGGTTGTGTTTGTAGGCTTACAAGGATCTCGAATATGGTCTCAACACCTTCGATCTGTGAAGGTTTAAAGGTCAACACAACTCGTCCGTACGAGTTGCAGAGAGAGAAAGTGTGTTCGAGAGGAGAGAAAGAGAAGGTTTCAGTTTTTCTGTTTGAGTAAGTGTGTACCCGTGTCTGATTGGGTACCAAAACCTAGGGGTAGTTCTAATTGGTCCTAAACTAAGTACTAAAAACTAACTAACTTAAAACCCTAAGTTCAAAACACACTCTAAATGGTTTCCACAAACTAGGAAATAATATCATTGGTCCAAAACCAAGAATTTTGGGCCTTCTAACTTAGCCCAAAATAGGAATATAACCCGAACGCTCAAGGGTAAAACTGTACTTTCACATTTTCGAGGATAACAAATGTACAAATTCGGGACGGGCTGTCACACACTATATATATATATATATATATATATATATCATTCTATTTTACAATTTATATATCATATTCGCAATTATATATATTTTTTTAATATAAGCGGACACTTATTTATACGAGTATATAACAAATTTACTTAAATCCGTCTAGGTCACATCTTGCCGCCTAGGCAATAGGCCCTAGTTCATTGCCTGACTAACTTTTAGCGTCTTTTAGAATCTTGATTATGACACTTAGTGAACAACGAAGTGATTCATTGAATTTAGTTCTACAATTTAGTTGCATTTTTCATTCTCTAGGACTTGAATCAAGGAATTGTGTTTTTCAAGATTAATTAGGGAGTTGGAGCAAGTGATGTATTGCTTTGTTAAAAATTGCAATCCCACATCACAACTTTGACATAATATATATTGCTACTTGTAAATGAATGATTTTCTTGTAAATAACACCAAGGTTTTTTGTTTTAAATTTTTTTAATGTCGGTCTGTGTATGTGGTTAAGTTGAGGTAATGTTTGTGTGAATTATAGTACATCGCTGACTCGACTCTAAAATCTTGACACATTGCTTTGGATTACGATGTGAGCGTTTGATTACACTATTAATGTAGTATATTATAGGGAAATTTGGATAAATAACCAAAATTTGAACATATGGAATTATAGCCACACTTTTAAAAGCATGATAATTATAACAAAAAAATTGATGTGAAAGTACTAATATACCCTAATTTAATCATATGTTCTGCAATGTCTCGAGCTTTTCTTTTCATGTCAAGTGTTGTCGCTACGTTGCTCAGCACTCACACTGCAATCGAGACACAAGCTTCTTTCTTTTTATTCATCAAACACAAGGACAAGTTGCAGTAGCAACAGTAGCACCTTCTTGCCTATAATTTCCTCTTCAACCAACAACGATGCCATTTCATCCCCAAACCAGTGCAGGTACTCTCTCTCTTGAATTCTCCCCCAAAATCTGATTGCATTTTGTTTAATTAATGGTGTTTTGGGATTGAAATGGTAGTTGGGTTATGATCCTTCCGAAGACTCATTCGTGCTCGAGGCCAATTAAAAGCCAAGGTTTGTAAATTTGTAAAATTTCCAACTCCTAGGCTTTCATTTGTTTATAGTATCTCACTGGCTTCTATGGCGCTTCAGGCGCTCGTACGATGGCAATACGGAGTAGGAGGAGTTGGTCATGGCTTCTTGTAGAAGCCTCTTGTTCCTAAAATCAGAGCCCATGATTTGCTCCACGGCTGCCACGGATTGCTGCATTTTTTGCAATGGTTGGACCGTACGATCCACGATGGAAATCATCATTTGCGGATTTTTTTTGTAATACTTTTTAAATTTTTAATTTTTATGGGTTTTTGTTGGGTTTGATGAGACTGGAACTTGGAGACTAGTATGAACTTGGTTTTGAGTTTGAAGCACCTATTGTCTTTATGGATCTTCTGGAAACCTTATTTTCAGTGTATATTAATACTTTCATCTTAACTTTTGGTTATAATTATTATAAACTTGAAAGAGTGACTATAATTCTATATGGGGTCTAAATTATGATAATTTTTCAAAATTTCCCTAGATTATAATTGAACGTTATTGCAGACCCTTTTGATAAAATTTAAATATATATTTAGATTTTAATAGAATAATACAAGTGTAAAACGTTTGATTGAAATGAACAGAAATGCTCGTACAAGTTTAGAAACATATGTAAAAATGAAAAGGGAATTTGTAGTTTGTAGCGGAAGAGGATCCTCTACGGATCTACTTTGTGGGAATCTTAGGGATCCTCACATCCTAGTTGTTCATCGTACATAGTGCAGCCTGTTTTTGTCAGGTACTATTTGTGTTTAATTTTAAATAAAAAAAGTCAAATGATTTTAAACCGCACGATGCACGATGAATGACTAAGATGTAATGATTCCTAGAATCCTCATAATTTGGATCCGAATGGGATCCAAATCCGTTTGTAGCTAGCAGTTTTTTAATGAAAGATTTTCTGTAATCTGTCTCTCAGTATTCACTTGTAACATAGAAAAGATAGCGTACTGTATCTATCTTTTTTTCTGCTTAAAACTGCCTGAGGGAGGGACAACAACATCAACATCTCTCCACACTCCAAGGAACAGCCTAACAAAGCAACTCGAGTTATATAATATTAACTACTTGCTGCCCGAATTAATTAGTTTGGAGCAAGTCTAAAAATGTGTCCAAGGTTCAAAAGTAGAAGTTTTGTTTGGTAGGAAACGTCAGCTGAATCAGCACTCTACTGCATGCATGGTTAAGTTACACGAGGGTTTGAATCCAAAACATTCTGAATTCAAGAAGAAGACTTTTTCAATCAGGATAATCAACTAATTAAAAATAAGAGTGTACTACTTAAAATGACAGATTTGATAGACATCTATGTAACATGGTGCACATCTTTGCGAGAGAATATAAAACATCTCTAATATAAATAAATAAAAATGAGATTAATAAATACGAAAAGTAAAATAGTGTTGAATGACTATTTCCAAGTGGTTAGAGTGTGTTCTTATTTATTTACACTAAACATTTATTGCATTATTTGTACACATAAAACATATATGCCCGAAGTTCTTAACAAGTTCGGTCTAGAGAGCTTCAAAGAATAATGCGAGATCATCCTAGCAAATTACTAGGAATTGATGTGACTGAGAAGCCAATTTATGTGAGGATCTGAAGTGTTGTTCAACATTGGAAAGTTGAGAATATTGAATGCGATTATAAGAAGTTGAACGACTCTTCATAGTGCCAATTAGTTAGTTCTTGAGCGAAAACTCTAACTTCGTTCATCTAAAGCTTTGATTACTTGGAAGTTGAAGGAAGTCGGTCACCGATCACTGGCCAATCCAAAAAGGGAAAATAAATAGAAAGAGAGAGAATTGTGAAACAGCAGTTTACAGCTACGGTGCTGGAGTGGAGCCTGGAGGAATGAACATGCATCTTGTTATTTTGGGAACAATCCACAATCTTATCCCCTCACAAGGCCGTTCTCTCTCCAACATCAAACGCCTGTGCGTGCAGCCATCACTAACCTCTCACTATTCGACAGTCTCTGATTTGTGATGGTCATTTGATTGGACGCAGGCTAATTGGTAGACCAAAGTAGTTTTGGCGTTTTGACTTTATAATCATGTGTTTTGTTCTTTCTTGTTTTCTAGCATAAAAGTTGTCTAAATAATGCACAACAGACAGCTATACATGTGCATGCAGGGATGTGGAAACTTTCTTTTCAGTTAGCAAAGTATAAGGGAATTGCTGCGGCTGCTGCGGATGCGGATATCCCTATCAAGGAAGAAGAATGAAACCTTTTAGGTGAAGGCATCGGTCCCATGATTTAGAGTGATATTTCATGTCATTTGACCACTGAACACATTAAAGCGAGTGATAATCTTGTGTTTTTTGCTGACCAATGACCAAATAATTACAATTGAGATTGTTATTATTATAGCAATTTAGAACTGTAAGAAAAGTTTAGGACTCGTTTTTGGTAGTAATTTCGTTTTCCACTGTTTTTTTTTTTGTGCTTATACGAGAAAAGAATATGAAAAATGATGAATTAAAAAGCGCCAAAAATAATCAAGAAAATTATGGAGGTAACACGTGGACTTTTAGGTAAAAATGACAAAATTACCCTCGAGACACACCGGGATTCCCATGCGCCTGCAACAGATAATAACGGTTCAATCAAGAAAGAGTGTGATCAAAATGGTATTTATTCAAATCTCTCTCATCACTCGTCATCAAATCCTTATTCAAAAGGTAACTCCCAATTTTCCTATTTAATTTAGGATTAATTGTCATATTAATTGCAAGTATTACTTCACATAATATCTTGCAATTATTCACCCAATCACACCATATATGGCCGGCCACTACTCTCCAAATAGGGCCGACCACTCCCCTATAAATAGCCTTATTCTCCCACTAAAAAGCTAAGCTATCTGCTACCCACAAACTTCTAAACACATTCTTTTCAGAATTCTAACTTTGGCATCGAAGATTCTTCGGCCAAAGCCCCCATTCATCATGGGCGCGTGAGGTTTTTGGTCTTAATCTTAGGTGTTATTATTTTGCATGTGCATTTTTCGTCAAAGGAGAAGACGGTGGAAATTTGCATCCACAAGTAGATGCTTTCATTGAGAGCTTGATTCACACGCTCGAAGAAGACTCTCACATTCAAAGTTTCTCATTTCTCATTCGTTCGTAAATTTTTTCGTACGTTCTTATTCCTAGGGGTGGAATTTTTTCCCTGAAAATCCCGAATTGTCCCGAACCCTGTCCTGAAATTTGACCGAATATGCCCGAACCGAATTTCCCGAAAAATTCGGTACCCGAAACCGATCCCGTCCCGCAAGTTTCAGTTTGGGATTCGACCATAGCTTTGAAAGCGTTCGATAATCCCGAACTGTACCGAATATTATATATATATATATATATATATATATATATATTTATGTTTAATTTTTACTTAGAAAATTACTTGAACCGTTGGATTTGTTAAGATCTAATCTAACCGTCCATTGAGTTAGGTCATTTGATAGGTCTCTCTCTAACTCTCTCAGTCTCTCTCACAATCTCACAAACTCACACTCTCACTCACAGTCCCGCCGCTCCGCTCCTCTGTCGAATCCACGCCGCTCCTCGTCCTCCATTGACTCACGTCGCTCCTCCATCGACTCACGCAAACGCAGGAAGGAAGGAAGACTCGAATCCGACACCAATCGAGTCCCAAAATCCAGGTAAGGGTTTCTGATTTTCACTGGGGTTTTGTTCTTTAGTGTTTAGGGTCAAATTTCATGTTGATTAACTTGATTTCTGAGTATTTTGTCAAATGTGTGAGGGTTTGATCGTTTGAGGACTGTGGGTTTCGAATTAGGGTGGGTAAGTGCAAGACCTGCATGCAGGATATCTAAGGGAACCCCTGGGCTTTGCTATAAAAGCTACATCATAGATTCATATATTTTTTTAACTTTTATGTACTCGCTGTTTTCAAGTTGTTGTGTTTAGTGGTGAGTTAGTGATTGTAGTGGTTCTCTTGTCTGAAAGAAAGAAGTTTGCTTTTTGGGTTTTTGCTGGGTTTGCTGTTTCTTCTTTGATTGCATAAGCTTGATGAATTGCTTCTTGTATGTTGCCTGTGTGATTAGATTTTTGGTATCCGTTGAACATCAATTCGAAACAAGTTTTTCTAACCCCTGTGTAAAATTGGAACATTTTGGTCATGAAGCATCAGTCTTTAAGCAAGGTTCTGCTAGTTTGAAAGCTTTTATATTTCATATTCTTTTGAGTTAAACAATGAATGTCAAAGTGAATCTTAGTTTGATATGTTTTTTTGGAGCTAGGAAGCAGAAGATACAGCAATTTTCTCTTCATTTCTTCCACTTACTAGGAAACAAGACATGGTTGGCAATGATTATCATTTCTATGTTAAATCTCATCACTTGATTTTAGGAGTTTTTTTTTGTATTAATCTCCGCATTGGGTGGTGTTCAAAAGTCGGATGATGGTTTTAAAGTTGTTTCGGGGCTTATAGCATGCTTTTCTTGCACGCGTAGTGGAAAACATCATAAGTATATCTGTATATGTAATGTTGAAACTTAACCCTGCTGTAACTGTATGAGGATGTTTAATAATCCGTTTGTTTTTTGGGGCATGTTATGGATCAGAGATAAATATGTGTTTGACTTTGATATATATGTGTTTATGGATTAGTTTATGGAATGTGTTCACTCTGTCAGTTTATGGTTGTGATATATGTGTGTTTGATCAATATATGAGATGAAATATATGAATATTATATATATATGTGGAACTGTGTTGTGATATATTATTGTGCATTGTCAGGATGGACGGGTCTAGTAGTGGTAGTGTTAGCCAATCACAATCTACTAGTACACCTAGGACCCCAGATTCGAAACAACCATTGTTGTCACAAGGGGTGATGGGGGGTCAAGTTGTCGCCCACACTTTCAATGAAAAAAGACTTGATATGAAATGTGTGAAGTGGATAATAAAAGCGGAGATGCCTTTTAGGGTGGTTGATCAAGAGGACTTTAGAGATTGGATCCATGACTTGAATCCAAAGTACAAGCTTCCAAATAGGCACAAGGTGGCGGCGGCGGTTTTAGAATTGTATTTTACAGAGAAAGGAAAAATCAAGAGTGTGGTTGATTCATCAACAAGGGGAATGGGCCGAAGGGGCAAAAGGGAATGAACTTTGTAACTTAATTTAAATTCATTCGGAAGTTTGGTTTGTAAAACATAACTTATTTCATTTTGAATGCATGCACTTTTAATTAACTAGTTTGGTAGACAATTGTGAACTTAAGCTTGACTTGTTAGTTGTTACTTCCTTGGTATGAAAATTGAAACAGGTGGTATTGTGAAACTGAAACAGGTGGGCAGCAAGGGCAGTGGGCTGCAAGCCTACAATTGTTAACCTTTCTTTTTCTTTTTCTTTTTTCTGAA
This sequence comes from Cotoneaster glaucophyllus, assembly GCA_036320875.1. Classification (NCBI taxonomy): domain Eukaryota; kingdom Viridiplantae; phylum Streptophyta; class Magnoliopsida; order Rosales; family Rosaceae; genus Cotoneaster; species Cotoneaster glaucophyllus. Next base: position 10,403,227 of record CM070062.1, read on the forward strand.
AAAGGGGTGGGTTTACTTGTTAAAGAGCTTAAAAATGTAAAAAGTTTTAAAAGCCCAACATTTTGGGCTTCAAGGGCCAATCCCGAAGTGACTCGAAATCCCGAAACACTTTCGGGAATCCCAAATTTCAGGAAATTAATAGTTTCTGTTCGGTTTCGGGATATAAAATCCCATCCCGAAATGTTTTGGTTTGGGATTCGGGTTAGGGGTTTCGGTTCAGGATCCCGACCCGAACCAACCCTACTTATTCCTAGAATTTTTTTTGTTTAAATTCTTTTAATAGGCATAGGTGAATAATACAATGGTGGGAAATTCGGAAACCACAATGAACGGAACTTCCTACGTTCAAAGATCTGGATCAAATAATGGAGGACGAGATGTAGCCCCACCACGACGATCCACAAGGCTCAACGCGATGGCAAGGGGATCAACTTTGCCACCATGGAGCACCATTACCATGGCAGGCACGGGGACCACTAGAAGCAGCCCAGCTTGTTGCCACCGTAGCGGCCCAGGCCCAGGAGCAAATCCAGGCCCAAACGCCAGCAGCAGTAGCCTGGCACACCAAGACCCATGCCACAAAGCAATGCCAAGCCAAGGCCCACATCGTTTTACAGCGCCAAGCCTAGGCACACGCCATTTTGTAGCACCAAACCCAGGCTCGCGCAGCGTAGCGGCAGACCCAAGTCGCACCGAGAGGAAATGAGGCTCATCGCACGAGCGCTCCAATGACCTAATCCATGACAGAGCCCCACCCACTCCTGTGGTCCAATCTGAGGTCCAGCTCACTCTCGTGGCCCTCCAAGCAATCCTAACTAGTCCAAGACTGGTTCAACCATCCCGACTTTAGATTTCTGGACCGACGATTGAATCGGGGGTATTTTCACCCCATTTCTCCGTAGATTTGACATATCTCAACTCAAATCTTATGCCCAGAGTCCATTACACTTCCATTACTCAAGGAGACATATACCGTCCAAGCTCTTCCACCCCAAATGGTGAACAACACTTGTCTCGACAAGTCATAGAGTTAACAAACGCCCTCGTACAGCAGATAACCTTGGTGAATCAGCTCTTGCACTGTACCGAAGTAGGACAAAGGTAGATGATGAACCTCTCCGGCATCTTTTGGTAAACAGCCACTCGACCAATCACGAATCGAGCGTTCTGGTAGTGTACACTCCCGACTGGGCCCCCGAGATAGCGTATACTCTCGACTTAGCGTGAGAATGAGTGTGCACTCTCGGTTAGGCCCACGGACGAGCATAAATTCACGGTTGGGGCCACACTCCCATAATCAACATGAGCAACCTTCCAGGCAAAGTGTTCATTTGCAGCTAGGCCCACAAGGAGCATCATCCACTACACATTAGAGTAGGTAGCATGATGGATGGAGAGAAGCAGTCACTCAATCCGACTCAAGTTCAACCGACAGCCTACGAGTAATTCGCTCGCCTGCTAGGAACGTACCACATGCACTGTAGCCGTGGCGTGGACGAGCCAAGCACATGGAAGAGAAGCCTAGACCAACCGATCACGACCATAGGCAGTCGAGAGCTCTGCTACCCCAACAAAGGCAAAATTAGGAAGAAGTAGAGAAGCTCCTGATCGAGCGATTGCACGATTTCCAATCAACAAGGTCACTAACGAGGCACTACGACGGGACATGACCAACATAAGCAGATCACCCTTCACGAACGAGATCGATCAAGCATAGCCTTCACACAAATTCATCATGCCATATTTCACATCCTTTAAAGGAGACAAGGACCCCGAGAGACACCTAAAGCACTACCGAAGCGCAATGATCCTTTATCGAAACAACAACTTTCTCATGTGCAAGATATTCACCACCATTCTATAAGACGAGGCATAAGATTGGTTCCACACCTTAGACGCATACTCAGGCTACAACCAAATAGCCATGCAGGAGCTCGACAAGGAGAAAATTGCGTTCATGATCGAACGAGGCACCTACTGCTACAAAGTCATGCCTTTTGGCCTCAAGAACACGGAAACTACTTACAAACGACTGGTAAACATGATGTTCAAGAAGCAAATTGGAGTAATCATGGAAGTCTACATCGATGACATCATGGTGAAAGGCAAGCAGCGATCAGACCACATTGGCAACTTGGCGGAAACTTTCGACATCCTTAGAAAGTACAAGATGAAGCTCAATCCTGCCAAATACACATTTGGAGTAACTTCAGGCAGATTCTTAGGATACCTAGTAACCCAATGAGGAATCGAAACACATCCCAAACAAATCTGAGCAATCCTAGAGATGAAATCTTCAACTACCTTGAAGGAGATCCAAAGCTTAACCAGACGAGCAGCCGCACTCAACCGCTTCCTCTCACGGTCCACTGATTAATGCAAGCATTTTTCGAATTGATCAAGAGGGCACAACTAGACAAATGGGATGATGAGTGCGAAAGAGCTTTCCAAGACCTGAAGAAGTATCTCACATCACCTTCCTTACTATCGAAACCGGAAGCAATTGAGGACTTATATATCTACTTGGCAATCTCGGAAGTAGCAGTGAGCTTTGCCCTCATACGAGAAGAGCTGGGGGCCTAATTGTCGGTATTTTACACTTCTAAAGCTCTTCTAGATGCGGAAACCAGATATCCGAAGATCAAAAAATTAATTTTGGCATTAGTTGTTGCGGCTCGGAAGCTTAGACAATATTTTCAAGCTCATATAGCCATCATCATGACTCAGTATCCTCTATAATCAATCCTACATGGTCCATATGCTTCTCAATTAGCAATGAAATGGGTGTTGGAACTTGGCCAATACGGCTTAGTTTTCCGACCCGCACGACGATAAAGGCCCAAGCCTTGGCAAACTTCATAGCAAAATTCACGCATAGCTTAAGCAACACAACAGAGCGACCCAACGACGCCCCAGAGGCAACTGAACACGCCCTAGCCACGTCTGCTTCACCCGATGGAGACTTCTGGCATTTGCACATCGATGACGCATCCAACTACAAGGGCTCGAGAGCAAGCGTGGTCCTTGTCACCCCAGACGGTTCGATGCTCGAGCAAGCAATCACTCTAGACTTCAAGCATCTAACAACGAAGTAGATAACTAAGCCCTACTAGCAGGTCTCAGAATGGCAAAAGACTTGGCGGTGAAAAAGGTTGCAATTCATTATGATTCCCAGCTAATCACCAACCAAACTACGGGAGAGTACACAACAAAACATCCAAAAATGGCGCAATACTTAGAGAAGGTACGAAAGCAACTTGAGGTGTTTCAGACTTACACCCTTACTCAAGTTCCGCGGGAAGACAACGCCTACGTGGACGCGCTAGCCAGCCTAGGCTCCGCCCTTGACCACCAACTCAAACACTGTATTCCGATGAAGTATCTGGACAAACCAAGCATAGAGGTGGAGCCGGTAGCCGATGTGTCACAGGTTAGTACAACTCCAAACTGATAAGATTCTATTATAGACTACTTGGTCAATGGCACACTTCCCATGGAAAGATTGGAGTCTAGAAAGCTCACAACAAAGGCAGCACATTACTACATGTGGAACGGCATTCTCGTCCTAAGATCCTACATTGGACCACATTTTCGCTGCCTAGCACATCTGGACGACCTAAAGGTTCCAAGTTCAAACCATGAAGGCGTTTATGGAAATCACTCCGGAGGCCAATCATTAGCATATAATGCTCTTAACGCAGGCTACTACTTGATTACTATGCATCAAGACGCTAAGGAGTTAGTACAAAAGTGCAACCGCTGTCAACGCTACAAGCTGGTACCAGCACTGTCTGCCAATGAACTACATCCGCAGACAAGTCATTTGCCATTCATGCAATGGGTCAAGATCCGACAATTCCAGCCTGGAGATCTAGTCCTAAGAAAAGCCTTCATCACTGCCCACAGAGAAGTGTCCAAAAAGATAGATCTCATATAGGAAAGTCCATACAAGATCAACAAAATATGCTACAAGGGTAGTTACACTTTCGCCACCATGAACGACAAAGAGATCAAAAAGCAGTGGAAAGCCTACAATCTGAGGAAGTACCATGCGTGACCTTCTGCTACATCAAAGCCCAAAGACTCAAGCAGCTCGACGGGCACCACCTCATAAGTCGACGACTATCTAGTTGTTATGCAGTTCCTACCTTACAGCTAAGTTTTCATTCATTTCACTCGATGAAGAATTCAGAAGTAATTTACAACTTGGCTTGGCTGCATGCTTATAACAACTGATCACTTCTGCACTTCAAAAGAAGATCGCGCCCTTCTTAGGGACTTATTGCAGGAATTGCACCCCCTGGGAACCAACCATGATCTTCAGTGCGAGAGGGTAAACTAATTCCCCGACAACCATATGGGCCTGCTCTCTGATGCAAGAAGATAAACTATACACTCTGAATATCCAGACATGGATGAGTCGGGCTTCCCTGGTGTAACTAGGTGCACGATGACTTGCGTCGGGATTCCTAGAAGTAGCCACAATGATCTTTTTCAAGGCTTAGCTAACTGAAGGATATTTGGTCTCTTGGCCTAATTCGCGAGGAACCGGGCCTCAGAGACGGATGAGGCATATTACGCAGTACACCCTATGGATGGTTGCCCTAGAACCCTAAAGTTGCTACCGAGTGCACTAAGGTAGCTTACGGTTTCCAGAACACTGTCTACGGCTTGCCCTTCGAGCAATAAGCTGTGCTACACTTATACAACCGCACATTTTTGTGAAAGGTTAAACAATTAGCGTGCATATACGAAGCTCTATCCACTACCGACATGTTATGCAGTTGATAAGCTTCACCTCTGCCAAGTGCGGAATGATCATTTATATCTACACTAATTCCTAAAGTGTTGTGATACTTGCTACACAACCCACGAAATTGGTTACATAAAAAGCAAGGAGTTCTCTAGGACCTTTGCTTACAAAATTCCATAAAACCGCTTACTTTTGATATGAAAGGTTAGCGAATTTCATGACCCAAAAATCTTTAGTATGTTGTGATGCAGGCCACACAGCTCAAAAGATTGAAGAAAGCCAAGGTTAACAGCCAAGTGCTCACGCAGACTCGTCTGCTTCTATAAGTGAAGCATCCGGCCGTCGACCCTATGGCTAACAACTTTACAAAAGTTCTACACCAACACCTACGACTACATAGGCTACGCGGGGTTGTCTGCTTATAGAAAAGCAGCATGTCTGCCGCTGGTCTAAAGGTCAAAGGTTGGGCGTAAGCAAAAGAAGCGAAGGGAGCAAGTTTATTAAATTTTCTAGCAAAATTGATAAATAAATAGCAAAGGCCAAGGGAGTTCAATCAAATAAAAAAGCAACAAGGAAAACAAAGAAAATCATAAAGGTTACCTAGAAGACTACTCTTTAGCAACTTGGAAATCCCACGACTACTCAGTCGCCACACCTCCAGCAGCTGTGACGTTCTCAGTAACAGCATCATCCAGCGCTTCACCCTCAGCTGCCCTAGCTTGGGCACCAACTTCTCCGACTACTTCACCAATAAAAGCCTCAAAAGTAAAGGCAAGCAAGTCTTCTAGAGAAATAGATAAGGTCTCGAAGTCTTTCCCAGCAAATTCAAAATTAGATGGCCTACCAAAGAGATAATCTACATAACCGAGCTTGTAGAAATCGGCCTGACTCTGAACAAGTGAAGCCTCGAGCCCAACCTTTTCACTCTTCAACTATTCGTTATCCTCGAGCAGACCAACACGGACGTGCTCTAGTTCATCCACTTCCTTCTTCAGATTTTTGTTGATCTTCAGTGCATCTTAGAGTTCCAACACTTGGGGTTCAAGCCTATCGACTACCTTCTTGAAGTGGATCACTTGATTATAAGTAGCAATCAACTCTTCATCCTTTGCGTAAGTAGTAGAACGAACTCAGAAATGACACGCTTAAGATCTTGAATCTGAGGTATATAACAGCCAATCTCATTCTCTGCACTTTTGTACTTAACTTGGATCGCGTCAAGCCTAGTCTTCAAGTCAGCGACCTCCTAGCGAGCGGTCTCAAGCTATAGAGAGTGGGGGCAGAGACATTGGACTCTTTCAAAGCAACGAGCTTAAACTCTAACCTATTGATCTTATTAGCAGAAGAATAGGCCTCAGTTGCCATAGTCGTTACCATCTCCTTGGCAACCTTGGTATCCTTTTGTTTAAGGAGCATAGACTCGGCTGCCAGAATTGTCGCTTTCTGCATCATACCAAGCAGAGCAGTCCTTCTATATTGGGTCGTATGCTTTGCAAATGAACTTGGGCAAACAACCCCTTTAACGCCATCAACAGCTTGGCACACGCGTCCATGTCTTCAAACAGATTTGGCTTCAAAAGCGCACATATCTCAGCACCATCTCTAGAAACAGGCTTGGTGGATTTCTCACAACTGCCCATGTGAGCAGTCTTCTCTTTCTCAGCAGGCGAACTAGTTTCAGCAGCAAGAGGAATATGCATTGGCGCCACTTTAGCAGATAAGTCTACCTTATCGCTCTTCATAGTAGCAAGCCTCTCTGAAGGTGAACCAAGTTTAGCTCCCAACGGATGTATTGGCACAGATTTCAGCACTAGGGGATGACAGAACCTCTACGATGAGTAATCTTATCAGCAATCGTACTAGCTATCTTCGGCATGGCATGCGTCATTGGCTCATATCTAGCAGCCTCATCTTTATTTCCCTTGGAAGAAGTCAAGTCAATCACAAGCCTATCGGTAGCAGGCGAACCCTCACGAGCAGCGGAGAAAGCCTTCAATTTTTTCTTAACCGACATCTCTTGAGCTAGCGAGGAAGATCTCTTCTTTCTACCTTCATTCACAACAAGCTCCACGATAGCGATCGGACGAAGTAATACCTCCGCCTTGATCCGCTTTATCTCTTTTCTCAGGGGCAGCCCACCTTTCTCCCAGTGAAGAGAACTATGCAACCAAAGTCATTCATGGTACTCAGCATGGATACCTAAAACAACGTGCACCTTCTTCATATATGGAGAAGTCTTGGAAGTTGACCCGAATTTTGAATCTACATAAGCAGAGGAGGACAATCAACAAATCAGTCTACTTACCAGCATTGAAAATTATCGGAACGCACAACTCAGGGGAAGAATCAGACTCCTACTCTCCACTTATTTCCAAGGTCTCCTTGGCCCAGTCATGATCTTCCTTGCTCGAATGATCGAAAAGCCTATGGCAAGATCGCAGCTGCCCAACTCCATCAATGGCCTATGTCAAAGAAGTACCAGAATTCGTTGATGGTTAGATCCAAGTCAAAGAATTGGCTTAGATTGAGGAATCCCACCATCACACGAACTGCATTTAGAGAACATTGAGTAGGGGCACACTTCATAGAGCAAATCACTTATTGGAAGAAACGCAGCATGGGAAAAGTAAATCCCAACACGAAGTAGTAGGGGTGAAACTTGACAGCTCTCCAAGCCCCACTACATAGCTCACAGCTGCTACCCTCCTTGACATGCTTCACACGCATTCCAGATGGAATGGTGTGGCTATATGCTTCAAGGAAATCTTTGAACGAGTCGTTGGAATTAATTTTAAAGTGAGCAGCCTTGAAGTAGCCAACTTTACTCAAAGACCCGCCTTGACGATACAACGGCGGCACACCATCATCACTCTTGTGGCTTGTAGAAGACATGCTCGAAGAAATTCTACAAAGATACGAGGAAAAATCGTTAGACGGCTGCACAAAAATAAATGGTAGCATGAAGCAACGCACCAGGCCCCACGGCCCAAGGAAAGCAGCCAAGGGATCCCAGCCCATGCTAGCTCCCTGCATTTCTCCTCTTGGCCCAAAAGCTTTGCTGCCCAATCCAATTGGAGGGGGGATGACGCCCCCGCGCCTCCCTCACTATCTCTCTACATACAGGCCCGAGCCTAGCAAAGAATGAGGTATGCGCCTCCTTGACACCACAACAACAGACCAAGCTCAAAGCCCAGCTCGTTGTTCACATGCCTGGCTCGTGCCAGGCCCAGCCCAGTGCCCTAGGGCTCCATCCGCTCAGCCCAAGCCGAGCAGCACCTAGCCCAGCCAACCGCCGCACCAAGCCACCCACGACAGCAGCCATGTCGTGGCTTTCCAGCCATTTTTTTTCTTACATTAGTATGGCGTAAAGACGAAGAAAGCAACGGAAGACTGTCCTTTGCACGGGCAAGTGTAGAAGATTGCTAAGGGGAGGGGGAACAAATATCCTCTAGCTTTCTCTCTTTTGTAGGATAGAATAAATTGCTCTCTAAAGTTGATTTAATTATCTACTTAAGGTAGACTTAAATAGACTTTGGAAGTGATTTATTTCCCTTTACTAGAAGGATCTAATTTCCAATTAATGTGGGAATCTACATCAAAATAGGAAACAATCTTATGTTTTCTAAAGCAAGGGAAGATCTCTACACCTACTGCCCTTTCCTACGAACAGCCCAATAGGTGTGGGGGCATTTGTGGGGCCAAAAATAATCAACAAAATTATGGAGGTGACACATGGACTTTTGGGTTAAAAGGACAAAATTACCCTCGAGGCACACCGAGATTCCCATGCACATGCAACGGACAATAACGGCTCAATCAAGGAAAAATCAAAGGTGATCAAAATGGTATTTATTCAAATCTTTCTCATCACTCCTCATCAAATCCTTATTCAAAAGGTAACTCCCAATTTTCCTATTTAATTTAGGATTAATTGCCATGTTAATTACAAGATATTATTTCACATAATATCTTGCAATTATTCACCCAATCACACCATATATGGTCGGCCACTACTTTCTAAATAGGGCCGGCCACTCCTCTATAAATAGCCGTATTATCCCACTAAAAGGCTAAGTCATTTGCTACCCACAAACTCCTAAACACATTCTTTTCAGAATTCTAACTTTGGCATCGGAGATTCTTCGGCAAAAGCCCCATATTCATCGTGGGCGCATGAGGCTTTTGGCCTTAATCTTAGGTGTTATTATTTTGCAGGTGCATTTTCGTCAAAGGAGAAGACGGCGGAAATTTGCATCCACAAGCGTGATGAAAGCGAAAAGAAAAAAAATAAAGATAAATGAATAAATAACAAAATGTTAAAAGTGAAGACAACTTAAAATATTTTTCACCATTTCTTCTACACTTATCAGACCATCTTTTCCCCACTTTTCTTTATCATTTTTCCTCTATCTAGTACTTTCACCATATTTTAAACACAAAAAGTAAAAACTATACAATCTAGAAACTAAATGATTATCAAATGTGCCTTACCTATAGAGACCAAAAAAAAATAAATAAATAAACATTTCATAGAATCCCACTAGTTTTGAATTATTTCAAGGAGAGGCAGAAACTCAAACCCCAACAAACCTAACCCAAAAACAAGCAAACCAAAATTTTGAAATTTCAGCTCTACTCCCAATAAACTTGTTACTGAACCAAAACAAAACTACAAGCTGACACCATATAAAAACCTTCAAATTTATTTTAGATCTGTAAAAATTAATTTCTGCACTTTTGCAAGATCGACTCCAAAACTCATGAACTTCTACAAGATCAGTTTCAAAAAATTTGGTACATCCGCAAGATCATTTTCAAAATTCCACCACTTCTACAAGATCAGTTTCAAAGTTCTAGCATTTATGCAAGATTAAATTCAAACAATTCAGAACTTCTGCGTGATCAATTTCAAAATTTTAGCAATTCTACAAAATTAGTTTCAAAATTTAGCATTTTGTGAGATCAGTTTCAGAATTTTCTGCACTTCCGCAAGATCAGTTTCAAAATTTCAGCACTTCCGCAAGATTAGTTTCAAAATTAAAGCATTTCTGAAAGATTAATTTCAAAATTCGGCACTTCTGCAAGATCAGTTTCAAAATTTTAGCACTTCCGCAATATTAGTTTCAAAATTTCAACAGTTCTGTAGGATCAGTTTCAAATTTTTTGGCACTTCTGCAAGATCAATTTCAAAATTCTAGCACTTCTTGCAAGATCAGTTTCAAAATTCCAGCATTTCTGCAAAATCAGTTTCAAAAATTCTACCACTTCTGCAAGATCAGTTAAATTTCAGCATTTCTCCAAGATTAGTTTCTAAATTCTAGCATTTATCCAAGATTAGTTTAAAAAAATTTAGCACTTCTGCAAGATCAATTTCAAAATTCCAACATTTCTACAAGATCAATTTCAAAATTCCTGCATTTTTGCACGATTGGTTTCAAAATTCATGCGTTCATATCAATCAAAACCTCAAAATCAAATACTTAAAAAAAATACTAATAAAAAACCAAAAATCTAAAATCTCAAGAATTCTTAATAAAGAAAAAAACAACACTCGTAAATTTATGGAACAATATGAAGACGACGCAAACGAGGGAGAGAGAAGTATGAAACAGAAATAGGAGAGAAGGAATGAAGGAGAAGGAAGAGAGAGAAAATGACGAAGAAGAAAAAAGAGGAAAGAAAAAGAAGCAATACAAATAAGGAGATAAAGATACTACACATTTCAATTATATAGGATAAAATTGTAAATACAAAAGAAATTTAAAAAACAACCATGACATCACATATCACAAGGATACGTTTTGTCACTTTTAAAAATAAATAAAATGAACTTGGTCTCTCTGAAATATCGTCTTATAATTTGGATGTTTATGTAGTTATTCATATAATTAAATGTTATAGATTTCCATCTAGTAAGATTTATGGGGCTTGAGAGAAAATTTTATGGTAAAGGAATTAAATATACAATCCCTTAACTAATAAGTTCATGCCACTTAGTATCACGGTTTAGTGGTATTCCTCTTCACTTGTAAGTGAGAAGTTGTAGGTTCGATTTTCTTCAAAGGCGAATTTGAACTACATTGTTGCTAACCTATTGAAAGGCTAAGGCTCCCTTTCTCATAGATAATATCGTTTGTTAAATGAACAAATAAAATTAAAATAAAAAACTAATAAGTTTAATATATTACTTGGGAAGAGATCCTCTCCGGATCTCTCCCACCAAAGCCCACCAATCAATTAATCCAGACCCTTGAAATTTGATTTAACGACTACAAATAGGAGGCCCCTTTAAAAGTTATAATAATTTTAGCCGTTATATCAAATTTCAAGGGCCCGAATTAATTGATTGGTGGGTTTTGGTCGGAGAGATCCGGAGAGGATCTCTTCCCATATTGTTTTTAAATAAAGGGTTTTTATCACCAATGGTCCCTGAGATTGACCAAACTCATCATTTTGGTCCCTCACTTTCAAAATCAATCAATGTTGTCCCTGACATTCACCACTGCACATCAATTTGGTCATTCCATTTAGATTCCGTCAAATATTTATGTTAGTTTGCATGTGGGACCCACAAAGCCAATAAAATTGTGACAAATGTATTACACAAAATAAGGTTTTTATCACAAATGGTCCCTGACATTGATCAAGCTTCTCATTCTAGTCCCTGATTTTCAAAAATCAATAAGTTTGGTCCCTGTCTTTAAGTATTGCACATCAATTTAGTCATTCCGTTAAAATTTCGGTCATTATTTTTTGTTAGTGTGATAATATGGTCTCACTGATCCAATTATATGGTGCCACATGAATTAACTATAAAAAAATATTTTTTAAGATTTAAAACTAAAAGTACTATAAGAAATTAAAAATAAATAAATAAAAGGACAAAAAAAAAATTAACATCATCACCTTGTCCTCCGTGAACTCACTTCTTGTGACAGCCCGTCCCTGATTTTAAGAGTTTTAAATTTTTAATAAGGATTTTACAAAAATGCCCTTTAAGGCACGTGCGTTGTTCGAGGTGAATTGATGTGTCGTGCCATCTAAGATTTGTTTTCTTGGCATAACCTCGTAGTACTCGTCGCTACGGACGCGTGGGCGCAGACGGTTCGTAATTTGGAGTTATAACGAAAAAGTTATTAAAGTTTGAAGTTTGGGGATTTTATGAAATTTATTATAAAATCTTGTGTGATTTTGAATGGCCCAGATTAAAGGAAATCTGAAATGGATGGCACAGATGGAAAGATAATATTATGTTTGTGAGGTTACATGTGTGTGCGTGGCTGGTGGAAAGAAAAGAGGAAGAAAACAGATTGGGCAAAGCTGCCCAACCAGAAAAAGAAAGAAGAAGCTCCGGGAGAGAAAATGAGAGAGAGCTGGCGAATGGGGAGAGAGAGAGAAGAGACCGGCCAACCAGAGGAAGAGAAAGGAGGAAAGGAGAGAGGGTGAGAAGCGGAGGAAGAAGATCAGAAACGGGTTGGAGACCTGTGACCAGCGCGAACCCAGCCGGTAATCTTCATCCATTCCCGTCGAAATTCCATCATTTTTCCGGTGAGTTACATCAAACCATCACTTGGAAAACCCTCTATGATCTTCCCTCTTCCTATTACACCCCAAAAATCAAGGAATTTGGTCTTGAAATGAGTTGAAACCGTGCGGTGTGTGCGCGATGGGTTAATGTACAATTCTTCAAATCTTGAAATGTTTTCTTTCAATTACTAACAGCCATAGCATCTCCTTAGGACCTGGAACAAAGCCCAAGCATTAGTTGGAGCATCGGAGTGGTTTTGGAGGTCGAATTGAAAACACCCATTTCTAGGGTTCTTCACGGGTTTGATGAAATTGAGGTGTTTCCAAGCCAAATTGGCCTTGACCGAAGGTATGAAAGTTGTTCCTCTCTTTGAGATCTTAAATTCTGAAATTTTTGAGAATTTTTAAAAATAGTTGATTTTTCCGGCGAGTCTGGGCGGCCGACCGCCACTCGCGGCGGCACGTGGCCAGTGGGCCGCCAATGTTATTCTTAGGCTGTGTTTAATGCTCTAGGTTCAGTTTTGATAATTGTTGGACGTAAATTGAGTAATTGAACCTAAGTTCGTTACGATTCGTGGTTAGGTGAAAATATGAACCGACGATCCGACCGTTCGATCGTTACCAAACTTTGCTACGTGGTAGTACATAATATTTGAAGAAGGTAGGAACTTACGGATCGGAAATCTGAAGTACGGATCTTCCCGAATTGAGTTTGTAAGTTCATAAAATAAAATGTGAACCGCCACTTGATTTTGGCTATTGGCGGAGATCCGACCGTTGGATCGTAACGAAATTTTAGTATGTTTCTCTAGGAGCATAATGTGCATTTTGGGAAGTTTCGGATCAGAGATTTGAGTTATGGATCTTCCGGATCTAGTAAGTGGGACTGTGGACCCTACCGTCGATCGTTGATCGACAGTTGACTTTTGATTAAGGGTCTTAAATGATTCTAGAATATCCTTGAGGATATGTTTTACGTGAATTACAAATTCTGTGGTTAAGAGTTCTAAGTTGTAGTTTGATAATTGTTTTAGGCGCCGAACTTTTTGGGACGCCTCGAAGTTTACGTTAGGGAGCCGTAGCACGGACTCCAGGTAAGTGGGCTTTTGTTTTCCGTATATACCTATATACCATGCGTTTTCCCAGAAATTGTTTTATATGATTGATGAGAAGAAATGCCATGTTAAGTATACTTATGTTTAAGTATTCTTTGAAATGCTTTTTAAAGGAAAATATGCTTTTATAAAAGAAATGCCATGCCAACACAATTATACATCGATTTATGCATCGTGAAATGGTATGCATCGTGAAATGGTATGCATTGTGAAATGGTATGCATCATGAAATGGTTATGCATTATGAGATGTGATTGCATTATGAATTGTATGCGCATGATTGTTGGTGCTGAGGACGCTCAAGTAAGTTCAGGTAAGACTCTTGTGTGTTTAAATAAGAGTTGAGTTGACGAGATTGTTGAGATGCATCGAAAGCTCATAAACCTGCACCCCGGTGTTAGTGCTCCCGCCCAGAGTTAGGGGCCAGTCTTTCACGTGATGTTCACCTCCCGCACCACACGCTCATCTTGGATCCAAGTTAGGTGCATAGTCTTGTCGTATAGACCACTTTCAGTGGGTTCGACTCGTAGGTGACCCGCGATCATAGAAGTGGGTTTGACTCAGACCCATGATCTTTCGCACAGTCTTCACGTGATTGTAGCACTATAGCGTACTATATTACACCCAGTCTTGTCGTATAGACCACCTTGAGTGGGTTCGACTTGTGTGCAGGATATACATTATGATGAGATATGTTGAGATTGATTATGAGCTATAGTTCCAGCCGTGCTGATCACACGGTGGACATATTATGATATATGATGAGTTTATTTCACTTGATGCACTTACCTGATGAATTAGTGGCATGGCATGGCATATATTTGATTCGTTGGCATTTATATTTTGAGGATGATTTTCAGATGAGATAAGTATATGTTTATACTATTTTCTGGGAAAGTATACAGGTTTTACGGCAAGGGGTTATAATGTGATTTTTGAAATGATTTTCGAAAAGACTTTGTTTTTGCCCACTCACGCTTTTGTTTTGCGCCCCTCCAGGTATTAGGTAGCTTTGTTGGTGGCTCACGAGGATACATCGGACGTTCTGACAGACCATCACTCATGTAGGACCACCTTCGGGTGTTGTTAAATTAAGTGCTTCTTATGCATTGACTGCACCTAGACTTTATGCTCTGAATGTGTAATCACACTTATTCGGTTTTTATTTATTCGCATTTCTTCTTATTCTAATGCTTCCGCACTGTGCACAAGGCTACGTCACCTTCACGTGACGGCCAGCATGCCTCGATCTCGGTCGGGGTGTGTCACTTCTCATTCTCTCTATTTTGTTATAATCCTATCAAATTTGAATTGAATTTGGATTCGATTTTATCGAATTTAGATTGAATGTTATTTTCCAATCGGGATTGTGGGATGTGAGATAAATGTCAGCGTAGAATATTCGACAGTTGGTTCACCATAAAAAAAAATTAGTTTCTTATAGTTAATCCACTTGACGCCATATGATTGGACTAGTGGGACCGCATTAGCATAATAACAAAAAATATTGACGAAATTTTAATGGAATGACTATTGATGTGCGATAGTGAAAGTCAGGGACCAAATTTATTGATTTTTGAAACTCAGTGACCAGAATGAGGAGTTTGATCAATGTCAGAGACCATTTGTGATAAAAACTTTTTTTTGTGTAATACACGTGTCACCATTTTATTGGCTTTGTGGGTCCCACATGCAAACTAACAGAAATATTTGACATAATCTAAACGGAATGACCAAATTGATGTGCGGTGGTGAATGTCAGGGACGACATTAATTGATTTTGAAAGTGAGGGACCAAAATGATGAGTTTGGTCAATCTCAGTGAGCATTGGTGATAAAAACCCTTAAATAAATGTTAATGTTTTTAAATTATTTGAGTTGATAAGTTTTTATTCTCTTAATTATATCCCCCTTTCTAGAAAGATCGATTGAAAGGCCAAGGGTAGTCCACGCGGGTCCTTGAGAGGATCACAAGTGGTGTCGCTGATCATCCGTGTAAGCATACCTCCTCCAAATTCCAATTAAAAAACGATTTATTAACACTAATTAAGTTGGTGGAGTTTCCTCTACAACATCATGATGTGTGGAAAAATGATTTATTTACACATAAGTTGGTGGAAGCGTGATCCTTCAACGTTTGCAAATAACAAGCAATCGCCAATAATAACTATTTCTGGAAAGCACGGAGCAACAGTACGTTTTTAATATAATATTTTATTAATTGAATAATACGAAGAACACCATCCATTTTGAGAAATAAATTTCTTAATTACAAACGCAACTGAGTACCTTCCCCTGTATAATCGGAAAGGCATCATCTCCGGATCCCTTCCACCAAATTCTCCAAGTTAAGGAATTCAGGCTCTTTAAATTTGATCAAACGACTAAAGTTATTATAACTTTTAAAAAATGCCCTTTTTTTTAGCCTTTTAATCAAATTTCAAGGGCCTTGATTCCTTCACTTAATGGATTTGGTAGAAGGAATCCGAAGATGATCCCTTTCTTGTATAATCAACCCCTTCTTGATAATGGCCTTTGCAAAAGTTTTGGGCTTTATATCTTTCTACCGAGCTATCAAGACTGTTGCTAGGCTAAATACCCTAGACCCAGCTGGGCAATGAAGTTTTTTTTTTATTATCCTCGAAATGTGAAAGTACGATTTTACCCTTGAGCGTTGGGTTGAATTCTCACTTTTTGGGCTAAGTTTAGAGGCCCAAAAGTATGGTTTTGGACCAATAATATTAGTTCCTATTTTGTGGGAACCATTTTAGAATAGAATTTAGGGTTAGGGTTTACATTAAGTTGGTTGAGGACCAATTAGAAACTAAGTTTAGATTTTAGTTGTTGTTGATTAATAATGTGAGGACCACACATACACTCACCAACTGAAAACCTTCTCTCTCTCTCCTCCCTCTCGGATTTTCTTCCATTTCTGTACAACCGTACGGACCAAACCTCAAACCCCTTCGAAACTTTGTAGATCGAGGTTTTTAGGTACACCATTGTGCTCCTCGGGTTTATATGAGTCGAATGGTACCATTTTCAGGTAAGGAAACCTTCGAAATCCCCGAGAACCCAAGGACTCCGTCGAGGGCACAGTAGCATTGATTCGATCGTTGAGGTTTCACGCCATTTTAAGACTTAAAAAGGTATCCACTCTTCTTCCTTAGTGATTTGGGATACTTTTGGTAAAGTTTGAACGTAAGGAAACCCAAGAAATCGAACCTCCGAGTTGTTCACTATTCACCAACTTTTAAATGTGTAGGTTTCTTTGAATTTCAAGCTCACATGGAGCTCTAGGAGGTTCTCACGATGCTCGGAGTGCATCGTTGGTGAAATTTGGACGTCAGGAAGCCCAGATACGAAGCTTCACAAGTGTGGCTGGACATTCGAGCTTGCTCAGGCGAGATCTCGTTGGTTTTGGCACCTAAAACAGGTATAATGTTCTTCTACTCATCGAGGGCTTCATTTTGATCTAAATTACGTGAAAAATGGTGCAGAAATGAGGTAGATTAGTAGGTTAAAAGGTTTTCCAGAAACCGGCGAACAGTCGCCGGCATCCGGCGACTCGCCGGAGAAAACGAAGAATATTCCGTCAAATTGACGGAATATTCCTAACGGCAGTGAACGACGTCAGTTAGATTAGACAGAATATTCCGTAATTCTGACAGAATATTCCCTAACGCCATTAGGGTTTCCGTCCCCTGTGCCAGGCACGTGCCACGCGTGGGTGGTGCGTCTGGCCGTGCGTTGGCCGGCGCATGGCGGCGCGTGGGGGTAGAAAAATAATTCTAAAAATATGGGGTTGTTCCTGAGGTTGTGTAAATCACTTTGGTATATTCAAACACCCTAATTGAGCATTGTATGAGAAGTTATTTCCTAGTTTCGTTTATGTGCTTTTAAAATAACGTTATTATAGTTGTTTCTCACATAGGCGAGACCTATCCGGAGAGCGTATCCAGGCTAGGCACAGAGGTTACGATCCATCTACTTATCAGTGAGTGGGCTTTTGGTTTTCCGTATATACCTATATGCTAAGTATTTTTCCCAGAAATGCGTTTTAAATGACTTTATCAATGAATTGCCATGCCAATATTTTTTTATACTGTTGGATATGCATTATGAATTGTATATGCATGGTTGTCGACGCTGCGGGCGCTCAGGTAAGTTCCAGATAAGTTTATGTGTTGTTGATGAGGAGTTATGTTATGACGATTATGATGAGATGCATCGAGAGCTCATTAACCTACACCCCGATGTTAGTGCTCCCGCCCATGGTTAGGGGCATAGTTTTTCACGTGATGTTCACCTCCCGCACCCCACGCTCATCTTGGAACCAAGTTAGGTGCACAGTTCTGTCATATAGACCACTTTCAGTGGGTTAGACTCGTAGGTGACCCGCGATCTTTCGCACAATCTTCACGTGATTTATGAGCTAGAGTTTAGATGATGAGATATTGCAGTTATTATTGCATTTGGATTACTTACCTGATGATTTGATTTATGTGGCATGGCATATTCATGATTTGCTTACATATTTTGATGTTGATGATTTCAGTTGAGATTTAGTATATGTATATACTATTTTCTGGGAAAATATACAGGTTTTACGACGAGGGGATATAACTGTTTATTAAAGAAATGATTATCGAAAAGCTTTATTTTTGCCCACTCACGCTTTTGTTTTGCGCCCCTCCAGGTTTTAGGTAGCTTTGTTGGTGGCTCACGAGGATACAACGGAGGTTCTGACAGACCATCACATATGTAGGATCACCTTTGGGTGTTATTTAATTAAGTACTTCTTATGCTTGACTGCACTTAGACTAACTATGCTCTGATTGTGTATTCACACTTATTTCCGTTCTAGCACTCCTTGAAGTTTGGTTTTTATTCATTCGTAATTCTTGCTATTTTATTGCTTCCGCACTGTGCACATGGCTACGTCACCCTCACGTGACGGCCAGAATGCCTCGATCTCAGTCGGGATGTGTCAGTTTGGTATCAGAGCCTAGGTTTCGCAGTCCTGCATATTTTATGAGTAATCTAATCATTGTGATGTCTTCTGTCAGAATTATGCCGCCTCGTAGAGATCCACGTCCTTCAGTCGAGCCTAGTTTCCCTGATGTTGCTCAGTTAAGGGAAGCTATAGCTAATGCCATTTAGGCTTCACTTCGCCCTCCCCAGATGACTCATTTAGAGACGGTGTATAATCTGAAGTTGCCTACTTTTATGGGTAATGAGGGACATGAAGGGGTCGAGTGTTGGCTCGAGCATGTAGAGAAGACTTTTCGGGTTATGCATAGTCAAGGCAGCCTCCCTGCTGAAAGGTGGGTCGAGACAACTACTTGGTTTTTGGGTAGAGAACCTGCATCCTGGTGGGATCAGGAGACTTATGATTGGTCACCTGAGGAAAAAGCAAACTGGGAGAATTTTAAACAGTCGTTCTTTAATAGATTCATCCCTCCAGCGTATCTTGACCAGAAGAAACAAGAGTTCACTAACCTGAAACAAGGGAAGCTGACCGCTAATGAGTATTACAGGAAGTTCACTGATTTGTCCTGCTATGATCTGGAAATTGCTGCTGCTAATCCAGTTGAGATGCTTCGCCGCTTTAAATTGGGTACTAAGAAGAAGTGGCGCTCTTTGGCAACTATCCTACCCTGTGCTACTTATCAGGAGTTCTATGAGGTTTTGTTGAGGATTGAGGATTCTGACAAAATGCCTAGTGAGAGTGAAGAAGAGGAAGAAAAAGGTTGTAATCTGAAGAAGTACGATAAAGGCAAAGGACAGTCATGTCAGAGACCTCGACAGACTCAGAGTTTTAAGAAAAGTGGAACTAGTTCTAGTTCTTCTAGTGGGGGTTTTAGTGCCATGGGTCAGATGAGAGGTGGTAGACCCACTGGAGGATCCCGCTTTCAGAGGCCAAGAGAGTCGGGTGGTACAAGCGCTCCTTTATGTCGTAAGTGCAATAATCGACATTTTGGAGAGTGTCGTCGAGGTAGCAGCTGGTGTTATACATGTGGTCAGACAGGGTAGGGGTGGGTTGGAAAAATCGAAAATCGAAAAAAACCGGACCGAAAATCGAACCGAGGCCGAAAAAACCGAACCGAACCGAACCGAACCGAATATGGTTGGTTCGGTTTCGGTTTCTGGGGTTCGAAAACCGAACCGAACATCTTCAAAACGACGTCGTTTTATAATATTTTAATAATTAATAAGCCTAATTCTAAAACGGTGCCGTTTTACTCCTAAACCGCAATCCCTTCCCTAACCCTAACCCTGCTGCTCCCTCCTCTCGGTCTCGACTCTCGCCTGTTTTCCCACTCCTCTCAGTTCGCACGCAGCAGCCAGCAGCAGCCTTCTCTTCTCTGACCGCTGTCTCTCATCTCATTCCCCTTCGCAGCAAGCAGCCTCGGCCCTCATCTGTCTTTCTCGCAGCCGCAGCCTCTCTCGCAGTCGCAGCCTCAAACGCAACCTCATCTGTCTCTCGTAGCAACAACCTTTCTCTCTGTCTCTCATTCCCAGCGACGACTTCTCACTCTCAATCACAGCAAAAGGTTAGTCTCAATTGAACCCCAACACTCGATTAATTTATCGCAGACGTTGCAAATTTATCTTCCATGCAAGCTCACATGGTAGAACTAGAATCCCATTGTAAACATTAATTAATCCATAGCTACCTTTCCCAATCACTTCCTGGATTTCGTACTGGCTCGCCTCATCATATTCTGTGAAAAATTCCTTATCCAGCATCTTCTGAATTCAGAAAAATAAGGGCAGATAGCAAATTATGAGCCAAATTAGAAGCAAAAAAATGGATTTTACAAAAAAAATAGGGAAACTTTGAAGAACCTCGTTGTATTTTAGACAACAATTAAACCACCCAGAAGATAAGATTGCCTGATCCTCTCCGGGAACCAAAAAACAAACCCAGAAAAGGATATGACAGGTATGAAATGATCAAGGATATGAACCCATCAGATGTATATATATATATATATATATATATATATATATGTGTGTGTGTGTGTGTGTGTGTGTGTGTGGAGGATACAGCAGTGCAGATTTGAACCATTTGAGTTTATCAATTTTTTTTACAGATGGATCATCTGTACTTGCGTTTATCAATGTTTGAGACCCTGAACCATTTGAGTTTTTGACCTGTTTTGGATGAGTGAAGATCAAGGATTTAGATTCATAAACTAATTCTTACAAGAAAGTAGCTAGTTATTTGACGTGACATTAATTAATTGTACAGTCATGTTCTACTTGTGTTGGTGCTGCTGCCATGTTCTACTTGGGTATTTTTATGCTTCAGATAGTTATTGAATTTAGCTGTACATAGTGTAATCTTAAAATATTGTCCAACTTAATCAGATGAACCGTCCACTTTGTTTTAGATTTGTACAAATTAATTTTTAATTTGTTAGGTTTATGGTAGTATGTAATCAGTGTCAACCCCTTTCTTTGGCTTCAAGCCTTCAACATATAATATAACGAGGGATGGAATTCTTAATCTGGACCTAAAAAAATAAGAACTCTTAATTTATATATTATACTTCAAAGTTCAAACGTATTTCTTTATATGTTTGACTTGAACATATATAGCCATATGCAAGTACGTCATATGTACTACTTTACTTGAAATCCTCCTACTGCCTGCAGAGAGAAGACCACTGCATGTCTTTCCATTTTCCTCCACATTTCTGCATGTGGCACTAACAACTATCTTCTTATTATTTTGTGTGAATTAGATGAAGTCAAAGGCATCAAAAGTCTCAAGGGCCTCAAGCTCAAGTTCAAACTCAATGAGATCAAAATCAACTAGCCCTCATGATCAAATTAATTCATCTTCGAGTATACCATCGGAAGTAAGTAGTCATATCTTTCTATAACTTTAGCCCTTATGTTTAATAATTAATTCATTAATTGTAATGATAAGTGTAATAATTAATTCATTAATTGTTTGATTCTCTTATTTTAGATGGACGTTGTTGGTGAATCAACTCCGCCTCAAAACACCGTGGTCGCACCTCGACAAACCCCTACTTCTCTTGGTGGATCCGAAAATCCCTCCGATGCAACTCCTAAAGAAGGTGATGCAAATGACCAAGTAAGTAAAGAAGAAACTCTTTTGGAATCATTAAAAAGTCATGAAAGGTCTTCAGTTTGGGAGCATTTTGATAGAAAAATTGAGGGTGGTAGAGTTAAGGGGTTGTGCAAGTATTGTGGCCAATCATATATGGCCGACCCGGATAAAAATGGTACAACTAATTTAAGAAACCATTTAGCAAGGTGTAGAAGCTACGGCCCTAATAAGGAAATATTTGCCGCAAATAGGCAAAAGATCTTAACCTTTGCCGGCACGAAAGATAAGTTGGAAGCTATAGGTTTTTCTCAAGAGGAAGTAACTAAGGCTTGTGTTGAGATGATAATTATAGATGAGTTGCCTTTTACTTTTGTTGAGGGAGAAGGTTTTCGTCGTTTTTGCATGCAAGCATGTCCTATGTGGAGAGTGCCTAGTCGTAAGACAATTGCTAAGGATGTACTTAGCTTGTTTTATTCCGAAAGGGATAAATTGAAGAGTCAATTGAAGACATTTAGGGTGTGTCTAACAACGGATACATGGACTTCTATTCAACAAACCAATTACATGGTTCTCACCGCCCATTTTATTGATGACAATTGGATGTTACATAAAAAGATTTTGAACTTTTGTGTCATTCCAAATCATAAAGGAAAGTCCATTGCTCAACTTTTGGAGGAATGTTTAGTTGAGTGGGGTATAGAGAAGGTGTTAACTATTACGGTTGACAATGCTTCTGCAAATGATTCCTGTTTAAGGGACTTGGTGCACCGAATACGTGGGTGGGGGATTCCTAATGCACTCTTGCATGATGGAAAATATTTGCATATGAGATGTGTTGCTCATATCCTCAATTTGGTTGTGAATGATGGGATAAAATTGTTGAATACGGCTATACAAAGCATTCGTAATGCGGTTAGGTATGTAAGATCTTCCCCTCAAAGGTTGGAAAGCTTTAAAAGATGTGTTGAGAAAGTGAGAATAGATAGCAAAGGGCTTGTGATTTTGGATGTCCCTACTAGATGGAATTCCACATTTTTAATGTTGGAATCGGCTTTAAAGTTCAAGATGGCTTTTGATAGATTAAAAGTAGATGATGGTCATTACCTTCCTTACTTTGTTAAAGACAATCATGATAATATGAGGAAGGGGCCACCTTCAATGGACGATTGGAGTGAGGCGGGGATATTTGCAATCTTTTTGAGACCTTTTTATGAAGTCACTTTAAAAGTATGTTGTTCTAATACTCCAACCGTTCATACTACTTTTGGTGATTTGTTTAAGATCAAAAGTCTCTTGCATGAAAACAAAGATGATGAACTTTTATCTATGATCTCCATGTTGATGCAAGAAAAATATGACAAGTATTGGGGTTCAATTGAGGACATGAATCAATATCTTTTTATTGCACTTGTGCTTGATCCTCGCCACAAATTAGAGAAAGTTGTTGATTATTTTGAGATACAATTTGGTGAGGAGGATGAAAAAGTTGAAAGTGCCACAAATGCGGTGAAGGACTTGTTGATTGATCTTTACAAGATTCATGAAGATATGTCTTTTAGTACACAACAAAGTATAAGTAGTGGTGGTAGTTCTCAAACGACAAGTGGAGACTCTTTATCAAGCATGACCGAAATAGAAAGAAAGTTGAAAGAAAAAAGTGAAATAAGAAAAGCAAAGAGAGCCCGGGTTGTGCATAATGATGTCGACAAGTATCTTTCCGATCCTAATAAAGGAGAAGAAGAGGAGAACTTTGATATATTGAATTGGTGGAGGGTGAATGGGCTTTCTAAGTACCCTATTTTGGCACGTGTTGCAAGAGATATCTTAGCTATTCCCGTATCAACCATTGCTTCGGAATCCTCCTTTAGCACAAGTGGACGGAGAATTGATCCATATCGTAGTTCTTTAAGTCCGAAAATGGTGGAGGCTTTGATATGTACTCAAAATTGGCTTAGGTCTATTCATGTTGCATTACATCATGAGCCAACTATTGAGGAGATGGAGTTTTGTGAAGAAGTTGAGAAAGGTAATTTTATTTATTGCATTTGATTTTGTTAGATTATTTTAAATAACATTTTAATTGGTATAATTTCTTTTATTTTTTGTATGTAGAAATGGCAAGTGGAAGTTCACAAAAAGGTGTTATGTTGCCCCCTAGGCCGCCCAAGCGCTAGCAAGCAAATTGTCATTCAAATTTTCATTCATTTTAGGGGTGGAAGACTTGAACTTTGAAATGTTTATTTTAGGTGTGAAAAACTTGAACTTTGATGTTTATTTTAAGTTTGGACTTTGATGTTTATTTAACTTGGACTTTGATGTTTATTTAACTTGGACTTTGGATGACTTGATTATAATTGAACTTTGAATTGAATGTTTATTTTTATTGTCTTTGTTTGAATGATTCTATTAGAAATTTGGGATGACTTGATTATAATTGAACTTTGAATTGAATGTTTATTTTTATTGTCTTTGTTTGAATGATTCTATTAGAAATTTGGAATGCTTATGTTGAAATGAGGCTTTGATTTTATTTATACTTCTTTGAAAATGGCTAGAAGTTGTTTTAGAAACTTTTTTTTTTTTTGCTGCTGGATAAGAAAAGAAAAAAAAAAAAAAAAAACCGAACCGGGCCGAAATCGAACCGAGAAAAACCGAACCGAATACAAACCGAACCGAACATAAACCGACAGAAAACCGAACCGAACCGAACCGAACAGTAATTTCGGTTCGGTTTCCGGTTTTGGCAAAAAACCGAACCGAACGGAACCGAACCCACCCCTAAGACAGGGTATCTAGCTAAGTATTGTCCTCAGAACCCGCAGAGACTTCAGCAGCCACAACAGCCTTCCTTACCACAGCCAGTTCAGACCCAGTAGTTTTCAGGACCTAGTGGTTATGTTTCGACAGGTCGTGGTGGTGCGTACCATTACCAGGGGATCCCATTCCTTATGCTTCAGGGTAGTATCAGTACCCTCAGGATCCCTATCAGCAGAGTGGTCATGGCCAGTACTCGGGATGATACATGCCTTATCAGCAAAGTGGGTTGGGTCAGTATTCAGCCGGCGGATCACAGTGGCAGTCTAGAGGACAGCCCCAGTAGGTCGATGTTGTTGCCAGTAGTGCTAGATCGTCGAGGCAGCACAATCAGTCAGGTCAGGGGCGTAATGTGCAAGGCCGAGGTGTTCACGCTAATAGAGGTCGAGGAGGACGACAGCAGGCCCAGGGGCGTATCAACAACATTACTTTGCAGGAAGGCCAGAACCATCCTGATTTAATAATGGGTACGTTAAATGTTCTTGGTCATTTTACTAGAGTCTTAATTGACTGTGGAGCTACCCATTCTGTTATTTCTCATACATTTGCTCAGTTGACTCAACCTCAGTCTACACCTCTGGGTTATGAGTTAGAATTCTCTATGCCTAGAAGAGAAAAGTGTTATGTTAGCTGTGTCTACCCTGGTTGTCCTGTGTTGATTGAAGATGTAGTTATGCCAGCTAATCTTCTCCCATTAGATCTTGCGGATTTTGATGTGATTTTGGTAGCAGACTGGTTACACTATAACTATGCCGACATCCACTGTCGTGAGAAGGCGGTGACTTTCCGTCGCCCAGGTTTACCCGGAGTTACGTTCGTAGGTAAACGTAGTGGAGTGAGGCATGGTGTTATTTCTGCCTTGAGGGCAAATAAGTTGTTGAATAAATGGTGCCAGGGATACTTAGCTCACGTTGTGCTGAATGATACTACTCCCACTAGTGTGGAGGAAGTTCGAGTGGTTAGGCATTTTCCGGATGTCTTTCCTTATGATTTGCCTGGATTACCGCCTGATAGAGATGTGGAGTTTACCATCGATTTACTTCCAGGTACGGACCCTATATCTCTAACTCCATATAGAATGGCTCATGTTGAGTTAAGAGAATTGAAAACCCAGTTGCAGGAATTAGTGGATAAAGGTTTCATTCAGCCTAGTGTTTCACCCTGGGGAGCCCCAGTGTTGTTTGTTCGAAAGAAAGACGGGACCTTGAGGCTGCGCATTGATTATCGACAATTGAATCGGGTAACGATTAAAAACTGTTATCCATTGCCACGTATAGATGATCTATTTGACCAACTTCGAGGTGCATGTGTGTTCTCGAAGATTGATTTGAGGTCTGGGTATTATCAGCTGAAGATTAGGAGTGATGATGTCCCTAAAAAGGCTTTTAGGACTCGTTATGGTCATTATGAGTTCCTTGTGATGCCTGTTTCGATTAACAAATGCACCAGCAGCTTTCATGGGCTTGATGAACAAAGTATTCCAGCAATATCTTGACAGGTTCGTCATTGTCTTTATCGATGATATACTGGTATACTCTAGAACTAAGGAAGAGCATGTTCGACATCTCTCTTTGGTGTTGAAGAAGTTGAGGGAACATCGCCTTTATGCCAAGTTCAGTAAATGCCAATTTTGGTTAAATCAAGTGGCATTCTTGGGTCATGTAATATCAGCTCAAGGAATTCAGGTGAACCCTCAGAAGATTGCAGCTGTGGAGAGTTGGGAGCAGCCACGAACCGTTACCGAGGTACGGAGTTTCCTAGGCTTAGCAGGTTACTATCGACGGTTTGTTAAGGATTTCTCAGTGATTGCCTTACCACTTACGAGGTTGACTAGGAAGGAAGTTAAGTTTGAGTGGGATGAGAATTGTGAACAAAGTTTCCAACAGCTTAAGTATTGTCTCACTCATGCACCTGTTTTGACACTTCCGGACGACAGTGGTAACTTTGAGATTTATAGCAATGCTTCTTTGAATGGCCTGGGATGTGTTTTGATGCAACATGGTGGGGTAATTGCTTATGCTTCGAGACAGTTGAAGCCTCATGAAATGAATTATCCTACACATGATTTGGAATTAGCAGCCATTATTTTCGCTTTGAAGATTTGGAGACATTATCTCTATGGTGAGAAGTGTAAGATCTTTACGGACCACAAAAGCCTACAGTACATTTTCACTCAGAAATATCTTAACCTTCGGCAGAGGAGATGGATAGAATTACTCAGTGATTATGATTGCACAATTGTATCACCCTGATCATGCAAACGTAGTGGCTGATGCACTGAGTAGGAAGTCCCAAGGTCGAGTTAATGCATTGTACGCATCTCGTGTTCCTCTTCTTGCAGATTTGAGGTCCATTGGAGTGAAATTGGGACTAAAAGAAAAAGAAGAAGCCTTGGTGGAAGCACGAGAGGAAGCTTTACTTAATAATTTCCAGGTTAGGCCTATTCTAATTGATCGTATACTGGCTGCTCAGATGGAAGATGAAGAGGTTCAAGAATTAATTCATGCCAGAAGCAAGGGGAAAAAGAAAGATTTGAGAATTCGGGAAACTGATGGTATGTTGATGCAAGAAAACCGAATGTATGTGCCAAATATTGAAGAATTAAAGAAAGAAATTCTTGATGAGGCACACATTTCAGCATATGCCATGCATCCAGGAGGCACGAAAATGTATCATACCATCAGACCATTCTACTATTGGCCAGGTTTGAAAAGAGAAATTGCAGAATATATTAGCAGGTGTGCAGTTTGTCAGCAGGTCAAAGTCGAAAGGAAGAAGCCATTTGGTTTGATGCAACCACTTCTTGTTCCACAGTGGAAATGGGAAAATATCACTATGGATTTTGTGTACAAGCTTCCTCGTACACGGAATGCTTATGATAGCGTCTGGGTGATTGTAGATCGACTTACCAAGTCAGCGCACTTCATTCCAATGAGGGAAAAATATTCTTTGAACAAATTAGTTGAATTGTTCTTGATCAAGATTGTGAAGTACCACGGAGTTCCAGTGATTATCTCGGATCGGGATCCCAGGTTCACTTCTAAGTTTTGGGTGGCATTCCAGGAAGTTATTGGTGCAGATCTACTTTACAGCACAGCGTACCATCCTCAGACAGATGGTCAATCCGAGAGGACGATTCAGACTTTGGAAGATATGCTAAGATCTTCAGTACTTCAGTTTGGTGATGATTGGCATGCAAAGTTGGATTTGATGGAATTTGCCTATAATAACAGCTACCATTCTAGCATTGGGATGGCACCGTTTGAGGTACTATATGGTAGAGCTTGCCGTACACCGTTGTGTTGGTCGGAAGTGGGTGAAAGAGCTTTGGTGGGCCCTGAGATAGTAGAGGAGACTACTCAGAATGTTCAAGTGATTAAAGCTAATCTGAAAGCGGCCCAAGATCGTCAGAAGAGCCTTGCTGATAGACATGCCACTGACAGAGTGTATAAGGTCGGTGATTGGGTATTCTTGAAATTATCACCTTGGAAAGGAGTTGTAAGGTTCGGGAAAAATGGTAAGTTGAGCCCTAGGTACATCAGACCTTACCAGATCATCGAGCGAGTTGGTGAAGTTGCTTATAGGCTTGAGTTGCCTTCTGAGTTATCTAAGGTGCATAACGTGTTTCATGTCTCTATGCTTCGTCACTATGTTTCGGATCCTTCGCATGTTATACCTCTTCAACCCTTATAGATCAATCCGGACATGACTTATGAAGAGGAACCAGTGACGATATTGGATTGGAAAGATAAAGTACTGAGGAACAAGACTATTCGGATGGTAAAGGTTTTGTGGAGAAACCATTCAGTAGAAGAAGCAACGTGGGAAACAGAGGATAGAATGAGAGATTTGTACCCACGTTTGTTTTATGATTATTAGCAGTTGTTTTGTAATTATTGTTGTTTGAAATTTCGAGGACGAAATTTTCTTAAGAGGGTAGATTGTGACAGCCCGTCCCTATTATTGCACTTTTATTATCCTCGAAACGTGAAAGTACGATTTTACCCTTGAGCGTTGGGTTGAATTCTCACTTTTTGGGCTAAGTTTAGAGGCCCAAAAGTATGGTTTTGGACCAATAATATTAGTTCCTAGTTTGTGGGAACCTTTTTAGAATAGAATTTAGGGTTAGGGTTTACATTAAGTTGGTTGAGGACCAATTAGAAACTAAGTTTAGATTTTAGTTGTTGTTGATTGGTAATGTGAGGACCACACATACACTCACCAACTGAAAACCTTCTCTCTTTCTCCTCCCTCTCAGATTTTCTTCCATTTCTGTACAACCGTACGGACCAAACCTCAAACCCCTTCGAAACTTTGTAGATCGAGGTTTTTAGGTACACCATTGTGCTCCTCGAGTTTATACGAGTCGAATGGTACCATTTTCAG
This sequence comes from Cotoneaster glaucophyllus, assembly GCA_036320875.1. Classification (NCBI taxonomy): domain Eukaryota; kingdom Viridiplantae; phylum Streptophyta; class Magnoliopsida; order Rosales; family Rosaceae; genus Cotoneaster; species Cotoneaster glaucophyllus. The sequence continues at coordinate 10,431,911 of CM070062.1, forward strand.
GTAAGGAAACCTTCGAAATGCCCCGAGAACCCAAGGACTCCGTCGAGGGCACAGTAACACTGATTCGATCGTTGAGGTTTCACGCCATTTTAAGGCTCAAAAAGGTATCCACTCTTCTTCCTTAGTGATTTGGGATACTTTTGGTTAAGTTTGAACGTAAGGAAACCCAAGGAAATCGAACCTCTGAGTTGGTCACTATTCACCAACTTTTAAATGTGTAGGTTTCTTTGAATTTCAAGCTCACATGGAGCTCTAGGAGGTTCTCACGATGCTCGGAGTGCATCGTTGGTGAAATTTGGACGTCGGGAAGCCCAGATACGAAGCTTCACAGGTGTGGCCAGACATTCGAGCTTGCTCCGGCGAGATCCCGTTGGTTTTGGCACCTAAAATAGGTATAACGTTCTTCTACTCGTCGAGGACTTCATTTTGATCTAAATTACGTGAAAAATGGTGCAAAAATGAGGTAGATTAGTAGGTTAAAAGGTTTTCCAGAAACCGGCGAACAGTCGTCGGCGTCCGGCGACTCGCCGGAGAAGACGAAGAATATTCCGTCAAATTGACGGAATATTCCTAATGGCAGTGAACGGTGTCAGTTAGATTAGACGGAATATTCCCTAACGCCGTTAGGGTTTCCGTCCCTTGTGCCAGGCACGTGCCGCGAGTGGGTGGCGCGTCTGGCCGTGCTTTGGCCGACGTGTGGCGGCGCGTGGGGGGTAGAAAAATAATTCTAAAAATATGGGGTTGTTCATGAGGTTGTGTAGATCACTTTGGTATATTCAAACACCCCAATTGAGCATTGTATGAGAAGTTATTTCCTAGTTTCGTTTATGTTCTTTAAAATAACGTTATTATAGTTGTTTCTCACATAGGCGAGACCTATCCGGAGGACGAGCGTAGCCAGGCCAGGCACGGAGGTTACGATCCATCTACTTATCAGTGAGTGGGCTTTTGGTTTTCCGTATATACCTATATGCTAAGTATTTTTCCCAGAAATGCATTTTAAATGACTTTATCAATGAATTGCCATGCCAATATTTTTTTATACTCTTGGATATGCATTATGAATTGTTTATGTATGGTTGTCGACGTTGCGGGCGCTCAGGTAAGTTCCAGGTAAGTTTATGTGTTGTTGATGAAGAGTTGTGTTATGACGATTATGATGAGATGCATGGAGAGCTCATTAACCTACACCCTGGTGTTAGTGCTCCCGCCCATGGTTAGGGGCATAGTCTTTCACGTGATGTTCACCTCCCACATCACACGCTCATCTTGGATCCAAGTTAGGTGCACAGTCATGTCGTATAGACCACTTTCAGTGGGTTCGACTCGTAGGTGACCCGCGATCTTTCGCACAGTCTTCACATGATTGTAGCACTAGAGCGTATTATTTTACACCCAGTCCTATCGTATAGACCACTATAAGTGGGTTCGACTCGTGTGCAAGCATGATTTATGAGCTAGAGTTCAAATGATGAGATATTGCAGTTATTATTGCATTTGGATTACTTACCTGATGATTTGATTTATGTGGTATGGCATATTCATGATTTGCTTACATATTTTGATGTTGATGATTTCAGTTGAGATTTAGTATATGTATATACTATTTTCTGGGAAAATATACAGGTTTTACGGCGAGTGGATATAACTGTTTATTAAGGAAATGATTTTCGAAAAGCTTTGTTTTTGCCCACTCACGCTTTTGTTTTGCGCCCCTCCAGGTTTTAGGTAGCTTTGTTGGTGGCTCACGAGGATACAACGGAGGTTCTGACAGACCATCACATATGTAGGATCACCTTTGGGTGTTATTTAATTAAGTACTTCTTATGCTTTACTGCACTTAGGTTAACTATGCTCTGATTGTGTATTCACACTTATTTTCGTTCTAGCACTCCTTGAAGTTTGGTTTTTATTCATTCGTAATTCTTGCTAATTTATTGCTTCCGCACTGTGCACATGGCTACGTCACCCTCACGTGACGGCCAGCATGCCTCGATCTCGGTCGGGGTGTGTCAGGTTTGGTAAGTTTGTTAGACATTTTGCCTATAAAAGATTGAAGAATGAAAGAAAGAAGAAAAGTGAGAAACATACCAAGAAAAAAAGGAAGAGAGAAGAAAAGAAGAAACAGAAAAGAAGGAAAGAAAGAAGAGAGATACTAAAGAAAATACCACTGAGCTGGGTTGGAGAAAAGAGAGAAAATAATGAGAGTTATCATTGTACTCCTATTATTTAAGATAATGAAATAAAGTATTATTGCTGACCCAAGAACATAGACACACTTACCAAACCTCGTAATTATTGTGTCTTATTTACTTTATGTTCTACTGCACACATATTCTCAATTTCACAGCACCTTTAAATTTCAAGCTCATCACTGCCATTTTTCATGTTTTTATCTTTACACCAGTTTGGTTCTTGTGTCTACTCTCGTTAACTTTTATGTTTGCTTGCTTACATTACATGCGTGTGGAGACTCACAAAGCTAATGTTACGATGCCACGTGCAAAAGTAAATTTAACTAATGTTTTAATATTAAGAGAACAAAAACTTAAAAAGAGTAAAGATTAATAAAAACTCGAGAAAAAACGAAAGGAAGGAGCTGGAGCCACGGTCCCCCCACCCATATGGCAAGTTACACCAAGTAAGAAAGGTAAGCTCAAGCTTCCTTCTTGCATGTGTGCTCCTCATCGAATTAGATCTCAACAGGAAAATCGATGTTTTACTACTAGACTCTCCCACTTCAGTACAACAAACACCACCTCTATCCATCCATCCACCCACCACCACCAACAAGCACCCCCACTATCACAACCCCACCTCTTATACAGAGGAAATACAACCAAAAAAGGATTAAAATAAATTCAAATTCCAAAAGCAAAAAAAGAAAAGAAACAAAAAGTTTGGAATCAATTGGGTAGAGATAGTCAAAGATGAAAAATGAATTCTAAGGGAACCCAATTGTGGAGCCAAAAATAATACAGAAAATTCTGGAGTGACACCTGGAGTTTTACCCACATCTGTTCTGCGTGCAATTTAACCCTCAAGAAGACCTGAGTTGCTCACTGCGATTTATCCAAGCTCTCATGCCCATGCCAAGGAGAAAATCAAAGGTATTAAAGAAATGATTGAGAGCCAAATCATATCTTTAAAGCTTTCTTTATTGAAGACCAACTCAATCAAGTAATGAATCACCATAAAATCCAATCACGAATTCCATGAGATCATTTCAAGATATTATTAATTAGGGTTAATCTCAGTTTACTACTCTAAAGTTTTTTGGTTTTCAACATTTCGTACATCAAGTTTTTTTTTTCAGCCCAGAGTGGTACTTGAAGTCATAATTGTGGAACACTTTCATACATTCGTTAAGGTTGTCGGGGCCGGCAGGAGGTGACGCCGATGGTGGCCATAGAGAAATAAGTGAGGTAGGGTTGGGTGGGCGCAAAGGAGAGAAAGGAGGGAGGGTTGGGTGGATTAGGGGGTGTTATGAGAGGATGAGCTTTTTTTTTTTTTTTTAATTTTTAATTTTTTTTAATATCCACATGGACCTATATTGACACGTAGCACCTAGTCATTGTCCACGTGAAAGCCACGTCACCAATTAACAACTAATTTAACTGCAACCTTGACGGATGTATAAAAGTGTCCCAAAATTATGACTTCAAGTACCACTCTGGGATGAAAAAATACTTGATGTACTAAATGTTGAAAACCAAGAAACTTTAGGGTAATAAATTGAGATTAACCCTATTAATTAAATAATATCTTAAGGATTATTTCTCAAGTGGCCGGCTATCTCCTACTACATCTAATAGATGACACACATTCACCAACTGGATGTCAAACTCCCCTATTAATTGTTTTGTAGGTAAAATTCATCAAGGCTGAAGATGTCGAATTTTTGCTACCACAAAATTGATGCTTTCATTGCGAGCTTGATTTAATTCTCGTAGAAGGCTCTCGCAATTCCTTTCAGAATTTCTTACACCTTGATTTTCTGACACACTCCTAGTATCTGAATTTTTGATAAAATTCTTTGATTAGTCCTTGGAGAAAAGAGACAATGACTGGAAATTCTAAAACCATGACAATTAAAGACATTCGTTGTTCCAATGTTCATATCCAATGAAGAAGAATTCGCTCAATAATCTCGACACTCCATTCAAACTAAAACCATATGCAAAGACTGTGAGGAGGATGTCACCTTTGACTAAGGAGCAGAGCGTGAAGGCTAAGAAGGAGAAACTTGACAGGAAAAAGAAGTTCATGCCCAGAAAATTATAGCAAATTCATATCCCATCAATAAAATCTTGGCAATGGTCGGTGAAAGAATCACAATCCTCTTGGATGCGTGCTTTGATCATCGGAGGTTCAAAGAAAGTGTTGTAATTGTTGGCAGGAGTTAGCTGCACACCCAAAGATGTATTTTTTTTTAATAAGGAAATAAAGTAGAAATTTGGTAATTTGAAGGCTTGGAAAGGCTGGAACGCTAAAAAAGGTTTCCTATAACATAGAAAAATTTTGATGGATGAGGAAACTAGAGGAGGAAATTCGGGCTATTTGTAGAACATTCATCTCAAAGTTGAATTTGGACCGTCTCACCTCAAGATTCGTGCATCTGGCAGCCAAAATAGCTTGGTAGATCAAAAAGTAGCTCATCGTTTATGTACACACGCGAAGCAATGTCTCCCATTATTGTTGTCTCTATGACATAATTTTTGAGGTCATGCATCTGAATCTGGAACGTCTCCACTAGTTGGCAACAATAACGAGGCTAGATTGTAAAAGAATCTTAAACATGTATTCTGATTTACTCCGTAAGACATGGTTCGAGAGGAATGCCCTTTCAGATACATGGTTAGGGGCAATCGTTGGACCATGATTTTCAAGGCCTAGAGGAAGATGATCGGAATACATATACCTCAAAAATTCGATCACAAACTCAACTGCTCCGATCAGATTGAGTTGCTCAAACGGATCATCGATGCCACCACATCCTGCTGTGCTCCAGAAAGGTAGGCAAAGACACGGAAACCTAGGGGATCAGACAGGTTTCTTATATTCTTGGAGATTCCTACAATCTAGATATTGGAGTGCGCCGCAAATAATTACACTCCTAAGAGGACATAATATCTAATCCTAGATATCCTCTTGAATTCTCTCAGTTTAATACAGATTCTATATCTTAATAGATCTCTCACCCGACTAATATAAATACTCATCGTTCATCTCTGGTAACGCCTTCGTAACTCATACATTATCCTTTTACCACTACTTGAATCTCAACAATGCTTACCAACTTGACCTGTCGGAGAACCTTTGGTAGGTATCCTATCGGTACTTCAGGTTAACTGTGATTGTTTGTTCTTTTATACGTAGTTGGGTTTGTAATAGGTCATCCGCCAGTGGCGGTTCGCAAATTTAGTTCTAGTAAGTCAAATACATTTATTTACAACAAAAATGAAAACAACGAAACAGTTGCAAACTGTCCCTTAACAGTTAACATGCTTTCGACAACTGATTCCTCTCACAACAACTTCGTCTTATAGATGCTCTCACACCAAAACAAGTCGAGCCTTTAACATTAAGGTGTTTTACGTACTTGGGTTCACATCTATATATATACATGTCATGCTAGAATCATATACTAATAAATCTCAAAACTTTTCACAATTTACTACAGTTCATAACCCGGAAACCTAGAATTTTCGGGCACATGAAGATCAAACCAGAGGCAAGCCATTCCAGCAAGACCTTGAAAAAGAGAATAGACATATTCGACCCCATGAGTGTGTCCTGCAGTCAAAAACTCTCCAGCATTATGATACAAGAAGCTTGCAAATGCCTTTGCTCTCTCTTCGTATATGATCTCTCCAGTCAGACGATACAAAGAAAGAAAGGCATAGGCATTCCCAGCCACACCGTCAGCAAGTCCTACCTTCTTCAGTAAACCGTTCTTCCACACAACTTCTCCTGCTTCTATTGCAGCGTCACGAAATTCTCTATCACCTGGAAACACCTGAAGAAGAAAGGACAGGAACCGCTATTAACTCATTTCCTTGCAAACAGACAGAAAATACACATATACAAGGACCATCTTTTTGTGCTAGAAAAACTTTAAGGATTCGGGATATATGTGAGAATTTCGAGCATCACAAATAACTCTGAATGCATCGTGCAGAAAAATTTAAATAGGTAATCGACAGACATCAATACTTTGAAGCTTGCTAAAGGAAAATGCTACATCGATTATATTTTCAGCCCACATTAATAACAAGGTGGTCTAAATAGAAAACACGCATTATTTTCATAAACCGTTAATCTCTCCAAAAATAACATTAGTTTAGTTACCACATCAACTTCATTTGATCACTGTTATGGTAAAGGCTCATGCACTATTAGTACTCACTCGTTTTGTTATAATTTGACAAACGTTGTACATGATATTAGCATCGAGGACTTACTCTAACAAAGTGAATACTAGGTCTCACTAAACTAAACGATCTTTGACTATGCGATGTGAGAATTGCATTAAGAAAGTAAATTCATGAAAGAGCCGCCACACGAACCTTAGATGCCTTGCACAAGGTTATGGTCATGCCAGCTGCACCATGAGACCACTGCACAAACTTGTCTCTAGGGTTTCCTTCACTTGACGGGTAGTTTCCACTATGAGGGAACCTATTAGCCATCATATATCTAAGAGTTGCCTTCACATCTTCTGCATCCTCATTACAAAGAGGGAAGTGAAGCAACACTTGCAAAATTCCAGCCACGCCATTGGCTGCCCCCAAGTACCTCGTCCCGTGCCATCTGTACATAAGCGGGCAGGACGGGTTATGAGATGCGCCTGCCCTACCACCAGCTAAAACAGCATGCACAACAGGCATTAGAAGATCAGTTGGCAACGTGTCAAGTCCAAGATACTTGTTTATGAACAAAGCTGCCCATAAAAACCCAGCTCTCCCGTAAAGAAGATCATACGACATTCCAAAACCACCTTCCTCTGGCCCAACAGACAAGGCCTTCTCTCGTGCCACCTATACAAAGCCAACCAAATAGGTATTAGCTAGGGAGAACAATGCAGAAGCTACAAATAAGAGATTTTTTCATGTAACTAATTCACCACGTCATATCTCAACTTTTTTTCTTTCTTGAATATAGGAGTTATCCCAACAAATTGGTAGCAGACTAATTTGGAGACACGTAATCTCACTTTTTTGTTAGGGGTGGGCATTTTAGTGGGTCAACTGAACAACCGAACCAAAATGATTTAGCATACTTGGGTTGGGTTGGGATCTAAGCTTTAAAACTATTTTTGAGTGAAAACCCAACCAACCCGCTTAAAAGGTAGGTTACGTTGGGTTAGAATATTATTAACCTGATTGAAACCGACTTATTCATACTCGATTTGGATAATGTAGTGTCATATGTGGTGATTCTATACCACCAAATCCACATAATTTACATGTAATATAACATTGGCCTTGAATATTGGTCATTCGTATTCACAATAGAACTAAGACAAAATGCATTATGTCCAGCCCGTGGAACCCGTGCAACCAACTCGCCTAAAATCATTTGGGTGAGTTGATTTGTCCATTTACTTGAGTAGCTTTTATGGGTTTCAAATATACCAACCCGAACTTTTAGAGATGGCCGACGGATGGGAGTCCAACCCGAGCCGAACCAACCGATGCCCACCCCCACTTTCTCTAAAATAAATTTCAAGTGTTTTTAGTAGAGCACACAAAGTAGATGCTCCAAAGTCCAATTAATAAAGAATTAAAACAAAGCAAGTTAGGGTGATAAGGTTGTTTAGGAAGTTGTACAGAATATTAGCACAGTTGTGGTTCAACTACTTTCCTTCAGTCGATCTGATTACTTATTTTCAGGTATTTGATTACTCATCTTAAGGGAAATCTTGCAGTTTTTCAATTACTTATGTGTAACTAAACGCATGGAAACGTTAAGGAGTGTAATGACTCATGAACCCATATTTTAGTAAACACTCAAGAATCAAAATGATTCCAATACCTATTCCTAGTACGTAAACATGCCCTTAAACGTGTAAATAGACACATTGCTAATGAACTAAAATTGCTAATTAAACTATTTCCCATATTTGATAGGGCAGTGCTATCCACACACCATTTTTTACCTTTTACACACCATTCTCAATTTCTGATCGTTGGACCAAATAAATCGAAGAGAATCAAAGGATAAAAACTAACATAGTGTGAAAAATAAAAAAAAATTTATAAATAACACCACTTGTCTCGAGGTGAGTAGTGCTTATTCCAGTTATGAGATATTTATCAAGAAAGTATCCAAAAACCAAATATGAGAGAGCTTCACAATACTAAAAAAAGGACAGAGATGGGAATATGAGTTAGATCTAAATACCTCAAGAAACAGGTTCAAATAGAGGCCACATCTTTCATGGTCCCCAATCAAACTAGCCACCACAGCTCCTAGGGCGTACACTCCTCCTCTACCACATAAAAAAGTCACGTACCTGCATAAAAGCAACATTGTCGATCATGCAAAGACACTGCTTACTTAATCCCACTCGATAATGATATCACACTTGTTCTCTCCTTCTGCGATCATGAATCTCTTTTGATTTATTCAAACCGCACATCTTCTTAACAATAGAAAGGGTTGCCGATTTTAGCACATGAATTTATATTTAATAGTTGGGGAACCCACAAACCCAACTTATTCACATATTACTCTTTACGGGTAATGGTACAAAGACCATCAATTTATATTATATTTTTTAAATTTAATGACGTGATTACTGATAATTGAATTATTACTTAAAGATAATATAAATTATGACAGTTTATCATAAGATTCTGTGTATCCTACAAGAGTAGGGTTACCTATATCATGTCAGGTCCAATTATACATTTGACACATATACGTTTCACTATATGTAAGAAGAGAAATGCTAAGGAGACTTTCACAAAAGTAGATTTTTTATGGACTCTATATCACCATATGTTTTTCCGTTTTATAATATTAACACAAGAATTAACGTTAAATTATGAGATGACAGAGAATTTAGAGAAAAATAGTCTTTTAACATTTCATATCAAGTAATAATGTACTATTATACTCGAACCGCCGCGTGTTTGTTCCATGAAAGTTTCTCACCTACTTTTCTTTTTTCTTTTTTTTTTCCTTTCATAAAAGGCACTTATAATGGTTTGTTAAAAAAAAAAAAAAATTATTACCTGCTGGACGCAGGCGCGACGGCCCCGCACTTGCCGACGATATCAGCGCAGAGCAGCAAGTCCTGCCGGTTACCGGTGGCCTCATACGACCTCAAGCAAGTAAAAGCCGTACCAAGGAGACCCGTATACACTGTCGGATCCAAAACCATACCCGTAGGCGTACCCGAACCATGTCCTCCTTCCCATGAAGCCTGCAGCACCTATATTCTCAAAACGAAACAAAAAATAAAAAAACTAAAGCTTTAATCTTTTTAATCTTGAAAAAGGCTGGGAAATTATAAGTAAGATTTTAGTTAATTAATTAATGATGGAGCTAATTCAGCAAGATTAGTTAAAAGTAAATAAATTGAAGAACTGAGGTGAACATGTACCTGATCCTTGAGAGCCACCGCCGCTCTGAGAAAAGTCCCGCTCGGAAGTGACAAGTTTGGAGCCGTTGGATCAACCAAATCCAGCCGTTCCTTGTTGGCATCTTCGTGGTCCTCCGGAGACAGCGAAAACTCTACTCCAAACGACATGTCGTTGGTTTCTCTCGCTCTGCTCTCGACTTTCCTTGTCGAGTACGGGTTTGAATATAGGTTGGGAGAAACGCGCGTACAGCTGCAGATATGTAGAGGGGAGCGGAGAGAGGGAAATGTGTTGAGGTGTGATCGTATGGAGTGGCGGTGCACTGCAGAGATATGCTTCCCCGCGTACCACGTAAGCTCATTGCCTTTTAGGATCATACAAACAGGATAATATTAATATTATATTACCGTTGGATGCATGTGATTCATGCTCCTCTTGCAATTTGAACGCACTAATATTATAGTACATGTGGATTTTTGTTTTTTTAATACAATAATAAATCAGGGGTCGGTGGATATGGTTCGTTGTGGGGGCCAGATTTCGAAATAATTTGAGGAGGTAGTTTCGCACGATTTTCATGTGATGTGAATTGACAATTGGAGGACCATAAAACAAAAGTTTATGTGAACATAACAGAACGTTTTGGGGCCACACCTTTTCCGGATCAAGATTCTCTCATTTTCTCTTGTGATCCCTTTTTATTCTCTTCTCTTATTTTTTATAAAAAAAATTAATATAAGATGTTGATGTGGCTTAACCGTGATCGTTTAAATAAAAAAGGAGGGAAGGGGAGGGAAAAAAAAAAAGAATCCAACTCCATACCTCCAACCCCCAAAAAATGGAAGAAAAAAATTCATTGTAGCGAGAACACAGATTACACTACGTATTTTTATGTAAGTGATAAGAAATTTTATTTTTTAAGTTATTAACTTTTTAACACACATATCCCGTTATTTGTATAGTAACACATGATGTATCATCCCGTGTATTGGTCACACTGCAAAATCTCTCCAAAAAATGGTCGGTGAATTTGTTTCAACTATATGACAGATAATGTCTGTCGTGCAACTAAGGCTAACAAAAGCAAGACGCATCCTAAGATTAATAAGGATGCAAAGATAATGGAAATTAATAAATATACACTCATATTTAATTATGCTCGATAATTTTGTTTAATTTATTGAATTTGATAGTTAAAAATAAAAAAGTAATATGTGACGAGCTAAAAATCACATCTCAAAAATAATTTGTGGAGAATATACGAGTCTCGTTCTCCTAGATTTAAGGGTCTATAAAAATTGTGGTCACTTACCGTTCAATCTTAATTTAACAATGAAGAAGAAAGTACACTAAAAATGTTAAACGACCACGTACTATTGTATTAAAATCGAACAGTGGACGACCACAATTTTCTTAGACCATGGGGTTTAATAAAACAGGCCGGGAGAATAAATTTGATGCAACATCCCTCCATTTTCCGGCAGTTGGGAATATGTTAGACAAGAAGAAATAAGGCCCGGAACTAGGAGGATTCAAATCTAATATTCTTTGCAGCAAGCTCCCCTATTTCTACGTTTAAGTGAACACTGCAAGCTACCAGAAGAGAGCCCCATAATCTGGAGTCTGCTTCAAATCGTATCTCTTGGATTGTGTTGCAAGCCTTCTCTAACTGACCTGCTCAACACAAAATGTCAACCAAGCAAGCATAATGCTCCGATCTAGGGGCAATGCCGTAGCTACTGACCATCGAGTCAAAGAAGTTCAAGCTCTCGTTCACTTTCCCTGCATGAGCACAAGCAGATGACAAGCTAAGATATGCTATACTGTCTGGTTCTAAGCCACGGACCGCAATCTGGTTGAAGGAATCAAGAGCTTTCTCATAGAGACCATTCTGTGCAAAAGCAGCAATACTGGGCGCTCAATTTGTTTGGAAGCTCACTCGGCATCAATGATCACACCACATTTGATGTACATGGTAATCAAAGCGTTATATAGGGAGAGGTTTGATTCAAATCCATGTTCAAATCCATGTTTTTCAGCAACGCAAGACTAGAACAGGCAGTAAGAACGGAAACACGGGTCCATTTATCTGTAGATGAAAAGGCATGTCAGGGGACAAGTGATTAGGACAACGCTTTAGAAATCGACACAAACACGACAAACTAGTTAAGCTTTCGATAAACATTTGAAGGAGAAAAGGAAAGCCTTTCTAAATTAGGACAATGGTTTAGAAACTCGAAGAACATGTCCTGAGCAGTGAGTACATCAGACATGGAAGATGTTGACCTAATTGAAGTAGTACGACAAGTGCAAGCAAATCAATGTCATATTAGGTAAGGATTGGAGCTGTAACGTTGTCACTTAGGTCACGAGTGCAAGTAGAATACCCTACTAAGAAATTTTAAGGTTCCTCCAGATTGAAGAGTGAATTGCACTTGGCACACCTGTTATCATTGCATTCCAAGAGACATGATCCTTGCACTGAATTTGATCAAATAAAGCTCTGGCATCTTCCATCTTTCCCTCCTTAAGAATAGACGGTGAGCATAGCTGTCATTGCAACTGCATTTTTCTCCGGCATCTGCCCATACAATTCCCTTGCTTCATCAAACTTGCCGTTCTCCACATACCCACTAAGCAGCACTGTCCAACAAACAGCACTCTTGCGAGGCATGCAATCAAACAGTGCTCTCGCGTACACATCAATCATTGCAGTATAAGAAATAACATTCCCCCTCGCCATGTCTTCAAATATCCTACTAGCTTCCTCCAGCCGATCATGTTTCACAAAATACAAAATACCTAAGAGCGAACGTTTTCGCTATCTTGGAAAATTGGAAAATTGGATGAAAATCTCAACCACAAAATACAAGCTAGATGGATGGATGAAATGGAAGAGTGCACTGAGTATGCCATTAAAGCTTAAGAGAATTATAAGACATCAATAAGGCCAACAATGCTTTATGACATAAAATGTTGGCCGATCACGCACCAATACGTCCAAACATTGAGTAGTAGATATGAAAATGATGCGTTGGATGGGGGGTGATGAGTCAAAGTACAAGATTAAGAAAAAGAATATCCAAGATATCCAGGACAAAGTACAAGGCTACAATTGAAGATGAGATAAGAGAGTTGATTATGATTGTTTAGACATGTGAAACGAAAACATAGAGATACTCTTGTTAGAAATTGTGATTATGAGACAGGTCAAAGGAAAAGAGTAGAGAAACAAATAGGAAGATTTGGCCAAAGACTTTAAGAACAGACAGAATATTTTGAGCTAATAAAAAACGTGTAAAACCAAACGCAATAACATTCTAAATTCATACCCACTTGGTGATACAGGACTGCTGCTTACTCGATCGACAAATGCCAGAAACAGTTACGGGGATTGATTTTACAGAGTCAAGCTTCCACCTTCGTTTGAAAACGGTAAAGAGATGGGCTTCCAAGAGTTCACCTTTGTTCGACACTTCGAAACTACAACAAAAAACTGAAGGCACCGCTGCCCAGACAAGAGGAAGAGCTGCGGGACCTTTCCCCAGAGTAGGACCTATCTTTTTACATTCATCGACAGCTCAATTTTGGTTGATAGAAAACTGAATTCCTGTACTCTATATTATGGGGTCACACAATTGAAATCAAATTTCTAGTAAGAATCAAGGCGCACACGTGTCCATTTCATTCAAACATGCAATGAATCGGACGGTGCCAAGAACGAAACATTCATCATCAATTATCCAACGCAAATACCAAAACAATGGAACACGGAGGAATAACAAACTAAACTAGATTAGACGAAATATTGTTCAATAGTGAGGCTGCAGACAACCAAATTCTACGAAACAAACCAACCAAAAGCAGCAGCAGCAGCAAATCTTAAAAGAGTGTTTTGCCTATAACCATAATATCTGGACTACATCTTGTACCGAACCCTAACCACCTATCTATCACAAAAAACACCGCCTTCTGTCCACAAAAGCATTATACATATCAGTCTTCAATCCCGTCTGCAGCCACCACAATTAACCCCGCTCCATTGCAAGGCAGTCGGGTCGCTTATGCACGCTCACCCCTGATCCTCCTGGCAAGCTGGATATCCTTCGGCATGATGGTAACCCGCTTGGCATGGATAGCGCAAAGGTTGGTGTCCTCAAACAGACCCACCAGGTAAGCCTCCGCAGCCTCCTGCAGTGCCAGCACTGCGTGGCTCTGGAAACGCAGATCAGTCTGCAAACACAAAATCCAAATAGAAATTGATGAATGCATTCACTTCCGAGGCACATAACCAAATCGACTTAACAAGTTACAAACAATTAACACCTTGAAGTCCTGGGCAATCTCACGAACAAGCCTCTGGAATGGCAGCTTCCTGATCAACAGCTCAGTACTCTTCTGGTACTTGCGGATTTCACTGCACAAAACATTCCAATCAATACATAATTCAGACTAAACCACATACCCATCAAGAAACAGAAGAAAGAAGGTCAATTAACTTACCGAAGAGCAACGGTACCAGGGCGGTATCTGTGGGGCTTCTTGACTCCTCCGGTGGTTGGTGCAGACTTACGGGCAGCCTTGGTTGCGAGCTGCTTCCTGGGAGCCTTTCCTCCAGTTGACTTACGAGCAGTTTGCTTGGTACGGGCCATCTAAAAACACGCAGCATTACGAAGGTCAGTATATATTTAATCACAACCACCTCTTTCATTTTACCAAAATCATACCCTCTATTTGTTCAGCCAAAATTATGAAACAAATTTTCCGAGCAACCAAACATACCTTCTACAGATACGGATCTAGATCACGTTTACAGAAATCGAAATAATAAAATTAGATTTTTCATTAATCCCAAATTATTACGTAAACGAAAACCCAGAAGCCCCAAAATATTTTCATTCAAATACGGAAAACCCTAAATCATAACACTGAAATATCACAACTATGTCAAATCCCTAGATCTTCACATAAAAATACGATAGCAATGTAAAACCCTAAATCACAAATTAAATCTCCGATAATATAATTAAAAAAAAACCCCTAAATCCATATCCATATCAAAATCGAAAGAAAACGGAATCGAAAACGAAAAGCAAACCCTAATTCAGTTAAGAAAAATTAATTAAATTTATAAAAAAAATTAAAACAAAATTCACCTCTGCTTGCTTCGCGCTCTGTTCGTCTCGGCCTCCTCTTTCTTCGAACGAACAAAAGTTTCGAACGTTCAACAGGTTAAGGCGTATATATAGGGTGTGATTGTAATGTGGCTGGGGGATCGGACGGATGCAATTGAGTATCCGTGTGTTTTCTCTTAGTTGTATCTAACGGTCAAGGAGGGGCTTAGTTGTGTTTTCTCCCTTTGAATGTCCGGTTGTGATTTGATTTTACATTGGTGACACAGATCGCTAGTGACTAATACTGGATTCCTATTGGTCAACTTCTTTTCATATGGATGGGAAGTTGTGTAATATTTTTGTTTTAAACGGGGAGTTGAATTAACGTTACGTGGGAATTTTTAATTTTAAAGTTTATATTATATTGTAGCTAGCTTGACTTTCGAGACGGTGCGATTCCTTTGGAAAACGTATAGAACCTCTGTTCAAATTCCAACTCTCACGGATTCATTTTTTTGTAGTGGTTCGGGTGGGTTTGGAGCGATGATTTCTGTGTGGTGGCGGCAAGTGTTGTAGTGTAGACAATTATGTCTCACTCAGTTGGGCGTGTTTTATGCAAGATCTAACCTTTGTAAAATTCCATTTTGCTTACCATTTTGTATTACATTTTTAGTAACATTCATCTTCACGTATAAGTGAGAGATCGCAAATTCGATTCTCACTAAAACTTGATTCAAACCAAATTATTATCGCTAGTTCATTATAAGAACTGGCTCATTATGAGAGTTATCACACTCTACCCATAAAATTAACAATATTCTATGCATTAAAAAAATAAAGATCATTTTCCTGTGTTGAAGATCTAACAACGATTTTCCTAATGGAAGAAGTGCAAAATTGACTTTAGAAGTGATTTTAAAATGACTGGAAGTGCTTAGAAAAAGCACTTGAAGTACTACAAAAAACACATAACTGATGTTTGTTGCAGAAAACACTTAAGTGTTTTTTGAACCCAAAAAGGGTTTCAATCATTTCAAAAACACTCCTAAATCCACTAGTACACTGTACAGCCAACAAAGTTGTGTCAACTACAGTATTATTAATACACTGAATAAATAAATTAATAACAATGAAGGTGTTAAACGAAAATAGAAAATACAAAATACAAAATAGAAGCCAAAAACTCAAATCACAAAGTGGAGTTGAAAATTTTATCTGAGATCCACTGGCCTATTCAGAAGCTTGAACGAGAACGTAAAATGGACGTCACGAATGGTTAAAACTAATTTAAATTTTGTATCACTAGCTCATTTCATTTTCTTTTACAAAGGTATACGCAACTATATGTAATTCCAAGGATCAGGCACCAACCTAAACACAATAACTCCACCATTACACATCAAGACACAAAGGCCTCCCAACATTTTCTCTCTACATTTCAAGCCTATCAACCGATTTGTATCTTCTCAACCTCCGACCCCACTACGCCAATTGATTCATCTGTGCTGTGGTCGCACGCTGACGCACCGGATCCACGAGACTTAACCCCAGAATGCTCCTATACTTACAATCTAGCTTTGATATCTCATTCACTATTCATGTCTCAACAAGGTGAAATAAGTCGGAGACGCTGAGGTGCTTCGCAAGCCTCTGGACAGCAGACCGCACAACTTCAGAATCTGGAGAAACTGAATTGGGGAGAAGAGGAAGGCAAACCGGCAAATGCTGCTCGCTGTCTTCAGGATGACAGAAGAAATAAAGCACTGCTCTGCAGAATATAAATCTGGAAGTAGGATCATCGTGTAAGCATTTCCGCTATTTTTAACTTTTAACCAACAAATTAAAAGAACCATAGACAATTGCTATTATTATAAAGGCAAATGCACACCCCAATCAGGACCAAGTCATGAAAACAAGTAAGATCGCAATAACACTAGGCATAACAAATTACTTGTTGCCTTATATTCCTTGGCAGGGTGGGGAAGATGTGTACCTCAGAATAAGTCGCCGCAAAAAAGGATCGGATATAATTTGTGCCCATACCAGATCCAGGCTTGTCGTTGTACAAAGAATAACTTCCCACTCAGAGAAGGCAGCAGAAAGTAGGCTTTCAGCATTGCTATAAACCTCCTGAAAGCAGAATAAACTAATTGGAACAACTAAATAAAATGTATAGCCAGGACGTACAGCAGTCCTTGGAATTAACTTACTGCTTCGGTATCAGAAGAGGAGAAGCCAACTAATTGGCCGAAAGCCGCCAGGGGAGCAGTCAAGAAAAAGGTAAACTGACTTCCATTTTGCGTTAAATCAGCATCAGCTGGATTCTTGAATGCTGATCTCATAGGTGAAAGAAGCAGAGCAGCCGTCTCTCCTCTTTCCGCTCCATGTAAAACCTGAAATCATTCATCAACAGAATGTAAGTATTTTCATTAACAAACACCACTAAGATGCAGATCAACTCTTTCCGCTGTCTCAAACATCAGGCAATGAAAAAAGACCATAAGATGGAGAAAGCTTCTCCAATCCCATCCAAATGGCCAAGAACCAGGAACAGAAGACGGCATCTGGGGAGGGAATGGGAGGGGGCAAGAATTACAGAAGTCTTTTCCACAAGTGCAACGTTTAGAAAGATTCACTAGGCATTGGCACTCCTTTGAATTTAGATGCCAAAACATATTTGAGCCAGAAAAGCTTCAAGGCTGTTAGGGATGTACGTGCTTCCAATAACACAATACCAGGTGAAACATTTCTGGTTCCAGAAACATGATAAGTTACTCTCAACAAGTCAAAACTTACTCCAAGAACAAAGATATGTAGACCCCATAAAATGAAATTAAAACAATAACCATAAAATGTCTTCTTTCTTTTTTTTTTCTTTTTTTTTTTTTGGGGGGGTGGGGGGGGGGGGTAAAGGAAGAAAATCTGATTTGGAAACTCCACTGTAAAAATATGCAACCGCACAATTTATGCACAAGTTTTGACAAACCTGCCTTGAATGCATGGCTGTTGTCGCTATCTATTACCAAGAAAAGAGGTCTACGAGTAAAAGGAATTATATCGCCGGGGTAAAGGTTATTCAAACCTGAAAATCAAAGAAAACGTAAAGGCAAGAACCAATAACACAGGGAAGCCAACAAATAAAATAAATGACTTAACAGAATAATTCACAAAATCGGCCAAATTAAAACAAGGCAGCACATCGATGCATTACAGGAACCTACCACCATTTCCTCTAGGGCCAAACCATAGATATTGATCATAATAGCCACTTGACTCTCCCTTGTTATTTATATGTGATTCAGGCAGAAACTTGTTCTGATCTTGGAGAGGAACTCTGTTTTTTGAGGACTTCTCTGATCCCCCAGAGTTGTACACCTGACTAGTATTACTGTGATCAACCTTCCCTGCACAACAGATCATCAAGTTCACTAATCTGGGATGACAAAACATGACGATTGATGAGTTGATATTTATCCGACGAAACCAAATTTAACCTGAGGCTGACAAATACACTAGCATAATACTGTCCAGAGGGAGCTCCTCACAAATTGTAGCCATCACCTGCCGATGCATTATTAGAAACTCAGCATTGGCAACTAAGATTAAATAAAAAGAACATATGTAAGTATATGATAGATTGAAAATTTTATTTTCACACTGGCTAAAAAGCAACCAATATTTGATGGTCCCACACTACATAAATGCATTAAGACATTTTTACCCCTTTATCTATTGCAGGTACATGAACGAACAGTGCAACTGGCGATGCCATTTTACAAACAAAAACATAAAGAACACCGCGTGGTAAAGCTGACTAAAATCACTAAGCTACATACAAATATGACAGGACACTGCGACCAAACATGCAAATAAAGGGGTTGTATGCCTATATTTGGCCTGAAAAAAGAAAGGGGTTGGACACATCTACGACAAAGCTTCAACATAATGGACCAATTTCAAAAGAAAAAAAAGAAAGTGAAGACTGGGGTTCACTCTGTAGTACAAAAAATTAAATAATAAAAAGATTTTTTCTGTTTTCCTTTTATGGTAAAAATATACTTTTTGATGTTTTCGTTGACCAAAACTCTCATTATAACAAGGAAATGGAGACCAAGGGGATAGGGCATTCATTGGCATTTCAAGTTTTCAACTAGCGTAGTAGGGGCTAGTAAGACATGAAGGCTCACACTCCAGTGTTTCTTTAACAAAGCAAAGGTTAAAACTATATATAACTAGTTTTTCAAAATTTTTGTTTCATTTATTCTTCTTAAATTATTTGAACTATTCAAACCAAAATAGAAGTGGGACTTTGATCAAAATTTCATGAATATTCCTTAGATGAGCCATACCTTTTGTAAATTATTTAACGTGTTAATTCTTGTGTCCTATATTTTGGGTTTTTCCATTTCCCTTGTCAGTTTTCTATCATTTTGAATGTTGCATATTTCAAGCATCACAGAACATGAGTTTCAAGGCTCTAAGCAGATCCCTACAGTTCCAGAGACCCCTCAAATAACAAATATGGTAAACATATGGCCTTAACACTTACTGCTATCAAATGTGTCACAGATGGGCGATAGATAACAGCTTTCCTGGGATTTGGTGGTAAACTTGGATCAGTCATGTCCGCAGCCAAGTTCAAATCAATAACACCAGATGCCGCAGAAGCCCCAGAGTGTTCAATAAAAACACCATTCTCCTTTGGTTCAACTGGGCGCTTTTGGTAGAAAGACCCACTTGGCTCCCATTCCAAACATTGCAGCATTCGGAAAGTGTCCAATGTAAGTTCAGCAAATTTGACCTGCAAGTCACAATGCATGGACATTCACATACCTTTTCCTTTGTGATGGCTGTATATTACTATCGATTCTCGAATGAATTAAAATCAATGATTAATGATGTGAACAGTTATTTATTTTTACCTCATTACGGTGATAGCTTGTCAACAATGCATCTTGAAATTTTAAAACTCTCTTTGCATGGAAACGAGTAACATATGGAAGAGATGCTGGATGTGAATCAAACAAGGTGGAGTATCGCAATGGCCTGACATTCATAAAGGCCGTATCAACTTTCATAAATCGAGCAATTTCTTGCACCACTAGCCTCCATTCTTTAAAATTAGTGTCCTGAGAAGAGATAGCTCAAATGTCCAAAATCATGCAGGTAAACCCAGGAAAGAACTTTGGAAGAAATTAATCGAGGAATACTACTACAAATTGACTATTTGAAGTTTGAACTGAGGCATAAATAAAAGTTTGCACATATATTAACTGTTTGAATTGTGACATAAGTAAATGCATACATATTCCTTCAGTAAAAATTTGATTTAACTTTGGGATGTAGTTTTCAGTTGCTTCATTCATGAATCTTTTCAAAGAGTCCAAGCAGAAAAACAAATGGGCTTTGGTGACTTGCAACTTCAAATTGCTTCGTCTAACTACTTAGTAACTCCGGAGACAGGTGTTGGACCTCAAAAGATCGGCCATACCTAAAACTAACCAGTCCCTGTGTATCAGCATAAATTCCACTGATTCCACCCTAATCCAACTGCTTCTGTCAGTCACTTTGCCAACTTGTATCTCAATGTGCCAACTTGTATCTCAATGCTTTGCTTAAAATTAATTGTGATCTATAGGACTGGTGCACCAGTAGTTGAGATTACATATCCAGAAATCACATATCACTATTTTGAGGCAAGCCCACCATACTGTGTATATATCATTCCGGGTTTGTCCCTGGTATTTTCACTTTGATCTTTCTCCCCAATTATCATCCTTCGTATGTATGAGATGCTAATTTTAGTCTCAACTTATAAAACTTTAAAGCTAGACAATTTGTACTCAATCTGAGCTTCAATCATATGCCACAAAAATTCACATATGTTTGAATTAGCTACCTGATGTGCTTGCAGTCAGAGAGAGAGAGAGAGAGAGAGAGAGAGACTAAATTGTTAATCAGATTTATTTATCAACTAATAATTGTTCAAAATCACCAAAAAGAACCAGCACATTCGTATATCACAAAGAGAGTTTCGATTCAAGACTGAGTTTTCTATATGTTCTCCTTTGCCTCGCCCCTCAACATGATGTGGATTTCAGACCCACCTGAGCTGGTGACTTGCCATCCTCACCAAACAACTCAGGTGGCGGTACCAGTTTCATTAATGAGGAATTCACATCTCCTCTTCAGCCATTTCTCATAACAGCATGGCAACACTCGACAGTCGACACACCCGGATCTAGTTTACGTGACAATTAACAAAAATATAGAAATGAGTCCTCGCTTGAAAACCGAAGACCCCAGATTGCATATATCAAAAATGTAAATCAAATTTCAGAAACTGCACCAACAAATCACACAATTGATCCAATCACAGCAACCACCATAAAAATTTGTCCTTAAATTTGAGAAAGATTTTATCTTGGACTTGTTAGTGCTCTGTCTCTCCTAGAATAGAAAGGACCCAGTCAAAATCTCCTAGTAACTTGTATGATTCATTGGTTCTCACTTCTCACTTTCTTAGAAACCAAACAAATCCTAATGCGCAAAAAAGAACGACAAATTACCCGAAAATTGGCTTTGCAGTTGTCAACAAGCGATTTGAACCGCTCAGCAAGGAGCTGAACCGTCTCGGTCCGGTTCAAAATCAACGAAACGAGCAAAAACCGAGCGTAGAACCTCAGCTCCTTGAACCGGACTCCGATATCCTTCTTCCCAAAACCTCTGGAGCCGGCGGAGCCGTCGAAGTAGCTGCGGCTGAGAATGGCCTCGTAGAAGACGTAGGCCTCGATGAGGAATCGGGCCTCGCTGGTCCGCATATACTGGCCGAAGTAGAGCTGGCCGATCCGGCTGGCGATCTCCCCGATTTCCCAGCGGTTCAGACCGGCGCCGACGAGCTTGGAGCGGTTCTCCTGCTGGTACTTCCAGAGGCGCATGTAGGCCTTGAAGACCTTGTGGAAGTAGTGCTCGTTGTGCAGGCGTCCGTACGCCGGCACGTCGCGAACCCTAGCGAACTTCCGGTCGGCGCCCTCCACCAGCGCCCGGAACGTCCGCGTCACGACGTCGTTTTCGGACATGTGGCCGGGTTAAAGCAGCGTGGGAGCTTGGGTTTCAGTAATTACAGTCCCCGGAGGTCATCGGAAAAGGTGTACTAGCGTTTATAGACCATAGGCGGACAGGCTAGAGAGAGAGAGAGAGAGAGAGAGAGAGTGCTTCTGGCTTATATGAATATTTTTTGTTTTATTTTTTTTTGGGATTTTGGGTTTTTCATTTTTGTTTTTTGGTCACTGAATTTGTGAAACACTATTGGCGGCGTGAGAGATTTTGTCTGATTTTGACCCGTGACGTGATTTTTTATTTTCTTTTTATAATTTTTTCAGCACAATTACTTTCCTTGCAGGAGTACACTCAGAGACAAATGTATATTGAAACCAAAATGGTCTCAAGATTAATTGGGGTTCGAAAAATATATATGTAAAGCCAAACGAGTGTTTGGTACGGTTTATTTTTATGTTTACGAAGTGTTTATTGTAATATTAAGCATATTTCAATAAGTTGCGTTGACAATATTCGACAAATTATCTTGGATCATGTATCAGATTATTTCAGTATATGTCGATAGTTGTTGACATGTGCATCATATTGTTTGGCTGACGACAAAAAACCCATCAAATATTTGACGAGATGCCTCAGTTAATCAATTGAATTTTTTTGCGCGTTTCGCGTTTTATTTCTATCTAAAAAACTTGTACTTTTAGCACTATGACCCTCAAGGTTTGAATATAGATCCGCCACTGATTATACCTCTAGGAAGAGATTTATGTCAATAAACTAGGATATATGAATAAAATCTCCCACATCTTTATTTTATAAACACAAAACGAGACACTACAGTACACCTGTATTGTATAAGTCGTTTCAAGTAAGGAGACTTTTTTAGTGCTGAAGAATGGTTTCCATGTCCATGTGATCCTGAAAGTACAATTGTGGACTAAGAATTAACCTTCTCTTTTAATATGACAATTCATTTACCAAAACAAAAAATTATCCTGCTTAACAAAAATTAAATTTTTTTTATTATTATTTCAAAAAGTTCATTTGCTACCATTGTTGCTTAGTGGCACATATTGAATTAGATCGCAATATTGTGTGTTTTATCCCATATCTCATATCTCGATGTATTGAAAATAATTCTTAAATGATTGTTGTGATATATAATAAAGCTCATTAGATTACCCAAGTATTATTGGTCTATTAGGCTATCTCCAACTCAAAGATCTAAAATCTCATAATTGAGCTCCGTATTTTTAACTATTCATCTATACGTATGTAGTTAAGCAGTTTTTTTTTCTCCGACAGAAAGGGACCTATTTCACTCCCAACTTTATAATTTGTTAAACTTTTGTATTTCGTTGATTTTGTTTTTTTTTTCTTTTTGCTACTAATTTTAGAATTAGTTTGGTATAATCTATCTTGTTTTATCCAAAAGAAAAAATGGTAGTGAAATATGAGAACATTGAACTTTTTATGGATTAGATACGAATTTGTAGAGTTTTGGAGGAGTTTTCCTGTTGGATCTGATTTGGATTATTAATAATGGTAGTATGACGTTGTGTTTAAAAAATGGATCTAGCTGGACATGCCACACTGGATCAAAATCCAAAAAGCGCGCCAGGCACTCGATCTGAACGTCATGTGCATTTAGGTTGTTAAAATAGTGCTTGTTGTGTCTCTTTCTCTCTCCCCCCCCCCCCCCCCCCCCACCCCACCAAGGCTTTGTTCACCTAAATCTGACTTAATGAGGTTAAATTCATTCTTTGATGGCAAAGGCTCTGAGAAGAGGAGAACGAGCAAAGCAGTGCTGGACGTGCCACACTGGATCAAAATCCAAAAACTTTGTTCACCTAAATCTGACTTAGTGAGGCTAAATTCACTCTTTGATGCCAAAGGCTCTGAGAAGAGGAGAACGAGCAAAGTAGTGTTGGACGTGCCACACTGGATCAAAATCCAAAAAGCGCACCTGCCACTCGATCTGAACGTCACACGCATTTAGGTTGTTAAAATAGTGCTTGTTGTGTCCCTCCCCCCACACACAGGCTTTGTTCACCTAAATCCGACTTAATGAGGTTAAATTCACTCTTTGATGCCAAAGGCTCTGAGAAGAGGAGAACGAGCAAAGCAATCCAAGTGTCGACAAAAGGTTGATTAGTCCGAACCTCAATGGAATCCGGTCATATGCTGAGTTGCCAGCATTAACATGTGATCAATCATTTCAACACATTTAAACTAGTTGAGTAAATGCACATATGCACTTGCTCGTTATTTTAAAAAGGTACACCTCCAATAACTCAATAGATAACAAGAAAGATTTGACGGTTTCGAATAAACTCACTAGAAATTGATTTAGTATAAGCCTAAGCTTGAAACTATTGGGTGTTAAAACTACATATTTTGACAAGAGACTGTCTTTATGCATTTCCTGGCAGGCATCTAATGAAGAGGGAGATGAGTAGTTGAATGAATGGTAGTTGATTGAAGGAATTGCGTTAAATTGAATGGGGGATATGAAATGCATAAAGAAAAAGATTCTCTCCTCATTTACTCTTTCTTTAGTCTAATCACTCATTTGGCTTTATATATGCACTTTTGCAAATTTTCAATGCCAGTCATTTTCTTATGCTTTATTAGGTGGACTCTACACATTTTTCTGCTTCCTAACCTAACGCAAACCTTGGATCATATGAAACATATTTCATACTTTGACAAAAACATTTCCTTTTTCACAATTGAGATCGAGGAAAAGACGACTGTGATGAACTTTAGATGGTCCTTTCCCTTCGTGACTTCATATTTCTCCATTGTTTGTTCAAATACCATCACTAAAATGCCTTCATTTACTTGACTTTTATTTATGACTTTCAAATGTTTCTCGAATCACATCTCAAGAGCTCGTGAATGTCCTTTCAAAGACTCTTCGGATGTCTGACATGGGACCTTTTTGTGCCCACTAAATTTTGATATATTTGTTCTGCATATTTGGATAGCACTCGACAAGAAACAACATCAATCGACATGAGTCTCGAGAGGACTTAGTAGGGTTACTCTCATCACTCAGTAAATGTCGACATGGGCACTACATGCACAATACTAAAATAAAACAAAAAAATGCTGTACTTCAATAAAACCAAAAACAAATGCGCACTATTTCTTTTACAATAGCCCCCTATTATTAGATACCTTGATCCCCATTGTTTTGGAGCTTGAAAGGTCGATGACATACTTATCAGTAAAAAAGAAATCCTTTAATTTAATCATAAATGATGCTAATTAAGTTGGATTATTATCAACTTTAATTTTTTTTTACAAGAAATAATAGAGTGGTGTTCCATCAATCATCACAAATAAATACAATGGGTACATTACTTTAGTGATCAATAAATTAATCTAGAGTGACTTTGCATAAATAAACAAATAAAAGTAAACACCTAAATAATTACCACAAGCTCAAGGTCACAATCGTTACTAGTAATGATATGTCACAATAAACAATAAACGTAACATAGTTATACTAGTAGCCACAAGAGTCCAGATGAAATTGTATTTGAATAGGTAACTGAAAAGGCTACGCAGCCACGAGTGGTGTGATCTCCCACTCCCACCAATGAGAAAAATAATTCAACAACCTAGTTGAGAGCTTTTAGAAAAGAGGCTAAAAGCAAGGGCCATCCATAATGTCAATAAAAAAGTGAAAATTATTTGCAAGTGTAGAATCCAATGACGACCCAATGGATCTGCTCAAGAATCTTCTAAAGTGTTGGGAAATAGCAGCAGCAGCAGCTGAAGGTCAAAATAAATGATCATCCGTGTAATGATGAGGGAGGGAAGCAAAGAACATTTGACACTTTTATGAGTGGTCTGCTCTGAAACTTCATCACCTCTCGACCAATGGCCGGCGCCATAGTATTCTCAATATGTTTCAAAAAGACTACTGACATTGATTTCAGGTCGTTGGCTACCACAAAAAACTGTGTCCGTAAACAGATAATGTTTTCAGACGTGTTCTACTATGTCCGCTCACTAGTATTTTTTTTAGAAAAACTAATAAAAATGGTTTAAAAACTTTGAATTTTAACAATAAGGACAAAATAAAGGGTAAAGTGAATAGTACCAAGATTTACTTTTTAGTGTAAAAATATGATTTTTCGTTAAAATTCTTCTTTTTTTTTTCACTCACATTATATTCTTTTTTTTTCCGTTTTTTTTTTGTGAACAACTCACATTATATTGTTTTGTCATTCATATCTCTATATATAAAGCCAACAATAAAGTGAATAGTGTTTTTTGGGATCACAAGCTTCACAAAATTTTTTTTGACAAAATTGCCTCCAAAACAAAAAAATTTCAAAAGCAGCCCAAAATAATGCAGGGGTATTTTCGTTATTTTAACATTATTTTTATTAATTAATTCTTTTTGTACAATTTTTTTAATAAGTACCTCATAATAGGCTAACAATAATGTGTTTCTATCAATTGTTCATTAAATGTTATTTTCGCTATTTTTAAACACGTTCAAAACATCTTGATAGGCATGTAATGCCAGTTATAAAAAATGTGACGACCCGTCCCTAATTTTCTATGTAATTTTCTCCCCGAATGTGTAAACTGACATTTATGCCCTTGTGGGAAAAGTGACGTGGACGTGGTTATTCGGCTTTAATTTATTTTTCTCGTTATCGTAATTGAATAGTACTCGTTCTTACGAACGCGTGAGCGCGAGTTAGACTCGAAACAGATTTGTAACGAAAAAGCTATGTTTATTTAAAGTGCGTTAACAACGGGTATAATTGTACACACGTGTGCAAATTATCCAGTGTTGGAAACATTGTTTTAGATATGGTAAGTCAGATTTTATAAATTTCTTGTAGTTTTATATTGCATGAAATTTGATCCCTTCCCTCTTTAAAATTGGACCCGTGACCTGTTTTCACCCACCAATCAGTCACTCTCCTCAATTCTCTCACCCAATCAGATTTTTTCTTCTCCTCAGCCAATCAGAAAGCTTTCTCTCTCTTTCTCTCTCTGTTGGAAATGTGCCCTAAAACCAATCATGTGATGATACTTTACAGACATTTCACATGTTCAACTAATCTAGTTTAATATAAAGGGCAAAGATCATTGTTTTAAGCCGTCTCATATAAATGTTATATGCTTAAACGACAAGTCCAAGGAATATGTAATTGGGAGAATGTGATCTAAAGAAGTAAGATTCAAGAGACCATTCTCTTTTGTATACATATCCTAAACGTTCCTGATCATAGGATTGCCAATTGGGCATTGACAGTCCATTAAGATCAGTACGTGCTATGTCTTATCTTAGGGAGAGTGACTGGTCTCAAGTCATTGGTGTGACTGACATCAAGACAAGCATGTAGGTACTCAATAGAGAATGAGTCCACTGAACGCGATCAACAAGGAGTTATCATACTCATGTCACATGAGAACTCATGGTTGAGATAATGCAAAGTAATCATTTGACCTAAGGCATCATAGTTGTCTTGTGGTTATGTCCTTGATCTTTGACTATGTCAAAGTCACTCCGTCAGAGGGTGTCCACAACATAGCTGGGGTTAATCCACTTAGCCATGAAGGCAAGTGAATGCACAACAAGGGATCTCTAACCTTTAAACCGTTTGAGGGAGAATACTCTATGATATGATTAAGAATCTTTGGCCAGAGTATGAATGAGATTTAGGAAGTCGTTCCAAATCACGTTCAAAGTTATCATATTAGTAAGAGAATCACATTGGATAGTAGACATGAATAAACTATCAAACCAAACAATGTGGTCAAGAGTATTGAATTAGAGAAAGACCGTATTGCATTGTAATCCTAAACTGAATAGGTTCTCCACCTCTTCTGATTAGCTTGCGTAGCCATGACATACTGCTAGGTGTCACTCATGGTTTGTGGAAGCCCTAAAGGTGTATAATCACTAAAGGGATAATTGAAAGTAAGTATCAATTCACAATCGATTTGAAGAGTTCTAATCACCCACTGCCTCGCTAAAAGGAACCTAATCGATCGTACACCAAGTAAGGTAGAGATTGAAGAAACCACAGAGATGAGTAAGGATAATTAAATGGTTTAATTGTTTATGGCTAGGATTAATTAATATGTCAATTAATCAAACGAATAAGTTCGTTATAGACCTCGTGTTAGTTTTGGGTCTCAAGGCCCAATGGGATTTGAATGTCAAGCCCATTAACATAAGTTGTATGACAACTTAGTGACTAAAAACTCAAAAGGCCCAAACAACCCAAAGGCACAAGGAGGCTGGCCATATAGAGAAGGAAATGGGTTTTGGTTCTTTTTGGTCACTTAATTGAAGGGACTATATAAAGGACTTTATAACATTTTCATCATTAGGGTTTTCTAAGGGAAGAGAAGAGAACACAAAATCTCTTTCTTCTCTAATGAAGGTCGGCCACCCTAGGGAGAGATTACTAGCATGCATCTCTTCTTAGGTCACTCATCTCTTCATCAGTGCTCTCCTTGGTGTGGAGACTTAGAGGTTCTCTATTTTGGGAACTTGGAGAATCCATTCATTCATCCTCCTCCAAGAAATTCATGGAGCTAAGAAGTAAAGAATGAAGGCTATCTCTCTCTCTTGGGTAATTAGCCTTTGCTTATGCAAAAAGGATTCAACAAAGGTATAAGATTCTCAACTCACTTTGTTTTAAGTTGAGTCTTGGTTCACCACAACTAATAGGCCTTGAATTTCATGGGTAAAGTTTTATTTTTGAGTGCATACAAGCATGATTCCGCCTTTTAATTGTTAATAGCATGCATAGATGTTGCTCAAATGAACTAGTTTTCACAAATATTTCCTTCACTCTCTCCCTCTTTCTCTCTCTCATCTTCTCCTTCTCTCTCTATCCCGAGACCCTCTCCTCTCTGCAACACACATACACCACCCCTAAACTTCACAAATCGAGCATAAAATTACCACCATTGTGTTCCTCTCGTTCCCACAAACACATCTGTATCAATCGATCACGAAATAGACAAGTTTTGAGTGTTCAACTCGGAGCAACTCGGAAGGTCTGACTTGGGGGTGATTTTCTCCACGATTTTCCGTTCGAGTTGCACGTTTTTAGAAGGTTTAAAAGCATCTAGGCGACTCCCCGATGCCACTAGCCTAGTTTTGAAGTGGAGCTGACGAGGAAAACCACGAGTTTGAGACAACAAAAGTAAGGCTGAGAGTCTCGAGTTCATTTGGATCCATTTCCCGTCCATTTTTGGACTTTTGGAAGGTAGAACCTTATTCTCCTCCTCATGAGCTTCATTTACATATAAAGTTTGTCAAAAATAGTTGAGAAATGAAGAAGATATGAAGGTTTGAAAATTTTCCAGAATCCGGCCAAATTCTCTAGTTTCTGACAAACCAGACAGTGGCAACAGCAGCGGAGGTTCACCGGAGAAGAAGACAAAATATTTTGCTAAACTTAACAGAATATTCTAACATCGTTAAAGGTAACTGATGTCGTTAGGGTTAACAGAATATTCCGTCAAATCTGACAGAATATTCCTCTGTTAACAGCACGTCCGGCCACTGGCCGGCAAGTGGTTGACATGTACAGGTCTGCGTCGTCGAGTAGAACGTTTTCATATATTTAAACTCTCCGTTTGAGCAAACTATGGGGGGTTCTCCTAGCCTTTTTGTTTATGTTCTTATTAATTAATTAGTTTAGTTATTTCACATATGGGTGAAAATTACCCTGAGGATGTACGAGGACAAGCAAGGCTAGGAGGCTACGATCCATCGTCGTATCAGTGAGTGGGCATTTGTTTTCGTGCGTATATATATAAACTTTATAGTTTCCACAAATGCTTTTGAATTGATTTATAAATATCATGCCATGATTAAATAACGTTATAAGAAATGTGGTACTGGTGTGCAATGCTAAAATAATCCTACGGGATGCGCATGTAAGTTTATTATGTTGACTAGAATTATTGAATCGTTATGGCATGCTTATATTTATGTAGTCTTGTGATGACCCGTCTCTAATTCTTTATGTAATTTCTCCCCGAATGTGTAAATTGACGTTTATGCCCTTGTTGGCAAAGTGTCATGGATGTATTTATTTGCTCTTAATTTATTTTTCTCGCTATCGTAATTAAATAGTACTCATTATTATGAACGCGTGAGAGCAAGTTAGGCTCGAATTGGAGTTGAGACGGAAAAGTTGCGATATGTTAAAGTGCGTTAAAAACAGGTAGTTTTATTCACGGGTGCATTAATTATTCAATGTTGGAAACACTGTTTTGGATAGATTTTCTGATTTCTTTTACTATAGGAAATCTGAAAACCCTATCCCCTCTTCTTTTTAAAATTGTACCCGTGCCCCCCATTTCACTCTCAACCAATCCTTTTCTCTCAAATCCTTCACCCAATCAGAACTTTTCCTCACATCTCTCCCCCAATCAGAAACTGTCAGTCTCTCTCTCCCTCATCGAGCTCCCTCTCTCTGCAACTACAAGGACTTTCACAAACACTCACAGATCGAGTCTAAAAACACTACCATCATAATCCTTTCGTCCTCACGATCACAACCATACCAACCAATTCTCAAATGGTTGAGTTTTGAGTGGTCAACGTGAAGCAACTCTGAAGCTCCGACTCGATCGAGTTGGCATCGTCGTGATCCCGGCCGAGTTACAAGGTTTTAGGACATGGGGAAGCTTCTACTCAACTCCCTATGGCCATTAGACTAGGTTTAGAGAAGCGTTAACGTCGAAACAAGCAAGTTCGAGAGGGTGAGTTTTAGACCGAGACTTGCGAGGCTTTTTCAGGCCATTTCCCAGAAATCGACGAAAAATCTCCAGTTTCCAATGAACCAGACGGTAGCGGAAAGCGACGGCGAAGCTCATCGAAAAAGACGAAGAATATTCCTTCAAAGTTAACAGAATATTCTATTGGCGCCAGGTAACGCCGTTACTATTTAACGAAATATTCCGTCAGTTCTGACGAAATATTCCTAACTTCCGTTAGGGTTCCATCAGCTTCTGCCGTGCAGGTGCCTGCGCGTGGCCACGCCTGTGGTTGTGGGTTTGACGGCGCATAAATGAGCGTCTGGCCTCTAGCTGGCGAGTGGTTGATACGTTTGGGTTCGTGACTTCAAGTAGAACATTTTCGTATATTCAAACCTTTTGTTTGAGCAAACTATAGGGAGTTATTCCTAGTTTTTAGTGTATGTCTTTATTAATTAATTAGTATTACTTGTTTCGCATATAGGAGAGACTTACCCTGAGTTTATTTTGTGTTGTTTGGAACAATTGAATTGTATGACATGCTTATATTCATATAGTTAGCTCATCATTGATGCACCCCGGTGTTAGTTCTCCCGCCCCGAGCCAGGGTCAACCTTCATGTGATTGTTCACCTCCCACACCGCACGCTCGCCTTGGATCCAAGTTAGGTGCTAGCTTGTCGTATAGGTCACATTAGGCGACTCCAACTCATAGGTGACCCACGCATAGCGCTAGCCTTCACGTGATCGTAGCACTAGAGTGTATATTTTTACATCTAGCTTGTCGTACATGTCACATTAGGTAACTCCTACTTGTGTGCTAACATAGACGGATGGGCAATAGGTGCAGTCGTACGGGTCACATTAGGTGACTCCGACTTGCGTGCTAGCATAGACTATTGAGCACATGATTATATTCATATTGCCATTAAGATATTCTGATGTGGCATATTCTAGATTTATTGTTGGCATGCATTTGATTTCATACTTATACGTAGTATAATTTTCGGAAAACTATACTTGTTTTACAGCGAGGGGTTAGTATGTTCAGAAAACAAATGGAATTTATAAACCTTTATTTTTGTGCCCACTCACCCTTCTGTTTTTCACCCCTACAGGTCCTAGATAGTTGAATTTCTTGGTGTCATACAAGGAATTGCTAGTGATTTTGACATACTCCAATTAAAAGTAGGAACTGTTTTCGGTTGTGTACTAAACACTTATTTAGTTTCAATTGCACTACTATTGATATATATGCTCTGAACATTTGTAGTTTATAGGTTGTACCCACTACTGCGCACTCACTTTATTATTTAATTTAAGTCCTAATTTCAGTTTTAATTTATCCACATTTTTCTTACATCACTTGCACTTTTGGTTACGTCACCTTAGGGTGACGGCCAGCATGCCACGACTTCGGTCGGGGTGTGTCAAGTCTGCTCATCATTGCTGTACCCGGTGTTAGTGCTAGCCCAGG
The DNA here is from genome assembly GCA_036320875.1 of Cotoneaster glaucophyllus. Taxonomy (NCBI): domain Eukaryota; kingdom Viridiplantae; phylum Streptophyta; class Magnoliopsida; order Rosales; family Rosaceae; genus Cotoneaster; species Cotoneaster glaucophyllus. The sequence goes on from CM070062.1 coordinate 10,463,907, forward strand.
GCCAGTCTTTCACGTGTATGTTCACATCCGCACCGCACACTCGCCTTGGATCCAAGTAAGTGCCAGTCATGTCGTACAGGTTGCAATAGGCAACTCCGACTCTTATGTGACCGCAAATAGCGCCAGTCTTCACGTTATTGTAGCACTATAGCGTATATTATGATTACACCCAGTCCTGTCGTACATGTTGCATTAGGCAACTTCGACTTATATGCTAGCATAGATTGATGAGCATCAGTCCAGTCGTACGGGTTGCGTTAGGCGACTCCAACTTGTGTGCTAGCATAGATCGATGAGCATCTGATTTTATTATGCTACTGTTGAGATTTTAATAGGACAAGAACTCATCAATGTGATTAGTGCGTACGCACCTCAAGTAGGGTTGGATACGAGTGTGAAGGAGAAATTTTGGGAAGATCTTGGAGACTTGGTGCAAGGAATTGCTCAGACAGAGAAGGTATTTATATGAGGAGATTTAAATGGACACGTGGGCAAGGAGACAGGCACATATGGAGGGTGCCATGGTTTTGGGGAGAGAAATGAGGATGGGGAAGCCATCTTGGATTTTGCAATGGCATATGATCTCTTCATAGCCAACACCTTCTTTAAGAAGAGAGAAGAACATGTGATCACCTACAAGAGTGGGTCGTCAAAAACACAAATAGATTTTCTCCTAATGAGGAAGGGGGATCGTATAACTTGTAAGGATTGCAAAGTTATACCGGGAGAGAGCTTGGCTAATCAACATCACTTGTTGGTGATGGATGTGCATATCAAAAGAGAGAGAAAAAAGAACAAGACCTTGAAGTGCCCAAGGACTAGATGGTGGGATCTAAAAGGAGAAAAACAAGCCATTTTCAAAGAGAAAGTAATCACCCAATGCGTGTGGGATAGAGATGGGGAAGCTAGCCAAATGTGGGATTCCATGGCTAGTTGTATCCAAAAAGTAGCAAAAGAGGTTTTAGGAGAGGCCAAGGGCTTTGCCCCACACCAAAGGAATCTTGGTGGTGGAATGAGGAGGTACAAACAAAGGTGAAGGCTAAGAAGGAATGTTGTAAAGCCTTATACAAGGATAGGACCGATGAAAACAGTGAAAGGTATAGAGTAGCGAAGCAGGAGGCGAAGAAAGCTGTGAGAGAAGCTAAGCTCGCGGCTTAGGACGATATGTATAAGCGACTAGATACTAAATAAGGAGAGTTGGATATCTATAAACTAGCTAAAGCGAGGGAAAAGAAGACAAGGGACCTAAACCAAGTGAGGTGTATCAAGGATGCGAATGGAAAGGTCCTTGCTACAGAAAAAGCGGTTAAAGACAGATGGAGAGGTTATTTTCATAATCTTTTCAATGAAGGACATGAAAGGAGTACTTCTTTGTAGGGGTGGGCACTTGAACCCGAAAACCGAAACCGAAACACGAACCAAATCGAACCGCACCGAACGGTTTGGTTTTGCGGTTTCAAAACGGTTTCGATTTGAAACTGAACCGAATGAAGGAAAAACGGTTTGGTTTCGGTTCCGACCATTTGAAACCGAACCGAAACCGAAACCGCATAACTTTATTAAATGTTAAATTCTAATTGGTTATTTCATTGAGTCCATACATTTAGTATGGACTCAACTACATTATAACATGACCACATAATCTCTTTCTTTTATTTCTTCTAGTCAGACTAGTATGTACTGAAGTAGTTATAGCTAAGAGCACAGGTTTTTCCAATCGAGAATGGCTGCATTGGATGCTACAATCATTTCATATGCCATGGATCAAAGTAGGATTTGATTCATAATTTAAAAGTTCTATTTTCCTAAAATATGAACTCAATTTTTCTGTTTTATGTTAAACTTTGATTATATTTACTGTAGAAGACTACTCCCAGTTTGTGGTCTATACACTTCAAATTCTGTACAGGAGCTGGAGTTGTCTTTCTAGTTTTAAACTTTCTTTAACTTTTAACTATGTGTTAATTTGGATTGGCATTCTCAAATATCTGCTGCACTACTTGTAAGAGAATACTCATATTTATCACAGTGTATGCAATTTTTAGTGTTTTCTGTGTCAAGGGATTAGTATCTCATTCTCATTCGTTCTTCTTTTCTTTTGTGGTTATAGTTGTTTTATAGGTTTTCATTCTTCGATGTCAAAAGGAAAATGAAATGAGATACAATTAGGTAATTATAATAGCTTTTTCAAACAATGAAACCAAACCGAACCGAACCAAATGGTTTGGTTTCATTTCGATTTTAGACTCAAAACCGCACCGAACCAAACCGCAAAAACTTGTGGTTTTGGTTTTGGTTTCACTCAAAACCGCACCAAACCGAACCGTGCCCACCCCTACTTGTGAGATCCCACATCGCCCAGGGGAGTGATCCTTATATGTGTATTCCCATCCCTACCTAGCGCGAGGCCTTTTGGGAGCTCACTGGCTTCGGGTTCCGTCGGAACTCTGAAGTTAAGCGAGTCGCGCGCGAGAGCACTCCCATGATGGGTGACCCACTGGGAAGTTCTCGTGTGAGTTCCCAGAAACAAAACCGTGAGGGCGTAGTCGGGGCCCAAAGCGGACAATATCGTGCTACGGTGGTGGAGCGGGCCCGGGATGTGGGGGACCCCGGGTCGGGATGTGACACTACTTCTTTGGGGGGAGTTGAGTAACTCAGAAGAGTGTAGAAACTACTCATTTTACCGCCGAATTAGGAAGGAAGAAGTGGTTGTAGCTTTGAAAATGATGAAGCATAGAAAAGCAGTGGGCCCAGATGATATACCGATCGAAGTGTGGAAAGTCTTGGGAGAAACAGGTATAACATGGCTCACAGACCTTTTCAATAGGATTTTGAAAACGAAGAAGATGCCAAATGAGTGGCGAAAGAGCACTTTGGTGCCTATCTACAAGAATAAGGGCGACGTACAAAACTGCATGAACTATAGGGGTATTAAGCTAATGAGCCATACAATAAAGCTCTGCGAGAGAGTCATTGAACATAGATTGAGGCAAGAGACACGGGTTTCGGACAACCAATTCGGGTTCATGCCAGGGCGCTCAACCATGGAGGCAATCTATCTCTTACGAAGATTGATGGAAAGATATGGAGATATGAAAAAGGATTTACACATGGTCTTTATAGATTTGGAAAAAGCATATGACAGTGTCCCAAGAGACATTCTTTGGAGGATTTTAGAGAAAAAGGAGTACGAGTAGCATATATCCAAGCTATAAAGGATATGTATGATGGAGCATAGACGGCCGTAAGAACCCATGAAGGACAAACCGAGAGCTTCCCTATAACTGTAAGGTTACATCAAGGCTCATCCTTAAGTCCTTACCTTTTTGCATTGGTAATGGATGCATTAACGGGACATATTCAAGATGATATTCCCTGGTGTATGCTTTTCGCAGACGATATAGTATTGATAGATGAAACTCAGGAAGGGGTAAATACGAAGCTTAACCTTTGGAGGGAAGTGTTGGAATCTAAAGGTCTTCGCCTAAGTCGATCAAAGACAGAATATATGGAATGCAAGTTCAGTGCAAATGAAGGCCTAATTGAGTTAGGAGTGAGGATCGGAGATCAGGAAGTACCAAAGAGCGACCGCTTTCGCTATCTAGGATCTATCTTGCAAAAGAACGGAGAATTAGATGGAGACCTCAACCATAGAATACAAGCTAGATGGATGAAGTGGAAGAGTGCATCCGGAGTGTTGTGTGACCGTCGTATGCCATTGACGCTCAAGGGAAAATTTTATAGGACGACAATAAGGTCGACGATGCTGTATGGCACAGAATGTTGGGCGGTGAAGCATCAACACGTACATAAAATGGGTGTAGCGGAGATGAGGATGCTTCGTTGGATGTGTGGGCACACGAGAAAGGATAAGATTAAGAATGAGGATATCCGAGGTAAAGTAGGAGTAGCCGAAATTGAAGGAAAGATGAGAGAAAATCGGTTATGATGGTTTGGACATGTGCAAAGAAGGCCTACTGACGCTCCGGTTAGAAGATGCGACCACGGGACAGAGGTCCAGGGTCGAAGGGGTAGAGGAAGACCTAGGAAAACGTTGGAAGAGACTCTAAGAAAAGACTTAGAGTACTTGGATCTAACGGAGGACATGACACAGGATCAAGCGCAATGGCGTTCTAAGATTCATATAGCCGACCTCACTTAGTGGGAAAAGGCTTTGTTGTTGTTTTTGTACTGTTGAGATATTGTGATTGGCTTATTTCTGGAATTATTGTTGATTTGCTTTGATTTCATACTTATACGTAGTATGATTTTCTGGAAACTATACATGTTTTACGGCGAGGGGTTAGTATGTTCGGAAAATACCTGTGTTTTATAAACCTTTATTTTTGCCCACTCACCCTTCTGTTTTTCGCCCCTCCAGGTCCTAGATAGTTGAATTACTTTGTGGCGCACAAGGATTAGCCGACAATTCTGACATACCCCTAATAAATGTAGGAACTGATTTCGGTTGTGTATAAGTACTTAACTAGTTTTGACTGCACACTATTTTGTCATCTATGCTCTGAATATTTGTATTCTATAGGTTCTACCCACTACTGCGCACTCACTTTATTAGTTTGAATAAGTTGTAGTTTCGGTTTTAATTTATTCACATTTTTACATCACTTACACTTTTGGTTACGTCACCTTTAGGTGACGACCAACATGCCTCAACTGACACACCCCAACCGAGATCGAGGCATGCTAGCCGTCACGTGAGGGTGACGTAGCCATGTGCACAGTGCGGAAGCAATAATATAATAAGAAATACGAATGAATAAAAACCAACTTAAAGAGTGTTAGAACAGAATTAAGTGTGAATACACATTTAGAGCATAAAAGTCTAGGTGCAGTCTATGCATAAGAAGTACTTAAATGATTAACACCCGAAGGTGGTCCTACATGGGTGATGTCTGTCAGAATCTCCGATATGTCCTCGTGAGCCACCAACAAAGTTACCTAATACCTGGAGGGGCGCAAAACAAAAGCGTGAGTGGGCAAAAACAAAGTCTTTCAAAAATCATTTCAAAAACAACCTTTATATCCCCTCGCCGTAAAACCTGTATTCTTTCCCAGAAAATAGTATATACATATACTAAATCTCATCTGAAAATCATCATCGTCAATAATGCAACAAATCATGAATATGCCATGCCATACTAATCAAATCATCATGTAAGTAATTCAAATGCAACAACAACTGCAACAGCTCGTCAGCTGAACTCTAGCTCATAAGTCGTGCCTGCACACGAGTCGAACCCACTTATAGTAGTCTATACGACAGGACTGGGTGTAAAACAATACGCTCTAGTGCTACAATCACGTGAAGACTGTGCGAATGATTGCAGGTCATCTACGAGTCGAACCCACTAAAAGTGGTCTATACGACAGGACTGTGCACCTAACTTGGATCCAAGATGAGTGTGTGGTGCGGGAGGTGAACATCACGTGAAAGACTATGCCCCTAACTCTGGGCGGGAGCACTAACACCGGGGTGCAGGTTAATGAGCTCTCGATACATCTCATCATACTTTTCGTAACTCAACTTCTTTAGTCACAACACATAATCTTACCTGATACTTACCTGAGCTCCCACATCACCAACAATCATGCGCATACAATTCATAAGTCATAATCACAAGTATGAATGCATTGGCATGGCAATTCATTTATAAAAGCATTTGAAATGCAATTATGGGAAAAATACGTAGTATATAAGTATATACGGAAAACAAAAGCCCACTCACTGGTATGTAAATGGATCGTAGCCCCCGTGCCTAGCCTGGCTACGCTCGTCCTCCGGATAGGTCTCGCCTATGTGAGAAACAACTATAAATACGTTATTTAAAGCACATAAACGAAACTAGGAAGTAACTTCTCATACATTGCTCAATTGAGGTGTGTGAATATACCAAAATGATCTACACAACCTCAGAAACATCCCCAAATTTTTAGAATAATTTTTGGAGAACCCACGCGCCCTCACGGGTCGGCCAAGGCACGGCCAGACGCGCCCCCACGCGTAGGCACGTGTCTGGCACACGGACGGAACCCTAACCTGCCGTTAGGAATATTCTGTGGAATATTTCGTTAAAAGCTTACGGAAACTGTCAAACTTAACTGACGCCGTGAGAATATCCCAAAATACTAAGGGAGAAGAATGGATAGCTTTTTTAGCCTTGAAATGGCTTGAATCCTCTGTATTCACGTCGAGGTCACTGTACCCTCGACGGTGCTCTTGTTTCTCAGGGTTTTCGAAGGAGTCACAACCAACTAAAGCTATGGTTGTGCTCGTGGACTCACCAGGATCACAATGGTGGCCCTAACTGGCTCGATCTGTGAAGGAATGGAGGTCAACGAACCTCGTCCGTACAGTTGCAGAGAGGAAGGGCAAGAAAGAGAGAGAGTCCGGGAGAGAAAAGAGAAAGAGAAGGGTGTTTCAGTTTTTGTGAAAATGTGTACCCTTGTCCAATTGGTTACTAAGAGTTAGGGATAGTTCTAATTGGTCCTCCACCCAATTTACTACAAACCCTAACTAAAAACTTAGCCAATTGGTTCCCAATAGTTTGGAAATAGAGTAATTGGTCTAAAACCAAGAATCTTGGGCCTTGAAACTTAGCCCAAAAGTGAAATAAAACCCAACGCTCAAGGGTAGTTTCGTAATTTCACATGCTCGAGGATAAAATAATTACATACTCCGGGACGGGATGTCACATCAACTCCGGTCGGGGTGTGTCAAAAAAAATATTTCGCACACGCATAATAATGTGATTAAATTAGTTGTCAAATGATTATTTTTTTTAACAAACGATATTATCTACACTAAGGGGGAGGGGTGGGCTTAGCCTCACAATGGGCTAGCAATAATGTGATTCAAGCAGTTGTTTATTAAATATTATTTTCTCTATTCATATTGTAAATTCAATAGAATGTAGATGGAAATTGAAAGACTGATTTTATTATGTGAATTCAGCTGCTTTGATTAGTTTACGAGGGTTTCTTCTAGCATGATCTAAGATTATTCATTTACTTACATTATTTGACTTTCCTTTAGTCAATTCACGCATATAAATACATTTAAAACATATAAGTCGCGTGTAGCATGCCGTAATTCAAAAAATGTCTCCTGCACGCACGTGAGCGCGTGCATGAAGGCTGTTATAAAATGAGTGAAAAAGATGACATTTGGTGGACCATAATACTCGTTTTTTTTCATCAAAAAGCTAGTAGAAGACAAGGGGAAAATGGGCTATGTGGTTTATTTGGTGATGAAGGCGTTTGGTATGAGGACAAGAGAGGCATGGAACCCATTATTGTCTCTTATTTTCACCAAACTTTTTCACTCCCAGAGGCATGAGGAGGCATCTGTGGTGCTTGACTTGGTGGAACCTAAAGTAACGCCCAATATGATCAGGTAACTCCTTGCACCATTTTTGAATGAGGAGATTTAATCGGCGCTGTTTCAAATGTATCCTACCAAGGCTCTTGGTCCCAATGGTATGTCTTTCGGATTCTACCAAAAGCATTGGATGATTGTTGGTGAGGTTGTATGTGATGGGGTTCGGTCTCTTCTAACTTCCGGAAAGATGTTACGAAAGATTTGTTGGACTTTTTTAAGGTATTTCAAAATACAAAGCATTTTACTTATCCATCACTACTAGTGTGCGTTACTTTCAACAACCATATTAATAGCTAGATAGCCGTTTCTTGTATTTGTCTATCTTTGGTTTGCTTTTAATTTGCAATACATGTGGGGGATTGTAGGAAATATGTTTTGCAAATTAAAATATTTTTATTCCACAATAATTACAATTATTGAATTTGTTATTGACACTCCAATAATCTCATTTTGCACTCCAAACCTTCTCTAATTAGAAAGAAAAAACACTTGTGAGGATTGTAGAATGAGATTTGCGGGGTGCTAATAACAATTCCCATTTGCAAACCACTAAATGGGTTTAATTTCAATTTTGGTTGGTTATTATATCAATCTTATTGTTGCTGCCTTTATATGCTTTAGGGTAAACTGCCAATTTAGTCCATGAATTATCACCTTAGTGAAAATTATGTCCCTAAACTATTTTTTCAGAAAAATTAGTTCCTGAATTATAAAAAGGGTTTATATCACAAATGGTCCCTGAAATTGACCCCATCAATCATGATGGTCCCTGAAATTGAAAATCGATCAATGTAGTCCCTGAATTTTAACCCCGCGAATCAATGTAGTCATTCTGTTAGTGTTCCGTCCAAATTAACTTTAAAAAAGGTTAGAGAACCAATTTTTCATGGTAAAATGACCAAAAATAACCCTGTTACTTATAATTTTACTTGAAAAAAAAGGTGGTACCCAATTTCTTTTACAAGATAAATGATCAAAGGTGGACTTTGGCAGTAGCTTTTGGAGCTAACCCAATTTCTTTTAAAAAAAAAAGGAATGGAGCTAACCTAGTTAGAATTCTTTTTTACTTGATATTAAAAAAAATTGAAATTTCCCACTTTTTTTGTTTTATTTTAGTTTTGGCACCAAATCCATGAAAAAATGGAGAGAAAAATGAAGATGGAAAAAGGAAAAGAGAGGTAGTAAGTAAAATTATAAGTAACAGGGTTATTTTTGGTCATTTTACCATGAAAAATTGGTTCTCTAACATTTTTTAAAGTTAATTTGGACGGAATACTAACAGAATGACGACATTGATTCGCGAGGTTAAAATTCAGGGACTACATTGATCGATTTTCAATTTCAGGGACCATCATGATTGATGGGGTCAATTTCAGGGACCATTTGTGATATAAACCCTTATAAAAATATGCCAATTACATCCCTAATGTTATATTCGAAGCTACTATATTCAATTTCCGTCAATTTAAGTTACGTTACTTGCATGTGATACAGATTGGAGGGTAGATTGGTAGTTTTTCATAAAGAAATAGTGTATGGAGTTAACTTTTGAGGAGAAATTGGTAGTTTTTCATAAAAAAAACTAGTGTAAGTTAACTTTTGAGGGTAAATTAGACATTAAATTCGCAACCTATATGAAATGTTAAGTACTTATAGACGAGAACATGATGGTATTACACTCTAAAGTGTGTCAAGTGACTTAAGTTGACGAAAAATTGATAAAATACCTTTGAATATAATAGTAGGGATGAAATTAGCAATTTCTAATGAATTTAGGGACTTATTTTACCGAAAAAATTAATTCAAGGACCTAATTTTCACTGAGATGATAGTTCAGGGACTAAATCGGCACTTCACCCTATGCCTTAATTCTTGATTTATGATAAGCAATTTATCCTTCCGTTTTGTTTTGAACAATTAAGTTACCTAATTTCTAATATATATTAATAGCTATATAATTATAATATTTATTATTATGAAAACATGTTATAAAGGAAGGATATATATAACAAGGGTGCGGGCATTTCATCTAAGAGAGTTGTTTGTCATTCAATTGTTTGGTACCAATGGAAAAATTGAGCTGTTCACCCAATTGAAGTATTGCGAGTGTACGTTTACAAGGATTATAGGTTGTTGTATCCTGAAGGGTAGGCCACCATAACTTACACAGAGACATTCTCTCCGAGGGGTGAAATCTACTCTTAAGGACAGTAAACTTTCACACCTCAACCTAAAATCTTATTCTAATCAAGGATCGAAGAAGAGTGTTCTTTACCTACCAAAGATAAGTATCTTATCTTATTTTGTTTATTTTATGCAATTGGAAATGAAAATTATTGTCACGACCCAAAAAGTATCGCAACAGCGCCGCGAATCTTAAAAATGCATGAGAGTTGTATGCTCCATTCTTAGAACATGACAATTCTCACGTATCTTTAAAATCCGCAAGGCCTTTGAAATTAATAACAAAATACTTATCAGAGTTCAAGTAAAACCAAAACATTCAAACCATTTCATGAGCAACCTTTTTACAACAGAAAACCCAAAAATATATTCAGTTTACAAAGCCAAAGAAGTGATAGTTTTAGACAAATATGTACAAAAGCAAAAGAGGATATACACAGACAGTTTTCATTGAAATCAGAAAGTCTATATTTACATTTCAAAAGCTGATTTTCTGGTTCGAAGCTTTTAGGTTGACAAGCTACAACCGCACACCTTAGTCCAACTCTTCCATTGTTTCTCGCACAGCACCTGAAAATGTAGGGGTGAGCATCACATACAATCATTTCCCCCCCTCGGAAGGCACCCTAGCTAGGTTTGAAAAATAGATATACCTTGGTACTAATTATAAAGGAAACTAATTTGCACAACAAAATGCTTTGGCATGAGTTAAATTCATTTCATGCTCATAATTAACTATAGTGGGATCCCTGCATTCTTCTTGTCCTGACAACCAAACACACGGCCAACTACCATACCTAACTAAATTCTCAAGCAATATCAACACAAGATAAGGTAGTGAGAGTGTCCACTTGCAACCTATACCACATAGACACAAGTACCCTCCCCTTACGGTTAATGGTACAAGTCCGTTTGTATAGGACCCTCCGGAGGTTTAGGGGATCGAAGCCCAGGGTAGTCACACAGCCCCCTTCACTCTCAGGTCGTCATTACAATTTAGAATAGCATAAATCACATGCTAGAAAAATCAAACTCCGTTCCCTAACATGCAGTTCTAATCACAACAAAATCAATATGCATAGCTTGCAAGCATCCATATTTACATACTGAAAACCACTAACCAGGGTGTGAGTCCCCCCTACCTGATATTCCAAGCTTCAGGTACTAACTTTTTCCACAATTGTTCACTCTTATCTCTTGATTTTGCTTAAGCCAAGAAAATGCCTAAACTGAAAAAGAACTTATCAATACACAGTTCGCATGCACCACATAAACTAACACATTTCAATTCCATCTGCACAGTGCATGTATATCCCCTAAAACAACAATCCAATATTTATTCATATAACTCCTAGTTTATTTAATCTTCTCCATGAAATTCATTTAGAAGCCATATATCAAATGCCATCTAACAGCCCAAGCATAATTGAATTCCAAAACTCCAGTTCAAGTAAAATTTTACCTCAATCTTCTTCAATTATGTTGCTCAACCAGCCTTGAGACTTCCAAAACTCTCAATTCAACCATAAAGCACTTCAAACATGAATTTTCAAAGTTATTACCATGAAATCCCCAGCTAAAATATAATTTCGAATCTGCAAATAAGCTTGGAATTCTCACCTTCGTTCGTAGAGCTCGACGTTGTGATCACAGAGGTGAAAACGGATTGCAGTTCTAATGTCTAGAAATTTACTTATGCATTTTTCCTTTCTTCGACACCCAAAGACAATCCCAAAGTTGTTTCTTCCCATCTGCCCATTTTAGAAACAATGCACCGACTGGAAGATGAAGGACCATCTTATATACACGTGTTCACGTGCTCTCCATTCTCACTACAAGAAAAATGAGCTTTGGGTACAAAACAAAGGGCACAATTAAGAAGGTTGTGTCAGTTTGACCACCAAAAAGCTTAAACAGTTCTCATTCCATAGAGGGCACCATCTATTGTGCCCAATGTTAAAAAAAACAGACACAAAACAGTAATGGGCACAGAAACAGTGCCGAGTGGGGTCAGATGACAACTTTGTTTATTGAAGATGGGCACAAAAAACATTTTGTGTCTATAAAAATTATTTGTCAGAGGCACTATATGTTCTATCTCGTTTGTCTTTACCTCCTCTAGCACACCAATAATTAAAATTGTGGTAAATAATGGTATGGAGCTGTTTATTACTGTACAATATTTTAGCCTCAAAATAAGTTAGCAATAATGTTGTTCAAATTCATTTTTCGCGAGAGCTGAACCTCAGATCTCACACTTACAAGTAAAGAAGAATACCACTACACTGTAGTACTAAGTGGCGTGTTTTAGATTAACAAAGGATCATTTCTAGCTACAATGAATGATTGTTAGATTCGTATCTTTTTGAACTGCTTTTTAGATTGTTATCTTTCTGCAGGTTTGTTTTTTTTATACTTGGTGATATGGTTTTTGGTTTTATAGTAAGTGTTCATTTTTTTTACTGTATTAAAAGTCCTTCATGCAGTGACACATAACCAACAATTGTGCCCTTAGGGTCGGTTTAATAATTGTAGATTCCTTTTTATGACACTAATGATAGAAATTGTGTCCACTAAATATTAATAAATAATAAATCACTGTATTTCTCATTCGGCCTTCGAATAGAGAATATATCTTAATAATTATAAATTCCTTTTGCTGACACAAATGTTAGAAATTGTGTCCAGTAAATATTAATAAATAATAAATCACTCTATAGCAAGTGGAATATGTTGGCACAATTACGGATTTGTGCCTATATTCTAGTATAAAACATCCACACTCCCTTACTAATTTGTATATGGAAAATAAGGAGGTTGCTACATACACTTGTGTTTCTTTTGAATTTGATCAAGTTCTACATCATTGAGAATGGCGGACAGGCGACGTCGCGGAGTTAGAATTGGAACCGAATCTCCAGCATCACATTCGTCTATTTGGTGGCTCGCTTGGATAATTGAAAAACATGGGAGAGAGATTGAACCGTTTTGTTTCTACGATTTGCTGGTACTCAATTTGTTTGGTGAAATTTTTTTTGTGGTCTGATATATAGCATGAATAAAATAACCAGTAATCGAAAAACATGGGAGATTTTAACTCTTGAAAATTTCCGAAAGTTAATAAAAGTTTTGAAGATTTTAACTCTCGAAAATTTCCAAAAGTTAAAATCTAAAATATACAAGCGAGTGCACGCAAGTAGACCGGTTGTAAAAAATTGAATAAGGAGTCTATAGGTAAATAAAACCGAAAAAAACAACCATAAGACACCCCAACCCCAATAGCCATCAAACTAGACGTAGAGGTGTTGGCCATCACCAAAATGATGACGAAGCTATGTAATAAATTAAAAATGTGAATGAATTTGAATTAAAAAGCTCAGTTTTATTAAGAGCACTTCCAGCCCTAAAAAAATTGCCCAACACCTAGTGAAAAAATTGCCCAGCACCTTATTTTTGAGCTCCAGCCCGCCCACTTGCCTGGCACCCAGCCCATGCCAGGCAAGAGCCCAGCCCAAATTTGACTGACCCACTGACCGGGGAGATCATGGGCGCGTGCGAAGCAATCGCGGCCCAGGGAGAGTAGCCGACAGGCTACTGCGCTTCGGGCCCAGCTGTCGGGCCAGGTTTTCAGACGCCAGTGAGGGGCGACGTGGCCTTTCTCCTGCCGTTGGATTTCCAACGGCTAGTTATTCTAGATCGTTGGATTTCCAACGGTAAAAAAAATTTGAATTTTGTTTTTAACGTGGACCGTTGATCTGTGATCCAACGGTCCACAGTTTGTCAGCCAAAAAAAAAAAAAAGAAAAGTCCCAACGGTCAGAAATATGACCATTGGCCAGGTGGCTCATTATGGGCTGTTGGATTTCAAATCCAACTGTCCAGATTAATTATAACATTAAAATTAATTAAAAATTCTTTAAAAATACATTAAAAATACAAAAAAAATTTAAAAAAATACAGAAATTTTTTTATAAATACCTAACAGTTTGTCCACTTTCTACACCACATTTCATTATTTTCTACACTTTCTACATTTCAATATTTTGTACACTTTGAGATTGGTTGAAAATCTTATCAGAAATCTATCCAAAAAATAGTACGTTCGGATAATGACAAGTGGCGTGACAAGATTGGTTGAAAATCTTAGCGGAAATCTATTCACAAAATAGTACGTTCGGATAATGACACGTTGCGTGACGAGATTGGTTAAAAATCATATCCGAAATTAAAACTTTTTTTTTTTATTATTTTATAAAAAAATTTAATAATATTTGAAATGCGCTGGGTGCCAGCACATTTTGTAGGGGTGGAGATCGTTTGGGCCAGCGCATTTTTTTTAGGGGTGGAGATGCTTTGGCCTATTACTGTTCATTGGAGTCTGTTACTGTTCATTTGAGTGGATAAATGCGCTGAGCGTTGGCACCCAGTCTTAGGGGTGGAAGTGCTCTAAGTACTGAAATTAATATTTGATAGAACTTCAAAATTAAAACAAAATTGGATTATAACTAATAATGGCTTATAAAATTGGATTTATATTTCCTCTTCTCCAAATTGGAATTCTCCCTCTCTTTTATGGTGCAAATTTGGGTTTCCCACCACCAAAATCAAAAACTTGGGTTTCCAGCACCACATTACACAATTGTGCCCACTAACTCTTATAATATTAATTAAAAAATAGTTGTTATAATAATAATTGTGCCCACTACTTACAATAATAATTAAAAATTATCCATATACTAAAACTCAGCTCGGCAACACTGTTTTTCACTGTTTGTGAACAGTAAAATGTCGGAAAAGCCATCGGATACTTCATGCTTTACCGTTCTGTTTGGCCTTTTAGCACAGTGAATTCTCGGTTTTGCCTATGCTACCCACCTTCAGTCCTTTTCCGTGCATTTCACTGCCCTTGATGTACACGTGTTGGTCATCGTTGGGAAGGGAAAAGCTCTCGGCTTTTCCATTGGTTTCCAGAAGAATCTCTTAGAACCGCTAACCCCTCCGTTCAACAGCATTTCATCCCTGTTCCTCCTTCAGACAACATCTCCCTTCTAGGCTCCTCCCTCCGTCGTTCTCCTCCGTTGGCCAGCTTCTCCTCAGCTCCTTCTCCTGGGTATTTTTTTTTCATCTTTATTTTCTCTCACAATTCTCTGCTTCTGTCTCTCTCGCTCTCGAACGCCGCCTTCTGTCGCTCTCTGACCTTGCGATCTCGGTCACAAAAATCTGCTTCTAACGCTCTTTTTCGCTTTCAAATCTCTGTTGAAGCGATTCTACTGGTCTCAAATTACACCATATTTGAGGGCGAAAATTTAATTCTAGGAGAGCTCCGCAGTGATTCTTTGAAATCAGAGAGCTCCCCTATTATTACCACTGCAGCAGAGGTTCTTCAAATTCTCCCCCTTTCTCATCCTAAACCCTAATTTCCAAACAACTATTTCTTAGTTTCAAATTTTTTATTTTGTTCAGGCACGAGTACCGCGCGTATTTCTACAGGGTCTTCAAGCTTTACACAAAGATATGGATCGCAAGACTCTCCTCCCTCTATTCTCTCATGCATCTTCAGCTATGTCTCTTTCACTCTTAAGGTACCTGCCGCTGTTGCCGATCTGCAGGTAAAGCTTCAATTTCCATATTAAGGTTCCATTTTTCTTCATTTCTGGAATTTGGGTTTTAATTTCAGTAATTTATTTTTATTAAATTTGGTTGTGTGGTTAATAATTTTTGTTCTTAATTTTACCAATATTTTGAGTTTTTTTTTTCTTTATAAATTTCGATTAAATTGCATGCAGTTGAATTATTTGAAAATTCCCTGTATATTTATTATTTGTTTCCAATAGCAGGTAATCAGATAGTGTATATTTTATGAAAACTCTGATTAATTTTTACATATTCTTCTTTTCTGGTGAGAAGGTTAGGGATAAGCTCGCATCCAAACTCGAGAGTGACCCAACCTGTTTGCTCTGTTTTTGGATTTCGTTTTTAAATTTGATATATATTTTTTTTAAATTTCTCTTCTAGGAGTTATGGAGGAGTTAGGGAGGAAGAACAGAGTCTTCATCAACTGAGCTTCAAAGCTACGTCGCTTTTTCCCTCTTAATGTTTCATCGAGGAAGACGATGGTCAGTTGGTACTCTGTTTTCGAAAAATAATTTTTGAAGAAATTTTTGGAAAGTTTTGAGATTTTTGAGCTTATGAATTCATATTTTTTAGGAACCAAATGGACCCAAGATTGGTATTTTGAAATCCTCAAAATCTTTAGGCCTGTAGAAGAAGATGAGGACATTGAGATTAAGATAGTTGACGTTCTTTATGGTCTTAGACTCTTAGGAAGCAAACCCAAATTGAAAAACTTCGAAGTTCGAAACTAAAGAAAGAAATGGTATTAGTGACGGTTTTCTTTTTTATTTTATTTATATTTTCGATATAAGGGGTGTTCTGCTTTGAACTAATTTAATCTGCGATTGCAAGTAGGGTGTTTGAACTCGGGTGCATAGGGATGCACATCCGCTCTAGCTAATATGACTACGCCTACGTTTGAGTCTAATGATTTTTATCTTTTTCTGTTTGCGTTTGCAGAGTCTGAGGAGAAGAAAGTGGAGGCTGAAAGTTAATGGACTCACACAAGGAGAAAGTTGAAAATTCATTCGTAGATTTTTTTCAATTAAATTTCTGGGTTGTGCTCAAATTTTCGTTAAATTTGTGGGGGTTTTTTGGTGTGATGTTATCTAAAAGTTCTGGTTGCCATGAAGGATGGTAAGTCTCTTCACTCTCCTCTTTTTCTCTCTCTAAACTCTTTTTGTGGATTATATTTTGTTTGATTGCAGAGTTTTTGGTTCTTAAAAATCTCCATTATTTTTTATTTGGTTTCCTCTTGATTATTGTTACCTAAAACTCTATGAAGGGTTTGCTTTTTCGATTGTGAAGTTAAAACAGTCGAAGAAGGTTTATTTAATGGCTGAAAAAATTGATGATTGTTTGGTCGTCAAATATTTCTCCTCTTTTGTTTGTTTGATTTCTTTCTAATATTCAAATAATTATTGTTGTGTAATCCTGATAGCACTCTTGCTGCAGCTCGAATAGATATGTACCAGAGCATTGGAGATGCTCTTGCGCAGCAGTGTGGTGGCTCTGCAGCTCACAACACTGTATGTTCTTATTTTATTCTTGGGTTAGAGCATGCATATATTATCAGTTGGTAGATGTCATAGATCAACCCCTATATTCTAATGTGAAGTAAAAAAAGGAGTAAAACTCTAACTCTAATCAGATATCCACTGAAAAGAAAACAAATCACATTACAGACCAATACCTTTTTGAAGTCTTCTTGACAACAACTTATCTGGGTATCTTCCGCCAGAGTTCTCGGAGTTGCCAAGCTTATTAATGTTGTATGTTTTCTTACTTCGGAGCATAAATTTGTGCCTTAATTATGTTTTCATCCTTTCCTTTCTTGAATTTTTGTACTGTTGGGAACAATTCTCTAGACTTTCCTTTTTCTACAACATAATTTGAGGGATGCAATCCTGTATCAACTTTCTTAGCCCTATGATCTTGTTTGTTTTGCAGTCAAGTTGGCAACAACAACTTTGGTGGGACTACAATTCCAGATTCGTATAGCAACACGTCTAAACTGTTCAAGTTGTAAGTGCTGCTTCTGATTCTATGTCTTTTAGTAAGTTTAAAAGGTAAAAGTGTGTGATCTAAGACTACAATCTCTATTTATTCATACATCAGATTTAAAGCTCCAACTACGGAGGTGTAAATCCAAAAGATTTGTGATTAATCATAGCAACAATAGAGGGAATCATAGTTTTTGTTGGGAAACACATATTTCCAACCACTGTGCAGGGAACATCTCCCATTTCTATCTGATGTTATATCCCATTAGGTGATGGTGCTGGTTGTTTGGAATGACAATCGAGAAGTATCTCTTAATATTTAACATGACGAATCATGTCAAGATTGAATATCTTTGTGTTTTTGTTGTTTCTTTCAGGAGTTTGAGGAACTGCGACTTACAAGAGCCTATTCCTGATTTGAGTAGGATTCCAAACCTTGGTTATGCACAGGTTCAAGTTTAATTGTGTAAAAAATAGAGAGATTGATCACCGTCACTCATAGCAGTGTGGACCTCCAGTTTCTAGTGCTATGATGCATGAGGACTGCCAAAGTGAGAATATTGGTTAGTTGTCATCAAGCAACCCTTGTAGATGTGTATTTTGTTTATATATTATTGGTTTGAATTGGGATACAAGCTTAGATATGCTATCTTTTGTTGTATACAGAGAATCCTGGGTATGTCTAGCATAGGATAACATGTATTTTTTTGTTTAACATTTGGATGGGTTGTATGGTTAGGTTACATGAATCGGTCTTAGCCAAGAACATGGGTGATGTAATATATTAACTTCACTATTTTAGTGCTAATGTTAATGAATCTAATGTTGATTTATGTTTAGCTTGTAATGGATGATTTGTAAGTTCCTCAAATTTGGTGGAAATTAGGTCCTGTGAGCAAGCCTGATGATTTCTATATTTAAATAAAAATATCCAATTTTACCAAAAACAAAAAACAAAAATTTAAAAATATCCAATTTTACCATTTTTTTTTTTTTTTTTTATAAATATCCAATTGTGCTGGAGCTTTATTGTATTTATTAAAATATAATAGAGTGGCACAATTTTAAAGTTTTGGTGCCTTTGCTTTAACATTTATACAGCAATCTTAGCCTTTAAAATAGCAATTGTGCCCATCTTACACCATACATTCAATAGCCTTTATTAGAGGTGAGACACAAAAAGGGTTGTATTTGTGCTTAGCCTTTGGGCACAAAACATCATATTGTGTGCTATCAGAAATGGTGACGCCCATAGAGGGCACAGACAATATAATAGTAGCTGCACTGTTGCCATTGGTCTGTGGGCACATATGTTGGTGTTCTTTGGCCTCAAAGGGCACATATAATTTATTGTGTGCAGTGACCATTTTTCTTGTAGTGTCTTTTGTCTTTTGTCTCTTTTTTTTACTTTTTTTTTTCTAATAACAAATAACACTTGACACAACCTAATTTAACCGAACTCAACCTTTACAAGCTCCATATAACTAATATATACTTCTGGGGTTTTACAATTATCATATACTAATATATATTTTATGTGATTTGTTATAGGAGAAGTAGCATCCGAATCACCAATTTTTCCAACAAGATTAATTACACCTATGTCACGCTTATTCCAAAAAGCAAGGATCCTACGGTAATGTCTCAACTTCGGCTGATCAGTCTATGCAACAAGGTGCTCACTAATCCCTTGAAGAAAGTTCTACCGGATATCATCTCTCTTACTCAGAGTGTTTTTATTCCTAGTAGGTTAATTTCTGACAATAGCCTCATTGCTTCGGAAATTGCCCACTATATACATAAGAAGAAAAATGGTTGGAATGGTGTGATGGCGTTGAAATTGGATATCAGTAAAGCCTACAACCGTAGTGAATGGAGCTTCTTGGAACAAATTATGAGAAAATTAGGTTTTGATGAAGCTTGGATTTCCATTATCATGAGGTGCGTCACAACGGTTACATATTCTTTCAAACTTAATGGGGAACCAGTTGGGTATGTTCAGCCGCATAGAGATATTAGACAAGGTGATCTGCTGTCCTCGTTTTTGTTTGTACTTTTGCGCTGAGGGGTTATCGGCACTGTTTGATAATTGGGAAAATTGAACCGAATTAAGGGGCTAATTGTTTGAAAAAATGCTCCTAGTATCGACCATCTTCTGTTTGCTGATGATAGTTTGGTGTTTGTTCGAAGTTCCCTTCAAGAGTGTATGGAGGTGAAGCATCTATTACACATTTATGAAGAGGCCTTGGGACAAGCAGTTAATGATATGAAAAGTAGTGTGGCGTTTAGTAAAAATATTAATGAGTATGATGGCCGATTGCTTGCCGATTGTCTCAGTATGGCACGGGTTGATTATCACGATCAGTATTTAGGGTTACCTGTCTTTGTTGGTAGAGCCAAGAAAGCTAAATTTGCCTACTTGAATAATAGGTTGTGGAAGAAACTTAACGGATGGCGGGGAAGTCTACTGAGTAGTGCAGGGAAGGAAATTCTTATTAAAACCGTTGCACAAGCGGTGCCTTTATATACGATGCAAACGCTTTTGCTTCCGAAGACGCTTTGTGATGAGTTGGGACAAATGATTGCAAAATTTTGGTGGGGATGCGAACTCGGTAAACGAAGGATACATTGGATGCAATGACGTCATTTGTGTAAACCAAAAGGTGAGGAAGACTTGGGTTTTAAAGATCTCTATGCCTTTAATCTTGTTTTGCTTGCTAAACAAGGATGACGCTTCATTCATCACCCCACATCCCTTGCGGCAAGGGTGTTCAAGGCCGGCTATTTTCCCACATTGGAGTTCATGCAAGCACCAATGAAAACGGATACCTCTTATTGTTGGCGCAGTTTTGCGGAAGCCAGGGCTATTATTCGCCAAGATTCGAGATGGATAGTCGGCAACGGAGAGAATGTTAGAATATGGGGAGACATCTGGTTACCCCCTGCACAGTTCTTTAAGGTCCTAAGCCCAGTTCCGACGGGTGTTGTGCCTACCACTACGGTCAATTGGTTAATAATGAAGGATGGGGGTTTCAAATAGAATAAGGACTTGGTTAACAATATTTTTAGTGAGGAGGAAGCGCACTAATTTTGAGTATCCCTCTTAGTAATTTTCGGACCCTGGATACTTTAATTTGGACTAAAGAGAAGAATGGTACTTTCACAACGAAGACTGCTTATCTTGTGGCTCGATCAAGCGGCGAGGATTATGGGACGGGACCTGCAAGTTCTACAATAGATGCAAGGGTTAAATGGCTTTGGAACTCTTTGGAAAACTTGTGTGCCTACGAAAGTAAAGATTTGTGTTTGGCGGTGTTGTATGAATGCTCTACCGACTCGAGTGAACTTGCAAAAGAGGAAAGTGATCACCACTGCGACTTGTATTTTTTGCTAGTGTGAGAGGCAAACGGTTGAACATGTGTTACTTGAGTGCCCAAGGTCGGTCCCTATTTGGTTTTTGAGTCCATTGAGCTTGAGAACATGAGACATGGGAAGTTGAGGATTCCAAAGCTGGATGATGCAAATGGCGAGAGAACATTCGAAGAAAAGTTTTGATCTTGCTTTGGTGTTGATTTGGAGCATCTGGAAGGAACGAAACTCATTTATGTGGACGGGAAAGGCGATGAACCAAGTGGATATCCATTGTCGAACCCAATGGTGGATATCTAATGTAGGATAAGTACGGTTACTTCCAACAAAGAAAGAAAAATAAAATAAAATGTTTCAAATTCTAGAAAGAAAAAAAAATTAAAGTTGGAAAATGTTGGATTCATTCGATATGGCGACTTAAAAGGTAGGAACAAATATTCTGGTGTTAGAATTGGGATTGTGACACCGTCATAGAAATGGTGTTCAATTCTCCTACAAAAGTGGCTTGAGCCATCTTTTGCAAAAATTCGTCAACAACAACAGCTTATAAGGGTGGGTTCGATTTCATTCGGTTCAGTTTTTTGCCAAAACCAAAACCGAATCAAAACTTTGGTACGGTTCAATTTTTTTTCGATTTTTTCAGTTTGTTTTTTTTTTCGATTCGATTTCGTTTTATTTTTTGTTTTATAAAACTTGATCTTTTTAAAATATGGAATTCAGAAAAAAGGCTTGCATTGGAGACTAATAATAAGACAATGGGGAAAGTGGGAATGTAGTTGTACATATACAAGATCATATACACCAAATCTATTCTATTAACAACCTCAATTGCAAAGAAAAATGAATACCGTATCCATTCCAAAAGTGAACAAATAGAGAAAGAATGACCTTATAATCGGGTATCGGTACATGCACTTTGACGACCGTATAATCGATCGTCCGGTTGAGAAAGAATGACCGTAACTGAGAAGTTGCTTTGACGACGGATGACTTGCTGCTAAATAACCAAATTGAGAAGTTGTTTGTTTTGTATACAAAAATGGTAGCCAATAGGGTATTTTCCGAATAAGATGAAGCCAAAAAAAAAAGAACGAATTTTGAACAGTAAAACACAACCTTGTTGGAACAAAACAAAAATATTCGATTTTAGTGGTGATTGTACTAAATACGTATAAATATTGTAGTCAAATCTGAAATTAAAATTCAATTTAATATTTATAAGGTCAAGACAATGAAAGTAACCAAAGTAAAGAGATGAAATAAAAATTTCGGTAAATTACATTTTACTACCTCAATTTTGGGTCGTATAACAATCTCATACCTTGTGTTTTAAACATTTTAATGTCATACCTCAACTTACGGATTTGTAGCCATATCAGACCTCTATTAATTTTTTTGTTAAACGCGTAAGTGACAGGTGCGAGAGTCCGAGACCCACCCATGGCCGAACTAGATTGAGAAATTAATTAAATATTAGTAAATTAACTATTTTTTGTAGAACAAAATTAAAATTAATGAAAAACTCCCTCTTCCTATTCCTAGAATCCCAATTCCCTTCTCCCACCGCACCCTGCTATTTTTCTTATTGTTTTGCACATACCTAATATACAATGAAGCTAAAACAACAGTGGCGGTCATTAAACCGATAATAATGCCAGCAATTGCCCTGAGACTCTACGCAGAGCTTCCACTGCAACTTTCAAAAGTGCCATACGAAGTCCAAGGCTGTTGTGAAGCCTAAAATAATTCCAAAAACTCTATAGGAGACATATGAATTTTTGCTCAAGAAAGACAAGATTACTCTCATTAAATGGGCAGGCTACTCAGATACTCCCACACGCAGCTTAGCACCCCTAAAGGTCCATGCAGCTGAATACAACTGTCCACAGCTCACCTGCTCTTAGCAAGGAAAAGTCAAAGCATTAAAGATAATGATTAATTACCTAAATCCTATTTTTAATACATTCCCAATTAAAGATTGACTCCATTCAAATAAGTAATCATTATCTAAATCAATTAGGAATATTTACTTCATTATTTCAAGATATTATTTCATATTTAATATCTTGAGAATATTTCTCTATAAAACTTTGGCCAATAGGATGCCGCAATGTGTAGGGTAAAACCCTAACACCATGGCCGGCTACTCCCATACATATACCCCCAATTCTACCAAATTTCGGTAAGTTTTTACAACCCTGAAAAGCCCTAAACACTTACTCTTTTTTTAGAGAAACTAACTTAGGCATTGGAGATCCAATGGCCTAACCCCCCCCCCTCCCCACCTCGTGGGTGCGTGAGATTGAGGTCATTAATCAAAGGTTTTGATTGTTTTGCAGGTGCATTTTCGTCAAAGTTAGAGACGGCGGAAATTTGCATCGACAAATTGGTGCTTTCATTTAGAGCTGATTCAAATACTCGAAGAAACCTCTTTCATTTGGTTTCTTAAATTTTCTATTACGTTGAATTTCTTACACGTCGTATCAATTAATTTTTCCTAGAAAAGATTCTTGATCAATCCCTAGATAAAGGATACAATGGTAGGAAAATTGGAAACTACGATGAACAAGACCTCGTATGTACATGGATTTGGACCGGATAGTGGAGACGAGGACATAGCCCCGAGACAATGATCCTCAAGGCTCAATGCAACGGCGGGAGAAGTACCACCACCGCAAAACCACGCCATCATCGTCGTCGCGACCCCGCAAACACAGTAATGCCACCAGGCCACTACCCAAATACATGCATTGCTGCCCTTGTAGCGCCCCAATTCGCAAAACCCTAGGCAGGAGGCCCAGGTCCATGCAGTGGCCTACAGGCAGAACGGCCAAGGCGTGGCAACTGCCACAGCAGGCCTAGGGCAGGAGGCCCAGCCTATTGCAACAGTAGGCCATGCTGCACAGTTGGCCCAAGCCCAACAAGCAGAAGGAGCCCACGGGCAGGCAGCCCAAGCCCAGCTCGCTGCCAGCCGAACGCAACTCACCACACCATGGCCTAGGTTCATGCGCTGGCCCACGGGTAAGAGGCCTAGAGCAGCTCAAACCGCCAGCCAAGTCGCAGCTGTTGGAGCCCAACCAGCAGCCCGAGTCGTAACGACCCAAGTCCAGGACCTATCCCACTTCGCTATGACAGCAACCCAGGCTCGCGAGGAATAGGCGCCAACCCAAGACTCAATGCAAGTAACGCAAGCCCAAATGCAGATGGCTCATGTAAGAGCCTTGCGCGCACCAGCGCACAGTCCAGCCAGCCAGGCAGGTTGGCTCGCCCCACGATCTACTAGGCAACCCATATTAGCCCAATGCCATTTCAAGCAATCTGGATGCTAACCATGGGACCGATGATTGACCCAGGGGTATTTTCACCCTATTTTTCAACAGGTATGCCCGCTCCGGGCCCAAATTTTGTACCTGCAATCCACTACACTTCCACTACACATGGAGACGCCTATTATCCAGACTTTTCCAATCCAAATGGTGAACATCATCTGCCCTAATAGGTCGCTAACTTGACTAACGCCCTCGCAGCAAGCCACCTTGGTGAACCAGCGCATCGAGATGCAGCGCGCCCCAGACGAGGTGTCCTGCAGCAAGACAAGGGCAGATGATCGGGTAGTGTGAACTCTCATCTGGGCCCTCGTGAAAATGTCTTCTCCTACCTTAATGCATACAGAAGCATTCATTCCTGACTCAGCCCACGAGTCAATGTGCATTCGAGGTTGGGTTAACATTTCGACAAGCATTCAGGAAATTCCAAGCTAATCGTCCACACGAGGCTAAGCCCACAAGGAGATCCTCCTGAGAGGCACCAGAGTAGATAACCACATGATGGACCGAGGAGAACACGAGAGCAGTCCAACTCGAGTTCTACTGGTAACCCCTGCCAAGTACGACGACAAGCAACCCAAGATGAACCACGTGCACTGCGACTGCGGCACAAACGAGCAGGATATACAGAAAAGCAACACAGACTAGCAGGTAAACACCGGGGGTAGCCGAAGGCTCCGCTGCCCCAACAGAGGCAAATCCAGGTGAAAATACAAAGTCTGATCGGGCAAGCAACAACACTCAACCATTTTCTCTCGCGATTTAGCCACCGATGCAAGCTCTTTTTCAAGGCAATCAGGAAGGCGCGTTTAGATAAATGGAACGACGAAGTGCGAGAGAACATTTCAGGACTTGAAGAAGTACCTGACATAACCTCATCTACTATCTAAACCGAAAGTAGCAAATGACATGTATATCTATTTGGCAGTATTTGAAGTAGTAGTGAGCTTTACCCTCATACGAGAAGAGTTGGGGGCTCGACTACTTGTATTCCACTATTCAAAAGCTCTCCTCGACGCGAAAACCAGATATTCAAAAGTCAAAACTTTGATTTTGGAGTTAGTTGTTGCAACCCGGAAGCTCAAAACCGTACTTTTGGATACATGCAGTCATTGCCATGAAGTAGTATTCCACACTGTAAAACCCCACCCCTGATTTGTAAATAAAAAAAAATTGTTTTGGGTCTTAATGTGTGTGCCTGTGGGGCCCACATGTTTTATTTTTGTCCCTAAGGGCCCAAGTGCCTCTCCCTCTTTTTCTTCTCTTTCTCGTGCACCTTACACCTCTCTTAGAGCTCTCTCTATCTCATAGTTCTCTATCTCCCTCGCTGCACCCTCCCCTTCCACGAGCTTCACCTGATACACATGCATACACACGACGGCATCACCACCATCGTCACCGCGTTAGCTCTCTCTCTCTCTCTCTCTCTTCGTCTCTGTGGAGCACAAAGGAACTCCGACGAGTCCCTCATCTTTCCCATGATTGGTAAGTCTCGGGAACACTTGTAATCTCTTTATTTCCATCCTCGTGGCCTATCTCTAACTTAGATTTTGTATTTAGGACGATGAGTTACACGGAGATACCACTGGGTGCTAAACCTAGTTCCTGCATTTGGTACGTTTCTGATTTTGGCAACACATTAGGCTTACAAATTGGATTTAAAAAATAATACCCAAAACAAATAATTAAATAAATAAAATTAAAAAATATTAATTTAATTAATTCGGTTTGGTTCGGTTCGGTTCGGTTTCTAACCACCAAAACCAAACCGAACCAAAAGAATTTGGTTCGGTTCGGTTTTTTCAATTCAGCTCAGTTTTTTCGTTCGGTTCGGTTTTTTCGATTTCGGTTCGGTTTTTGGTTTTTTTTCGGTTTTTTGAACCCACCCCTAATATAATGTGTGTTCATTTAAGTATGTAATAAAATGCAAAATGAAAGTAATCTATTTTCTGTGTAAGTGAGTCGCGATCTAGGCTGGTCTGGGCCGATGCCTAGGCAATCTAGGCCGGCGCCTTAGCAGGTCTAGGTGCCCTTTCTTAATTTTCAAACCATAGGCATCAATCGGGGCGATGGCCAGCCGCTTAGCGCCTAAGCAAGGCTTAGGGGATGCTAGGCGGAGATTTTAAGAACAGTGCTTACACATATATGGGTTTGCGATTTTGTAATTCTTAGTTGGTTTTATGCCCTTATAATTCAAGGTTTCGATTTACCAATATTTCGATTATTGAACAGGCATGGGCTGTTGTGGAATCAATTCCATGTCTTTGAAAACCCCCAGCCAACTGATACAATTATATTTAAGGATGATGCAAAATAGACTATATTTTTATGTCATCTTTTGTAGACTACATGATGCTGTGATTGATGGTTGTATTCACTCTTAAATCATTAGAAGAGAAGTCTAATAATCAATCGCTACATCATGTAGTTTATAAAAAATGGTTTAAAAATTTGTCTCTTAACATTTTCCAATATTCTTCTTCACTTAAGTGAGAGGTCTTGGGTTCAATTCTCTCGCCAAAGGCGAATTTGAACCACATTAGTGCAATTCCATTGTGTAGTCAAATTAGGATTTAGTGGGATTTTAATATACTTTAAAATCCGGGTGTATTCAACTAGGATTTTGAAAAAAGATTTTAAAAGAGTTTGAAATCATGATGTCGTCAAACTAAGATTTGAGAAGATTTTAAAGAATACATCCAAATTCATGGATAGTCAATTGGGATTTTTAAAATGTTCACCCAAATCTAGGTGTAGTGAGAATCCTAAAGATTTGCTAGGATTTCAACGAATGATGGATTTTAATGGATTTGAGAGAGTAAGGTATAAATATCATACGCTATCAAGGATCCTATCCTCCCCCCTCAGATTTCTTTTTCCACATAAGAAACCCCTTCCTCATATCTCATCGTTCTTTTCGACTTCATCTTCTCCATCCTCATCCATGGATATTTTTTAGGGAAAATTAGGTTCACATCCTTCTTTTTGTTACTCCATTGATTAAAATCCTATTCATTTTCAATTTTTGATCAATGTCCTTGGGTATTAATAACATCATTAATTATTTGAATAATAAAATATTTTTATTTTTAAATATATTCCTTTAGTGTTAAAAATGTTACAATTAGTATATTTATATTTATGGCTAAATTTTTTATCATATATTTTTATTTTTAGTTTGTACCTTTTTTTAATTTGCAAATATTTTTTAATTTGTACCAATTTTCTTTTCATTTTTAATTTGTACCCATATATTAGTTTCTTTTTGTGCCCATATTTTTTAAAGTTTTATTTGTGTGTTGTACCCATATGTATACCGTCACGTGACATTGTATATTTAATCAATGATAGAAAAATTACATATGGTATATTTATGTTTTATGCCTAAACTTTGTATCATATATTTATATTTTTAGTTTGTGCCCACTTTTAATTTGCAACATTTTTTTTTAATTTGTAGTATTTTCTTTTTAGTTTTATTTTGTACCCATGTATTAATTTCTTTTAGCGCCTATATTTTTAAAAATTCATTTGTACTCATAATTTTTAATCTTTTATTTGTACCCATTCTTCTTTATTAATGTACCACTTCGTTATATGTGAAATGTACCAATTTTTTTAAAACTATGGATACATTCTTTTGCCATTTATTATTTCTTATTTTTACATAGTTTTTATCCATTTATTCAATCAAAATGTGTGAATTTTTTTATTGTAACCGTTTCTAATAGTATTATAATGAGGGATTTTAAATTTATAGGATTATAAATCTCATAAAATATCAAACAATTAATGTCAAAACTATAAAAATATAAATATTAATAGTAATATAATGAGGTGTACAAAGTCAAGGGATCTTGATCAAACTTTGAATACTATTAAGGTTTTAATCAAAGAATGTTAAGGATTAGGGACCGCATCCAAAGTATCTAGGGGTGGGCGCGGTTTGGTTTGGTGCGGTTTTGAGGCTAAAGCCGAAATGAAACCAAACCATTTGGTTCGGTTTGGTTTGGTTTTAAACGGTTTTGGTTTGGTTTCACTGTTTGAAAAAACTATTATGGTTACCTAGTTGTATCTCATTTCATCCAATTCAATAAAAAAGTTTTGGTGTTTGAAAATGCTATTATGATTACCTAATGCATTATGACATTACGAAAAATAAATTGTTCATCCAATTCAATAAAAAAGTTTTGGTGTTTCAACTTACTTTGCATCATTCAAGTTTCAAACCTTTGCATTTCCCTTAGCACACTTACTAGCCGAAGATTTACTAGCCGATAGTTGGGAAGACCTTGCACGTTGTAAATTTAAAACCAATGGATGGGAAGCCATTGATCCTTATGAACTAGAACCTTTTGATTGGCTTGGAGAGGGCGGATTCAATTCGTGTAGGTGTGTGTATACTGGGTGGAAACCTATCTAGTATCTACCCATTATTCGCATGTTATAAGTAAATTTAAGTAAAATAAGTTATAGATTATAGTTCTTACCATATTATAGCACTCTGGACTCTAGAGGCTAGGAGCTGGAATGAAGGGGAGGCTGGAGGGGAGACCGAGAGAGAGAGTTAGAAACTTAGATGAATAAAGTTGAGTAGTACAAACTAGAAAGAAAATATAGAGATTATGTGGAAATATTATGATGTCGTTGAGTCCATACTAAATGTATGGATTCAATGAAATAACCAATTAGAATTTAACATTTAATAAAGTTATGCGGTTTCGGTTTCGGTGCGGTTTTCAAAAGCCAAAACCGAAACCAAACAGTTTCCTACGTTGCGGTTCGATTTCAAAACCGAAACCGTTTCAAAACCGCAAAACCAAACCGTTCGGTACGGTTCGATTTGGTTCGTGTTTCGGTTTCGGTTTTCGGTTCCAAGTGCCCACCCCTAAAAGTATCCATATTTTTTAACAAGTTCAAATTCGTAAACAAATGTTACGAATTGTAGGTTTGATTTTCTGAGTTTTTCACTTAAAGAAAAAAAAAATCTCAAATCCATAATTCAAAATCCTCTATCAATGTCTTGGTTCTCCAGCATCTCAAGAACATTCATTCACTTTCCCAGTCCTACGTACAACAGCAACCAACTGTATCGGGTTTTATACTGAAGATCATCATTTTCATGGAAAATTTCCTTGGCCTCCTCCAATCTCTACTCTTTAAAGAAACCATTCATCAGAGCCGTATAATTGAATACATTTGAGCTGCATCCATTGCTCTTCATAAACTCAAATATCTTCCTAGCCCTATCGACTTTGCCACCATGGCAAAACCCATTAATCAAGGACATCAGGCAAAATTTGGTCCTTTGAGATCATACATTCGAACAACTCCATTGCTTCTGTGAGTCTTCCACTTCCACAGAGACCACCCAAGAGAGCTGCGTACCTAATCCAATTAGGGTAAGAAATTTTGGACCTTTTCATTTTCTTCAACCCAAAGCAAAATCAAGATCCCCATTCTTGCAATGGTGCTTCACCAAGATGTTGACAATGCAGATCAACTCTCAAGAGAAGGAGCAAAGACGGAAAAGAAAAAAATTTGTTAGGGTTTCAACTACAGAGTTGAAAGGTTAATCCCAGCCGTTGGGTTTCATTAAAATTTTCTTTGTGTGATTCTCAATTTTTTACAAAATCCTAGGAAATCCAAGAAAGAATCCATACAAATCTATAATAGGAATCCATATAAAATTTGTTAAAATTCATATGAAATTGTACAGTCTATTAAAATCCTTTAAAATCAGTCACCTACAAAAAGTTCATTAAAATTCTCTGAAATCCAAATTGACTAAATCTCTCTAAATTGTTTGTTAAAAAAAAACATTTTCCTATATTTTAACATTTTTTATAATTTTTTATATTTTACCATTTTTTTTATGTTACTATAAATAAAAAAATAAAAGAAAAAATATTTTTATATTACTACTAGCATATGGGTGTGATAAAATTTTTTATTTTTGTTTTTGAAATAAAAGGGGAGAGGAAAGGAGTGATAGAGAATGTGGGAGTAAGAAATTTTTCTTTTTTAATTTTTTTTAATAATTAGAGATATATTTCTGATAGAGAATGTGAAAGAGAATGTGGGAGGCTTTGAAAAATAAAAAGCAAAATTTGGTTGTGTAAAATTATATTTCAGCCTCATGTTTCTTATTCATGTTCTATTTTAATTAGAGGATTAAACTGATAATTTTATAGGATTTTAATTGACAATGAATGTTTCATTAATTATTATAGATAAATAAGAAATAAAAGAAATAACATATGTTATAATTGGAACCGCAGCAACAGGAAAGTGAAAACGCAGATCCTAAACCCTAAGCCCTCTCCTCGCCGGCAGTCTCTGTCCCTTCATCTCCATCTGTAATCAACCTCCACGACCTCAGGCCTGGTTTCCCTTCATCTCTCTCCCTCATCGATCTGTGATCCTCATAGTTGCTACCGTCAAAGCCATCGCCGCCTCCACTGAAGCCCTTGCCGTTAAAATTCAGCCTCTATCACCACCGCACCCCTACCGAACCGATCGGAACTTCCCCTTCCGAGCCTATCGCTAGGATTCCCAAGGCTAAAATAGGTAGCAGAGAAAGCCAAACAGCAGAATGAAGCTGGATGTGAACATGTTGAGATACCTCTCCAAAGATGATTTTAGGGTTCTAACTGCTGTGGAAATGGGGATGAGAAATGTTAATAAACCCCTCTACTTGTTTTTTCTTTTTCCTGAAATCGGTTTAATTTCTCAGCATAGGTGATAGCTGATTGCTTAATTACATACATCTGTTTGAAATTCTCTTGCAGCATGAAATTGTTCCCTGTGAGCTGGTGGATCGCATTGCTTCGCTCAAGTATGTAACATGTATCAACTTTTTAATTTTTTTTTGTTGTTGAATTCGAATCATTATCTTTTATTTTTTGTAACTTTGATGATCTAATCGTTAAATTTATAGGCATGGGGGTGCTTATAAGGTTCTCAAGAATCTGCTCAGGCATAAGCTCTTGCATCACGACTCATCTAAATGTAATGCACATGTTGTAATTGATTCAATCAACAATAGTTTTGTTATGAAATTTATCTTATTATGTCTTTGCTATCGTGTTCATGTGCGCCCAGATGACGGGTTTCGCCTCACCTACCTTGGTTATGATTTTCTCGCAATTAAGACTCTGGTCAATCGCGGAGTCTTTGTGTCTGTTGGCCGTCAAATTGGTGTAGGAAAAGAGTCTGGTACGCTACTCTTTTTGTTTATTTAACCAATTGAGACTGTTGTCAATCGTGTAGTAATATATTCCATCATTGTAAACGAACTTATTTTTCTTTTCAAGATATCTTTGAGGTGGCCACAGAAGATGGTACGGTTATGGCAATGAAGTTGCACAGGCTTGGTAGGGTTTCTTTTAGGGCTGTAAAATCTAAGCGTGATTACTTAAAACATCGGAGCAGTTATAGTTGGCTCTACTTGTCTCGCCTTGCTGCACTAAAAGAGTTTGCTTTTATGAAGGTTAGTTGTCTCTATCTTTTGGCATTTTTATCTTTTTGTGTTGCCCTATTGTGGGTTTGTCATGTTGATTACGTGTATGTGTGATTTTGCTCTGCTTGAACAGGCTTTACAAGAGCATGGCTTTCCTGTTCCAAGTGCTGTGGATTGTAACAGGCATTGTGTGATTATGTCACTTGTACAAGGCTACCCACTGTAAGCTTCTTTTAAAAACTACTGGTTCAAATAATTGAATCATTTAGCATTGAAACTTCGTTTCTTTTGCCAAAAATAATAATAATTGAATGAGAAACCCTGGAAATAGAATGCTACACAATGTAATTACCAGACATAATGTGTTTCTTTACGTTTCTTTTGGAGCTGGCTTGCCTAAGAATAAAAAAGATTAGAAAATGAATAAGAATGGTAACGATCATACTGCTTCATGGTGCTACGGAATTCACTTCTGTCCTATAAAGTGTACAGGTGAAGCAGTTGCAGAACCCAGAGGTAGTTTTTGAAACAATCATTGGACTTGTTGTTCGCCTCGCAGAGCATGGTTTAATCCACTGTGACTTCAATGAATTTAACATTATGGTATGCATTTGAGGCAGTCTCTGATAATTTAATTTTACAACACTGTTTGTCCTACTCCTGGTCTCACTTGGTACAGTTTTCCGATATGTTCTATTAGTATTTCAGTTAATATATGCACTCCAAAGGCCTTATTAGTTTATTTCAACTCATAGGTAAACTTGTAAATAATTTCCAATTTTCTGTTATTTTAGATTGATGATGACGAGAAGGTCACCATGATTGATTTTCCACAAATGGTATCTGTATCACATCATAACGCACAGATGTAAGATCTGCTTCTTAAAATGGCAGTCATTTATTGTTGATTATCTAAGTGTTTGATTTGTTTACTTGCCCAAAAGTTTTGTTTATCAGATACCGTATTCTCATTTTATGAAATTCCCATGTTTCAGGTACTTTGACCGTGATGTTGAATGTGTCTTTAAGTTTTTTAGAAAGAGGTCAGTGTTCTTTTGTTTCAACTAGCAAGTTAGATGCAATTTCTTTTAACTTTCTGAATTTTTATATATAATATTCAAGGTTGTGAAACCCCTGAACAGCATTTCTAGTTGGATTGACAGAAGGAATGCATCCAGATGATATTTGGCACCATTTGCTTTATAACATTAGTTTAAAAGCAATACACTGAACAATAACATATAGGCTATGTGCAACTAACAATCTACTTATTTATTGACTCCTCCGATTTCATTATTTTCTTTAAGATCATTAGTATATGGTGGTGTCTTCCTACTTTTCATTTATCCGCCTGAGGTTAGGGTACGTGCCAGTGGCATGTGAATAAAAAATGTTAGGGATAAAGGTTCCGCCTAGTTTGTTAAGATTCTTTCTTTTTCTCAGGTTCAACATGAATTTTCAAGAGTGCAGAAATGATATCGATGGAACAGAGGTAGACACAGATGAAAGTGTGAGGCTTTGTTTTTCTTCCATAGCCAAGGATGCTGTTTTTCTGGACAAGGAACTTGCTGCCAGTGGGTTTACTAGGAAGGATCAGGAAGACATTGAGAAGGTATCATATTGACGTGAAGCATGGTAGATTCATATACATTCTCAATTTGTATTTGTGGAGCCAGACACTCATATTGTTCTTGCAAGGAAGATGTTCCACCCTTTTGGAAAAACTTTTCATTGGGTTATCGAGTGTATAGTCCACTCTGTGGTCACAATATACATTTCTATTTATGATCAAGTTCATTTAACCAAAAATGCCTTTTCAGTCATATGCAAGACATCTCTGAGTCCATTATCGTTCTATTTATTGTTGTTGTAATGTTCTCAATATTATGTTGTTACATGCAGTTCATTGAAGGAAGTTTGGATAAGGATGCTAGTTCTAGTGATGAAGGT
The DNA here is from genome assembly GCA_036320875.1 of Cotoneaster glaucophyllus. NCBI lineage: Eukaryota > Viridiplantae > Streptophyta > Magnoliopsida > Rosales > Rosaceae > Cotoneaster > Cotoneaster glaucophyllus. The sequence goes on from CM070062.1 coordinate 10,497,212, forward strand.
GCTGAAGATGGCACGGACGCATCTGTGCTAAATGAAGCGAACATAGAGGGTGTTGATTCATTGCATTTGGTAGATCAGGTACATTTTTCACTTCATGTTGATGTCATGAAGAAATGGAAGTGATCTGAGTCACAATCTGAGATCTTGCGTAATGCTTTATGTGCAAGATGAAAATTAGTGAAATCATAACTGATAGTGTATTTGCAGAGTAATAATATAGAAAGTTATTGTGTTTGTATAACAAATTAATAATAACAAATCAGCTTGTGAAAATGACTCTTGACTTGTATAATTTTATCTTACTTAGAGAGACATCCTTTATTTTGGTGGTCCTTATTTACTTGGAGATGCTTTCTTGCATCATGCATTGTAATTTCATACTTATGCTTCGTTTTTTTATATTATTATTTTTAAGGAGGGGGGAAGGGTTCAAAACTATTATAATAATTTAGAGAAAGGGAGAAAGGGGGGGAGAGTTTTGAACCCTGAACGCATGGTAGAAACCCAACACACTATCAATTAGGATATTGGACCACATGCTAATTACACTTTGTTATAATAATTCAGGATCAGACTTCAAATTTAAAGCGGGAAGAGGAAGGAGTTGAGGACAATCTAAGAAACTGCGAAGCAGGCCCGACCAGTAAATCCGAATGTGAAGATGTGAGTAACAATGTAAGTCTTGAAATTGTGCTTCCTGCATGGAATTGAAGTTAGGATTGTTTAGGCCTTGGAGTGTACGGTCAATTGTGGCTTGGCAGATATTAGGAAACTTATAGCAGTTGTCTTTCCTCTTTCCTTGTGTTACTTGGGTTAATAGCCCAATCATCCAAGTCAAGATTGTTGAAGTTTATTGTTTTGTTAATGAAGTCAGTTTTGCTTAATTAAAGTTAAATATAATTAGTGAAAGTGCATCTAAACTGCGATGTAATTGTCCTTCAATCCAATGAGAAATCAGTTTCTTTTACTTTACATTACACTGTAATGATACGGAAAGCACTCACAATAGTTTTGTTACCGCAGGAGGGAGATAATGACACTGAAAAGGACAACGATGCTGAGCTGGTAAAGCGCTTGAACAAGCAGAGACGACGTGCCATGACAGCAGCCCGTGGGCGACGGAAGATTCTTTCCTCCAGAAATACCTACAAAGATAAGGGCGGTAGATCCTCTACCAATTCCAAAATCCAGCAACAATTAAGCAGCTGGTAGAATATGTGAAGTTCCACCACAAAATCCAAGCCTTGGCATCTAGAATATCAGCAAAGAAGAGATGGAGAAATTTGGTCTCTTGGTGTTAAGCTCTCAAGCTTCAAATTTTCATATCCAAAGGATCCAAGAGATAAACCCAAAAAATGAGCTTAATATAATTGTAGCCCTTGCGCCTTAAATGTTGACTTTACCGTAAAATTTATGAAAGTAATATCGTTTAATGTCTCTGTGTCATAGGTTCAATTTTTGTCAAATGCGAGTTTGAACTACATTATTGTTACTCCATTGTGAGACCAAGCTCACCCTCTCTCCGTTAGTGTAAATAATATCATTTGTTGAACAAAAAAAAAAATTTTCTTGGCGACCCTTAAAAATAAACCGTTTCGGATTATGAAACCACACTATGGGAATGACATGGTATCATATTAAGTTACATAACATGAGTAACGAAATTTCAGATGGATAGGTATAGGTTCGAGTCGGGGCTTATTTGGTACTTTTTTGAATTGGAGAGTTTTCTCTAAGTATCGGGTATTTAAGCGGTATTTCACATGTTATAAATACTCATTAGTTTCAAAAACAAAAAATTAGATCCATAAAGTTGCTACCATCTTTCCTATAATATAAGAAATCCGCAACCCTAACCCGTCTTTCACCTCAAAGACTTCACCAGATTGTGGAAAACTTGACTTCTTTTCTTTCTTTTATGGTTCATTTAATTATAATGGTTTAGCCGACTCTATGGCTTGACCTAATTATTATGATAAATAGAATAAATGATCCCTCCACTGGCTTGATAAAGTAGAATAAATGATTTCTTTTGATAGATGGATATAGACACATAAAACAAAGTAGATAGATTTAATCAAATTTATCTAACCGTAATTAGCGAGATGATTGATAGGTTCATTATTTATCACATTTTCATGTTAATTTTCTCTATGTTTTGTTAAGGAATTGGTCTTAAAAGAGCCTTATTACTTTTCTCTGCTTCATCCAATCTGCGCACTTAGAACGTTTTTAATTCGACTTTCCGGAGGAGTTTTGATGCAAGGCCAATTGGAGAAGGAAGCTAAGAAGTGGAAGATCATTGTGTCCAAATTTCATAATTTTCCATGAAGCCAAACGTTCCAGTTTTCAAAGTTAATCCCGCAGAAGTAGTTTTCCCGTCAGAACTGCGCAGCTGTAGGAGAATGAAGATTTGGAGGCTTTTCTGATTTTTTTCTAGTGGCGTGCGATATATGCCTGGAAACATAAGAGATAAAGCTACGTTTTCCATATTTTTACCAAATTTTCCAGAAGAGAAATCGACCTCAAAGTTGGCGTGCAATTCAGATGATGTGTTTCCCAAGTCAAGAAGGATTCTTTCCTATTTTCTCTCATTGATTATTTAGGATTTTGTTCTCTTTTAGGAGAGTTTTCATCAGACTTTTGAGGGTTTTATTATAATAAATAGAGGGCCCTAGGCTGTCTCAAAAAACAAAAAAAAACAAAACAAAAAAAAGAATAAAAAAGCGAAATATAGAGGATTATTCGAAAGTAAAGGAGAAAAGCTTAGCGTGCTATTACCATTCTTTTCCGAGTTTTATCTTTTCCATGACTTCTTTTGTGATTTTTATTATGACTATGTGTAACTAAACTACTTTTCTAAGGTTTATGATGAAGCCATGACATGATTATTCCCAAAGTATCTTGTTGATTATTGTTCGATTACATGCCATGTTTAGTTCTTAATCTTTGTGCTTAATCTATTCTAGTTTCGAACGTTCTTGTGACTGGCCATCATTGTGAACTTGTTTCTAGATAATTAGATAAATCTAAGAGGATGACCAATCAATTAGGTTTATTGGAACTAAGATTAAGAAGAGTAGACAAACTAGTGAGGACGACCAATATCAAACTAGTCCTACTTGGTTGACATAATTCTTCAGTGCTTAATGGGTTTTTATGTGTTTAACTGTATGCCTAACCAATAGGATATAGTTGTCACATATCGACACACGAGTTGATGCTTGACCACATATTAATTCATACCTTAGAATGAACAACCTTAAATATTGGCATGGTAATTGGATAGTAATCGGCTTGAAGAAAAGGGAATAGGATTGTTATTGGTGGATTCATGAGTTAGGCTTTCATCAAATTAATTTCTTTTAAACTTTCGTTAGTTGCGTGTTTTCGTTATTCATATTCTTGGTGTAATTTTAAGTTGGAAGTTTTAGTTGTTTTTCATAATCAAGTAATCACTCATTTGTTTCCTAGTTGAGTTAAGTTTCACGTAATCAACTGGTTGAATTGGTGTTAAAGCAATCCCTGTGGATCGATCTCATATTTGCATATATTACTACAATTGATTCGTGCGCTTAACAGTTTAATTTAGTTTAAATTAATCTATTATTTAGCTTAGTTTAAATGCACATCAATGATGAGCATCACCACTACTTAAGGTTAAGATTGGTGAGTAAGTACATATGACAGCTTTATTGTAACGGAAAAAGACAATCATTTTGGCAGCGGGAAAAAATATTTTCATAAGAAACAAAAATGTCGTAAACACACAATTGAAGGAAAGAAACGCACGCGCGCACACAAGGTTTTTTCGAGTGAAAAACCAAACCCCCGCCAACTTTCTCTCTCTTTCGCAGATCCAGATCGCCATGTACTCTTCTAAAAGCCCAAATCCAATAAAACGCATATAATTACACGTTTCTGTCAACTATCCTTTCTCCGACCTCCGACCACTCTCTCCCCTCATGCCACGGAACAACGCTAACAAACGCCGGTGGCTCACCGCTCCTCGCACTTGCAGCGATCGGGTCGTCTGATCCAATTGACCCGTTTCACAAAACTGCGTCGTTTTTTTTTCTAGAGAAGAAGAAGAAGGAGAGATGTGGGTCTTCTACCTGATCTCTCTGCCCCTGACCTTGGGCATGGTTCTTTTCACGCTCAAGTACTTCGCCGGCCCGGAGGTCCCTCGCTATGTTATGATCACCGTCGGGTACACCTGGTTCTGTTCTCTCTCCATCATCGTCATTGTGCCCGCCGACATCTGGACGGTACTTTTTCCATACTCAATTCTGACGTCGTTACCTTCAGTTTATGGCTGTTTGAATTCGATTCCATTATTTGGGGTTTTCATATTTCTGAATTTTGAGGTGTTCCAATCAATTGGGTGCATTTTTTTGAAACTTTTTCAGCTGGTTGTTTATACATTTCTTTGCAGCTCAGTTTAGCTCGCCTAACTTTTTTGGATTTCTGTTTCTTTTCTGTAATAACGCAGAAGCCTTTTGTTTTCAATTTCGGAGGGCTGATTTTGTTTTCAGCTAAAGCATTGTGTTTTTCGGTTTCGAATCTTTGAAATGATGTAAAGTTAGTTCATTAACTTACCCAATTGCATTTTTTTCATTCAGGACTATCTGTTACTTTATCTACTGGTTCAAGTAATTATTTTGGCTATGCAACAATTGGTGGTTTCACGAATGTTATTGATTGTTTTATTACATTTGCAGACGATAAACCATATTGAGAGTGGAGGAATATCTTTCTTTTGGAGCTGGTCATATTGGAGTACATTTTTACTAACGTGGTACGTAACATGGAAATTCATCGACTCTTTTAGTTGCCCCTTTTGTATATACTTGACTAGCCTAAGGTTCAAAATTCCAGTTAGTATGTTATCTGGCTGTTACTATTCTCTATCTCTGCCTTGGTGATTAACATTACTGTCAAGTATCTCATATTGTGAGCCATTGGACATGCGTATAATCCAAGCAATTGCTAACAATATTTTGGTCGAATAAGCTCCATCAAATGACTTTTCTGTGTTTGTGACCTTTTACTCAAAGTTTATATGTTCTGTTCTCTCTGTCCTGTTTTTTGTTTTCGCTTTTCCAGAAGATTAATTTTTGGTACGAAATATAAATCTTAGGAACATTCTACCCTATTGTTGAGTTTCTTTTAATGAACTATTAGTTCTGCGCCAATTCTAATTTTAATCTCTGCAATCATGAGTATATGATTATCTGCCCTTTCAATTTTCCTTTGATTGGATAAAGAATAACATTATGTATATATAAATGGGTTTATAGCTAACTTGTAAATTTCCTCATATTTCTAAGTTATCTCTAAGCAGGACTGTGGTGCCCCTTATTCAGGGTTTTGAAGACGCTGGGGACTTCACCATTACAGAGAGATTGAAGACTAGTGTACATGTTAACTTGGTTTTCTATCTAATTCTGGGGTTTATTGGTCTTATTGGATTAATTCTTCTCATCAGTATGCACAAAAACTGGTTTGTTCCTTGTCCTCCAAATTTGATTTATATCCATGTTGATAGTAACCTTCTTCTTAGGTTTTGCCTATTAGGAGTCTAGAGACATTAAATAAGTTGTTAAATTCTTATTTCAAATGGCCCTGCGTCCCCATTTATGCGATAAATACTAAATTATTGCTCTATCTGTTTCTTTTGTGTTTTGAAATGATTTAAGGAAACATCGAAGAACTTTCAATTTTTTAGGTTATTGATTAATATCAATGTGTTGAACGTGGTTTATAATTGACAGTAAGAGCAATTGGATCCGGTAGCAGTTTATTTAAGAACAGTAGAACACACATTAGAGTTTCACATCCAAGACATGTCTATGTAATTTTCTCTTTCCTAATAACCAATGAAATAATCATTTCTGCTACAATTGATGATTGGACTGGATAACATTGAAGTTAAAAAAGAGTAAGTACCTTGTAACTCGATTGTGGGCACTAAGGTGGTAGGACAATGGTTCGACTTATTTGGCAGGGCTTGCTGTTGTATTTTACTGGCTGGCCCCTTCCAAGTTAAGTTGGGTCATAAAGAAAGTATGTAGTGCAAACTAGATGTAAAAAATTTGCTTAATTATAATTACAGACACAGTAGAGAAGGCTATAAGGAGTAGAAAGAAGATAATGTCGCAGCCAGTACAACAGGGCTCTTTTTTTTTTCTTTATGATTTTCCTTGGCTTTTTGAGCTGTCCTATACCTTCCTCATTTCTTTCCATTTTTTTCCCTTTTTTTTCTTAATTAACAGGGGTGGAGGTGTTCTTGGTTTTGCCATGGGCTGCTCGAATACTTTTGGACTTGTTACAGGTGCATTTCTTCTTGGATTTGGTTTGAGTGAAATCCCAAAGGACCTTTGGAAAAATTCCTATTGGACTATCCGCCAAAAAGTTCTATCTCATAAAATTGCCAAAATGGCTGTGAAACTTGACGACGCTCATCAAGATCTTTCAAATGCTATTGTGGTAACTCTCAGTTGTTAATGCAAAGACTTATGTGTTTTCTTTTGCTCTCTGCTCTCTTTTTCCTTGTCAGAAAACTATGCCATGCTATATTTATCAAAGTTTTCGGGTTGTTTAAATTTGTTTTAATGCATAAAAGTTGATTTTTCTGCATGTTCGTCTGAAATTCTGAGTTGTTATCGTTGTTCGTTTACCTTTCTGTAACTCGTACCTATGTACAAGTTACAGGTGGACATTTTTCCAGCAAGCTGCCAAATCCGATTGGACAGCCTTACCAGATTGGCCCGGTTTTCTTTTCTTATTCTGATTGAATTAAGTGAATACCTATTCAACCTGATAGAACCAGTTCTGTGTTGTTTTAAATGATTAACCCTAAATAAGAACTCAACCCAATTTGAATAATACAGTAGTGAAATTTGTGGTGTTCGCATTCAGTCGATATTTGAACCAGTCTTGTGTTAAACCAAATGTACCAACGCCTGTACTAAACCTGGTTTTCAGATAATATTATACATAAACTTTATTCATTTACTTCTAATAAATATATTGACTAAATAACAAATCATATTTTGGAATTGCTTCCATAGCTGACTTGGCCGAGTGCATGATTTTTCATTTTTCCTAGCAGAAGACTGTTACACTGTAACTTTGTTCATGCTCGAACTTTTCCTTTTCCAAACTGTACTCTTCCTCTCCTGTGATATCTCTCTCCTTTATCAGTTAGAAACTGAAGACTCACTTTTTTTTTTCTTTATCAAAGTCATGGATATCTCTCAAGGGCTCACAGTTCTAGCAGCTTATGTTGACCACGCATTTGATCTCAGGCCTACTTTGGTGTTTATATTCTAATTTTGTCTAATGCTGAGTGTCAATCTCAGCTTTTTTTGTGCAAGCTCAATAGAATGTTTAATCTCAATAGAATGTTTAATGTCTGTTCAGCTGTCTTAACCTAAGAGCTTTGTACGCCTTTATCTTGTATGCTTCTGTTATTCTCAATGAAATCTTTACCTTTGTAAAGATTCTAGAAGAGAACTTTCAAGGATTACTTATGTTCATATATACAAAAGGGGTTGGGGGAGAGGAGGAAGGGAGTATGGTCCCCAGCATGTGATCTCATATTCCCAACATATGTTGTTGTTGAGAATATCGCGTTTAAGAATGGGAAAAACAAGAACAAACTCTGGAAATCGAAAAACAAATAACCAAGATAAATAACACCAAGAATTTACGTGGTTCGGCAATATGTGCCTACGTCCACGGGACAGCAACAACAATCTTTCACTATATCAATAATGAGTACAACCAATAATCTTGCCAAATCTCTAGAACTAGGACTTCTCTCTTTTCTTTTCTCTCGCACACACTTTGCCCTTTCTCTCACTCTAATCCCTTGAGTGGTACACAATTTATTGTTTTGCTCCCTTCCTCAAAACTAGTACAATAGCCCCTTTATATAGACATAATAAAGGTCTTTTTCAATAAGGAATACTAATCCTAATTGGAATCTAGTTATAAATCCTACTCCAATTGAGAAACTAACTCCAATTGCGAAAACAACTCCAATTGCGAAAACAACTCCAATTGGGAAAACAACTCCAATTGGGAAAACAATTTAATTCCTCTAAGACCATAACTCCTTATAGACTTAGGACAACTTATCATGGGCTGGAAAAAACCCAACAGTTGTATCTATGACAATGGGGAAATGCATGCAAGACTGTTAATGTATTTGTGGGAAAAGAAGTTACATTATTTGCTTTGTTTCCTTTTGGGCTGTGTGTGTTTGGTTACTCCCTTCAGAAATGTTGTAATTTTTCTGATCTTTGCCTTTGTGAGAAATTCATGTCTCATGTTTCCTTAAAAGTTGAAAGTTCTTCAAAGTTTTTAACCCCCTTTGTATGAACTATGCTTTCCAGTTTTCACTGTAGTGTTGTAACTTGTATCTTTGTAGTTTCTCACAGTATGATTGTACTTCTATATAACTTTGATTTGATATTACTTTTCTCTAAACTTAATGGTTTGCTCATTAGGTTGCCCAAGCAACATCCACTCAGATGTCCAAGCGCGATCCTTTGAGACCCTACATGGATATCATAGACAACATGTTAGCTCAAATGGTATTTACTTATTTACAAAATTGAAAAGAAACGAAATTGAGCCTCACTATTTCTGTAATTGTTCTCTTTGTAATATTTTCCCCTCTCTTACCAGTTCAGGGAGGACCCATCCTTCAAACCGCAAGGTGGCCGATTAGGTGAAAACGACATGGACTATGATACTGATGAAAAATCAATGGCAACGCTTAGGCGTCATCTTCGAGGAGCCCGGGAAGAGTATTATCGGTACAAAAGGTAAACTGCTTTGCTGAATACATGTCTGTATGTTGGTCATCTTCATCTGCATGCTATTCACCTAAGTCTTTTTGCATTTGTTTGTGAGTAAATCGATGTTTATTCAGGCTGTAAATGTTCTATATAATCCATAGTGATCAGGAACCACATAGGTTGCAAATTTCTTTTAGATGGCTGTCTTGCTGCTTGTAAAACAATCTTATGATATGTGCTCCTTTTAGTTGATCTTTGTTGTAGTTTGTCATTCCGAAAAAATATCACTTTTAGAAAACATTCTTACGTGTCAATGTTTTTGCACATATTAAATTAGAATTTACCTTTCTGCTTAATAATGGAAAAACTTATTTGTTGGAATTGTATGTTTAATTCAGTCTATGCAATAATGCATTATCAATCAGGTTGCTGATATGTGAATAAGTTTGTTGTCGTGTAAGTGTTGCTTTGCTTTTAGTGTTGCCATGCTCACCTTTTGTATTATAAATCAAGATATAACTGAAGGTTTGTGTACTGTTTTCTACTGGATGCACGCTGATGGAATCGGCATATATAAATGCCAAGTACTGGTATTTACTATTTATTGTCACAAATAAGTAACGATGTATTTAATAATACTGTGGGATTCAAGTTTTTATTATGAATTTAGGATCCAGAGTCGACTACTATGTTCACCTTCTGATTCAGTATTCTACTGGATTTGTAATTATAATAGTTATGTTTGTTTTATCTAAAATTTGCCACTAGTTTTGCAGTGAGTATATGACTTATGTTTTGGAGGCCCTTGAACTAGAAGATACTATAAAAAATTATGAACGCCGGAGTTCTACTGGATGGTATGCCTCTGATCCTGCTTTCTCTATTCTTATTCCATCGTTACATGTATGCTACAAACGCGCACCAACATGCACACACTTATATATATGGGGTAATGTTCTCATCCCAAATATCTTAAATGTTATGTTGCTAAAGTGTCAATATTTGATCACACATGCAAACAAGAATCCGTTTGATTATTGGTCCAGAGTAACAATCAGACAGCATAAGCTGTTAGACTGACTGGAAAGAATATATACATATATATACACACACATAAATTGGATCGCTGAAAAAACTTAAGGAATGACTACTATGATACTATCTCACATATGAGGGATCCCTCAATGGAAGGAGGCGGATCTGTGACACCACTTTTTTTTACACAGCTTTTAGAATATTCAAAGTGGTGCCACGGATCTGCCCCCATTTATAAAATATAATTATGTGATATAGATATATGTTCTTGACTATTAATCAAAAGAAAAAGAATTCTTGACCTTACAAGTACATGCTACCATTTCAGGAAATATGTCTCAAGCTTCAGACCTACTCGAACGGGCACATTAGGATCTCTTGTTAATACAATAGGTAACATTCAGATCAATAAATTCCTTTCTACATTAAGTTTTAAGTACTTGGCACGGCTGAGTTATGAATTCCATCTCCCAGTTGTTTTGTTAAGTTGCACGTAGGGTCTTGTATATGCTTTAATGTAAATAGGATACATACATGTGAAGACAGAACTTTATATTGTCTTATCTTGACTATAGAAATACATTCTTGATAAACCCACTATATATAGTCTTACTTTATTTTCATGCATCTTCCCACCATAAAGCTTCTTAGAGTATCTCCAAGGGAGTATACAAACCAAGTTGGCAAAATTGTACCATACAAACCAATGTGGCATGTTGCCTACCCATTGGTCTCATAAAAAAAAAAGAAAAGAAAAAAAAGGGTCACTCCTTGGGACTAGGCAAACCAAGTAGGCAAAATTGTATCATATTGTTATAATTTTTTCTTTTTGAACCAAAAAAGATGTAAATGGTAAAACTTGCGGAATGATTACTACAAGGTGTCCCTCAAATAAGGTTATTTGCCTGCTCATTTGCCTACGCATTTGTATACTCCCTCGGAGATGCTCTTAAGCCTCAATATTATATTTTTGGTAATGGAACATAAAATTAATGTAAATGAAGCTTTATCTTGTTTGAATATTAAAAAGTCAAGCTCTAAACTGAAATCAAGATTAATTCTGTCCCTTTTGCAGAATTCTTATGGCGCTGCATACTAAGAAAAGAAGTTGAGAAACTTTTGGCTATCATACTTGGTATCATTTCAGTTGCTATTCTTTTAGCAGAGGCAACTCTTCTTCCTCGAGTTGATCTATCTCTCTTTTCAATTCTCATCAATTCTGTTGGAAAGCAAGAGGTTCTTGTACAGGTGGGTGATATGTATTTTAGTAAGTTGTAGTCTTTTTGTTCTGTCAAATTTTGAAGGTCGATATTTCTCGCCCAGGTTTCATTGCTGGACATAGTGTTTAAAAGGAAAAATTGAACGAAGCTAGTTGCATGTGTTCATTGGACTAGTATGAATCCACATCTTTGTGACAAGTTGCACATAGAAATGATTAGAAGTGAATTGATCTTCTTATATAACATGTCTGGTCTTCTTATTTGAAGGAATGCTGTTTCTTTTTATTACTTCACCGCTCACTGATGTAAATTTGTTTAATCAACTATTTCCCAGGTATTTGCCTTTGTTCCTTTGCTGTATATGTGCATCTGCACATACTACTCCTTGTTCAAAATTGGTATGTTGATGTTTTACTCATTAACACCCAGGCAAACAAGCTCAGTCAATTTGCTTATGATATGCTCGTAAGTTTTGATCTTAACTCTAGTTTTACAACTTGAAGGTCTTACTCATCTTTTGTTAAAACAGTACTCACATTCCATTTTCATCGTATCTTCCAGGATGGTTGCTCGTTATGCTCCTCCAGTTTCATACAATTTCCTTAATCTCATTCGTCTCGGTGAACATAAGACTATATTTGAGAAGGTATTCTCTCATCCATCTCATCTGTTCCTCTCTAAACTTTTGTCACGAATTTAATTTAAATCTAAATACTCTTGGGCAACTGCAAGTCTGTAACAAAAATAAAAATCTTTGGTAACATGTGTATTTGTTTTTTTTTTTTTTTTTTTCTCCAAGTGATGTCCTCTTTTCTAAACATAATAACATTCATGAGTAACATGATTTTTCTCTGGTTGGGTCTTATGTTTTCAAAACTCTTCTTGATTGATGTCATAGTTTCTTACATTTGTAAGTTGTTGACCAAAAAAATTGGATTTTTCATCAATTGTAAATTCGCTTTTAAACATTACCATAATCTTCCCGTGTAGTTTTGGGTTCAGCATTAGTTATATTAGATTTTGGCTTGTTTGTATAACTGTTGAACTTCCCTTCCTGTAGTTGATAACTGACTACTTTTCCGTTGTATTTGGGGATATTTTATGGCAGCGAATGGGAAACATTGATCAAGCTGTCCCTTTCTTTGGGAGCGAGTTTAACAGAATATATCCACTTATCATGGTTGTGTACACCCTGTTGGTTGCGTGCAATTTTTTTGACCGCATAATTGATTTTTTTGGGAGCTGGAAGCGATTTAGGTTTCAAACCGAGGCTGATGATATGGATGGTTTTGATCCATCCGGATTAATTATCTTACAAAAGGGTAAGCTTATGCCATGATCTGCTCTTGTTGCAAGGCATAAACTACTATTCACTTGGTCGGGCCATCTGTGAATTTAGCATCTTTTTTCTCTTTTTGGTTAAAATTTCCGTATCTGTTGTGAATGACTAATTAACTTGTTCTTGTTTCCCCAGAACGATCTTGGATTGAACAAGGTCTGAAAGTTGGTGAACATGTTATACCCCTAGCTAGGAATTTCAACAGCACGGATGTTGAGACGGGCAGCAACAACATGGTACATTAATAGTTAGCATGCAAGATGTTTGGATTTACTGAGTAAATTATTGGGCGTACTGTAGCTATCCTAATATGTGATTTCTTTTCCGGGTTCATATCATCCTTTTTCTTCTTCACGCTTATAGTTCGTTTCCCAACGTAAAATGTTGAATTTTCAGGATAGGACTCATGTTGAACTGAAAGCAACAACCAGTCTAGGCACTGAGGGTGCAAATGGAACTCCCTCAAAATCCTTGAGAGACGAATCTCGTATTAGATATGGCTCAAGCAAAGAAGCCATCAGCAACAAGTATGCTGCCATTAGAGATCAGAGCAGGCAATCATCTTCGAATACAAATCAGAATATTTCTGCTGCCAAGGTCTCTTTGCTTGACCAAGGCAACTCTAACCCTGATAGCACGGCAGGAGGGTTGCATACTGGTTTGTCCTCAAAGTGGGAATCAATGAAAAACGGTTTCCAAAATTTCAAGGCAAACATAGCGGCCAAAAGATTTATTCCCTTGCACCAAGTTCAAGATACTGTAGAGCTATCTCGTGCTTCATCTAATGAGTCCCTCGATGAGATATTCCAGAGATTGAAACGGCGGTCGGTAGACCATGTGAGTTATGTTGACGGGGATGAAGATGGCATGGAGGGGAAGTCTGGTCCCAGCAGATAATGTTTATAATCTGTTCTAGGTAATGAACTTTACCCTTTTGGAATTGGGAATTATAAGCCCCATAGAATATATAGTTCCCGTGGCGAGGGCTGATATCGTTTGCTTGTGCTGCGATTTTGTCTGCGAAAATTAGTCCGGCCTGGGAGGATATTTTGCGATGATGAAACTACATACATTTAGCAGCTGCTAGTCGGAAGACTCGAACAATTTGACAGGTAAAACAGGTAAAATAGAAATGCCAGTGTTGGGGAATGTTTGTATTTCAATTATACGTGTAATTGTAAAAACATGTCACCATTTGTTTCTCCACTGAGTCAACACCTTTGAGCCGATTAATATTCACCAGAAATGCACTATCTTTTGATATGCAACGCAATATTTCGAACACTAGTTACAATTTTCTACTTTCCGTATGACAGTATTTACATTTTCATTGCAATAGGAGCATACGCATCAAATTTATTCATCAAATAATGTGTCTGCTCCGATGCCTTTATTTTCTTTATAACATTTATTTAAAAGCACGTAAACATGCCAAAATGTAAAAATTTGGGTGACAGATTGTCATGTAATTGGGTGAGTAAATGAGTAATTGTGGGCTTAGTGAGATGAAATTTTCTGCACCCAAAATGAGTGGTTTCTCTGTGGGCCTAATTAATGACTGATATGCATGTATAAACTTATTTTTTCTTATTTTATTGTCATAAATTTAATGTGTCAAACAACAATTGGGGTCACAGAGATGCCACATTCATTTTGGATGTAGAAAGTTTGATCTCTAGCTTATGATGTATTTAATCCATATTTTACGAGATAAAATATTATTAAATGTCACATTAACACGTCACTTACTATGCTACATAGGATATATTTAATCGAATGAGGATCCTCTCCGGATCCTCTTTGTGAGGATCTGCGAATCCTTAAATCACGTCCGTTTACCGTACATTGTGCGGTTAAAAATCATTTTTAATACATTTATTTAAAATTAAATATGAATAATACCTGACGAAAAATGATCGTACGATATACGATGAACGGACACGATTTGAAGATTCTCAAAATCCTCACAAAGAGGATCCGGAGAGAATCCTCATTCTATTTAACCCATATTTTATGAGATAAAATATTATTAAATGTCACATCAACACGTCACTTACTATGTTATGTCATGTAAACATGTGAACATTCCATTCCACATAATCCTCCTCATCAAACAATTCAGGCCCTTGAAATTTGATCCAACGACTAAAATTATTATAACTTTTAAAGTGGGCCCGTGTTTTTAGCCGTTTGATCAAATTTCAAGGTCTCATATTGTTTGATGAGGAGGATTAAGTGGAAGGGATCCCGAGAGGATCCCTTTCTACATTGTAGCACCAAAGCATCTTTAATGAGAAATGCAAAATGTCAGCTTTGAAATTTGCAAATTTTAATAATAATACCTGTCTACTCAAAGGATGAATAGAAACTCCTACTAAAAACTCTTTGCTGCTGGCTCATAGATATTTGTGTCTATAATTAGAATTGTCCACATTATAAATCACTTTATAAAGATTATCTCTGCAACAAAAAAAAGTTGTTTAGTCATCGAACTTTATAAAAACAGATAGATAGAAATGGTCAAAGCATTACGAACCGTCTATCTATTTGCTATAGTTGATTGACTAGATGACTTTCGTTTGAATTCATTTTTTGCTGAAATGTTCTTTACAATGTAATTTATAATATGAATGGTTCCGCGTAGGCACAAAGTTATGGGAATCAGGCACCAAAAATTTTGAGTAGAAGTTCTTACTCATCTTTAAGTAGCCAAACTGCACATACTATTTGAATTTTAAAATGTTAGATTGCTTAAAAAAATGAAATAAGGATTTCATAATAATAAAAAAAAAACTCTGAAATCATGTCTTTTAATACTCAACGAAATTCATAATTGTTGTAGGTAATAATAAAATTAATTAACATAATTAGGGTATTGTGGCATAAGTTGTAAATAATTTATAATAATAGGTTACTTATTTCCCACATTCAACAAGTTTAAATTTTAGGTTTTATTTGAATGTTGAAAGATAGATGGGTTTAAGTTTAGGACACAACAGTTACAAGGGCTGTATCCTAAGGCCATTTCCAACCGTAGAAGGGCCAGAGGGCTCATTTTAGCCCTATAGCTCTTCAAGAAATTAATATTTTAATAAACAGTGCTAGGCCATATTTCTTACCATTTCTAACCGAGGGGCCAAAGGGCCATAGGCCAAACATAATTTATTATTTTAATTGAATTAATACGGTTACTTAAATTAAACTACCTTAATAATTTTTCAAGATGGAATCTCAATAATTTTACGTCTTGAATTTCGAGTGCAACGTGTGGATATGTGAGTAACTTTGCAGATTTATTGTCGATAAGGAATCTCAATAATTTTACATCTCGCATTTCGAGTGCCACATGTTGATATGTGAGTAACTGTCCAGATTTCTTGTCAATATGTAATCTCAATAATTTTTCGGATAGAATTTCGAGTGCCACGTGTCGAGATGTAATTAGTTGTGGGAATTTTAGATAAGGATTTTTATCTGCGTGACACTTCTTATCTTCAGCTTCCAATGTCCATAAATAAGGTGGATATTGGCCTATAATTCACACACCTTCAGCTTTGCTATGACAGCCCGTCCCTGATTTTACAATTTTATAAATTTTTAATAAGTGATTTCACAAAAATGCCCTTCGAGGCACGTGTGTTGACTGAGGTTAATTGCAGTGTCGTGTCACCTAATATTTGTTTTCTTGGCATATCCTTGTAGTACTCGTCGCTACGGACGCGTGGGCGCAGACGGTTTGTGATTTGGAACTATAACGAAGGAGATATTAACGTTTGAAGTTTGAGGCATTTTAGTGATTTGATTATTTTAGAAAAAAAAATATGGAATTTGTTTTATTAAATCTGGGGTGCCACATGGGTGGCCCAGATTAAAGGAATGAAAAATGGAGGGTGCGGATGCAAAAGAAAGGAAATAAAGGGGAGTGGGCACTGCCCAGTTAGGAGAAGAGAGAGAGGTTAGACCAATCAGAAGAAGAAGAAAGGAGTGGAAAGGAGAAAAGGGGGGAGCGGAGGATCCGCAACCCATATGCGGGTGACCTGACCCGGTCGGCTCCCATACACAATTCTGATGAGTTTTCACCCCTTTTTTTCGGCGAATTGCTTCAAGAAACCACTTGGAAACTCTTCCATGACCTTCCATCTCCATGTTTCACCCCAAAAATCACAAAATTTGGTTGTGGTTTGGTGAAGAACGCACCCGTGGGTGCCACGGCTTCTTTGCTTGAAATCCATCAATCGTGAAACCATTTCTTTCAATTACCACTACCAAAACACTCCCCTAGAACCTAGGAACAAAGCCCAAGCATTGGTTGGAGCATCAGAGTTGTTTTGGAGGTCGATTCGAACACACCCACATTAGGGTTTCCGCAAGGTTTTGGTGGAATTGGGACCTTTCTAGGCCAAATTGGCCTTGGTCACAGGTATGAAAGTTACTCTACTCATTGAGATCTTCATTTATGCAAAATTAGGTAATTTTTGGAGATAGTTGGATTTTCCGGCGAGTCGGGGCTGCCGACTACACCCACGGCGGCGCGTGCGGCGGCGTGTGGCCAGTGGGCCGTCAATGTTATTTTTAGGCTATCGTTGACATCTTTAAGTCAGTTTTGATAATCGAATTACGTAGATTGAGCAATTGAACCTAATTTCATTACAATATCTGGTTAGGTATTTATATGAATCGACGATCCGACCGTTGGATCGTTACCAACTTTAATACGTTATAGTACATAATATTTGAAGGATGTAGGAACTTACTGATCTGGAATCCGACGTACGGATGTTCTCGAATTGAATTTGTAAGTTCATAAAATAAAATGTTAACCGCCACTTGGTTTGGGCAATTGGCGGAGATCCAACCGTTGGATCGTAACGAAATTTTAGTATGTTGTTCTAGAAGCATAATGTGCATCTCTGAAAGTTACGGATCAGAGATCTGAGTTACAAATCTTCCGAATCGAGTATGTAGGGTTGTGGACCATACCGTCGAGCTTTGATCACGGTTGACTTTTGATTAAGGGTCTCAAATGATTCTAGAATATCCTTGAGGATATGTTTTATGTGATTTACGTATTCTATAGTTAAGATTTCTAAGATGTAGTTTGATAATTTTTTTAGGCGCTGATCGTTTTGGGACGCCTCGATGTTTATGTTAGGGAGTCGTAGCGCGGACTTCGGGTGAGTGGGCATTTTGGTTTTCTATATATGTATATATGCATTGCGTTTTTCCCAGAAAGCTCATTTAAATAGTTTTATGCTTTGGAAATGCCAAGCCAAATGTTCTAGACTTAGAATATGCATTGAAATACTATGTTAAATGTTTATAAGTTAGAATATGCATTTATTAGTTGCATATATTATGGTTGGCGCTGTGGATGCTCAGGTAAGTTCAGGTAAGGTTATATGTGGTTAATGGTAAGTGATATGGTTACGGTTATACATAGAGACATTTAGAGCTCATTAACCTACACCCCGGTGTTAGTGCTTCCGCCCGTTGCCAGGGTACAGTCCTTCACGTGATGTTCACCTCCCGCACCATACGCTCAACTTGGATCCAAGTTAGGTGCACAGTCTTGTCGTACAGACCACTATAAGTGGTTCCGACATGTAGGTGGCCCGCGAGTTATCGCACAGTCTTCACGTGATCGTAGCACTCGAGCGTATTTATTACACCTAGCCTTGTCCTACAGACCACATTAGGTGGTTCCTACTCGTGTGCAGGCATATTAGATGAGCTATATACTCAGCCGTACAGGCCACCTTAGTGGATCCGGCTGACATGTTCTTATTCATTATTTGATTTCACCTGGTTGACTTGATTATTCTGGTGACACTTTGCATGGCATACATGTATTGATCTTGAGTTCTTGGCAATGATTTTGAGATATGTATATATATATATATATATATATATCCTATTTTCTGGGAAATTATACAGGTTTTACAGCGAGGGGTTATAACTTTTGAGAAAAAGAAATGTTTTCGAAAATCTTTATTTTTGCCCACTCACATTTTCTGTTTTGCGCCCCTCCAGGTATTAGTAGCTGAGCTTTCATATCGACGAGGAGCCGTGGAAAATCTGGGTGTAGATGATACTTTTGATGGTATAATTCTCACCCTATCTTACTGCACTAATCTTATGCTCTGCCATTGCGTGTGAATTGGGCTCAATCCCGCTCACCGTGCACTTCTGCTTTTAGACACTTTTAGGTTTAAATTTATTCATTTTTTCCATGTCATTACACTTTATGGATTCGTCACCTTCCAGGTGTCGGCCAACACAGCTCGATTCGGGGTCCTATTAGGCATTCCAGGTCGGGGTGTGTTAGTTTGGTATCAGAGCATAAGTTGGGCAGTATTGCATTCATCACACGCGTGATGTGAGCGTTTTCGGTTCTTGAGCCTAAAGCTCGAATCTTGCCACCTCGTCGAATATGAAAAACGTGTTAGTTTTCCCTGAATTTTGAGTAGTTTGGTTGACTTGTCGACCTTTTAGAAGTCATTTTGGCTAATACTTATAGACTTAAAGTTTGAGACATGTTTATGGCCCTAAAGCCGGGCTAATGTACCGATGATGGTGTGTCACCAGGGAATTATAAATCAATCCCATTATTATTTTCATGCCGTCATTATCGATCTTTTCGAGTTAGGAAACCAGAATTAGTTTTGATTTCTTGGCAGTATCCATTAGCATAACATTTATTCGGATTCTTACGAAGTTTATTTCATTATGATTCCAAAGTTTTCGTGAGAAACAATCTAGTGCTAAAGTGGTAGTATTCGGTGAAGGAAATGTTTGGGAGACAGTCACTTATGATTCCCGAAAGTATTAGCCCTCTTAATCACTAGTCATCATTACGGCTTTTCAAGAGAAAGATCGACTTCCGTTTAAGCCGTTCTAAAGTAGATCATTAGTAAATTCCTCTTTTTGGCTATGGGACATCTTAACCAATACTAGTTTCCAAATTTCTTTTAGTGAGGTACTCGTCATTTTGATGAGTATTTGAATCAAAGTATGAGTGGTTATACCTATGTTTAGTGAGTATGAGTGGTTATACCTATGTTTAGTGCAAAATCGTCGAAGTAGTGACTATTTTTCCCCTAGAATTTTGAAATTTCCCTTAAAGGACCGGTTTCTTCCTAGTCATTTAAACCATCTACCTGAGTAGACTAGCCTGAAATCGGTCTATGGTGGCGCTACTAATTGACAACATTGTCCCATACCCAGGAACTGTCAACCAATATCCAAGAGGTATGATTTCTGATACCGGACATAGGTGCTAGTATCTGGGAGTGATACCTTCTACGGAATGTCGGTTCACAGTTTCGGGGTAACAAATAATATTAAAAATAATATGAACTTGTTAATTAGAGCGTGACCAATAGGCTGATTAACAGAGGTTGCTAAAGTCAAAGAAACTAAATTTCGGAAAGCTAGAAGCAAGCCTTGTATTAGGATAATAAACCCGTAGTTGTTTTCACCTTATCACCTCTCTAGGTAAGCATAACCTCCCCTATTAGTCACCTTTTCGATTACCTCCACTGATAGACAGTAGAATCGGAGTACGAGTTAATTTCTCACAAATAGAGTGAAGGGATTATAGAGAAAGCTATGAAGACCTTTTTGCCCGTGGCGTAGTGAAAGGAATTATTATGGTACGTTCTGAGAACGTACATTCAGGCATAACATTCCAAGGTCTTATCAGAGATATTATCATTGACCTACTTTCTCAGACTAAGCTAGTTTCCTTGCAACTCTCACTATTTGGAAGTGGTGATGATTTCTTTCCTCGAACTGAGCGCTAGAATTTCATCAAGGAGGCACTTGTGGGACCAACTAAGATAGAAAAGTGGGATGTTGTTAATTTCTCACAGGTTGTAATATAAAAGTTTTCATCAGATAATCGTTTTGTTGTGGAGATTTGGAGATACGAAAGGAATTAAAATTAAGTCTCAACTTGATGTGTTCGAAAAGAACCCTCAGTCTATGTGAGCTCTACTTTTGGATTAAAGTTGAAATGACTTTATGAGGAAACTGTTTTCGGACTTTTATACAATTTCAGGCAAACAGAAACTTGAACGGGTTATCACTTTGACGTATGTATATTTCCGCGTGTTATGTATTTTATTTTCCTAGTTTGGAAAGTCTTTTGAAGGTTATGAGTATTTAGTTTGTCTAATATCACCTCTCACCTTTAGACAAATAATTGGTCTGAAGAGGGTTACTAGATTTTAGTGGACATGTTGCATCTTATTTGTTCTACAGTGGGTATAGTGATGACATACCCTTATCCTTATTTGAGTGCTTTGATAGGAGCATATTTATGCGACTTAGTTAGCTTGTTTTCGTGCACTTATGTTGATTGTTCATAGTTAATTTAGTATTTTAAGCTATTTTCGTGTGTTTGTAGGTCCTAAAGGTTAAAGTAGCAAGAAAGTGCATTTTGCAGCCTTTTGGAGCAGTTTTGGGCATGTTTTGGATAGCTTATGATTGGAGCAATGTAGATGGACGAAATTGAAGACCAAAGCATGCTAGGAATCAGCCAAAGAGAGGAAGAAAATAAATTCAAGTTAAGGAAGGAAAAGGAATCCAAGAAGAAGAAGGATTGACTAAGTCAAAGTTTCCTTATTTTGACCTTTGACTTTCCTAATCCTATTTTACAAAGGTTTCAGCTGCAAGGAGGGTCCCTAAATGATCTAGGACACTTAATTATATATTTCTAGAGGTCCTAATCCAGCCACAAAAAGGTGCCACACCTAACCTTCCTCTTTCCCTTCCTTGCCTTGCAAGGAATCCACATTCCCCTTCTTCAAAACCTGCCGCAACTTTCCTTTCCCCTTTCCTCTTGGATTTTGATTTTATTTACCCTTTTTCTCTTAGAATTTGGAGTAAATACCTGTCCCAAACCGTGCCCTATATTTCTATATAAATACAAGCCCTTTGCAGCACATTAATTCACCAATTCACACAACTTCACACCATTCCACCACTACATCCATTCATCCATACACTTTCAGCCACATACAACTTCTTGCCGCAGCCACTCACCCCCAATTCCTCCATCCTTCATCCAAAACACATCCATATACAACCTTAGTGACTTGTGCCACAGCAAAGGAGAAGAAGGAAGGCCTTGGACGTGTTTGCTCTTCAAGCTTTGGATCGTTGGAGCGTTCTAGGTGTAATTCTTTCTTTGTTTTCAATGTTTAAGTTAATTTCCCTTTGTTTTGCTGTGAACATGAGTGGCTAGACCCCTTTTTGGCTAGGGGTGATTTCAAAGCCATGATTATGGGTCCAATATGAATTGATAAGTTTCAGTTACGAATTCTTGAGTCGTGAATGCAATTGGCTTAACTGTTTGATTGATAACTTATTTGTGTTTGTTGATTAAGGGTCGACACTTAATTGGCATGCATGAATTTGATGCTAGAGTATAAGGGAGTTTCACATAATCGTTACAAACTTATATTCATAAGTGGTGAAGGTCGCTAGTCACGATCGCGTTAAGTTAAATTCCTGGCATGAGTATCATGATGTCATAGTTACGAATGCCTTGTCAATGCTTATGATTTTCATAGAACTTAATGATCTCTGATTGTATCTCTATTATGATGTCATGTAGGGAACTTTTGAAGAATGCTTTGGGTTGTCGAATGATGTCATCCAATCCAATAACACAAGGAAAATCTGAGGGTTAACTAGTGATGTCACGGTTAATTTGGGGCATTGTCGTTCATAATTCAATGAAGAAGTAACTGGAAATCGATTTGTTTGCATACATGTCATGTGTGGAGAAAGAGCCTCTAGCTAGCCCATCATCCATCCAACTTCCCCAAAATCGTTTTCAAAATTGTTTTTAAGTTTACAATCTGTTTTGTTATTTAACTTCGTCCAAAACAAAACCCCCCTTTACTTTCTTGTTTCAAATTGTTTTAAACTTGTTTTGTTTGTGTTTTTAAGTGTTTTGAGTCAAGCCCAAACCATATTTTCGTCCAAAATTGTGTTTAGAGTCAGAAACTGCCTAGTTTGTGTTTTTAGGCAGTTTTGAGTGTTTTTAGCCTATTTTGAGTCTTGTGAACTTGTTTTAAGTCTTTTGAACCTTTCCAAACGTTTTTAACTTTGTTTTTGTGTTTTTAAATCAATTTAGAGTCGATTAGCAATCCCTCCTAATCCCCGGTCTAGAACGATCCATACTTGCATACTTACTACAATTGACAACAAGAGGGTTTAATTTGAGTGCTTAATTTTTATCACATCATGCTTGTAGCTACGGTTACAAGTTTTGGTTTAGGTATGATACTGTAGAGAGTTGATATGGAGACACTATACATAATACATAATTGGCAACTGAGTACTGCAAACAGGTATTTGATTGAGCAAGAGTATGTTATAGAAAGATTGTTGGTTAATGATAGTATTGTTTGAGAAGGTAGTGTCTAAGCACGATCGAGTTTTGTTAGGACGAGGTATGCGTATTTCCCAATGGGGGGCATGATGGTAATAGTGCACCTCTGGGAATTGTTACTTGCTCAGCGAGACGACAGTGAATTGTCAGTATTATGGGTTGCAGACTGTAATATTGAGAATTAATTGTTGGACTCGTTAAGCAAGTTAACATTTAGGTTCGTTTACAGTTACTAGTTTGTTTATGGTTGGGCTTAACCCAACAGTATTATACATTTATTTTCAGAGTCGTTACGCTACGAGAGCGTAGGCGAATTCTCTCTATGGTCGATTTTGGTTTTCGTAGAACTATTTTAATTATAATTCTTCACATATATTTTAAGGTTATGTTTTTATACGCCTATATTTTTTGAACACTATGTTTTAAGAAAGGTTTTATATTATAATATTGTGCTGAAGAAGAAGAAAGGTAGGAGTCTGGGGGCATGAAAGAGGAATCATTGCACTCCGATCGTGACGGAATGGCATTCTCTTTTATGCAACCACTCTAACTTGATATCTTCTTTACACATTTATTTCTCTATTGTCTTTTCACTACTTTTGTTTAACAATGGTTTTAAATTTCGGGGACAAAATTTTTTAAGGTGGGGAGATTGTGACAGCCCGTCCCTGATTTTACAATTTTATAAATTTTTAATAAGTGATTTTACAAAAATGCCCTTCGAGGCACGTGTGTTGACTGAGGTTAATTGTAGTGTCGTGTCACCTAAGATTTGTTTTCTTAGCATATCCTCGTAGTACTCGTCACTACGGACGCGTGGGCGCAGACGGTTCGTGATTTGGAGCTATAACGAAGGAGATATTAACGTTTGAAGTTTGAGGCATTTTAGTGATTTGATTATTTTAGAAAAAAAATATGGAAGTTGTTTTATTAAATCTGGGGTGCCATATGGGTGGCCCAGATTAAAGGAATGAAAAATGGAGGGTGCGGATGCAAAAGAAAGGAAATAAAGGGGAGTGGGCACTGCCCAGTTAGGAGAAGAGAGAGAGAGGTTAGACCAATCAGAAGACGAAGAAAGGAGGGGAAATGAGAAAAAGGGGGAGCGGAGGATCCACGACCCATATGCGGGTGACCTGACCCGGTCAGCTCCCATACACAATTTCGACGAGTTTTCACACCTTTTTTCGGCGAATTTCTTCAAGAAACCACTTGGAAACTCTTCCATGATCTTCCCTCTCCATGTTTCACCCCAAAAATCACAAAATTTGGTTGTGGTTTGGTGAAGAACGCACCCGTGGGTGCCGCAGCTTCTTTGCTTGAAATCCATCAATTGTGAAACCATTTCTTTCAATTACCACTACCAAAACACTCCCCTAGAACCCAGGAACAAAGCCCAAGCATTGGTTGGAGCATCGGAGTTGTTTTGGAGGTTGATTCGAACACACCCACATTTGGGTTTCTGCACGGTTTTGGTGGAATTGGGACCTTTCTAGGCCAAATTGGCCTTGGTCACAGGTATGGAAGTTACTCTACTCATTGAGATCTTCATTTCTGAAAAATTTGGTAATTTTTGGAGATAGTTGGATTTTCCTGGGAGTCTGGGCGGCCGACCGCCACCCACGGCGGTGCGTGGCCAATGGGCCGTCAATGTTATTTTTAGGCTATGTTTGACGTCTTTAAGTTAGTTTTGATAATCAAATTACGTAGATTGAGCAATTGAACCTAATTTCATTACGATACGTGGTTAGGTATTTATATGAATCAACGATTCGACTGTTGGATCGTCACCAAACTTTAATACGTTGTAGTACGTAATATTTGAAGAATGTAGGAACTTACGGCTCTGGAATCCGACGTACAGATCTTCTCGAATTGAATTTGTAAGTTCATAAAATAAAATGTTAACCGCCACTTGGTTTTGGCAATTGGCGGAGATCCAATCGTTGGATCATAACAAAATTTTAGTATGTTGTTCTAGAAGCATAATGTGCATCTCCGATTACGGATCTTCCGGATTGAGTATGTAGGGTTGTGGACCCTACTGTCGATCTTTGATCGACGGTTGACTTTTGATTAAGGGTCTCAAATGATTCTAGAATATCCTTGAGGATATGTTTTATGTGATTTACGTATTCTATAGTTACGAGTTCTAAGATGTAGTTTGATAATGTTGGCGTGAGTCAACCATTTAGTTTAGGAATGTAATCCTATAATTTATTCCTTGTATAATTGGGATTCTTATTTCCTGTTATGTGAGATATTGTACAACTATATATTTACCTCCTAGAGAGAAGAATAAATATACAATTCAAACCCTAAACACTTTTATCTTGGTATCAGAGCAGGTTTCGGCCTGTCTCTTTTACTAAAACCTAATCCTGTTCACTGACAACTCGATTTCTTCTCGGTTGGCTACTTAACAACCGTGTGGAATTGTGCCCAGAAATCTCGAAGCAAGAGACTTCTGTTAAACACCCAAACCCAAGTCTCGAAACAAGAGACCAAACTTTCCTTTGAAAATCCCAAACCTAGACATTTAAAACATAAAAGCAAAACGACAACTATGGCAGATGACAGAGCCATGGTCCCAATCATGACCAAGACATCTGGTTCAAACAAGTCGTCCAATTTGAATACCCAGTCCAAGAGTGCAGACTTGACACCTGGGTTTGCAGTGCTGATTTCCAGCGGACATGGCAGGAACATTCATCAGCGGGCTGGACTTGCTGAATCGAAGGCCCAAATCAAAGTGGGGCAGTTATCAGGAGGCGCTGACATAAGTGATGGCGCCAGAAAAAAAGAAACCGCCAATTTGCCGAGTGGAAAATCAACCGTGGGCCTGCCAAACCCACCAGCGGACAGCAATCATGCACCAGATTTGGATCCAGACAGTATGGGCCAGCAGCTTTCATTATTGAATTTGATTTCGTCCCAAGAACAATCCGATGATCCAAGTAAAATTGGCACTGCATTCACAGCATCCGCTAACCGAGATTCTGGCTGGATAATTGACTCTGAGGCTACAGACCATATGACATATGATGAATCCTTATTTCACTACTTGACTGTGCTACGCAAGGAGAATGTTATCACAGCAAACAGTGAAATTGCTCCAGTTACAGGAGCGGGTTCCATCGCCCTTACTCCCTCCATATCTCTACATAACACTCTTCTTGTTCCTTCACTATCAAATCATTTACTTTCTGTTGGTCAAGTTACGGAACAATTAGATTGTGTTGTACTCATGTTTCCCACTTTTTGCCTACTACAGGATATCCAAACACGGGCGATCATTGGACGTGGTACTAAGAGGAGAGGGTTATATTATGTGGATGATGTGGTACCAGGCCGAGTAAACCAAGTAAGCAGTGGTCACAACAACAAGGTTAAGAGAATCTGGTTATGGCATCGTCGACTAGGACATGCATCTTTTGGTTATTTAAGAAAATTACTTCCGTCTTTATTTAATGGCGTTTCAGACTCTGATTTTCAGTGTCAGGATTGCATTCTCGCAAAAAGTCATCGTACTTCTTATAATTTGAGTTTCAATAAAAGGACAGTTCCTTTTGAGTTAGTTCATTCTGATGTGTGGGGGCCTTCTCCAGTAGCTACTCATCATGGAATTCGTTGGTTTGTTATATTTGTGGATGACTGCACCAGAATGACATGGCTTTATACTATGAAACATAAAAGTGATGTTACTCAAATTTTTCACCAGTTTTATTGCATGGTTAAAAATCAGTACTCCCTGCCCCTCAAGGTGCTTCGGTCTGATAATGGTGGGGAATACCTTAATACAGAACTTTCTCAATATTTTCAAGAGCATGGCATTCTGCATGAGACTACTTGCCCACAAACCCCGCAACAAAATGGGGTTGCAGAACGCAAAAATAGGCACATTTTGGAAACCACTCGAGCACTCCTTATTGGTGCTCACGCTCCTCATTCATATTGGGCGGATGCCGTTCGATACTCTGTTTATCTCATGAACCGAATGCCTTCCCGGGTGCATAATTTTCGCACTCCTATGGAGGTTTTTGCCGACCATGTGACGTTACCATCTTCACTTCAGTTGCAGCCCCGAATCTTTGGGTGTGTGGCATATGTGCACCTCCACAAAAATCAACGCAGTAAGTTGGATCCATGTGCAGTTCGATGTATTTTTCTCGGATTTAATGGTCAGCAGAAGGGGTACCAGTGTTATCATCCACCTACCAAGCATATGTACATCACCATGGATGTTACATTTTCTGAACATGAAATGTTTTTCCTTATTGACCACACCTACTCTAATCTTCAGGGGGAGATGACACATGAAGATTATAGTTGGATTGATATTCCAACTGGACAACAAGCCGTGTGTTGTAGTGATCCAAGCACAGTGGGTGCGCTTGAGCCTAATATGGCAAAATGGGTGAGGACGGCAGAATGGAGGAGCCCAATATGGGTTTGCGTAATTATGAGTCCAGCGGCATGACTGAGCCCAATCTGGGCATGCCAACTGAGCCCAATCTGGGCATACCAAACCAGGAAAGAGAAGAACCGGTAGGTGGGCCTGAGGGCATCTCTCAGCCCAGCGCACAGCAGAAGACACCACAGCCCAGTGGGCAGTTCGACAGTGGGTCATCACAGCCCAGTGGGCAATCCAACAGTGAGTCACGAGCTCAAAGTTCTGACAGCTCATACAATTCAAGAAATAACCCTTCTCCAATGGTACCCGTCAATGTGCTCGAGGATATCCATGAGGTAAGTTTATCTCAATCTGATGAAGCTCATACTTTGACTAACATTGAAAGTACTTTTGTATTGCCTCCTAGACAAAATCGTGGGAAACCTCCTGACAGGTATTCTCCGGATGGAAAAGTGAGATATGCAATTGCAAAATATGTCTCTACTCATCGATTATCTCCCAAGTACCAAGCGTTTGTGAATACAATGGATGGAATTAAAATTCCAACTAAAGTGGAAGAAGCTTTATGGGATCCTCGATGGACAGAAGCAATGGAGGTTGAAATGAAGGCCTTACAAAAGAATGAAACTTGGAGCGTGGAGACACTCCCCCAAGGAAAAAAACTAGTGGGGTGCAAATGGGTGTTCACCATCAAACACAAGGTAGATGGAACCATCGACAGATACAAGGCAAGGTTGGTTGCTAAAGGGTACACACAGACCTTTGGAGTAGATTATCAAGAAACATTTGCTCCGGTAGCAAAGATGAACACTATAAGGGTTCTGTTGTCTTTAGCTGCTAATTTTGATTGGCCGTTGAAACAATTTGATGTAAAAAATGCTTTTCTGCACGGAGATCTGGAAGAAGAAGTATACATGGAGCTTCCACCTGGGTATGAAGTGTAGAATAATGCAGGTAAGGTGTGCAGACTGCGAAAGGCTCTTTATGGACTAAAACAATCACCGAGGGCCTGGTTTGGAAGATTCACTGATATGATGAAGAGATATGGTTACCGACAAGGAAATGCAGATCACACTCTGTTTATCAAACGTAGGGGTGAAAAGGTTACCTTGTTAATAATATATGTGGATGATATGGTAGTCACAGGCGATGATACAGAAGAAATGGAGAAACTACAGAAGTATCTCTCTACAGAGTTTGAGATGAAAGATTTAGGAGGTTTGAAGTACTTCTTGGGGATTGAAGTTGCTCGTTCCCGTGATGGTATTTACTTATCTCAGCGAAAGTATGTTCTTGACCTTTTGTCTGAGACAGGGATGCTGGCATGTAAACCAGCAGAAACACCTA
Organism: Cotoneaster glaucophyllus; assembly: GCA_036320875.1. NCBI lineage: Eukaryota > Viridiplantae > Streptophyta > Magnoliopsida > Rosales > Rosaceae > Cotoneaster > Cotoneaster glaucophyllus. Next base: position 10,525,776 of record CM070062.1, read on the forward strand.
GGGCTGGAAAAAAATACCAAAAATCCCAAACCAAACCGAAAAATTCCCGAAACCAAACCGAAAAAATACCAAACCGAAAATCCCGAAAATTTCGGTACCCAATACCGAACCGATCCCGAAATTTCGGTACGGGAATCGGTCTCAAGTTTTTGGGATTTCGGTAATCCCGAACCGAACCGAAATAAAAAAAAATTATATTATATATATTAGGAATTTTAATAGCCGTCGGATTTGGTTAAGATTTAATCTCAACCATTGAATGTTATCAAGCCTACAACTTACTGAGAAGAACATAAAACTCGCTCACACTCACAGACTCACCCTCTCTCACCTCAGATTCAAATCTCGCTCATCGTCACCACCCTCCTCGTCGATTCCGGCCACACAAGTGACTCACCTGAGTCATGACTCACCTCTCTCTCGACTATCACCTCTCTGATCTCTCTCACAGTCTCTCTCGACCTCTCATCCCTCACAGACAGTGGAAGAGCCTCTCTCTCTCTCTCGACGTCGACGATGCATCGATTCTCTTCTCCCCAAATAAGGTAAATTTTGGAATTAATTTAGGGTTTGAAATTTAATTTAGGATTGGAATTCTAGATTATGGTTTGTGGAATTTAGCACTTGGAAGATACAGTATACTGTATACTGAGGGTTTAGGGGTTGAAATTTAATTTAGGTAGCTATCTTAATTTGGGTTTTCATCTTTCAGCACTTGGAAGATACAGTTTACCGATTCTCTCTGCATGTTATTATTATGTTGATCAAACACCAATCTTTTATTTGTTTGTTGGATTAAGTAGCTATCTTAATTTGGGGTTTCATCATTTCAGATGAAATTTTAATAAAATATTATGTGAAATCAACAAATTATGGTACTCTGAATTGTTTCTGCTCGCTTAATTGTGCAATTTGAAAGAGTAACAAGTATTTGGTGGCTTGGTTCTGTGATTTTCCATTTTCTGGTGGCTCAAGTGTTTCCTTTTTGTATCTTCTGCTTTTGCTTATTATCTGGTATTCAGGTGAGTTTTAGCAGAATTGGATTGATTTTGATGAAGATAAATATAGGTTACTTTGTATTTTTGTTTTAGTTTCTGCAGGAATTTCTGGGACAATGTTGTATATCTCGAGAACTAACAAAGTTAATCGTTATGTTTTTATCGTCTCATTAGAGTGTTTTCTTTAAGGTAGAACAAGTTGGGAAGAATTTGTTTTTGTATATTGCGATTTGCAATGTTGAAGTTAGTCTGTGCCCTGGTTCCTTGCAAAGACAGACCCGAGGACTGAAGACTCGACTTTCTGTCCATTATAATCTAGTCTTTTACTATAAACATTTTAGTAATGGTTGTTTCTTTGTTCAATGTAAAAGAGTAAAGTAATTGTGATTCAAGTAATGTGAATCCTTTGCATTGTCTAATGTTTTATTCTGCATGTCTTTGTTCCTTCTTTTCTGCTCAAGTCAAGTGACTCCTTTTGTCATTACATTGTTCATTCATCTTCCGAGTTTCTTTTTCCAGTTCACCCATTTTGGATGATGGATTGGTTCTTTCAATAGCTTCGGGATTCCCGATTTGTCCCGAAATCCCGAAACTATTTCGGGATTCCCGAAAATTGGGATTCCCGAAAATTTGGTTTGGGATCGGTATTGAAATTGGGATTCCCGAAAATTTCGGTTTGGGAATCGGGACAAGGGTTTTGGTATGGGATCCCATACCGAACCACCCCTAGAAACACCTACAGTTCAAAATCATCAGTTGGCGATCTACCCAGACCAGGTCCCAGCAAACAGAGAAAGATACCAAAGGTTAGTAGGAAGGTTGATTTACTTGTCTCTCACGAGACCAGATATTGCATATGCTGTTAGTGTAGTAAGTCAATTTATGCATGCTCCTAGTGAGGATCACATGGCATCAGTGATGCGTATACTGAGTTATCTGAAAGGTGCTCCGGGTAGAGGACTGATCTTCAGGAAGCATGGACATATGGAGGTAAAAGGGTATACTGATGCTGATTGGGCAGGAAACATTGATGATCGTCGCTCCACATCAGGCTACTTCACATTCGTAGCAGGAAATTTGGTAACTTGGAGAAGTAAGAAGCAAAATGTAGTGGCTAGATCTACGGCCGAGGCAGAGTATAGAGGGATGGCACATGGAATTTGCGAATTGTTATGGCTCAGGATTCTTCTAACTGAGATTGGGTTCAAGCCTCAGGGAGCTATGTTATTATACTGCGACAATCAAGCTGCGAGAGAAATAGCCAATAATCCCGTTCAACATGATCGTACAAAGCATGTGGAGGTAGATAGACACTTCATCAAAGAGAAGTTAGATGTCAAATTGATTGATATTCCATACGTGAGGTCTGAAGAACAATTAGCAGATGTGTTAACTCATGCGGTTTCAGCAAGGGTGTTTCAAGACTCACTTGACAAGTTGGGCTTAGGAGATATCTATGCACCAACTTGAGGGGGAGTGTTGGTGTGAGTCAACCATTTAGTTTAGGAATGTAATCCTATAATTTATTCCTTGTATAATTGGGATTCTTATTTCCTGTTATGTGAGATATTGTACAACTATATATTTACCTCCTAGAGAGAAGAATAAATATACAATTCAAACCCTAAACACTTTTATCTGATAAGGCGCCGATCGTTTTGGGATGCCTCGATGTTTATGTTAGGGAGTCGTAGCGCGGACTCCAGGTGAGTGGGCATTTTGGTTTTCTATATATGTATATATGCATTGCGTTTTTCCCAGAAAGCTCATCTAAATAGTTTTATGCTTTGGAAATGCCAAGCCAAATGTTCTATGCTTAGAATATGCATTGAAATACTATGTTAAATGTTTATAAGTTAGAATATGCATTTATTAGTTGCATATATTATTGTTGGCGCTGCGGACGCTCAGGTAAAGTTATTTGTGCATTTCCACCTCCTACGATGATGCACGAATTTGATTCCAACATGTGTAAAGAATTTGCTTGCTTAATTAGCTTACGTCGATAACCTTGACTGACATTTATCACACGAACTCTCTTTTTTCTCTAACCTTAAACATCGTCCCCTGCATCAACAAATGTGTCAATATGGAGTGCTTAGATATATTAATCGACATTTTTTGTAGAAAATTTTACTTATAATCCAAAAGAGGTAAACAATGTACAAATAAAAAGTTGTATTTTCATAGATATTCGAATTCACATATATGAATTAACATGCTAAAAGATATGCCACATGAAATTGGATTCAATTAAATTAAGTTATGAGCCAATCACGAATCTCTAGACCCTCAGTTACTGAGTCATCCAGATTTGGTTGTTGTAGTCAAGGCTCTAAAAGAAGCTAACCGTTCTGGTGATGGATTGAGGCTTAGGGGGCCTAGGCTATATAGATTTAAGTAAATTTATTTTATATTATCTATATAAGTGTCTGTTTATACTTAAAAAATATATAATTATATTGGGCTACACAAATCGAAAAATAGAATGACATATATATTAGAAACTATAAAAACATATTAAAAACATGGGGAACCAGAATATAATGAGTGTTTAGTCAAGTATTCAACAAGTCTCTTACTCGCGACCTAGGCATCTCTAGGCGCCCTATCTTGGCTTTCAAACGCTTAGGAATTAATCGGAGCGATGACCAACCGCTAAACGATCAGACGAGAATTTTTAGAACAATTGTTGTAGTTGTTGAATTGTATTCGCCCACCAACACCAACAAATTAGAAACTATAATTTGAAAAACTAAAAATTAAATAGATATATTTGAAACTAAATACATGTGCAGCAAGGCCTCTACCAATTAAAAAAAACTTGTGTGACATTCACCGTAACAATGTACTCATGTTATACAAGTCATTCTTCACCGTAACCGTAACAATGTGACATTCACCGAATCCATCCTTACGTTCTCCTTCTAATGGGCACACTAATGGATAATGCTAGGTACATAGATCAAATTATTAGACCAAATTTGTAAAATTATGTGATGAGTCACCAGTAGAAAATAAGCACATTAATCAGCACTTAATAACTTAATCATTAACAACCACGTCATATAGTTTCAAATTTTATTTTAAATAATTGGTCTCCTAAGATTAGACCTGGAAATTTCTTACATTTCCTGTTAACCTAACCCAAAAGGACATGAAAATATCAAATTTCGAGTCTACACGTTAACTAATCAGATCGTGGCCGGCTGGTTTCCAGACTGAGCTTCTACTCAATTTGTGAATGACTAACCATTTTCGATATTTGGATTGCTACTTTTTTTTTTCTTCAAATTTTTGTTTAATAATTTCAATTTGGATAAAAAAAAATTGAAGAAAACCGAATTAAATAGTATTTTGGATTGATTCTCAATTGAACTGAATGAAACCGAATACATCCTTACATTCTCCTTTTAATGGGCATGCGAATGAATTAGAATGAATTATGCTAGGTACATAGACTAACTTGTTAGACCAAATTTGCAAATTATGTGACGGATCACCAATAGAAAAAAAGAACATTAACCAACATTTAATAACCTAATCATTAGCAATCACGTCATATGGTTTACAAAAAATATTTTAAATAGATGGTCTCCTAAGATTAGACCTAAAAATTTCTTACATTACTTGTTAACTTCACCCAAAAAGACAAGAAAATATCGGGTTTCGAGTCTACACGTTAACTAATGAGGTCGTTATCAGGACACACGCTTGAACCCACAAGTAACCCGTTTGAACGGGAAAAGGGTACTCGCCACATCCTTTTTATGGGGATCCGGGGGATCCCGTGATCATGATTGTTCATCGTACATCGTGTGGTCAGTTTTCGTTAGGTACTATTTATATTTAATTTTAAATTTTAAATTTCAAATGATTTCTAACCGCACGATGTACGATGAACATCCATGATTACGGAATCCCTTAGATCCCCAAGAAAAGGATTCGGCAAGGATCCTTTTCCATTTGAACCCACTAAGAAAAAAAATTAGTTTAATAATTTTAAACTACTAAAAAAACTTTACTACAATAGCACAATATTTATACTCACACAAGTGAGATTAAAATTTTCAAAGCACATAAAAAATACCTACGCAATTTAAAAATATCAAAGCACATTAAAATCATAATAATTAATTTACAAGTGTGAAAAATTTAAAAAAAATATGCAATCAGTCGTGGCCGCCTAATCTATGCTTTGATGATGGGTACATCGTAAATTTGATCTTTGAAACCTTACAACCCCTAGTGAACGAGATTTTTAGGGGGAAGTTCAAAATAAATAAAAATTCTTGATAATAGTGTAAAAGTGTGAGAAATCTGAAAAGAATATACAAACACTTGTGATTGCATCCTCTAGCTTAGACATAGTTACATCGTCATTTAAATTTTTAAAACCCTTAAAACCCTCATGAATAGTTTTAGTGTTTGAGTGAAAAATCAATAATAAATAATGCAGAATTGTGAAAAAAAAAATATATATATACACACACAACCAATCGTAATGATAAGCTTTACAACTTTCGTGAAGGGGTCAACTCTGAAATTTGACACCATAATCCTTAAACCTAGATTTAGATTTTATTTTTTTATTTTTTTGAAAACATGATCTTTTAGCGGATGAAGAAAAATGAACGGTTTGGATTGTTGATATCATGTTCCGATGTTTGAGTTAACTAAAATATGAGTCGATGTTATATAATTTCTAAGGACTTTATAAACTTCGAGCAAAATTTTTACTAATTGTAAAAACCTAAACATGATATCGACAATCCGAATTGTTCTTCTTTCAACATCTGCTAAAAAGTTACATTTTAAAAAGAGAAAATCTAAAGAAAAAAAATCAAAAAAGGAAATTCGTTGAGAAAAATGGAGCGTAAAAATAAACGACAATCAATGGTTAAATTTAAATTTATAATTTATGGGATTTGTGGAGCCAAAAATAATCACAAGGTCAAACGTGGATTTTTGGATAGAAAAGGGCAAACATACCCTTGAGGCATATCGGGATTCCTACACGCGAGCAACGGGCAATCATCCCTCAACCAAGTCAAAAGTGCCCAAAATAGGTAACCATTCAAAACCTATTTCATCCATCCTCATCAAACCCTCTCCAAAAGGTAACTCCTAAATCTTCCCTTTTTATTATATTAATTAGCTAGTCAATTAGGCAATTATTATATTAATTGGCTAATTAATTAGTTAATTATTGAATTATTCCCAATTAAACACAAATTAAGAACCTAGCCCACAAAAAGAGCCAAGTGGCCGGTCCTCTCTCACCCAAGGAGGCCGGCCACACCCCTATAAAAGCCCTATCATTCTCTTCAAAACTCAATTCCAACTCTCTTGCAAAATTCTCTAAATTCTCCAAATACTTTTCTCTCAAAATTCTAACTTTGGCATCGGAGGTTCTTCGGCCAAAGCCCCCCCCATTCATCATAGGCGCGTGAAGCTCTTGGCCTTGACCTAAGGTGTTATTTGTTTTGTAGGTGCAATTTTGTCCAAGAGCAAGGAGGAAGAAATTTGCATCCACAAATTGGTGCTTTCATTGAGAGTTGAGTCCAATACTCGTAGAAGACTCTTGCATAAAAAAAGTTTTTTCTCTATTTTCTAGTCCATGATAGGAGCATATTTATGCAACTTAGTATGCTTGTTTTCATGCGTTTACGTTATTAATTCTTAGTTATTCTAGTATTTTGAGTTAGTTTCGTGTGTTTGTAGGTTTAAAGGGCCTATGAAGCATTTTGGAGCCTTTTGGAGCATAATGGAGCTTGGAATGAAGGACATATGTATGGAGCTATGTGGGTGGACGAAATTGAAGATCAAATGAGCCTAGGAGTGAAGGAAGAGTCAAGAATTGGAAACCAAGTTTCCATTCTTGAGAGTTTCTATTCTTGAAGGTTCCCAATTGTGCAAGTTTCCATTTGTGAAGGTTTCCATTTTTGGGGTTTCCAAATTATGTTTGGTTGCCTAAATTACATGTTCTAGAAGCCTTAGACATGCCCTAAAATCCCAGCCGCAAGTCAACCCTATTCTCCCTTTATTTCTGATTTCCCAATTTCAGTTACCTTTTCTTAGGGGATTTGGGGATTAAAAATCTGATTGCCTAGAATTAAATAGGGGATTTGGAATTACTTTTCTGATTCCCTTAGCCTATTTCTAACCCTAGCCGCATGTCCCTTTCTTATTCTCTCCAAAATCTGCATCAAATCTCCTTTCCCTTTCCTTAGAATATCTGCCGCACCACCCTTACCTTTTCTTTGGGGATTTCTGATTTTAATTCCCTTTTCCCTTAAAGTTTTGGAGTAAATGTTGTTACCTAAATAAGTCCAAACCGTGCTAAACCCTAGCCCTATAAATAAAGAGCCTTGCCGCACCCTTTAGGCATCCATTCACTCACCATCCTTCACCATAACCTACCTACATCCATTCACTGACCACAAATCACCACCAAACACCCTTGTGCCGCAGCAAAGAGGAAGGAAGGAGACCCTTGGACGTGCTTGCCATTCAAGACGTTGGATTGTTAGAGCGTTTCTAGGTGTACTCTATTCTTTGTTTATGTTTAAGTTTAATTATCTTTGCTTTGCTGTGAGTATGAGTGGCTAAAACCCTAATTGGCTAGGGGGAAGTTCGAAGCCATGAACAAGCTTGAGATATGAATTGATTTCTTCCAATTGTGATTTAATAAGTTGTGATTGCAATTCAATTAACTGTTTTATTCATAACTTGTTCTTGTATGTTGATTAAGGAGGCCTACTTAGTTTGCATGCTTGAACTTGATGCTAGAATATAAATGAGTTTCACCTAATCGTTACAAGTTTATATTCATGAGTAGTGAAGGTTGCTTGTCACAATCGCGTTAATTGGATTCTTGACAAACGTATCATGCATTCATAGTTACGAATGTCTCGCCAACACTTATGATTTTCATGGAACTTAATGATTTCTGATTGTATCTCTATTATGCATTCATGTGGAGGACTTTTGGAGAATAATTTGGGTTGTCGCATGCATCATCCAATTCAATGACATAAGGAAAATCTGAGGGTTAATTAGTGCATCACGGTTAATCTGGGGTGTTGGGCTTCATAATTTATCGAAAAGCAATTGGAAATCAATTCGTATACAAGTGTGTCATGTGTGGATAATGAACCTCTAGCCAATCCATAACCATCTGAGTCCCAAAAACATTTTTAAGTTGTTTTACTTCAAATCTGCCAGTTTTACATTCTTGTTTGTTTTAGTTTTAAATTCGTCCAAATCAAAACCCCCCATTTACTTTCTTGTTCTAAAGTGTCTTAAATATGTTTTGTTGATGTTTTGAGTGGTTTTGAGTCAAACCAAAACCATATTTTCGTCCAAAGTGTGTTTAAGGTCAGAAACTGCCCAATTAGTGTTTTTAGGCAGTTTTGAGTGTTTTCAGCCCGTTTTGAGTCTTTTGAACTTGTTTTGAGTCTTGTGAGTCTTTCCTTACGTTTTTAACTTTGTTTTTATGTTTTAGAGTCAGTTTAGAGGTTTTAGCAAGCCCTCCTAATCCCCGGTCCAGAACGATCCCTACTTGCATCTATACTACAATCTACAACAAGAGGGTTTAATTTGAGTGTCAAGCTAATTTTCACATCAAATTTTGGCGCCGTTGCCGGGGATTAGCAACTTTGCTAATCCCCCGTTGTTTTCTTTTTGTTTCTTTTCGTGTCTTTTTTTTTTATTTTCTGTTTTGTTTTGTTTATTTTACTTTTGATTTAGTTTTCTTTCTTTGATTTCAGGTACTAGAGAAGCAAGACATGGCAATTGCTAATATTCAAGCGCAAATAGCGAATCTTACTTCTTTGTTGTCGCAGCACATCGAAAGGACTGCAATGCAAAGTGTCCCTACATTTGATTGGCATGATCATTCAAACTCTATGTGGTGGGAACCTCAACAAGTTCAACACGAAGGATATTGGCAGCCATACGAGGAGTTTTATGCAACACCTATGCAGCCACCACAGCCTCCCCCGCAAGTGGCCCAAACAAACTCAGGTTCGTCGATGGATTATAATCAAATTCTTGATGTACTAACCTCTTTGGCACAGGTACAGGAAAATCAAACCAAAGAATTACAAAATCAAGCCAATGAGTTGGGTGAATTGAAAATTCAACTTGGAGAAATCGTAGAATTCATGGGCCAAATCCCAGAACAAAGTGGCATGGAGGTTGGAGATGAACCCAAGACATCTGAATCGAGCCAAATAATGGATGAACAGCTGCTGTTTGAGGAAGAAGAGGAAGACACAGCCACGGCAAGGGAAAAACCACCCTTGCCGCAGCCCCCTAAGCCCTCTATGCCGTCCACTACAACCAAGGTGAGTCCAAATTCAATCCTTTCTGACCCCATTCCACTAAATGTGCAATTCCCTTGCAGATTTATGCAATCCAATGAAGAAGAGGGTGAGAAAGGCATCTTCGAAACCTTTCAAACGATTCAAGAGAAAGAAGTGGCTGGGGAATGTCTAGAATTTGTCAAAGAAGGAATTGGAGTGGATCACAAAGCCACTGCCCTAAAAATATTCAATCTGGCCGAATGTACAATTCCTAGAACTTTTGAAATGGTGTTTGTCCTTGAGTTTTCGTCGGACCATACAGGTAAGCCACCTCCCCGAAGTTCAATTTCATTTTATACTAACAAGTTGTTAATGATTCAGGCACCTACTCTTGAGTTTAAACCGTTACCGGATCATTTCAACTACCATCCTCCATTCAAGGATAAAAGAGAAGTATCGTCCGGCTGAACGACGCGAAAGCAAGCGCTTCTTGGGAGGCAACCCATGCAATCAACAAAGGACGACCTAGAAAGCACTCCATTTCCAGATTTGCGTTCTTAAACCCTTCTCTTTATAGTTTCTATTCTGCTATGTTTGGTGTGTTTATTCATTGTTTGTTTGTTTTCTTATATGTGAGTTTATGTTTGAAACATTGAGGACAATGTTTGATTTAAGTGTGGGGGGGTAAACAATCTGTTTATTCATGAATTTCGTGGGTTTTATTCACCTATCACTTGCAATGTTGTTTCTCACTGTTTTTAGTGTTTTTAGTGTGTTTTGAGCTGTTTTTATGCATGTTGAAGTAAAAATCCGAAAATTTCATAAAAATTTGAAAAAACTTGTTTTGAAAAAGCCAAAAAGAGTTGTTTTGTGTGTTTGTTTGTGTCTTAGGGTACCTTCCAACACAATGATGAGATTTGATTTCTAATTGCATGACGGTTAAAGAAAGTTGTAAACATGGATGGAAGTTTGATTTACTCTTTGGTTTATGCTTGGTTGTCGTTGTAGCTTATGAATTCACATGTAATCATAAAGAAAAAAAATCAGTTTTTGTAACATGCTTGAAGGAAAGAACTCAACTTAACGCTACAACCTTGAGAGACTTGAGCCCAACACGTTCTTTGGAGTGTAATAATCTGTGCATTGTTGTTTCCTAAAGTCGTTGCATGATCTCATTATTCTTTGCTTGGTTACTACTTAGAAGGCGTTTCATCATTTAGTTCCAAATGCTAGAACTCATATTCGTTTCATTCAAAGCATGATATTGATTTGCATAACACACGAACAAGATGAAGTTGTGTAGAAAACCAAGAGCCAAACAGCCATCCCCGTGCATTGTGTTTAGGTTTAACCCCGTTGAGCCTCGTTTAGCCTATTTTCTTTCTTAACCCACATGATCCTCACCTAGCCTAGAATAGGACCATCCATACCCTTGTTCTTGAAGCATAGTAAAGCATGACTTAGAGGAATTCCTTTTGAGTAGTTGTGTGCAGAAAACAAGTGTGGGGGAAAGAATCTATGTGTGTGTGCCAAAGTGCACGGGTAGAGAGAAAAGCAAAGAAGAAATTTCGTATAAAAAAGAAAAGAGAAAAGAAAAAGTGTGAAAAGAATGAAAAAGAGTTGAAAAATATGAGAAAAAGAGTTCCAAAGTGTTGATTGTTGAAGAAAGGGTCCAAAAAGTTGAATTAGGCCCTAAATGTTGAATGAATCTTCCCTTGTGTTTAAAAGTTGATTTCTGCACTCTAAATTGAATTCTAAGTGTCAATTTCATTACTTTGCTTACTATTGCTTAAAGAACGTTTGTTTATCCTTACCCTTCTTTGTTAGCCAATACCCTAGCCCCGTTACAACCCTTGACTTCAATCTTGAGTGTTGTGTGTTTCAATTTGTGGAGTTTGGAATTGGTATGAGCATATGGTGTCACTGGTTCTCGCATCTAAGTAGTGGCATTCCATTCATGAGATCATATCTATACATGCCTAATAACTCCAGAAAATGCTTTCTTTGCTATAAACATATGTGAGTATTCGTTTTTTTTTGTTTACATCAATCCTCTCACATATACTTAGTGTAGGGTGTGTAGTTAGAAAATCTGAGTGAAAATAAGAGCGTATCTTGTAAGGAATTGGGTGAATTCTGTAAGGCATGTTACTACATTCAAATCATTGTTTTAATTGATTAAATGTGAACTAGTAAGTGGTGACTATGATTAAGTATGCGCTCAAGTGTAAGGATGACTAAAATCTATGTGAATGATGATCTTTGACTTGTCATGTGCGTTGGAAATCTCTGAGGCAAACGTTGGAAGGTTTAGAGTATGTTTTGTTTACTTTGTTTTGTTTTGTTTGTTTCGTTTTGCTCGAGGACTAGCAAAAGCTAAGTGTGGGGGAATTTGATAGGAGCATATTTATGCAACTTAGTATGCTTGTTTTTGTGCGTTTACGTTATTAATTCTTAGTTATTCTAGTATTTTGAGTTAGTTTCGTGTGTTTGTAGGTTTAAAGGGCCTATGAAGCATTTTGGAGCCTTTTGGAGCATAATGGAGCTTGGAATGAAGGACATATGTATGGAGCTATGTGGGTGGATGAAATTGAAGATCAAATGAGCCTAGGAGTGAAGGAAGAGTCAAGAATTGGAAACCAAGTTTCCATTCTTGAGAGTTTCTATTCTTGAAGGTTCCCAATTGTGCAAGTTTCCATTTGTGAAGGTTTCCATTTTTGGGGTTTCCAAATTATGTTTGGTTGCCTAAATTACATGTTCTAGAAGCCTTAGACATGCCCTAAAATCCCAGCCGCAAGTCAACCCTATTCTCCCTTTATTTCTGATTTCCCAATTTCAGTTACCTTTTCTTAGGGGATTTGGGGATTAAAAATCTGATTGCCTAGAATTAAATAGGGGATTTGGAATTACTTTTCTGATTCCCTTAGCCTATTTCTAACCCTAGCCGCATGTCCCTTTCTTATTCTCTCCAAAATCTGCATCAAATCTCCTTTCCCTTTCCTTAGAATATCTGCCGCACCACCCTTACCTTTTCTTTGGGGATTTCTGATTTTAATTCCCTTTTCCCTTAAAGTTTTGGAGTAAATGTTGTTACCTAAATAAGTCCAAACCGTGCTAAACCCTAGCCCTATAAATAAAGAGCCTTGCCGCACCCTTTAGGCATCCATTCACTCACCATCCTTCACCATAACCTACCTACATCCATTCACTGACCACAAATCACCACCAAACACCCTTGTGCCGCAGCAAAGAGGAAGGAAGGAGACCCTTGGACGTGCTTGCCATTCAAGACGTTGGATTGTTAGAGCGTTTCTAGGTGTACTCTATTCTTTGTTTATGTTTAAGTTTAATTATCTTTGCTTTGCTGTGAGTATGAGTGGCTAAAACCCTAATTGGCTAGGGGGAAGTTCGAAGCCATGAACAAGCTTGAGATATGAATTGATTTCTTCCAATTGTGATTTAATAAGTTGTGATTGCAATTCAATTAACTGTTTTATTCATAACTTGTTCTTGTATGTTGATTAAGGAGGCCTACTTAGTTTGCATGCTTGAACTTGATGCTAGAATATAAATGAGTTTCACCTAATCGTTACAAGTTTATATTCATGAGTAGTGAAGGTTGCTTGTCACAATCGCGTTAATTGGATTCTTGACAAACGTATCATGCATTCATAGTTACGAATGTCTCGCCAACACTTATGATTTTCATGGAACTTAATGATTTCTGATTGTATCTCTATTATGCATTCATGTGGAGGACTTTTGGAGAATAATTTGGGTTGTCGCATGCATCATCCAATTCAATGACATAAGGAAAATCTGAGGGTTAATTAGTGCATCACGGTTAATCTGGGGTGTTGGGCTTCATAATTTATCGAAAAGCAATTGGAAATCGATTCGTATACAAGTGTGTCATGTGTGGATAATGAACCTCTAGCCAATCCATAACCATCTGAGTCCCAAAAACGTTTTTAAGTTGTTTTACTTCAAATCTGCCAGTTTTACATTCTTGTTTGTTTTAGTTTTAAATTCGTCCAAATCAAAACCCCCCATTTACTTTCTTGTTCTAAAGTGTCTTAAATATGTTTTGTTGATGTTTTGAGTGGTTTTGAGTCAAACCAAAACCATATTTTCGTCCAAAGTGTGTTTAAGGTCAGAAACTGCCCGATTAGTGTTTTTAGGCAGTTTTGAGTGTTTTCAGCCCGTTTTGAGTCTTTTGAACTTGTTTTGAGTCTTGTGAGTCTTTCCTTACGTTTTTAACTTTGTTTTTATGTTTTAGAGTCAGTTTAGAGGTTTTAGCAAGCCCTCCTAATCCCCGGTCCAGAACGATCCCTACTTGCATCTATACTACAATCTACAACAAGAGGGTTTAATTTGAGTGTCAAGCTAATTTTCACATCAGTCTACTTGTATTTTTTCATACGTTCTTATTATTATAATTTTTATTTGCAAAGATTCTTTGATAAAATGGAAAAGAGAAGTACAATGGCTAGAAATTTAGAAAATTCAACAAGTAAAAATTCCAATATAAAAGAGATGGGACCGCGGCGATCCACGAGGCTAAATGTGACAATGAGTGGAGCAGCACCACGGCTACGAGGCTCCACCATGGCAACCACCACGACAACCACTCGCGGCGAGGTCCATGGCACCAAAGCTACGACCTAAGCCATGTCATTCCAAGCCCAAGGCAAACCGGCCCGTGCCGCCCAAATCCAACGCGAGCCTAACGCGTTGCCGAGCCAAGCCCAAGCCTCGCACTCACGTCCGCCACACGTCGAGCAGCCTGCTCCCGCTAAGCAGCCCACTCCCGTGGCCCAGCTTGCTCCCGCCGAGCAGCCCATTCCCGTGGCCCAGCCTGCTTTCGCCGAGAAGCCCACTCCTGTGGCCCATCATTCTTCCGTGGCCTTCCAAGCAGCCCAAATCGGTCCAAGATTAGTTCAACCGTCCTGGCTTCAAATTTCTGGGCTTACAATTTAACCGGGGGCATTTTCACCGCATTTCCCTGCGGATTTGACATTTCCCAACTCAAATCTCGTGCCCGGAGTCTACCACCCTTCCACCACTCAAGGAGGCACATTCCTTACAAGCTCTTCCAATCTAAATGGCAAACAACACTTATCTCGACAAGTCATAGAGTTGACGAGCGCCCTAACACAACAGACGACCTTGGTGAACCAGCTCTTGCAGCGCACCAAGATGCAACGTGCCCCAAACGAGGTGTCCCGAAGCAGGACAAGGGTAGATGAAGAACCTCTCCAGTAGCCACTTGACCAATCACGAACCCAGCGTTCTAACGGAGTACACTCCTGACTGGGCCCCGAGATAGCGTATACTCCCGTCTTAGCGCGTGGAGGAGCGTGCACTCTTAGTTAGGCCCACAGACAAATATACACTCATGGTTGAGGCCACACTCCGATAATCAACATGAGGAACCTTCCAAGCGAAGTGTTCATTCGCGGCAAGGCCCGCAAGGAGCATCATCCACCTCACATCGGAGTAGGCAGCATAGCGGATGAAGAGAAGCAGTCACTCAATTCGCCTCAAGTTCAACTAGCAGCCTGCGAGTTACCCGCTCGCCTGCTTGGAACATACCACATGCACCGCAGCCGTGGCATAGACGACCCGAACACATGAAAGAGCAACCTAGACCAGCAGGTCACAACCGGGAGCAGCTGAGAGCTCCGCCATCCCAACAAAGGCAAATTCAGGAAGAAGTAGAAAGACTCCTGACCGAGCGATTGCGCGATTTCCCAAGCAATGAAACTATTGACAAGGCGCTCCGATGAGACATGACCAACATAAGCGAGTCATCTTTCTATGACAAGATCAAGCAGACGGGACTACTCCACATAGATTGCCGAATATAAAGACTACTTCTGTTCTGACAAACGAAGCAGCTCAGCCTAATGGCGCGCTAGGGGCAAACGAGTACCAGAAGGACACACCAGCCCAACTACCAAGAACCGAGGGCATGCCTTGTTCTCAACACTTCATACAATTCCTCCTGCTGTGTACAATTTGGCCCAAGCCAGTCCCAGCTCTGCTTTCACAGCCGTGCCTACCTACTCCACGGCTCCCGACAACCATTGATCTATCATCATGGCTCATAACTGTGCCAATCTTGCACCATGGTTCCCAGCCATGCCGATCTTGCCCTGTGGCTTGCGCCAACCAAGCCTCAAAAGGGCACAGGACGAAACACCTAATGATGGCACAATAATTCTGGGAGCAGCTCATTGCGCTTACACCCTTACGCGGGTTGGACAAGAAGTTTGAAGTCTCAAGCAGATCGCCAAACATGACCTCGTAGGTGAAGGATTATTTCGGTTGTCCAGCAGTCCAGCTTTCCCCAGCTGCACTAATGACAACGAATTCCATGCTCTCCAGTGCGAGAGGGTAAACTAATTCCCCGACACCCATATGGGTCTACTTTCAAGTGCGAGAGGATAAACTAATTGCTCTCCAGTGCGATAGGGTAAACTAATTCCCCGACACCCATATGGGTCTGCTCTCCAGAGCGAGAGGATAAACTAATTGCTCTCCAATGCGAGAGGGTAAACCAATTCCCCAACACCCAAAAGGGTCTGCTCTCCAGTGCAAGAGGATAAACTAATTGCTCTCCAGTGCGAGAGGGTAAACTAATTCCCCGACACCCAAAAGGGTTTGCTCTCCAATGCGAGAGGATAAACTAATTGCTCTCCAGTACGAGAGGGTAAACCAATTTCCCGACACCCATATGGGTTTGCTTTCCAGTGCGAAAGGGTACACTAATTCCCCGACACCTATCTAGGTAAGCTCTCCAGTGCGAGAAGGCCACATAGCTTAAAAGATTGAATGCTTGAAGATCAACTAGGCAGCAAATGGTCAGGGGGCAGCAACCACTTTTGTACTTAACAATTCGCTCATCCGACACTTCATCCTCAGCAGCTCCGATCTTGGCAACTCTATCCTTGACTGCTCTATCTACGACAACTGGGAAATCAAACTCCTCATTTTTGGCAAGTAGCCTAGACGTGGCAGCCCAAACCGTTGCCGATGCCACACCACTTCCTCGGCCCATGCCAAGCCGACTCCTGGCCTTTGCCAGCCGATGTGTCGCACCACCCCAACGGCTGCCCCTTGGCAGCACCTCCCAAGAAGAAGACGAGGAGAATTAAGTTTTTCTTACATCGGTGCAGCGCGAAGAAGACAAAGAAATTAATGGAATATGGTTCTTTGCACAGGCAAGTAAAGAAGAGTGCTAGGGGAGGGGGAACAAATATCCTCTAGCTTTCTCTCTTTCTTGTAGGGATAAATAATTGCCTTCCGAAGTTGATTTAATCCCCTACTTAAGGTAGGCTTAAATAGGGTTTGGAGGCAATTTATTTCCCTTTCCTAGAAGAATCTAATTCCAAGTCCAAGAGAGAATCTGCATCAAAGCTGGAGGTCTCTACACCTGCTGCCCTTTCCTGCGAGCAGCCCAACATGTGTGGGGGCATTTGTGGAGCCAAAAATAATCACAAGGCGAAATGTGGATTTTTGGATAGAAAAGGGCAAAAATACCCTTGAGGCATTTCGGGATTCCTACATGCCAGCAGCGGGCAATCATCCCTCAACCAAGTCAAAAGTGCCCAAAATAGGTAACCATTCAAAACCTATTTCATCCATCCTCATCAAACCCTCTCCACAAGGTAACTCCTAAATCTTCCCTTTTTATTATATTAATTAGCTAGTCAATTAGGCAATTATTCTATTAATTGGCTAATTAATTAGTTAATTATTCAATTATTCCCAATTAAACACAAATCAAGAACCTAGCCCACAAAAAGAGCCAAGTGGCCGGTCCTCTCTCACCTAAGGAGGCCGACCACACCCCTATAAAAGCCCTATCATTCTCTTCAAAACTCAATTCCAACTCTCTTGCAAAATTCTCTAAATTCTCCAAACACTTTTCTCTCAAAATTATAACTTTGGCATCGGAGGTTCTTCGGCCAAAGCCTCCCATTCATCATGGGCGCGTGAGGCTCTTGGCCTTGACCTAAGGTGTTATTTGTTTTGTAGGTGCAATTTTGTCCAAGAGCAAGGAGGAAGAAATTTGCATCCACAGGATTATGATCGTGAATTCGGAGTTGACCTCTTTACAAAAGTTGTAGAGCTTGTTATTACAAGCGTTTATATATATATATATATATATATATATATATATATATATATATATATATTTTTTGTTTTTCAAACTTCTACATTAATTGAAAAATTTTACTACAACAATAGTTGTCACATCCCAGTCTCGACTCCGCCGTAACACGATATTGTCCACTTTGGGTCCCGGACACACCCTCACGGTATTGTTTCTGGGAACTCACACGAGAACTTCCTAGTGGGTCACCCATCCTAGGAATGCTCTCGCCCGAACTCGCTTAACTTTGGAGTTCCGATGGAACCAGAAGCCAATGAGTTCCCAAAAGGCCTCATGCTATATGAAGGTGAGCGTGTACATATAAGGCACATCACCCCCTCTCCGTTGGTCGATGTGGGATGTTACAATCCACCCCCCTTAGGGGTCCAACGTCCTCGTCGGCACACTCGAACCACACGACATAATGGCTCTAATACCATTCTGTCACATCCCAGTCTCGACTTCACCGTAGCACAATATTGTCCGCTTTGGGCCCCGGTCACGCCCTCACTGTTTTGTTTCTCGGAACTCACACGAGAACTTCCCAGTGGGTCACCCATCTTAGGAATGCTCTCTCCCGAACTCGCTTAACTTCGGAGTTCCGATGGAACCCGAAACCAGTGAGTTCCCAAAATGCCTCGTGCTATACGGAGGTGGACATGTACATATAAGGCACATCACCCCCTCTCCGTTGGTTAATGTGAGATGTTACAATAGTTGTAGGATTTAATCTCACTTATGTGAAATTAAATCCTTACAGTTGGATTCTTAGATTTCACATACGTTTTTTTTATTACTTTTTCATTTGATTATTTATTAATTTAAAATATATTTTCTTTAACAGTAACCGATCGGGTTATATTATCCGTTAATATTAATGGGTTGAGTTCGAATCGGGTCATATTACTCTTTTATTTTAACGGATGTTACGCACACCACCCCTGGATATTCACGAAAATAACACGAACACAAAAATACTACACGAATATCAAGTCTATTCTAAATCATCAAATTTGGCTCGAGAGAAACGTGTATTCTTTTCGCGTGCACGGCCGTCCCATAACTCATCACTCACGTCGTTTGTGGTTTCTGTCGTTTGGCCACGCATCCGCAGCAAGCACGCACGCACGCACGGACGGCACCTAGTTTTGACTCTTGACTCGCTTTCTCTCCTCATCGCCTGCCCTTCCAATTAACTATCAGGACTTGTGAACACCTTCCAAGTTCCAACCCAAATCTGGGTCCTACATTTTGTATTTATTGGCATCACAGCCGTCCATCGGTTTGACAGCCTACCTTCAGGGACCACACACCTGTTCCCACCTTTCATTCAACACACATTTTTCTTTACGTGCACACCTATACTAGTCAAATAATCTTTCTTCTGTCAACGTGTTATATTTGTTTGCTGTCATATAACTCAAAAGAATTTTGAGATAATAAAAATTTATTAAGAAACCCATCAAGAATGTATATAGGATATTCATGTCATACATGAGTAAGAAGTCGCACATGCCACAATAAACGCCACACAATTTCGCAATTACAAATTCATTGTGAATATAATTTCTCAACGATCACAAATGATTTACATTTGACCAACAAGAAATATGAACTCATTAGGACTAAACTTTGCAAGTTGTAGAACCACTATAACGGCATCATGAGGAAAAGACCACACCACCCTTTGATGATTTTGCAATCGTCGGCAAAGAAGCATTGTTATGTGTCACCTCCAACAAACACCAACCTTCCTTTTCATAATTATTTGCCTTGTGCACAACCCAACTGAACTCTGAACAATAGCTATGTCTCAAAAAAATGAAGTTTGATCCATATCCATGGACACCATAAAGGCTCTCATCGCCTAAACGAAAAAGCAGCCACAACCACGAAAACTCTTCTCGCCAAAGCGAAAGAGTGCTCACAATTAGAGAGTAAATATGATTTGAAGATAGAAGAAACACATAAAAGAAAGATAGAAAAGATCAAGAAGGATTGTTGCGGATCCCAAGGTCACAATCATTGTGGAGGGTAATGAATTTTTTCTTTTCTTTCTCTCTAAATAACGGTTAGGGTTTTTTTAAAAAAAAAAATTTATTAATTAAGTGTTCTCACATGTAAAAGAAAATAGAACTTTAAATTTATTTGAAAAAAGAGACTTGTCTTCCAAAGACTTCAAAAGTAAACATTTTATTTCGCATTATGTCTCCCCCAAACTAGCAAACAAGGCCTAAGCACCTTGTCCGCGGCAAATTACTACGTCCGTGCGTCTTTTTTTTTTGATATAAACAAATGAATCGTACCTACAAAGCAACCCAATCCTCTTCTCCCTATAAAACGAGGAATTCTCTCGTGCATACCAATTAAGCGCATAGAATTTCAGACCAAATTTCAAAACTATGGGTTGGTCAGAATCACAGAGAGGATGCAAGAAACACCAACAGTTCCAGTACTACGCGGCCGATAATAAGCAAACCCTAATATCACCAGGCGTTTGTTCCGCTTGTCTCAGTGAGAAGCTTTCTCAGCTCTACGCTCCGTCCTCAACATATCTCACAGACAGACTTCAAGTTAATGGTCCTTCTTCACACGATCAACCCGACTACTCTTCTGCTTCCTCCTCCACTTGTAACTCTCCACCGCCGGTGGCGGGCAGCGGCCGAGATCATCGTCGACGTAATAGTTCCCATATGAATGTTTTGGGTTCGGTTTCTTTTATGATAAGGAGTAGTAGTACGACTTGTGTTCCTACAACTGGTGGTGGTGGTCATGGGCTGATGAAGAAGAGTAGATCGGTTGCCGTCGTTTCGAAGACAAGTCATCATCGTTTTGGAGATCATCACAAGAATAGCAGTGGGAAGAAGAAGAAAAGAGGGTTTTGGTCGAAGCTGCTACGGACAACGGGGAGTAGATCAAGCAAGGAGGTTCTCAAGCACTCACAGACTAGTCTTAGATAAAAGGAACAAAATGAATTTGGTTGGATCTCATTCGATTGCTTAATTAGGAACCATATATATTTCTCTTAGGATCGATCGATCACAGAAAATAATTAGTATATGTTTCTTTGTAATATGGTATCAGATAATATACGATGTGAAATATAAGCAACCAATCTTCTTGATATTATCTCGTTGATCTTAAGTCATCTTTAGAATTAAAGAGTTTATGGGAGGGAGGTGGGTTGTTCTTGCTGGGTTTTAAGTTGCAATATGTTCTGTTGTCTTATTTCATATATGTGGGATGATAACGTGCGATATGTAGTAGAAAGTTGAGGTTTCACCTCAAAATTAATTAGCAATAGGAGAATAGACCAACTCCGCGTGTAAGGTTCCTCAATTTCCCGATGTGGGATGGATTCACACGCTCAACATCTTTGGTCCTATTTCAGGAAAATTCACCACAATGATCCCCTCCTTACAATAATATGTATGCCAAATTTTAAGTTTAGTTCGAAATCATTTGGTGGGAGTTCGAAATCTACAGAGGGCCATTTTACGTTTTCTAATGAAATACCAAAAGAATTTCGAATCAATTTGAAAATGTATGTTGGTACTGAAAGCCCTTAATGTATGTTCATGTGGTGCTCAGAGTGAAATATGATTTAGAATTACGTTCAAATTCATAGTTCAATTTCATCGAATGATAAGTGTTATATGTTATGATCATTTAATCATAAATCCAAATGTATTCTCTCCCGTTTGGTGAGAGAGATTCTCTTTCTGTGAGGGCTTTTCTAACTGGTGTATGAGTGACTTTCCTTCGCTTTCTTCCCTCATAGCCATCGGCCCTAGCTATGGCTAGGATCAGTGGCAGTCATTTTCTCCTCCTTTATCCCTTTTTTTCTTTTTCTTTCTTTGTTCCTCAGCCTCTGTTATCCCCTGCCCTTTGGCCCCTTTCCTCAAACCCCTTTTGCATCTGATTTAACTGTTCTTGCCCCTACTTACGTTTTTCCCTTCCTTCCACCTCCACGATTTTCACCAATCCACTCTTCCTCCTTTCCAATTGGCTCCATCCTTCATCAATCCCACAATCCGGATTGTCACCCACTTATCTACAACGCGATTTCTGGGAAGTTAAAGACTTGGGTGAATCTCAGTTTACTACCCTCATATTTCGTGATTTTTAACATTTAGTACATCAAGTTTTTTTCGTCCCAGAGTCATACCTAAAGTGTAAATTTTGGGACAGTCTCATACATCCGTTAGTCAAACTGATAAGTCTCCCATTAACTGATGACGTGGTGCCCATGTGGACAATGATAGGGCGCCACGTGTCAATAGGGGGCCCACTTATTAAAAAAAATTAAAAATTAAAAATTAAAAATTTAAAAATACAAAAAAAAAAAAAAAATCCCCCCCCGGTCTCCTACCTGAGTTACCTCCCCCATCCCCTTCCCTTCCATCTCTCCTCTGCAACCCGCAACACCTCCACCATTCCTCTTCATACCACCACCTCCTCCACCATTCCTTTCCCAAGCCCCGCGAGACCAGAATAGCCCCCGGAAAAAGAAAAAGAAAAAAAAATATTCTTGCATCTTCCTTCTTCTTTTCACCGCCGACCCACCTGCAAGTCTGAGCCTTCGCATCCGTCGTCATCTTCAAAAAAAAAATAAAAGGTTTCGATTTACTCAAGGACTTGCTTGTAACTTAGGCCGTTTCCTCCACAATTCCACACCAGCTCCCCAAAATTTCAAAATCCAAGAGAATCCCATTTCTGGAAAATGTTAATATGGTGCTCTCCAAAGTTACGACCTTTGAAATCGATGTGGGTCCGTTGCGTTTTGAGCTGGGAGACGACGGAATCGCAGTTATTGATTCTGGGGTCACCTGCAATCTGAATATGAATTGGCACTATTCTTACAGTACTTGGAGTGCTCATGTTGTTGTTTCAGATGAAGGTCGTGCTTCGATTCAGAAGCAATCAAAAACCAAAACAATAAAACTCAACTTTCCCACAAAAGGAAATTTTCCGAAAATCCCATCTTACGGAATCGGTACTTCCGAAACACGAGAATGCTGCTGGAGAAAAGCCTGCTGCATCAGAGCTTGTTGCTGCTGCTTCAGAGAGAGAAGAAAGTTGAGGGTTTTGCCGAGAAATTTGAGGGTTAGGGTTTGAGCAGAGGGCCTCAGAGAGAGAAGAAAAATTATGGGTCTCGGGTTTGCGAAATCGTTGGACAAAAACAAAAAATGGCATTGTCTCCAGGGCCAGGAGAGATTCTGGTCTTGCGGGACTTGGGGACAGGTCGGCTGTGGACCGCCAACGACGAGGGTTGGGGTGCAGGAGAAAGAGGAGGAAGAAGAGGGTGGGGGTCAGGAGAGGAATGGTGGAGGAGGTGGTGGTGTGGAGAGGAATGGTGGAGGTGTTGCGGGTTGCAGATGAGAGATGGAAGGGAGGGAGGTGCGGGTTGCAGAGGAAGGGATGGAGATGGACGGGGAGGTAAGAGACTAGGGGGGATTATTATTATTTTATTTTTTTTGTATTTTTGTATTTTTTTAATACGGGCCCTCAATTGACATGTGACGCTCAGTTATTGTCCACGTAGGCGCCACGTCATCAGTAAACGAGAGACTTAACAATTTGACTAACGGATGTATGAGACTGTCCCAAAATTTACACTTTAGGTATGACTCTGGGACGAAAAAAACTTGATGTACTAAATGTTGAAAATCACGAAATATGAGGATAGTAAACTGAGATTTACCCTAAATTTTTTTTTGAGGTTGAGTGGTAATTGATACTTTGACTTGAAATGGTTGTTTGTTTGACCACGTGCATGACATTTTAATTCGTTGGTCATGTCCAAATAATCGATTTGATGTATATATAATTGGAAATTGGACCATCGTAGCTTTTTCTTTGGACCAACATACTGCATCGTTTGGTTTGAATATCTCGTCGTAAATTGTTTTGTGTGGTTTGCTTGTTTGACTAAAATTTGGGAACAATTGTGTCATGTCATCTCTTAAACATAGTCTTTATATAATTTGTTTACGTAAGATATTAAGAGCAATGCTCCAACTACCAAATCCGTTCACATCCTATTCACATCTCTATTTTTTTCCAGTGATATGAATGTGAGTTTTATTCTGATGAAAGAGATGTAAACTTAAAATTTAATTTATTTTTTCTTTTTAATTGGCCGGGTTGTTTCTGCTTTGCCCTGATTAATAGTTTAACACGAGGATAATACTAGAAAGACTAAATTTGTAGAAATTTTTTTGGAAACTAAAGGATATGAAAGTTGATGATTGGTTTATTACGTAAGCGTTATTAAATGTGCTCATTTATACTTGTGACATATCATTTAGTTTGTAAATTTTGTTTATAAATTTATTTTCCTTAGTTTTACCCTTAACACAAACAAGCTTACCTTGTTATTATATACGAAAAACTAAAGAACTGATAACTCGGAGGCCCACCTCGTAAGATGCAACACTGTAGGCCATCTCCAACCGATCCGGTCAGAGGGCCATAGGGCTAAAAATAGCCCGAAATGACACGAAAACCGTCTCCAACCGAGTGCTATGCTAAAGGGCTCGTGGGCCCCACCGGGCCCAAAATACCAAATCAGGCCAACTGGCTAGCCCAATCCAGCCAACCAGCTGGCCCAAGGTTTGTACTGCAACGGCTAGCTGACATCAGCGTGACGCCAGCTAGCTGTTGGATTTGCATTTTTTTTTTGGGACAAAATTTAAAAAAAAAATTCTAATTTTTTTGCTATAACTACCTAAGCCATTAAACAATATGGAAGATCATTAAATAACATGAAACTTAAACAACATTAAAAAAAAACATTTAACAACATTAAAAAAATATTTACCAACATAAAACTTAAACGCCATGGCTGCCATATATGATGTATTGTGACATGCTTCATCTTCTTCATCGGACTCCTCATCTTCTCGTCTCATTTGTGCCCATTTATCTTCCAATTTGGAATTGGATGAGGACCCCTAGTTGGAATATGAAGAGGATCCAAAGTTGAAATTCATTGCAAACTTGAATTGAAAGAGATATTGGAGAGGGCAAATAACACACCCCGATCCGGAATGCCTAATAGAACCCCGAATCGAGCTGTGCTGGCCGACACCTGGAAGGTGACGAAGCCATAAAGTGTAATGATGTGGAAAAAAAATGAATAAATTTAAACCTAATAGTGTCTAAGAGTAGAAGTGCGCGGTGAGCGGGATTGAGCCCAATTCACACGCAATGGCAGAGCATAAGATTAGTGCAGTAAGATAGGGTGAGAATTATACCATCAAAAGTATCATCTACACCCAGATTTGCCACGGCTCCTCGTCGATATGAAAGCTCAGCTATTAATACCTGGAGGGGTGCAAAATAGAAAATGTGAGTGGGCAAAAATAAAGATTTTCGAAAACATTTCTTTTTCAACCCCTCGCTGTAAAACCTGTATAATTTCCCAGAAAATAGGATATGTGTGTGTATATATATATATATATATATACATATCTCAAAATCATTGCCAAGAACTCAAGATCAATACATGTATGCCATGCAAAATGTCACCAGAATAATCAAGTCAACCAGGTAAAATCAAATAATGAATAAGAACATGTCAGCCGGATCCACCTAAGGTGGCCTGTACGGCTGAGTATATAGCTCATCTAATATGCCTGCACACGAGCCGGATCCACCATATGCTTGTATTCATCAACACCTCATAAATTGATGTACCATCAGCTAGGAGTCTGGTCAGGACGTTCATAGCCCTTAGCCTGAACCTTCTGATCCCAAGGTCGATGTACCTGAACCTTCTGGTATGTAGGTTGCTCTTCCTCTAGAGAAGCAGGATAGCTCCGTAGTAGCACGATCCCGTCATGGGCTTTCATTCATTCTGGGGCCGTAAGATAATGGAGTTTTAGTTTTGCACGACAGTTTCTATCCCTCTTTTTTTTTTTAGGAAAACTAATGAAAAAGGCTTCAAATCTTTGCATTTTAATAAAAAAAAACCATCCATTAACTTTATCTAATGATAAGGGACAAAATAAAAAATAAAAAAAATAAAAAAAACCACATGCTCTGGCACGCATACACCCCAACCCACCCCTTATTTCCACTCAATTTTCTCCCCATTGTCAGCTAACATTAAGCCATTATTATTATTATTATTATTATTATTATTATTTTTTTTTTTGCTTAGAATAAGAGAAAGACTTCAAATTGAATTACATTTTTCCAGTTTCATTTTTGTGGTGTTGTTTCCCAATAATAGTCAAGATGACGAGAGATTTTTCAATGTACCCGGAACACGGAGTGATACATCATGTCTCTATACAAGTGGTGAGATTCTT
Source organism: Cotoneaster glaucophyllus (assembly GCA_036320875.1). Lineage (NCBI taxonomy): Eukaryota > Viridiplantae > Streptophyta > Magnoliopsida > Rosales > Rosaceae > Cotoneaster > Cotoneaster glaucophyllus. The sequence goes on from CM070062.1 coordinate 10,551,562, forward strand.
GTGTTAAAAAATAAAATTTCCCACCACTTACATAATAACACGTGGTGTAGAAAGTTAAGATTGTAGGTGGAGGAGAAGAGGAAGCCGCAGATGGGCAAACAATATAAGAAAATTAAGTAATTGGTGTCAAAAGTTAAGAAATTGAAGAGATACAAAGAAAATTTGATGAGTATCGAAGAAAATTAGAAGATGAAAATGTGTTTGGAAGGTGAGAATGTGCCAAGAAAATTCAAGAAGAGGAGAGAGAAGATGTAGTACCGTAAAGTTTCATAAACAGTGTAGTATGTTTCATAAACAGTGTCGTAATTTTTCATAAACAATGTAGTAAGTTTCATAAAGAGTGTCGTAAATTTCATAAACAGTGTAATAAGTTTCATAAACAGTATAGTACCGTTAAGTTTCATAAACAGTGTATAAAGTTTCATAAATAGTTTGTGTGAGGACGTGTGGATCCTCGTGGCAGATTTTTTTTTCAATATTAAAATTATGTCTTTTTCATTAAAATTTAAGTTATCATTTTTATTAAAATTTAAGGGTTTTTTCATTAAAATTAAGTCTTTTTAATTAAATAAAGTTATAGCATGGTTTTTTTTATTAAAATAAACTTAGCCCAAGACCTTTTCATGAAAGTTCCTTTATTTTTTTAGGTTTTTTCTTTTTATGTTTTATTATTGTTTTTTAGTTTTGACAATAATACTCATCGGGATTGTATATGTTGTAGCCTATTTTATCTGACAGGGAAGGGGGCTGGCGGCAAAGAGAGATTGGAGAGAGATATGTGTTTGTAGAGTCGTGTAGAAGAATGTGTAGAGGATATATTACCCCTCTTACGCAGTGCCTTTATTTATAGTAATAAGAGAGAGAAGAAATCCTTCATCCCCGAGGAATATAAGTCCATATAGGAAAGAATAACTAGAATCAAATCTAATCTAGGATTTACACAATCACACTTAAACTATAAATTTTAAAACACTCCCCCTTGAGTGTGTAAATACTCAAGTAGATTCGGCATCATGTAGAGGTTGAGGAAGTCGACTAGTTGGCACTGATTCTGGGAACACGTTATTCTCAATAAGGTAGGAACTTGCATAAGGAAGTAAGTCTCACTAAAAAAACCCTATGGCTATGGTAAAAACCCATAGTCTAAGGAAAAATGTGTGAGAAATGCAAAGTTAAATGAAACGTCTACGGGACGTCATCAGGGATATGATTAACCCAAGGTGGGTGCCTCGTTAAAACCTAGTTAGGTAGCAAGAACTCAGTGAAAAAAATGCTCCTAATCATAGGAAAAAAAATAGTATATTAAGATCAAGCAAGTATACTTCAGGATACTCCCCCTGAGTTGGACACAATTCCAAAGAGAACTAGCAATGTTACAACTCAGAAAGTTTACGCATACCAATTCCATGAACAAGCTTCTGAAACGTCGCATTCGGTGAAGAGGTCGACCATATTGTCTTGTGAACGGATTTGCATGACTTCAATCTTCTGATGCTCTTGTTGTTGATGTGAGAAGAAGAACTTCGGCACAATGTACTTGTTGTTGTCTCCTTTGATGTAACCCTTCTTCAGCTGTTCGATGATGTTGCGTTGTCTTCATAGATCATCGTCGGGACATCAATGACAAGGTAAAGATAGCAGGAGCTTCAAATATGGCCCATAACTGCTCTTAACCAAAAGCATTCTCGAGTTGCTTCGTGTAAGGCGAGAATTTCAGCATGGTTAGATGAAGTGGCAACTAAGGTCTGTTTAGTTTACCTCCAAGAGATTACAATGCCTCCAACGATAAGACATAACTTGTTTGAGAGCTCGTCTTGTGCAGATCAGATAAGTATCCTGCGTCAGCATAACCAACAAGGTGAGAATTGACTCGAGATAAGGGGTACGGCATCACTCGAGGATTCGTAGGGATAGAACAAGCCTAGATCTGTAGTACCCTTAAGGTAATAGAAGATGTCTTTAACGCTAGTCCAATGTCTGCATGTTGGTGGATTACTGTATCTTGCCAAAAAATTAACATCAAAGGAGATGTTGGGTCTAATGCATTCAACTAAGTACAATAAAGCGCCTATTGCACTTAGATAAAGAACTTCAGGCTCCAAAATCTCTTCATCATCCTCATTCAGACAAAAGGGATCTCGCTTTGCATCTAGTGATCGAACGACCATAGAAGTACTCGAAGGCTTCGCTTTATCCTCATTAAAGCGGCGCAACACCTTTTGGGTGTAGTTCGTTTGATGTACTAAGATTTCATCCGAACGGTGCTCTATCTTGAGACCGAGACAGTATCGAGTCTTTCCTAGATCTTTCATCTTAAATTCTGACTTCAAGTACACGGCAGTTCTCACGAGCTCTTCAAGAGTTCCGATAAGGTTCATGTCATCGATATATACTGCAACAATCGTAAAACCAGAATGTGACTTCTTAATGAACACACAAGGGCGTAGTTCGTTGTTCACATATCTCTGACTAGTCAAATACTCACTCAGACGGTTATTCCACATTCTTCCAGATTGCTTCAAACCATAAAGTGAACACCTCAGACAAATTGAGAGCGTGTTCTGGGGTTTGGAAATATTTGATCAGTCAATGTAAGTCCTTCAGGAACTTTTATATAAATTACCATATCAAGATCCCCATAGAGATACGCAGTTACTACGTCCATCAGCTGCCTACTTAGTTTTTTCGAAAATTACCAAACTGATAAGGTAGCAAAAAGTAATCACATCCATAATGGGTGAATAAGTTTTGTCATAGTTAATCCCGGGACATTGTGAGAAGCCTTGCGTAATAAGACAAACTTTGTAATGCACAAATTCGTTCTTCTTATTACGCTTCTAAACGAAAACTCACTTGTAGCCAACGGACTTCACATGTGGAGGAGTATGAGCTCCAGGTCCAAACACCTTACGTTTCGCAAGCGAATCGAGTTCGACTTGGATTGTTTGTTTCCAATTTTTCCAATCGGTTCTACGTCGACATTCATCAACGAAATGAGGTTCAATATCATCGCTCAACATGATCTCAGTAGCTACTGCATATGCTAATGCATCATCGACGATCATCTCATTTCTACACCACACATCATCTAAGCTAGCCTAATAGACTAAAATCTCATGATTCTCGGGAGGTGGATTTGTCTCTTCAAGGACGTTTTCGTAATCTAGAATTTCCTCATGAGTTGGATAGAATAAGTAAGCGATAGTCGAATTCATGGTAGGCTTTTCAGGTGCCTGTGCCATGGGTTTCCTCTTCCGGGGTGTGAATCATTTGAACGAAGAGGTCTGCCAAGCTTTTGTGCATGGGCAGATGATTGGCTTGCCGCTAATGTACATGGATCACCAAAGTTGGCATCCGGGCCTCCAGGAGGGAAGTCCGTCGTACATTTGGTACATCCATCTTTGCAGGCATATTCGCAACTGGAATATGTGATCTTGTCACTCATGTTAGATCGGTGAAAGCATATGGCATGCTTTGAGCTATGCTCTGAAGATTTAATATGCGCTGCACTTCAGTTTCAGATTGAGTGGTACATGGATCTAAATGAGACAAAGTGGGAGTCGTCCACGATAATTCGCGGCATTCTTCAGGAACGTTAATGTTCTTATCTCCCCCCTAACGACAGAAAGACTGTCTTATAGAAGTGACAATCCGCGAAACGAGCGGTAAACTGATCGTCTGTCAAAGGTTCTAAGTAACGAATAATCAAAGGAGAATCATATCCAACATAGATTGTCATCCTTTGATGAGGTCCCATTTTTGTACGTAAGGGCAGCGAAATTGGCACATAGATCACACAACCAAAAATGCACAGATACGATTTGTCGAGTTCGTATCTGGTAACCAACTAAAGGGCGCTATATGGTTGGGTCACAATAGGCCTTAGGTGGACCAACATGGCTACATGCAATATTGCATAGCCCCAAGCAGTGATCAGGAGCTTGGTACATATGACCAACAATCGAGCAATCATTTGAAAGCGCTTAATGAATGCCTCTGCCAGGCCATTCTGGGTGTGAACATGGGGTACAAGATGTTCAACTTCAACCCCAACCGACATGCAATAGTCATCAAAAGTCTTAGATGTGAATTCTTCAGCATTATCCAATCAAATAGATTTGATCGGATAATTAGGGTGGTGAGCCCTGAGCTTGATAACCTGAGCCAACAGTTTGGAGAATGCAGCGTTCCTTGTGGACAACAAGCACATGTGCAACCAACGTGTGGAAGCGTCAACCAAAACCATAAAATATCTAAATGGTCCGCATGACGGGTGAATTGGTCCACAAATGTCCCCTCGAATCCTTTGTAGAAAAATAGAAGGATTCAAACAAATCTTGTCATAAGAAGGCTTAATAATAAGTTTTCCCATAAAATAAGTTTGATATGTGATTCCTTGAATCGAACCTAAACTTTGGGCTAGTGGATGCCCGTGTGATGATTTGAGGATACGGCGCATCGCTATTCGTCCAGGGTGTCATAAACGATCATGCCAAAGTGTAATTTCGTGCGCAGGTCCCAGAGGTAGGTCCGGCCACATAATGGATTTCTATGGGGTGTATGGTCGTAGTATACAAACCACTCGGGATACGCTCCAATTCTCAAGATAATTTTAAGTATTCAAGGATAGTAATTAATTAAAAACTTAATATCCAAAAATAAATCACCAACAAATAATCAAAACATAAAGGAAAATTGTTCAAAATTTAACCAAAAAACACAAGGGGGTTCGGCCACTAGGTGGAATTCGGCCCCATTGTCTAAATTTCAACTAGAAAAAATAGTTTATGTCTAAGATTCTAATCTTCCATAGGGGTAATAGCCTCTTGAAAGTCAAAAACCTCCATCTCAGTACTCTCCAGTTCGTCCACTTACATAAAGTTTGATTCAAACTTCTTATGGCAAACATGGGAGCAATGGTCCTTTAAACCACAGCGATAGCTCATGTCCACATCCATGGTTTCAGGTGCTTTGCCCTTATTCTTGAAGTTTGGGGCCTTGGGAGTGAGGTTAGGGTGCTTCTCGGCTCGGTTTCCTCCCTTAGATGGGCCTTGGCTCTGTTGACCTTGACAGGGTGGCTTTTGGCTGCCCCTCCCATCCTTATTTTGGCTTTTTGGGCGCTTGTTTGTGCTATAGTGTGCTTCAGGCACATCAGTCGCCCTAGTAGGTTGAGCTTGGTGATTTTTCATCAACAGCTGATTATGCTTTTCAGCGAGAATTAAAACAGAGATCAAATCCAAGGGCTTAGTAAACTTCTAAGCTCTATATTATTGAAATAAGACAATATTAGTAGCAGAGAAGGTCGAATAAGTCTTCTCCAAGAGATCTTCTTCGGTCAAGGTCTCGTTACAGAATTTGAGAAGTGATCGGGTTCAACAAACTACAGAATTATACTCATTCACAAACTTAAAGTCTTGGAAGCGCAAATGCTGCTAGTCATGTCTTGCTTCAGGCAATAAGATGTCATTTTGGTGATCAAATCGATCAGCCAAAGCGATCCATAGTGCTCATGGATCATCCTGAGCAAGGTACTCGGTTTGCAGTGCATCATGAATATGTCTTCGGATGAAGATCATGGCAGTGGCTTTCTCAACTTCGCCAACCGGGTTGTCTCTCTCATCTTCAATGGCGGGACACAAATTCTTTGTAGTGAGGTGGAGCTTCACATTTTGGACCCACTTGAGGTAGTTCTTTCCAGAGACCTCCAAGGTGATAAAGTCGAGTTTGTTCAAATTCGACATGTTCCTATCACAGAATAAAGCACAAGATGTGATGAGTGTAATGGAGCAGAATATTAATCCATTCACATAGGAGTAGAACATTCAGGTTCTAATAGACATGTATTGGCTAAAATTCGCATGAAAAAACTTCGGGTTTTCATGGGTGATGTTTTTAAGGAAAACTTCAGGTTTTCAAACAAGGCATGTTTCTAGAAACTTCAGGTTTCGAAATAATTATGAACTTCAAGTTCATATGTTCCTACTGATAAACACAAATATATATACAGAAATATGCAACAAAAAAAAAATGCAAATACAACTTCAGGTCTATAATTATAATTGAATTAATTATTTAGACTTCGGGCCAAATTTAAAGTGTAGGTGAAAAATTATAAAACCCATTAGGCCTAAAATAATAAGCAATTAAACTAGGGGCCCAAAATAAGGGGACATTCTGATGAGATTCAATGGAATCTCGGTCCAATTTCCATCAGGGACGACTTCTGGTTGTTGGTGACAATGACCAAAGGCTCAGGGTGGTGGCTGCAGGCCAAGCTCGTGGTGGTTGAGGACAAGGACGCTAAGAATGACGTCAGGTTTTTCTGGGTTGCAAAGCCCTAGAGCTTCTGGCTTCGTGGCTTGGTGTTTCTCGACTCGGCGCAAGGAGCCCAACGACAAGGCTTCCAGCCGTCGCCCTCGAGGTTCCCCACGAAACCCTAAATCTTTTTTTTTTAATTCAATTACAAAATATTAATTTAATTTCAATTGCATGTATATGTAAGATGTAATTCAATGCATGAGCAGATATTTGATGCAATTCATGGCAATATCAAATTTACATAATTCAACAATTATGGATATAATGCATACACAATTTATGTAGAATCTAAAATTCGAAAAATGTAAAGTTGGGTCATGCATTATGGTGTGAATGTTCATGCTATCAGGGCTGCAAAAATATCGAGATAAAAACCGTTGTTTTGGAAGAACCTGATTGCGTGATGATATTTATGAACTGGTTTGATGTAGAAAGCTTCCATGTCAGATTCCTAAGTGCAGCGGTAGCAGCGTGCTGATAACGTGTTGTAGCCTATTTTATCTGACAAAGGAAGCGGGCATGCGGCAGAGAAAGATTGGAGAGAGATATGTGTTTGTACAGTTGTGTAGAAGAATATGTAGAGGATATATTACCCCTCCTACACAGTGCCTTTATTTATAGTAATAAGGGAAGGAAGAAATCATTTATCTCCAAGGAATACAAGTCCATATAGGAAAGAATAACTAGAATCAAATCTAATCTAAGATTTACACAATCACACTTAAACTAGAGAATTTACAATAGTATATATATTATCAATTGTGGCTTCATTGACCAAAAAAAAAAGAAAAAATTGTGGCTTCAAAATGAAATTCTTGATTTCTAATAGTAAAAGTAAACTCTCAGAAAATAAAAATAGGAAAATGACATGCTTGGAAGCACTAGTCCGGAGAGTGACGGAGACAATAAAAAATCGTAGGAGAATCTTTCTGGTTGAATTTTTTTATTTTTTATGTTTGAAATAAAATTTAAATATGGGAAACACTTGCTAGAATAGTAAGATATAAAAATCTGTATGGCAATCTTATGGTTGAAGTTTTATTTTTGATATTAAATTTGATGAGATGACACACATTGACGTTGTCCGAAATGTGGTTTATTAAGATAAGCTATAGCCTCAGCCTGCCAAGTTTGACTGCCCAAATGAAATTAGATATCACGAGTCTTGGAAAATGAATTCCAAATTGTTAGTTTGTTTCGGTTCATAAGATAGACTTACGACTTTGCTTGATAAAGTATACAAATACACCAAACGGTTATTTTGGAGAATTGGATAAACATAAAATATTATAACCAAGAGAAATTAACTTGAAAATAGTGGCCACTTATTCATTTTGTTTGTCAATAGGTGGTGGTAAGTCTGATTCTCAGTTGACACCTCCTCTTGTAAGCTAGCTCCATTCGATGGCTCGCTTTCGTTTGGAATTAGATTAGTTGGGAATTGGATGCTCTGCAGTGAAGGACCAAGCTGCTGAAGTAGATGATCGACTCGATAGGGTGGGAAACGGATAGAGATGAAGATGCAGAGTCTGATGCGCATTTCCGAGTTCCAAATAAGCATTAGGGACTACTTTCTCACATCAAATAAGGTCCATAGTGTGTGAAGCCCATAAAATGAGGCCCAGGATATCACTAGGAGTTGTAGGCCCATGATATCGTGATCAAAATCTCATGCAAAATAGTGATCAACATTAATACACTTTTTGTTGGAAGACCATGTATTAAGAAGACATAATCCACTCATCTTGGTACAAAATTATGGTGACCCTCTAGTTTACAAGTCCAATCTCCATTGCTATACTATTCGAAATATAAAGGAACCAATACAAAAAAACATCACCGAGCATTATTTGTAGAATGTCGGGAGGTTCTTCGAACCAAGAACTTGAGTTTTAGGGTGAGAAGGGCAAGGCGGTGGGCAGCACCGTTAGCTTGGCGGTCGTACCAAAATATGCATATAGAGACTTGTACGTATAATTCTGTGACCAAAACATTAAATTTGAGCTACATGGTTGAGTAAGAATCAACAAGATCAACATCTAATCAATAGTGGTGGAAAGGTGCTATGCCTTGCATGATGGCGTGGGTTCTAATCCTGTCAATGACTAATCTAACAAAATCTATCATCTGATAAAAAATAAAAAAAAATAAAAAACGCTCTAGTTCACAAAACAAACATTTAATTAACATGAATTAATTTCAACTCGATTTTACGTAAGAGGTAAATGTTTGTTATTTTTTCTATGGGCTTACATCCAATATAAGATTTTGTTTACAAAATTTTCCTAACATGAATCTAGCCCAAAGCCAAGGTAGTATATGAGCAAGTTCTGAAAAACCTAATAGCAAAAAAGCACGTTAGATAAGAATAAGATTTGACTAATTTTGTAGCTAATCCCCTCCACATGCTGACATGCGGCCTCGATACCATATGAAGCAACAACATATTTTTGGCTCCCGTCAAACGGTATCCTAAAGTAGAATTGGTGGTCTCGAGGAATCAATAAGAGTTTAAACTCGAGTTAAGGATTCCAAGCCTTTTATCGCTTTTCACTAGACCAATCCTTTGTGATTGATACCTCTAAAAGATAATACATTATTTTGCAATGTGAATTCAGCTGAGTCCATCTTAAAATCCCGACTTCTCTGATTAGTGCTACAAAGTTTATGCAGAATTTTGGATCCTGGATTGTATTTGTATTTGTAGAGCCAGTACTCCAACTAATAAGCGATAACATAAATCACAAACGTGTAGTACGTACGAAGTATGCATGCATGTATGTATGTATGGTATAAGTAAGTAAGTAGCAGTCGACCGGATACGGATCCCGAGAACCTGGCTGTCTAAATTTCATGGACCCCCAATCCAGGCAGCTGCTCACTAATTAAAAGAAAACGGCAAAATCTGCATGTCCGATTAAAGTGAAGAGCAGCCTTTTCTTGCTGCTTGGCTTGGCTATTATGTTCGGCTTAGCCTGTTAGCTATTAGCCATCATGTTAGGTCATCTCCAACCGAAGATTGAAATATTTTTTAAAACATTTTGGCCCAAAACTTTTAGTTAAAAATTTTTGTAAAAAAAAAAAAAAATTATAACGGCTAGCTGACGTCAGCAAGTAACCATTGGAAATTCGAAATCCAACTTGGCCCGGGGCTGGCTGGATTGGGCCAGCCAGTTGGCCTTTTGGCCCTTTCAAATTTCGTGGGGCCCACGAGCCCTCTGACCTGGCCCTCAATTGGAGACGGTTTTCGGGTTATTTTCGGCCCTTTGGTCCTTTCGGCCTTTCAGTTGGAGATGGCCTTAGTGGGCTTGGAATTTGGCTTTTTTACATCTGTTAAGATAATGATAGTGTTATTCACATATTGATTTTCATTTTCACAACACAATTGTTAACTTTTGTCTATTGGTCTTTTTGTCAAACGATAGATTTCGTTAGATTAGCCACCAACAGGGAAAGCTAACACGCTTTCTAGAGCTAGGAAGTTTACTCTGGTTAAGTCAAATCTTTCGAGTATGCCCAGTCATGTCATGATACGTTTTAAATGCTTAGATAAGATTACTAATAAACTAAACATGGAGCGTAGGAGGTTCCTTTGGGGGTAAGGAAGGGAGGTTAACTCTTATTAGCTGGAAGGATGTGTGCAAACCCAAGTTTGTTGGGGGTCTAGGTGTTCAAAGACTGGATCAATTTAACAATGCTTGTTTAGCTATATTAGGTTGGAAAATTATTACTGATAACAAAAACTGGTGGGTACAAGTTGTAAAACAAAAACACTTAGGCTGCTTTAGATTTTGGCCCATACAACTCATGATTTCTAGATAAAAACCCATTTATCTTTAAACCTCCAATAAAAACTCAAATTTAAAATTTGCAGCCACATCAGAGTACTATTGACCTGCTTTTACAATTTATTTACACTCATGCCACTAAGCAATAGGTAAATTAAAATGCAAAAATTATATTGTATTGTAGATACATTATTTTGGTAACAAAAAACAATAGGTAAATTAAAATTCATAAACAAAAAGTAGTAGATACATTATATTTGTAAAAATTATATTATAGATATATTATTTTGGTAAAAAAAAAAAACAATAGGCAAATTAAAATTCAATAAACAAAAAGTAGTGGACACATTATTTTTAAGGAAAACTAATAAAAAGGGTTTCAAAACTTTAAGTTTTAATCAAAAACCACCTAATAACTTTATTTAATGGTTACGATAAAACCCAATATCAAACCAGCCCAACAAAATTAACCCAAAAAATGTAATTTATCGAACTACCGATTTTGCCCTAACGTCATGGCTTTTCCGTTTATTTGGTCCGTTTTGTGAGAGAGGAAAGGTATATAGATCTCAAATTTATCTATCTGTGATGTCTTTAATTTTCTCTGTGATGTCTATAGATCTTCTGCTCCGTCAAATCAACAAGCTCCCATTTTACTTGATTCTTTGGTTCTCCAACTGACTAGGTAATTTTCTCTTCCAACTAAATTAAGATTCAACTCCTCTCTGTCTTTCCTCTCCAATTCCAACACATGCATCAACAACCACCAACTCTGAAAAATGGCAATGGAAACCTGATGCATGTGATGAACAGATGCAGATCGCGCTTCAGAAAGAAGCGGAGATGTCGTTGTACGACCCAGATGACACGCCCTTACCGAATCTACCTTCCGCCAAAGAAACCTAGCAAAGTTGGATCATGGCCGCCGTTCCTAAGATGCAAGAATTGCAAAGGGCGGCTTCTGGGCATTCAGACGCTTACCTGCGTCTTCTGACTGCAAGGACATCCCTCTCAACCCCATCAATTTCCAGGATACTTTTGGGTAGATAGATATGCGACTTGATTTTCAATCTTTTGTTTGATTGATGAGAAAATTGAGATTAATTAAGTTGAGAAATAAAAGCTTTCTCTATGTAGCATTATTCAACTCCCAAGACTTTTGACACTACCTTTCACAAAACTTTTAAAATCCCCTCGCAACCCCTTGAAATTATCTTCCAAAGCGTCACTATTGAAAATAAAAACAACAAATTAATGTAAAAAAATAAAAAATAAATTTTGTTCTTTTATTAGATGAGAAAGGGAGTGAGAGATAAGGAAGAAGATTCGAATATAGAACTTTAGATACAACAATAAATGCTTTTAGCAAATAGAGCTACAAGCTACTTGCTGGAATTGAAATTTGTTAAATAAATTGAAGGGTTTATATCACAAATGGTCCCTGAAATTGACCCCATCAATCATGATGGTCCCTGAAATTGAAAATCGATCAATGTAGTCCCTGAATTTTAACTCGCGAATCAATGTGGTCCTTCTGTTAGTGGTCCGTCCAAATTAACACTAAAAAAAGGTTAGAGAACCAATTTTTCATAGTAAAATGACCAAAAAAAGGTTAGAGAACCATTTTTTTTTGTTTTTATTTTAGTTTTAGCACCAAATCCATGAAAAAATGGAGAGAAAAGTGAAGATGGAAAAAAGAAAAGAGAGGTAGTAAGTAAAATTATAAATAACAAGGTTATTTTTGATCATTTTACCATGAAAAATTGGTTCTCTAACCTTTTTTTAAAGTTAATTTGGACGGAACACTAACAGAAGGACCACATTGATTCGCGAGTTAAAATTCAGGGACTACATTGATCGATTTTCAATTTCAGGGACCATCATGATTGATGGGGTCAATTTCAGGGACCATTTGTGATATAAACCCTAAATTGAATTTTTGTGAATTTGTTATGCAAATGACGGAATTAATGAAAAACACCAAAATTCTTTAAACCCGTCAAAAAATTGCAAGTGCTAGATTGATAAGTTAAGTAGCGTTTTTTTCTCTCCCACTGAATTTTGATTTTAAATTATTTTCACTCAGCTTAAATTAAAAAATCTATTTTTGTTGCAGTCATATTTAGAATAGGAATGTGATTGTGTAAATCCTAGAGAATATGGGATAGTATCTTATATTCCTATTAGGACTAGATTACCTATTAAATGTTGTAATCATAAAGGGAAAGGTATTCACCCTTTCTACTACTATAAATAAAGGCACAATGGGGTGAATCAAACACACCTCACAATTACATCAATCTCTCTTCTCTCCTAAGCTTGCCGCACCACCCCTCTCACTCTCTTCCTAGATCGCTCACTCAATTAGGCCTACAACACGTTATCAGCACGCTCTTGCCAGAAGCTAAGGAATTACCCGGAGCTAAGGAATTGACGCATCGTAGGAGGAGGCTATCATCCACTACATTCAAAGGCTTATTTGTTTTCTGCTACTCAAGTACGCTTAAAATAAAGTAAGATATTTGAAACGACCCATGAAGCATGAAAACATTCCCCATGATGCATGAACCCCCTATGTTTATATTTTCCTTCCGATATATATATTCACAAATTCATATATATATTTGTTTCATGCATCGCACAATTAAATTGTTATGTGGAATTTGTGAGTCAGAGTATAAAAATAAATTAGAAGCAAGTTAGGGTTTTCCTAAAACCCTAAGGGAATTGAAAAAAAAAAATGGGAAACAAAGGGGATCGGGATTGGGTGCACAGCACCCTCCCTGCGCCGCAAGAAACAACAGGTTTCGGCCTGCTTTATTTCTGTAACTGGGCCTGCAGCCCTAGGCCACACTCGGCCCGCATCACTGCTGCCAGCCTTCGGCTAGGCACACTATGCACACACGCACGCACAAGCCAGCTTTCGCTGGGTTTCTTGCGCGGCCCGCAGCTCCCACAACGCCAGCCCACTGTCTTGGGCTCCCCCGTGCAAACCTCCTCGGTCCATATGGACCCAACCCAGCTTCGGCTGGAAGTTTTTTTTCCCCCGTGGCCTGCAGCCATGATTCCAGGCCTTCTTAAAGGCCCTGCCGTGACCACTTATGGCACCCCGTGCCCTAGCCCTCTCACGGCACCAGCCCATATTATGATTGGAGCTTTTGATTTCGATCCAATAATATTATACTAATATTATTTTGCTTCTACAATCGACCCTGTATGGCCCTATTTATTGAATTAATTAAAAGTGACCTGCAGTCCATTAATCTGATAATGAATCCAAAATTCTTGACCTAAAGATCACTTTTGGACATTAACGATTCAATAATTTCTCTTTATACTTTGAACCGTCACATACTTTCGTAGTAACGAAGCTCTCACACTTGAGTTCCCGAAGAAACTCAAATCCACTACACTAAGTTAGTAAATTGCATTCTGTGTTTATTGCAGGAACCTCTCATTATGAACTAATCGTTCATAAAATATTAAATTGAACCTGTAGTTTCAAATTTAGTGCCTTTGAAACCTGAAGTTTTCATTCAAAACATACCACATGAAACCTGTCGTTTTCATGCATAAATTAAACCAATACATGTCTAAAGAACCTGTATGTTCTCCGATATATGTCTATGACTTACCATATGACTAATCACGTTTTTTTTCCCTCTGTCTTAGGGACATGTCGAACTTGAACAAGCTCGATTTCACCGCTCTAGAAGTCTCTGGAAGAAACTATCTGAAGTGGGTTCAAGACGTGAAGCTCCATTTAACTACAAAGGGCATTCGAGCCACCATCGAGACTCCCATCGCCGACAAACCTGTTGACGAAGCTCAGAAGGCTACTGCAATGATCTTCATCCGAAGACACATCCATGATGCACTGCAGACCGAGTATCTCGCTGAAGAGGACCCACGCACCCTCTGGCTTGCTCTGGCTGACCGTTTCGATCACCAGAAAGACATATACTTGCCTAAAGCAAGACACGACTGGCAGCATCTTCGCTTCCAAGACTTTAAGTCTGTGAATGAATACAACTATGAAGTTTGTAGAATCCGTTCTTTGTTGAAATTCTGCAAAGTGGAACTCACCGAATCAGATCTCCTGGAGAAGACCTATTCGACCTTCCATGCCACCAATATTGTCCTGCAGCAACAATATAGGGCACAGAAATTCACCAAGTTCTCGGATTTGATCTCTGTTTTACTTCTCGCTGAAAAGCAGAACCAGCTTTTGATGAAAAACCATCAAGCTCGACCCACTGGCTCGCACGCCGCGCCTGAAGCGCATGTGACTAACTATCGCAGCTAGAAAAGACGACAGACTCGTCATGGCCGTGGAAATAGGGGACAAGCCCCACCACGGGCCCATGGTTAACAGAGTGCCGCACCTAAGGGTAAAATTGCGACCCAGCAGCGTCCGCAACTCGCCCCTAAGGTCCCAAACTTCAAGAACAAGGGCAAAGCTCCCATTCAGGCTGCTTCTACTGAATTGGACATGTGCTATCGCTGTGGATCAAAGGATCATTGGTCACGCATATGCCGAGCTTCCCCTGAGGCTATTGCCAAGTATCATTCCCGTCGTGAGTCTAACTTTGCACATGTGGATCATCCGGAAGATGCAACTACATCAATGGAGATATCGGACTTCCAGGAGGCGTCAGCACCTATGGACGAATAGCTTAGACATGATTTTAGGGCATATACCCCTAGTGGCCGAACCCACTAGGAGTGGCCGGCCCCTATCCCTATCTTTGTTAGGTTTATGGTTTAATTTTTTGAACAATTTTTCTAAGTATTTGGAATAATTTGTTTGGTTTTGGTTTGTTTTGAATTATGGATTGTTATTGAAATGGATATTATTTTCTCGAATTGCTTAATTGAATGAATGGAATTATATTTATACATGTGACCAATTCAATCAATTTCTTTCTAGGTATGCCTAGTGGGGAAGTTAGTTGTCTGGCAGATAGTGCAACCACGCACACCATCTTGCGTAAACGACACTATTTTACTAACTTCGTACCTAAGAAAGCTCCTTTGACAACTCTCTCAGGCCCATCCAACCTGATTGAAGGATACGGAAAGGCACGTATCATGTTATCTAATGGTACACTCTTGACCATTAAGGAGGCACTCTATTCTCCACGTTCCGGAAGAACGTTGCTGAGTTTTAGAGATATTCGAGATAATCAATATCATCTTGAAACCACTGAAGATAATGGTTCTGAATATCTTTGTATCACTTCATACGAATATGGCCAGAAGCATATTCATGAGAAGTTGGAACGTCTGCCGAATGGGTTGTACATCACGACCATTCGGGGCATAGAAGCCCACAATGTGGCCGGCCCTATGCTTGAGTTCCAGGACACTTTGTTGCTTTGGCACGATCGTTTGGGACACCCTGGACGTGACATGATGCGCCGTATCCTCAAAACTTCTCACGGGCATAAGTTACATCCCTATGTTCAGGTCCCGACATGCCAAGCGTGTTCTATAGGGAAGTTGAATACTCAACCCTCGCACACAAAGATTATTCACGACCCCCCTAAATTTCTTCAGAGGATTCAAGGGGACATTTGTGGACCTATCCAACCAACCTGCGGACCATTTAAATATTTTATGGTGTTGGTTGATGCATCGACAAGATGGTCACATGTTTGCTTGTTGTCCACACGCAACGCCGCGTTTGCTAAACTCCTAGCTCAAATCATTAAGCTAAGGGCTCACCACCCTGATTATCCGATCAAGTCGATTCGATTGGATAACGCTGGAGAGTTTACGTCACAGACTTTTGACGAGTATTGCATGTCAGTAGGGATTGATGTGGAACATCCTGTGCGCCATGTTCACACCCAAAACGGCCTGGCAGAAGCTTTCATAAAGCGCCTTCAAATGATAGCTCGGACTTTGGTTATGAGAACCAAACTACCGGTATCTGCCTGGGGCTATGCAATACTGCACGCAGCTATGTTGGTCCGCCTGAGGCCCATCGCTACCCAACCACATTCACCGTTACAGTTGGTCACTGGATACGAGCCTGACGTCTCGCATTTACGGGTGTTTGGGTGCGCCATTTATGTGCCAATAGCGCCGCCACTACGTACCAAAATGGGACCTCAGAGAAAAATGGGAATCTATGTCGGTTATGATTCGCCATCAATTGTTCGATACTTAGAACCCTTGACAGGAGATCTCTTTACCGCACGTTTTGTGGATTGTCAATTTGATGAGACAGTCTTCCCGTCGTTAGGGGGAGATAAGCATGCTAACATTCCCGTAGAACGCCGCGAATTATCGTGGTATGCTCCCACTATGTCTCATTTAGATCCCCTCACTGCTCAGTCTGAAACTGAGGTGCGACGAATTATAGATCTTCAGAGCATTGCTCAAAGCATGCCGGATGCTTTTAATGATCTAGCAAAGGTGACAAGATCACATATACCCGCTGCAAACACACCTGCAAGGATAGATGTACCCCGTGTACGTCAACAACCCGCCTGGGAAGGCCAGGCCGTCCCCGAAGGTGGGGAGGCCGCACCCTCCACGCGGGAAGGTACATTGGCGGCTAGCCAATCATCTGGTCCGACCCTGAAGCGTGGCAGACCCCCTGGTTCAAAGGATTCACAACCCCGGAAGAGGAAAACGGCACCAACTAGTGACCCTAGTTTGAATCCGACCATCGCTTACTCATTCGTTCCAACGCATGAGGTTATTCTAGATTACGGTGATGCTTGCCGGCCTCCCGAAAATCGCGAGATTTTAGTCCACTACACAGTATTGGATGAGGTTTGGAATAGGAATGAGATGATCGTCGACGATGCATTCGCGTACTCAGTAGCTACTGACATCATGCTTAGCGATGACATTGAACCACGTTCCGTCGATGAATGCCGACGTAGAACCGATTGGTCAAACTGGAAACAAGCAATCCAGGTCGAACTCGATTCGCTCGCGAAACGTAAGGTATTTGGACCTGTCGTTCCTACACCACCACGAGTGAAGCCTGTTGGCTACAAGTGGGTTTTCGTGAGGAAGCGTAATGAGAAGAATGAAATAGTGCGATACAAAGCACGCCTCGTAGCGCAAGGCTTCTCTCAGCGTCCTGGAATTGATTACGAGGAGACGTATTCTCCCGTAATGGATGTCATAACGTTCCGCTACCTAATCAGTTTGGTAGTTTCCGAAAAACTGAATATGCAGCTTATGGACGTGGTAACCGCGTATCTCTATGGGGATCTAGATACGGAAATCTACATGAAAGTTCCAGAAGGACTTCCATTGACTGGTTCAAATAGTTCTAGACCACGGAACACTCTCTCAATTAGGTTGAGGAGATCACTCTACGGATTGAAACAATCCGGGCGGATGTGGTATAACCGTCTGAGTGAATATTTGACAAGTCAGGGTTATGTGAACAACGAACTATGCCCATGCGTGTTCATAAAGAAGTCACATTCCGGATTTGCAATCGTTGCAGTTTATGTCGATGACATGAACTTCATCGGGACTCCTGCAGAGCTTGAGGAAATTGCTGCACACTTGAAATCGGAATTTGAGATGAAGGATCTTGGAAAAACTCGATACTGTCTCGGCCTGGAGATCGAGCACTGTTCGGATGGAATCCTAGTACATCAATCGAACTACACCCAAAAGGTGTTGCGACGCTTTAATGAGGATAAAGTGAAGCCTTCGAGCACACCCATGGTCGTTCGGACTCTAGATGCTAAACGATATCCCTTCCGTCCAAAGGAGGATGAGGAAGAGATTTTGGAACCCGAAGTTCCTTACCTAAGTGCAATTGGGGCTTTATTGTACTTGGCTCAGTGCACTAGACCCGACATCTCCTTCGCTGTGAATCTATTGGCTAGATACAGCAATGCGCCTACACGCAGGCACTGGAATGGTGTCAAAGACATTTTCCGCTACCTTAAGGGTACTACGGATTTGGGCTTGTTATATACCCATGAATCTCCAAGTGGTGCCGCCCCCTATAGGCCCCGGATCGATTCTCGCCTTGTTGGTTACGCAGATGCTGGATATCTGTCTGACCCACATAGGGCACGTTCTCAAACGGGTTATGTCTTTACCATTGGGAACACCGCTATATCTTGGAGGTCTACCAAGCAAACACTAGTCGCGACTTCGTCTAACCATGCTGAGATTCTCGCCCTGCATGAAGCATCGCGTGAGTGCTTTTGGCTGAGAGAAGTGATGGAACATATTCGAAGCACTAGTGGTCTTACATCAGTCGTTGACCTTCCTACGACGATCTTTGAAGACAATGCAGCATGTATCGAGCAGTTAAAGAAGGGATACATCAAGGGAGACAACACCAAGCACATAGCGCCGAAGTTCTTCTACTCACACCAGTAGCAGCAGCATCAGAACATCGAAGTCAAGCAAATCCGTTCCCAGGACAACCTGGCCGACCTCTTCACCAAGTCGTTGCCCAAGTCTACATTTCAGAAGCTCGTCCAAGGAATCGGTATGCGTAAATTGTGTGAATTAAATCGTTTGTAGTTCTCTTATTTAGAAGTTATGTCTAACTCAGGGGGAGTATCCAGAAGCATACTCACATGATCTTAATGTACTCTTTTTCCTACGATTAGGAGCATTTTTCCCACTGGGTTTTTGCTACCTAACGAGGTTTTGATGAGGCACCCATCCTGGGATGATCATACTCCGTTGAGTTCATTTCACTCGTCCAATTTGACGTTTGTTTAAGACATTATGCATATTTTCTTACTTTTCCCTTAGTCTATGGGTTTTCTCCAAATCTTGGGTTTTACCATAGCGAGGTTTTTGTGAGTTTTTACACATGCATACTTCAACGTAAATATGAGACTCGCGATTGCCCGTTGTGCCGATGACTTCATCAACTATTCTACCTTATCTGCTGAAGAACTGATGCAATGGTCTGTTGAGTATTTACACACTCAAGGGGGAGTGTTGCAGTCATATTTAGAATAGGAATGGGATTGTGTAAATCCTAGAGAATATGGGATAGTATCTTATATTCCTATTAGGACTAGATTACCTATTAAATGTTGTAATCATAAAGGGAAAGGTATTCACCCTTTCTACTACTATAAATAAAGGCACAATGGGGTGAATCAAACACACCTCACAATTAAATCAATCTCTCTTCTCTCCTAAGCTTGCCGCACCACTCCTCTCACTCTCTTCCTAGATCGCTCACTCAATTAGGCCTACAACAATTTTATTTTTTTTATGAATGACAAATGACAATATCATGTATGCAGAGCGCCCAATAAGCCAAAGCAAGTTGTTTGTTTGAACCCCATAACCCAAATAAGTGTACAAAAATCTAAAGCAACCTCCATAGGTCAGAAGAAATGCTTCTAGGGACAAACAAATAAAACCACCAAGCACTCAATATTCTCAGGAGGCAAGAGTCAAATATGGGTTACGTTATCGAAATATAAAAAAATAGAGAGGGGGAGAGAAGCAACCCACAACAAAACAAGGAAAAAAACAGGAAAAATTTGGTGTGAGTTTTGAGAGTGGAGAGTAACTTACATAGCACAAATATATCGTCACTTTACATTCCATGTTAATAAGAAAGGAATGTGGATAACAAAATGTTGACTTTTGTGTAATACTTGTAATATTGGGTTTCCTAGTCTAGCTCTAATTAGTTGTAATTAGTCATGTAATTGTGGCAGGCCCGGCCCAGGCCCAGTGCGGGCAGGGCAACCATCCGGGGCCCAAAAAAATTGGGGGCACCAAAATTATTAGGGTGATATATTTATATATGTTTTTATAAGCGTATAAATGTATAAAATTTGTTTAGTGACAAAGAAATTTAACTAGAGTTGGTGGTTTTGTTGTTTAAAATGAATGAGGAGAGGTCTTAGTTTCAAAACACCATGTGTGCTTATTTGCATTCCAATTTTAAAAAATTTCTTTTATAATAGTATAAATTTATAAAATTTGGCTAAATGATCAGGAAGTTTAATTAGAAGGAATGATTTTTGTTGTTTAAAATTAACGAGAGATCTTAAGTTCGAAATGCTATGTGCATGTTTATTTTTTTCAATTTTTACAAATTTTTGTTTGGTTGTTAATTTATTTACTAGCTAGTAGCTATATGGGTTGCTATTTTTAAATATCCATTCCAATTCAAATCTAATCTTCAACAAAGAGTAATGCGTAGACTAAATTTTTAGACCAAATTTGCAAATAATATTACCTGTCATCAAAAGGTTTAATTTAGTGTTCATTCATTACTTATACATATACTTAAAGACTCAAAAACATTAATATTTTTTTAATCTTATATTGATAAGGTTAGTAAATAAGAAAAAATAGCTTACGATTTATATAAAAACACTTTAAAAGTTCAGATGGAAAACAAAACTCATAATCTATCTACTTGTAAGCCTGAAGTTTTTTAGTTTTTTCTAAATATAATTTTATCGATGTCTTACGGAGGTACTCGATCGTTTTGGGAACGTGAGGGGGGAGGACACTTTAGGAGAAGTGACCCGATGCGTGTGAAAACAAATATTTTTTTTATATGAAATGAGGGCACATTTTTTTACGTTGCCCCGGGCCTCAAAAATCTCTGGACCGGCCCTGAATTGTGGGATTATGTTTGTAAATCATGTATATAGACCCTCAACATGAGATGAATAACACATTATTCAGAATCAAACAACATTCTTCTCCTTAGCACCAGAGCTGGGAAGAAACAAAAATAGCAGCCGCTGCAAAACCTCTACAACTGCTACAACCTGCGCCAATCTCGCTCCTGACGAAGCCCGACGCAACAAACTTGCACCGCTAATGCCCGTAAATGTCCCATTGTGGACAGACCAGACATTCGAAGAATCAATGCTATGAGATTGTTGGCTAACCTGATTAGTGGGATAAAACCCGAGATTCTGGGTTCAACAAGTCTCGTGCCTCAAGTGCTGAAACCAAGGATGATTCTGCAGATATGCCGAAATCACATCCACCTTAGCCACCACTGCAGGTAATGATGGCAAGTGCGTAAAGGTTTCTGCATCTATTTCAAACAGTACATGGATATCAAAGGGAGAAAGGTAAAGAATATGGTTGTGGCATCGTCATCTTATACATGCCTCGTTTGGGTATTTGAAAAATTATTTCCGAGTTTATTTTCAGGACTTGATGTTGCTAATTTCCATTGTTATGTTTGTGAACTAGCTAAAAGCCACCGAGTTTCTTTTTCACCAAGTTTGAATAAAAGTTCAACTTCGTTTATGTTGGTTCACCCTGATGTTTCGGGTCCATTTAAGGATACTATCTGTAGTGCCCGTTGGTTGGTTACTTTTATTGACGAATGCACTCGGATGACATGGGTGTGCCTTATGAAATTGAAAAGCGAAGTGAATTTGTTGTTTCAGAAGTTTCATAAAATGGTTTACGTTCAATATAATTCACATATAAAGGTATTCATAAGTGATAATGGTGGTAAATATATGAACTCTGACCTGAAATCGTACTTGTATGAATACTGTATCATACATTAGACCACATGTTCATATACTCCATTACAGAATGATCGAAAGAAAAAATCAACACCTTCTTGAAGTTTTTCGTGCCTCTTTATTTGCCTCCCATATGCCCCTGTCTTCTGGAGATGAAGCTCTCTCCTTTGCTGCATATTTCATTAACCGTGTTCTATTCAGCATAGTTAACTTCTAGACACCGTATCAGACATTACATGCTTTCACTACCAGTCCACCGTATCATATAATCTATCGCCTCCTGTGTTCAGTGTGTTGCATTTTTTCACATCCACCACCACTAACGATGTAAGCTTGAACCTCATGCATCGAAGTGTGTGTTCGTGGGGTATGCATTGCAAAAGGACATCGTTGTTATCATCCACCTATTTGGAAAATCCGGTACAACACAATATGACTAAATATGTTGAGGTTGATCGGTTCTTCTTTAAGGAGAAGCTTGAGGATAAAGTTATTGAGGTACCAGCAATTAGGACAGATGATCAATGAGCTGCTATGCCTACAAAGGCAGTATCAGACCAAGTGCTTTTTAGGTTCTTGGACAAGTTGGACATGTGTGATATTTATGACGAACTTGAGGGGAAGTGACCTTTGCATGATACTTGTAATATTATGTTTCCTATTATAGTCCTAATTACTTATAATTAGTCATGTAGTTGTGGGATTATGTTTGTAAATCATGTATATATACCTCAATGTGAGACAAATAACACAATAGTCAGACTCAAACAACATTCTTCTTTTAAAAATGTACATGTCTTTCTTTAATTGGCACCAGATGTCAGCGTGATGATGTATGCAGTATGCGTGTTATGTAAGTCATTAAAAAAAAGAGTGATCTCGTTTTACACTAAAATTTCTACGGTGCTCTCGAAATTCTATATATACTAAACGCCTAACTTTCCAGTTAATTCCCTTTGTGTCCTTTAAGACTCAGATCACTGTTCCTTCGACAGTGTTCTCCCAATTTTGTCCCTCCTTGGTTTTGTTTATTTCGTTTCTGCCACTGACAAGATATTCCTTCCGTTTTTCTGATTTGCTTTTAGATCCATAGTAAATTGACTGCCCTCAGAGGCCACGCGTTGTTTCTCTACTGTTTCGATTTTTTTGGTTTTTATATTATTTTCGATCACATAATGCCGATGCACCATTCCATAATCCTTTATTTTATTATATATTATTTCATTTGTGTCAAAATCTCAGTTGGTGCCTCTCTCTGGCGCTCCTCCAGATTTACACGTGTTATTGGTAGATGTACACGTGTTCGTAATCATGAAGAAGAAGAAGGATGGAAAAACCGACCTTTTTCCAATTGCTTCCGGAAACAACGAGCTCTCTCTCGCTGCAACCACAAGCTCTATTTCGGAGAAACTACGAAACATCTCGACTTCTCTCTCAGAGCCCAGCTCGAGTCCTCAGGTAAAAAGGAGAAGTGCTGATGGATAATTTTTCTCCGATACTTGATTTTCTTGGTTTGTTTCTACTGATCTTTCGTTTCTTTGGCTGATTGCACTTCTTTTTCGTTATTTTTGGTGCAGATATGAAGATGATTTGTGAAGATGCTATGATTTCATGGTAAGTTTTCTTTGAACGGATTTGAGAATTTGGGATCGTTTGGGTGTTTTGAAGGTTTTTTTTTTTTTTTTGGAAAAAAATGGTTAACAGTTAATTAATTGTATTTTAATTTTTTTTCAATTCAGGTACTCATGTTCAGTTTTTGGATTTGATTTGAAGGAATTTCTAGGGTTTCTTGGTGAGTTCTTCAGATGTGAAATGGGTGGTTTTCTTTTGTTTAAATCTGGTGTTTTTGTAGTTTGGGATTTGTAAATAAATTGAAATTTATTGTTTTAGGATTTGGTTCTCTTTTTATTTTCAAGAAACTGTGGTTTCCAGATGGTCATGGTCCTATTATCTGCCCTTCTCTGGCACTCCATTACTCGAGCGCTCTGTCAACCACCTGATCAAGGAACCAGCTGCAGGCATGGTCTATTAATGTCGATACATTACAATCAATTTTTTTTTATGATATTTCGATATATTCAGTAACATCAATATTGAATACCATGATTATAGGTTGGCTGCGAATAACAGAGCGAGATTAAACCGGCCATTGTCTGGAGACTATTTTGGGAACCCAATTTACCCCAGTAGTTAAAAAATTGTTCCAGCAGGTGAGCTGCTTGAACATGAGCTTGGATGGCAGCGTGGAAGGTGCACAAGGTAGTGGGTGTGTGTGTGTGTTTGGCTCAAAAACAAAAAGTTACTTGGTCCTAATGTGTTGTTCATTTAGCTGCAGCCAAAGTTCCGGTTATATCTAAATGGGGAAAAATTCGAAAAGCTTTCCACTTGAAAATGTTTACAAGTAAGCTTACATATATGATTTTGTGCATTTATAACTATTCAAATCAACTTTTCTCCAAGTGTGATGTTTTTGGTTTCTATCTTTCTGACCATTCAGTTGCTTCATTACTCTGCATTTGAATTTTGAATTTCCTCTCAATTCAAATATATTGTGGAGTTTCATCACTGATTTATTCGTTGTTTCTTATTTGTAATGAATTTCTGGTTTGAAATCCCAGTATACACATGTGGGTTTCGGATTTAAAGGTATCTTTCCCCAATTTACATTCACCTAACTCATGATCCTTCAATTTTTTTTTTTTTTTTACTATGTGTGGTCAATATTTATCTAAAAATAATGGGTTTTATTCAGTTCATTTGTACCATGATAAAAATCTGAGCTTTTAGTCGTTTTCCTACTTATATGTGGTTATTAGTTATGTACATGTGAAAATTGAGATTTTTTTTTATTTTATTTATTTTAATTTTTTTTTTTATTTGTGGGTTTTGACAGGGAATTGGCTATAGGGCAATCTCAAATAGCTTTATCAAATGCGTTGGAAGTTCAAAAAGAAACAGTGGATGCTGAAATCAAGTCATTTTCAATTATGAGTTCTCCAGTCGATTTAAGGTGAGTAATACAAACTTTTATGTTAAATTGATCTGTTTTGGTTTTTTGGGATGCTTAATTTCATCTTGAAATAAGGCTGAACGTCCAAAAGTTTCAGTTTTGTACACATTATTCAATACTATTTCAATAATCATAATGTTTCCTCTGACTTTGTTTATGAATTCTGATATATATTCATATTTTAGAGTTTTCTATTGTGGAAAGGTTAGGAGCCAATTGTCTAGCAGCAGCGGGTCCTATTTAAAATGAATCTAATTGAAGAGACTAAGGATTGGGCACCTTCTACAAACTACAATACTATTACTCTTGCTGAGGTCTATTTCATTTTCTCTCTGCTCTCTCAATCTTCTTAACTTGCTTTTATGTGCATTTTTTTTTTTTTTGGTTCTTATTTAAAATTCATCTAATTGAATATAACCAAAAGAATTAATTTTCTAATTGCCCAATTTTGCAGGTTTTGCTTCATTGGAACATCAGGCCTATGTCATTACTTTACCTAAGGTAGTTGAAATCAATGTTTTAAAGAACTCGCCTCGGGGCGCGCCTAGGGCGCCCTTGAGGCTGGGCGGTGAGGCAAACGCCTCAGTTTTGCTGGAGTAGGCGAAATGCTTCGCCGGAGACGCCGAGGTGGCGGAGGCGCGCCTCAAGGCGTCCAGGCGCCTTGTCTGCCCTCTTTTTTTTTTTTTTGAAAACCATCCAAACCCAAAACGATGCCGTTTGGGTAAGAATTTTCAGTTTTATACATCCTCTTCCTAAACCATACCTTCGATTCTTCGCCTTCTTCTTCTCCCGCGCGCCAGAAGCCCAGAACCACGCAGCCGCTCGGAGCAGCACCGACGCCGCCATCACCCAGCCGCCGTCACCCCAGCACCGTCACCCCAGCGCCGTCAGCAAGATCCCAAAGGTTTGGGTTTGGGTTTCTGAAATTCTGATATAAGGGTTTCTGATTTAGTTTTCTGGGAAGTCTCTCTGCCTCTCTGTGCTGCCTTTTTTGTATTTTTTTTGTTTTGTTTTTTATAATCTGCGTGCTGCCTTGTTTTTGTTTGTAGACATGTGGCTATAGTTGGTGAACTAAGTCAAGTTTTGAGGTGCATGCAGACCACTTGGCTGAGCTCTTTTTACAATCCGGTTTTTTTTATATTTTATTCTTATACACGAAATTTTATTTTAGTGCCATGTTAATACATCTGACCCATGTTTTTCAGTATTTATATGTACATACGCCAATGATTGGTCATATTAAAATTTGTATCTCTTGAAATTGGAGAATGGATGTTTATTTTACATAGTATTATTTTTATACAATTATATGTATAATATATAAAACATATATATATATATATATATATAAAATTAAATCCCGTGAGGCTTCGCCTCACGCCTCACGCCTCACGCCTAGGCCGGGCTTCGCCTCGGACGCCTCGCCCACGCCTTACGCTTTTAATACATTGGTTGAAATGTACATACAATATCTTAGCTTTTAGTTTTTTTCTTCTTTGGCTGCTTAGAGATTATATGTCACAAGCCAGACTTTTAATAGTATAACAAAAATTTGCATATTTTTGTAAGCTACGAATTCAGCTTTTATTTTCTTTGAACTCAGAATATAACATTTCAAGACTTATGTTGGTATGAAATTGTAATTCCTAACCCGTTGTTACATTTTTTTGACAGGGATTTCAGTTCATAGAACACTAAACTGCATAAATTTGAAAAAGTCTACTTATACAGATGGTAAAATCTGGGATTGCTAATTGAGGATATAGTTGCAATTTTGAATTCAGTCTGCTTTCCGTGCACATGTGGTATGTATGTATGCACTAAAATCTTCAAAATATAAATTCCAGTTTCATTCTATAAATTCCAGTTTCATTCTATAAATTCCAGTTTCATTTTCTCCCTTAAGAACGTTATTACTGAAGAAATTAAAGAATATTTTTAGTTCAGAGTATGAGTGCTATGTGTTTCTTTCATTGCTAAAAACTATGAGACATAATTCTGCAAAACTAAATTGATGACCATATGGAAGCTATGAAAGAACTCTCCGTATAATTCTTTAAATTTGGTTCAGTTTTGTCCTAGATATGCATACAATCATTATTTGTGAGATGATTAGTTGCATGGCTGGCTTTTAGCTATTTGTTTGTTGATAATTACATATGGTTCTTAAGGAATTATATATGATTTGTGAGGTTTGAGATCAATATCAAATCCATGGCCTGCCACAATCCCCAATTGTACCATATGGGCATAAATTTTGGCAAAAATATGATTCATTCAACTACTACTTTTTGTCTTTGTTAGATTTTTTCACTGTGTTTTGCAGCTCATGAAATACTCTTCCCAAACTTAAAGACTCTTAATCAGTAAGCAAGATGACGACATAAGTTTCGAAATTACAGGTTAGTTATCCATTTTTGAAAATCCTGTGCAGAGTAGTTGATAGATTTACATTATTTGAAAGTTCTTATTATTGTGATTGTGTTGTGCTTGCTGTGTATTTGCTTAAGCTTAATTATAAATTAGGGGTGGTTGAAAAATTGGAAATTTTATTCATGCATATTTTTTCCTTTCTTCCCAGCATTCAGTTTGTTGTCCGGGGTTTCAGTTTTATTCATCTTAGCATCATTCACTGTATTTAATTCGGTTTCATTTTTTAAATAGAACCAGTTTTGCCATTGTGTTGTATGTGCAGAGATATCTGTTTGTGCAAAGGAGTTATCTCATTACAAAGAACTTAATCCTACAGAACATTTACTACTCTTAAAAGCATTATGTGAACTCCAAGCTCAAGTCGGTCCTTAATTTTCATGTATTTTTTATTTCTTTATGTCTAGGTGGTTTACATGGTTTTTAACCATGGCATCACCTAACTTTATGTTTGCAATTGTGTTGTTTCTGATTGTTGATACCAATTGAAACAGTATTATTTAGGTTATTAGATTTTATGCAATAAGAGTATGTTTAACATATTCATTTTAGCAACTACTACTTGCTTTGATACATTGTAAACACTATTTCTGTTGGTAATTCGAAAAACTGTTTTTGTAATGTGTCCATCATATTATAATATTTTAATGTTGGAAACCGCAGGCTGTGAATCTTTCGGAAGAAATTAGCCCTATGAAGTAATAAAACAAGGTCATTTATGGAGGAATGAGATTGAATTGTTTGCTTTGCTCAGACAATTCAGTTTAGATTAACGGATGTTATAGTGCATTTTTGAAACCTAAGTTATGGATTCGTTTTGTTGTCTGTTTGGTTCCTTATTTCTGTAGTTATAGATATGATTACCATGCATTTGGTTTTGCTTGGTTGGGGTATAGGTTTAGCTGAAATGGTATTGGCTTTTATTAGTTTTCTTTTCCCTTCCAGCAACCAGTTTGTTGTTCAACATAATAAGGGTCAGCAACTTGCGTCGTTTTTGCTTGATTTGGCATTTTATGGATTCAAAACAAACATTGCTTATGAAGAGAATGAAGTCACATAATTTTTCATACAATTTTGAATCCCGCAGCAAAGCGCGGGCATCACTATTTTGACATTTTAAGCTATTAGATTGTGGTCATGCATCTTTTACTAAGAATCTAATAGTTAAACAATTCTTCGAAAAAGCTCAAAGTCTATAACATCTCATTGTGCACTAAAAAAATCTCTAGAGAACACATTTTTAAGTTTTTAACTAATGACACGAATAAGCTGTAATACCAAACTATTTAAGTTTTCAACTATTTGGAAAGTGTGGAAAGAAATAAAACCAAAATGAGATGTGTTGTAGAATTATTAATCATGTTATTCAGTAGTAGAGGCTTTTTGATACAATGATATATTTACAATAAGTGGAGAAGGAGTAAATTGATATCGGACACGTCATTCATGAAATGCGAACATAAGACTTGTCACTTACAAGTCAAGAGTTAAGTACTCTTATAAATTAGTAAATTGCATGCCCTTTCATCCCAAAAGCAAATTACATGGAATGAGTTGATCCTCATGTAGCGTCTAGATTCAATAATGCAATGCTATGTGAAAATGATAACATATCATTATATTATTAAACTAAGACACTTAATTAGTGATAAATCCATTTCATATAAGTCATTTTCCTTCTTGTTGCACGAAAAATCCCAACCTATATCTCGTTGTATTCGCCTGACCAAAACTTTCACTCTTATCAATATGAATATATATATATATATATATATATATATTAGAGTGATCACTGTGGCTGACGGGTGCATTTTTGCTCACCACCCTCAAGTGGTAATAATACTCACCACACTACTTATTATTATAGAATGAGTTTAAATTTTAAGATTTGTATCTATGGCAAGACAACACAGATATCGAAATTCAAACTCATCCAACAATAATAAATAGGGTGGTTAGCATCACTATCACTTGAAGGTAGTAAGCAAAAATATTCCCGTCGACTGACTGACACACCCCGACCGAGATCGAGGCATGTTGGCCGTCACGTGAGGGTGACGTAGCCATGTGCGCAGTGCAGAAGCATTAACAAGAAGAAATACGAATAAATAAAAACCAAATTCAAGAAGTGTTAAAACACAATCAGAGCACAATTGTCTAGGTGCAGTCGAACATAAGGAGTACTTAAATAAAAACATCCATAGGGGGTCCTACTTGAGTGATAGTCTGTCAGAATCGCAGCTGCAGCCTCAGATGTCACCAACAACGCTACCTAGAACCTGGAGGGGCGCAAAACAAAAGCGTGAGTGGGCAAAAACAAAGCTTTTCAAAACCATTTCAAAAACAATCTTTATATCCCCTCGCAGTAAAACCTGTATACATTCCCAGAAAATAGTATATACATATACTAAATCTCAACTGAAATCATCATCATCAAAATACGTAATCACATTATGAATATGTCATGCCATATAATCAAATCATCAGGTAAGTATGCAATTACATAATAACTGCAACAGCTCGTCAGCTGATCTCTAGCTCATAATTCATGCCTGCACACGAGTCGAACCCACTTATAGTGGTCTATACGGCAAGATTGGGTATATATAATACACTCTAGTGCTACAATCACGTGAAGACTGTGCGAATGATCGCGGGTCACCTACGAGTCGAACCCACTGTAAGTGGTCTATACGACAGGTCTGTGCACCTAACTTGGATCCAAGATGAGCGTATGGTGCGGGAGGTGAACATCACGTGAAAGACTATGCCCCTAACTCTGGGCGGGAGCACTAAAACCGGGGTGCAGGTTAATGAGCTCTCAATGCATCTCATCATACTTTTCATAACTCAACTTCTAATTAACCACACATAATCTTACCTGAAACTTACCTGAGCGCCACAGCACCAACAATCATGCGCATACAATTCACAATGCATATTCAAAGTATACATATGCATTGGCATGGCAATTCATTTATAAAAGCATTTAAAATGCATATTCTGGGAAAAATACGTAGTATATAGGTATATACGGAAAACAAAAGCCCACTCACTGGTAAGTAGATGGATCGTAGCCCCCGTGCCTAGCTTGGCTACGCTCGTCCTCCAGATATGTCTCGCCTATGTGAGAAACAACTATAAATACGTTATTTTAAAGCACATAAACGAAACGTGGTAAAAACTTCTCATACAATGCTCAAATGAGGTGTGTGAATATACCAATGTGATCTACACAACCTCACAAACATCCCCAAAATTTTAGAAATAATTTTTGAGACCCCACGCGCCCTCACGCGCCGGCCAAGGCACGGCCAGACGCACCTCCCACGCGCAGGAAACTAGGTGTGAGAATATTCCGTCAGACTTGACGAAATATTCCTTCATCTTCAACCTCCAGCTCTGGCGACCGTCGCTGGCGCCGGAAACTAGGTAAAACTTCCCATGCGCTAATCTCTCTCAAATCTTAACCATTTTTCACGAAATTAACACCAAAATGAAGCTTGGAACTTAAAGAATCACGATATACCTCTTTCAAGTTTCAAATCTCACGAAAACACGTCGAAGCAAGCTCGACACTCCGGCTATCTCTGCAACTCGTCGTATCTGAGCTTCCCGTGGACCAAAATTTACCAACGATGCACCCCGAGCATTGTGAGGACCTCCTTAAGCTCGCTATGGTCCTGAAAATCGAAGAAAATCACCCATTAAAAAGTCGGTGAACAGTGACCAACTCGGGGATTTGATAAACTAGGGTTCCTTACGTCCAAATCCTTCATTTTTTTTCTTCTCCGAGCTTCGTAAGAGTGTTCTTAAGCTCCCTATAAACTTAGAATCTCCTGAAACATGCATAATTACGACCTCATGAATAGTGCATGAAAATGGAGTTACTGTTTTCTCTAGTAAATGAAGGTTTTACATCCTAAAAATGGTACGAATGTAATCAGAAGCTTGCCAGGAACATGAAACTAACCTTCAAAGTCTCGATCCGTGCCTGGAAGAGAGAGTTCGAAGTTCGTCCGTACAATTTCAAAGGGAGAGAGAGTGAATCCGAGAGAAAGAGAGAGATAGAGAGAGAGTCAACGGGAGAGTGAGAGAGATAGTCCTTAGATGTGTGTGTGTACCTTACACATCACCCAAAATACCCAACTTAAGTTCTAATTGGTCCCTAACTAAACTTAGTTACAAACCCTAACTAGAACTTAATTCAATGGTTCCCACTTACTTGGAACTATTTCAATTGGTCCTAAACCAACACTTTGGGCCCCCAACCTAAGCCCAAAACAAAATAAAACCAAACGTTCAAGGGTAAACTCGTACTCCCGGTACTGTTCACTTTAACGAAAAACCACATTTTTAACTAAAAAGTCAATCATGATACTATTCACTTTACCCTTTATTTTGTCCCTATGGTTAAAATTTAAAGTTTTTAAACCCTTTTCATTAGTTTTCCTTTTTTTTTTCTTTTCCTCAAGATTTCTTATTTTTTTTAATTTAGGTATGTTGCGGTTTTTGATGTGATACCGTGAGTCCTCTTGGGCCCGCACATCTCCTCATTACTACCCTCTACGCATCACCAACCATGTGATTTACAGGCCCATAGTTTGGCGATTTTTCTTCTGGTGCATTTCGGCACCAATACCGAATTCTTTTTGCCATCTGATATCATTCCCCTTTTTTCTTTCTTTTTTTTTTGGTAGAACTAAATTACTTCTATTAATTAAAAAGGCAAGTATAAGTCACTTAGTACTACAGTCTAGTGATATTCCTCTTCACTAGTAAGTGAGAGGTCTTAGGTTCGATTCTCGCCAAAAACGAATTTGAACTACATTATTGTTAGCCCATTGGCTAAGCCCATCCCCCTCCCTCTTAGTGTAGATAATATTGTTTTTTCACCAAAAAAAAAAGCAGTTTTAACGAAACACTCTCAGTGATGTTCACTAAAAAAAAAAAAAGGCAAGTACAAGGAAAAGGCAGTCTAAAAGGCAGCCCACTACCTAAGTATATGCCCAACAACAAATAAGAAAATACAGTGGATAGGCCCAAAAGTGGCAGCTGAACAACAACAAAAAAACCCTAAGATTGGAATGGAAACCAGCAGCCACCAAATGCGGCTCAATTGCAAGGCCACACTACCACCAAGAGAACAAATCAACAGAACAACTGGATCAACGAAAAATGGGGGTGAGCGAGCCACCCGTGCAATGAACGCTCCTATAATCCTACCAAATAATGCTAAAAACACTTTAACAGCCACCCAACACCCGAGGAGAAGCACAGGCCGAGTAGCAGAGGCCGGTGGTTGAGGACGCGTGACATACAGTAGCATCGGAGCATGAGAGGACCATAAAGGTCCACATCTGAGACCACCTCATGGGAATTGAGATAAAGTTTAAAGAATAAAGCTCAAGGGAAGCCAAAACAAAGACCAAAAGAGAGAAAATGCATAAATTAAAGAAGTTTTTGAGTGGAATGATGGGTGAAGGATGAAGGAAAGAAGGGGGAAGAAGAAAGATGCAAAGAGTGAAGATGGATGGGAAAGAAGGAAGGAGGGCTAGAAAAGGTGGGAAGGATGGGGGAAGGATGAGGGAAGGATGGGGAAAGATCGGGAAAGAGGGAAGATGTAGAGGGTGGAGATGGAAGAGAAAGAGGGAATGAAGGCTAGAAAGAGGAAGGAGTTGGGTTGCTACCAACATCAAGTCCTTTGATATCATTCTGCGGCTCAAATTCATCACTGATTGACTAAGTTACAGAGTATAATATTGGAAAATTAGAAATTTGTCTAGGTTGGGAGAATTGTTAGAGAGTAAGTTGGAAAGTCGACTCTTTCAGAAAAAGACAAATTAAAATGGGTGATTCGTCTAAAAGACTAAAATGCCCTTGTGGAATCGCTATAATCAGTTGCTCTTTGCCCTGGTTTGGTACTGTGGTGATTTTAAAAAAAAAAAGGGTATAAAAAAAAGTTAGGAGAGTTTTTGGTGTTTGATAAACACTCTAAATCAGCTTTATTTCAAAGTTTTGGATGAAAATAAGCCAAAAACCTGAAGCTGCAAAAAGCAGCTTCAAAAAACAAGCTTAATTGAAAAACGCGGGTGAACAACAATCTCTTTAATGAATTTTTCAATTTGCCAACATCGCCCTCATTTCTTATGCCTTCCTCACACTTTCAGACTCTCTCTCGCACGCCTTCTCACAAAATCCTTGCAGAGCCAGACGAATTGAAAAGTCCCCTCAAAATCCCTCCGTCTCTTCCTCTGTTGCATGTCGTTGCACCTCTTCCTCCTCCTCATTTTCCTCTCTCTCCGTCGGTCTTAGCGCCACAGACACCGCCGTCGCCTTCCCTTCTTCTCTCAGTCTCAGTCTTCACTGTTTAAACTTCAATCCCAGCTCAAGCCTCCACCTCCTGCCACATAAAACTCCTATACTATTCCATTCCAACCCATTTTCGAACCCCGACTTACCCTCTTGACCCAATCTCCTCCAGAATCCAATTAATTGGGAAAAAATTAATTGGGGAAAAAATTAGGGTTTGTGGAGGAAACAAGAAAAATTGATTACTTCTCTATTCATTTTTTTTAGAAGGTCTGCTTCTGATTTATATTAGAGTTTAGGTTATAAAAAAGGATAAAGCTCTGTTCTGCATCTGATTTGTGAACTCTGCTTCTTTTCATGATTTATGCTAATTTTATGTGTCTAATTTTTGTTTATTTGTAGAAAAATATGGTTAGATTTGGTTCCTTTAATCGATTTATATATATTTCTATCATCGCAATATTTGAGACCATGTATGTTCCAATAAAACCAGAGTCTTAAGATTAACACACAGAGATGCAAAATGGAAGTGATATAGATTTCGACACTGGATGCAAAAGCTTGAAACAGAACTTATCCATAGAAAAATAAGAGAGATTACAAAATGATTCTACTTAAGCATGGTTTAATTTGTGGAAGTTAAACCCAAGCTAGCTAGAGACATGAAACTGGTAGTGCTACAATTCCCTTAATTATTCCATGCACACTGTGGCAGCTTGATGTTATTTTCACGTCTGGATCTGCCGAGGCCAACTGACTGTTTTCTAAGGTGATATTCTAGTACATGGGACTCGTGTGCTGCAAATCAGATTGATAGCTACTTCCGAAATGGATGTCCCAACTGCCAAAATACTCGAAAATTCTAGATATGAAGAGTCTACCGGATTTTAGTTCTGCACCATGGATTTCCACATGTTGGGAGTCTTGAATGTGAATGGCATCAGTATTGGGGCTGGTTCCAGGTGAATCTGTTCTGATGAATGAGAAATAAACTCTCTTAGATCCCCATACTAGCGCTTAATGATTTTTAGAACCTTGCAAGACTATAATCGGATAATATCGCAATCAAAACATCTCAAACACAAACACAAACACAAATAATGACGACCCTCAACCAAAAGAACAAGACCATGAAAAACATTAAAAAGAAAAAAAGAAAAAGAAAAAAAAGGAGACAACATAAGACTAAATTCATTACACAGAAAGAATAGAGGCAATGTATGTAAAATCAAGCGTTGAATTTTCATGAACTACTAAAATGGAGACCCAGCTGCCATTGACATAACCATGGAGCACTTGGGAAGCTGAAAATTTCATCACTCCCAGAAGCGGCTTAGCTGGCAGCTCCTCATACAACCCATTTTCTCTGAATACAAACTCCCCTTCCACCTCATTTCTCTTCCCTTCATTTAATCTGTACACATGCAAGCTCCTGATCAACTCGGCCAAACAAACAAATTTTCTTTTTATTATTTTCAAAAAAATGAAAAAGCAAACAAAACTCAACAAACAAAAGAGCATAAAGATTCAATATTTAGAGAGAAAATCGAAAATTAGAAAAGGTGGATGGTGTGGTTTGATAAATTTTCCGTGGTTGATGGTGTTCTTAAAGGCCATGAGAGGTCTCAGCAAATGGGGGTCAAAGTCACAGTCACAAGAATCCATGAGAAGCGAGAGAAGAAGATCATGGTGTTGGGGGTAGAAAAAGTGGCAAACGGGGTCGATTTCTAACGACCGGAGGTTCGATAGCACTTCCTTGCTCCTTTGTGATTGTATGAGTATTTGTAGTATTATGAGATTGTATCTTTCATCATGATTTTGTAGTATGGCCAAGTAATTTTATTTTGTATACAAAACTAAGAGTTTTGCAGAAACAAGCATAAAATGCATAACCACATTTTCTAGAGCAAATACATTTTCCTATGTACTTCAGTTCGAACCATTAATCCTCTTAGCAGTTTAAATTAGTTTGAAGTATAAAAGGCCACTACTAT
Organism: Cotoneaster glaucophyllus; assembly: GCA_036320875.1. Lineage (NCBI taxonomy): Eukaryota > Viridiplantae > Streptophyta > Magnoliopsida > Rosales > Rosaceae > Cotoneaster > Cotoneaster glaucophyllus. The sequence goes on from CM070062.1 coordinate 10,586,891, forward strand.
TCATTGAGCTTCTATACAAACAAAAATAAAAATGTAAGAGGTTTGTTCACACCCTCTTCGTGGAGTCTAGGTACGTACATCAAAAGGAACAAGCACTAGTAGAAAAAACCATTTGCACGATAGATCTTTGTGCGATGAAGGAGAGAACGTCGTGCAAGGGTGTTTCGCGCGACAAAATCAAGGGACCGTCGTGGAATTTCGTTGGACTAAAATTAAAGTACCAAAATTAAAATTTGTGCGACGAAACAAGTGTTGGAGATATGTCAACAATCTGTGATAAATTTATATATGCTAATAAATAATAAATGCAAACAGTGTATGAACAATGAAATAATATTAAACAGAAATATTGAAGATCGAGGCTTGCGTACCACAATGTCCTTGAAACAGAAATTTCGCCCCTACTCAGTGCTTGTAGTTCTACGGACGTTTACTTCACCAGGATTCAACGATCAAGTCAAAATTACAGGACCGGAAAACTTGACTTCTGACGAATTTCTGTGTGGTTCTCTTAGAAATGATATTTGTGATTGTAGAAGAAGAATGTTGATTTTCTGTGTTCTAAATGCCATGCAGATGGATGTATATATATTGGGATTATGCCTGTTCGCAACAGGTATGAGAATGAGATGTGACTGTTGGGAGACATCTCTTCATAGGGGTGCTGTGCTCTTTGCGTTTTTTCATTGACTTCAGACTTCATCTGAAAAGATGAGTCTGTTCAAAAAATAATTTAATTAAATTTGAAATTAATTAAAAATAATTAATTATATATTAATTAGTACACCCCAAAGCCCAACCCCAAGGGTGAGCCCAATTTTAGTCTCCAAGGCCTATCACTCCAATCACTTTCTATAAGGGATAAAGTCTTATAAAGTGAGAAAACCTTTTGGGAATGGCCAATGTGGGACAAAGAAATTTCTACTCAAAATTTCTAACAATAGGGTCATTGCACGACAAAGAATGGACCCCATCGTGCAAAGTTTGGCAGAAAATTGCGAGTAAGCCCTTAATTGGCGCCAAACAAATACGCAATGAAACATTTACAGCAAAAATCTTGCGCGAGAAATCTTCGCCGTGCAATGAATAAACATTTATGCCAGACAGTCAATCTTTTGAGTAAGAGAATATTTATTGTAGGGTTATGTGCAACGAAGACTTCGTCACACAATGAGTAAACTTTTACGCTAGACGGTCAATCTTTTGAGTCAGAGAATCAATGCCAAGCTTCCTTTAAATTTACAGTTTCCCTCTCCTATTCTTCACAATTCGTTTTGGAAACGCTTTACTTTTTTTTTTGGATTATTATTCCAATTGTTGTTTGAATTTTAGCACGATGGCCGACTCTGGTACTCGTTCGTCAAAGAGAACCTCGATGCCAATAAAAAAAGGTACATCCACGAGATTTGCACAGGCCGGTTCACTTAGTGGAATACTGACCTCCACAAGCATTATGAGTGATATGACGGTCTAGAGATCGCTCTAGCAGTTGGGTGCCCTAAGAAGTTGGTGAACTGCTGGGATGAATGGGTGTGGCTTTGCGGCTATTTTCAGGACGAAAAATACCTCGTAAGTACATATATTTTAAAAATATTTTTATAATCTTTCAATGATATTATATTTTTCTCATTAATTTGTTATAAATATCGAAACTAATACGTTTTTTTTTTTAATTTAGCAGAAAAAAGTGAAGGCAAACTTGATCAATCGGTTGAAGAAGAAACTTCTTCACCACTCCGGCTCGGGATGCCCGGCTGACCAATTCTTAGCAGAAGATGTATATAATAATTAATATGCGATAACATACAGATTGCGATCTTGTTTATTAGTTGGGCTACATAATTATTGTGTTATTGTTCTTGGAATCTTGTCCGATTAAAATAATAAATTAACATCTTCTGGTTATGCAATTCATCTTGAATTAACTAATATAAACACACAACAAACAAAAATATAACACTAAACACTCACGAGATCACTAAACAATGCAAGTCGTAAAATTACCGTTATGACATCACAAGAAAAACTGCACCACCTTTTACAATTGTTGAGTTTCCTCTTCTTAGCCTTTTGCCATGTGCAAAACTAGTAAAAACACAGAGACTACCACTTCAACTTTAAACAACAACAATACCCCAAAAATTTGAGTTTGAACACTAATTTATATGTGCTACAAAAACATTTTTTTAACAGAATAAGAGAGCGGCCATAACTACCAAAATTTTTCTCATCAGAGTGAAAGAGCAGCCACAACAAAGAAATAGAGATTATTAGAAAGTGAACAACGCTTACTCAGTCCCATACACACCCCTAAGCTTAAGCAAAAGAAGTAGTAGATTCTCCAAAATTATCGTTTTAAGTTAGGGATACTTTGGATGGGGTCCCTAATTCTTAACATTCTTTGATTAAAACCTTAATAGTATTCAAAGTTTGATCAAAGTCCTTTGACTTTGTACACCTCATTATATTACTATTAATATTTATATTTTTATAGTTTTGACATTAATTGTTTGATATTTTATGAGATTTATAATCCTATAAATTTAAAATCCCTAATTATAATACTATTAGAAACGGTTACAATAAAAAAATTCAAACATTTTGATTGAATAAATGGATAAAAACTATGTAAAAATAAGAAATAATAAATGGCAAAAGAATGTACCCATAGTGTTAAAAAAATTGGTACATTTCACATACAACATAGTGGTACATTAATAAAGAAGAATGGGTACATTATAAATAAATTAGGGTATAGGCGCTAAAAGAAATTAATACATGGGTACAAAATCAAACTAAAAAGAAAATACTATAAATTTAAAAAAATGTTGCAAATTAAAAGTGGGTACAAACTAAAAATATAAATATATGATACAAAGTTTAGGCATAAAACATAAATATACCATATGTAATTTTTCTATCATTGATTAAATATATAATGTCACGTGACGGTATACACATGTGACACACCCCGACCGAGATCGAGGCATGCTGGCCGTCACGTGAGGGTGACGTAGCCATGTGCACAGTGCGGAAGCATTAGAATAAGAAGAATTACGAATAAACGAAAACCGAATTCAAGAGTGTTAACACACATTCAGAGCATAAAGTCTAGGTGCAGTCGAACATAAAGAGTATTTATACATAACATCCCCGAAGGGTCCTACATGAGTGAAGGTCTGTCAGAATAACTGCTGCTGCCTCAGATGCCACCGACAACGCTAGCTAATACCTGGAGGGGCGTAAAACAAAAGCGTGAGTGGGCAAAAACAAATCTTTCGAAAACCATTTCAAAAACTATCTTTCTAACCCCTCGCCGTAAAACCTGTATACTTTCCCAGAAAAATAATAGTATATACATATACTCAACTCATCTGAAAATCATCATGCTAAAATGATTCGAAACATGAGAATGCTAACAAGTCATTAATATGCCATCGAATCCAAATGTATGCCAAACCATACCAACGAATCAAGCACATGCCAAACTATGCCAATGAATCAAACATATGCCAATCACACTATCAAATCATGAGTATGCCAACCAATCCAACATATGCCAAACTATGCCAACGAATCAAGCATATGCTCTATCATACCATCAAATCATAACTCAAGTGAAGTAAACTCATCATCGATAATAACATGTCCACCGTGTGATCAGCACGACTGGAACTATAGCTCATAATCAATCTCATCATCTCATCCTAATATATATCCTGCACACATGTCGAACCCACTCAAGGTGGTCTATACGACAAGACTGGGTGTAATCTACTACGCTCTAGTGCTACAATCACGTGAAGACTGTGCGAATAAGTCGCGGGTCACCTACGAGTCGAACCCACTCAAGGTGGTCTATACGACAGGACTGTGCACCTAACTTGGATCCAAGGCGAGCGTGCGGTGCGGAGAGGTGAACAACACGTGAAAGACTGGCCCTGACCCTGGGCGGGAGCACTAACACCGGGGGTGCAGGTTTATGAGCTATCGATGCATCTCAACATCTCGTCAATCTCGTTATCTCAACATTTATTTAAAAACTCAGAGGCTTACCTGAACTTACCTTAGCGTCCACAGCACCAACAATCATGCGCATACAATTTCATGATGTTGTGAGATCCCACATCGCCCAGGGGAGTGATCCTTATATGTATATTCCCATCCCTACCTAGCACGAGGCCTTTTGGGAGCTCACTGGCTTCGGGTTCCACGGGAACTCCGAAGTTAAGCGAGTAGCGCGCGAGAGCACTCCCATGATGGGTGACCCACTGGGAAGTTCTCGTGTGAGTTCCCAGAAACAAAACCGTGAGGGCGTAGTCGGGGCCCAAAGCGGACAATATCGTGCTACGGTGGTGGAGCGGGCCCGGGATGTGGTGGACCCCGGGTCGGGATGTGACAGTTTGGTATCAGAGCCTAACCCTGGCCGTGGTGTGCCGACGAGGACGTCGGGCCCTAAGGGGGGTGGATTGTGAGATCCCACATCGCCCAGGGGAGTGATCCTTATATGTATATTCCCATCCCTACCTAGCACGAGGCCTTTTGGGAGCTCACTGGCTTCGGGTTCCACGGGAACTCCGAAGTTAAGCGAGTAGCGCGCGAGAGCACTCCCATGATGGGTGACCCACTGGGAAGTTCTCGTGTGAGTTCCCAGAAACAAAACCGTGAGGGCGTAGTCGGGGCCCAAAGCGGACAATATCGTGCTACGGTGGTGGAGCGGGCCCGGGATGTGGTGGACCCCGGGTCGGGATGTGACACATGGATACAAACACAAATAAAACTTTAAAAAATATGGGCACAAAAAGAAACTAATATATGGGTACAAATTAAAAATGAAAAGAAAATTGGTACAAATTAAAAAATATTTTCAAATTAAAAATAGGTACAAACTAAAAATAAAAATATATGATAAAAAATTTAGCCATAAATATAAATATACTAATTGTAACATTTTTAACACTAAAGGAATATATTTAAAAATAAAAATATTTTATTATTTAAATAATTAATGATGTTATTAATACCCAAGAACCTTGATCAAAAATTAAAAAAGAATAGAATTTTAATCAATGAAGTAGTAAAAAAAAGAATATGAACCAAATTTCTCCTTTAAGTTAATTACCCCCACGAAACCAAAATATCCATTGATTTCCCATCTTTGGGACGAGAAACAGAATGCATGTAGCATCCTCTCAGGGGCGCGGCTTAAGAAGCCCCCTTAATTAGCCGTATCCGATGGAGCAAGTATGCATTTTTCTTGGTTGATGTACGACAGCTTGGATGTGACCTAAGTGATCCTTTCGTAAGTCCTCTGTAATCCCAATTTTTCAAACGTAGCTTTAAATAATTTCTTTTATATTTGCATACAGCCACAACCTTTCGTTGTCGCGTCCCTACTATATATAAAGATATAAGAACCACCCCAAATTAAAAATTAAAGTTTTAAAAGAGGTTGAAGAGAGAGGACCCATGAGCCCCAATATCCCAACTCACTTTAATCATAAAAAAAAAAAAAAAAAAAAGCCCCAATATCCCAACTCACTTTAATCATAAAAAAAAAATAATAAAAAAAAAAAAACTTAAGAAATATCCCTTTCACCCATTTCATTCTGGAAGGTCCTTTGGTCCAAAAGAAGGGGAAAGATGGTAGTTTTGGTTTTTTCCTAAAGCTAAAATTACTTTTGGCGTATAATTATTATTATTTTTAAAATTTTCTCCAGCTATCCAGCTAATCCAGGGGCTCCACCAATGACAAGCAAATAGTGTTTTGCTTTATGTTAAGGCCATCTCCAACCGATGGCTGCAGTGGCGAAGCCAGGATTTCTTGGGAGGAGGGGCGAACTTAAAAGAATGCAAGGTTAAAGAAAAATGACAACAACTGAATCTTTTTATATAGTAATGTCTTCCATAATTAATCAATACAAACAAATTACAATTGTTGCCGGCGAGGTTTCATGTCATGAAAACGTCACATAATAGGCTCATTATCAATAAAAGCAAATACAAATTTCTCAATGTATACAAACATGCTATCACTCAACCATTGATCTCTCATTTTGTTACACAGTGGTGTTTTCACAATCTTCATAGCATATAAAGCTCTCTCCACCGAAACGGTTGCAACCGGTAACACCAAAGCCAATGTAAGAAGCTTATACACTAATATATAGCTTTCACACCTCCCGGTCTTCACTAACTCTCACTAAATAAAAATTATTCAATAAATAAAAATTCAATTCAACTAATCAATTCAACTAATCATCAAGATTCAAGAATTCAAATTTTAATTTTCAACCTAAAAAATAATTTCATAATTTCACATCAATAATCATAAGCATATGATTCACATCAATAATCAATAATCAATAACTATATTAGTGCATTACAATATGATTCTATACTAATTAAACAAAATTTATATTAAATAATGGGGGGGGGGGGGGGAACCTTTGACTCTATCCTTTTTTTGGGGAAAGGTGGGAGTAAAGGGGGAACGGACAAAAGGTGGGAGTAAAGGGGGAACAGACAAAACGAAAGGGGGGGAGTAAAGGGGAGGGTGGGGGTGCCGTTTTGTTAGAGATACAAATATATACAAAACGGCATTGTTTTGTTATTTTTAATTTTTTTTACCAGGCCACTCTCATCAAACTCTCGATGGAAGCCAAAGCTGCTGGTTACACCTGCGAGGCACGGTCGATCTCCAGGGACGCCCTGTTCATGCCTCCAAGATTGGAAAATGGAAAGCTTGTTCTTTCCTTGTTGGTAATTTATCAGCAATCTGCTGCTGCGCACAGCAGAGCAGATTGCCCAGCAAACCCAGCTCTCCATTTTTTCGGCGAGGCGCGAGGGGAGTGGCGAACCTAGCTCTCCAGTGGTGTTTCCCGGCGAGGGGAGTGGCGGCCGCCACTCCTCGCCCTCACGTGGCTTCGCCACTGGATGGCTGGCCAGAGGGCTCGTTTGAGCCCTCTGGCCCTCCAAGATTCTCCAAGATATTAATATTTTAATGAACAGTACAGGGCCATATTTGCCTCCGTCTCCAACCGAGGGCCAGAGGGCTCGTTTTAGCCCTGTCACAAAAAATCGTCTCCAACCGAGGGCCAAAGGGCCATAGGGCCAAACATAATTTATTATTTTAAAGCTACAATTTAAATTCAAATCCAAAGAGCCATAGGGCCAAACATAAGGTTTAAATTGAAGTTATAGAAAAAAAGAAGTTATAGAAAAAAAGAAAAAAATAAGGTTTAAATTGAAGTTATAGAAAAAAAAAAAAGGTTTAAATTCATAAAAAATTAAAAAAAAAAAAAAAAAAAAAGACCTGAAGCAACGGCTAGTGAGTCAACTAGCCGTTAGAATTCAAAAATTCAAACTATTGCTGTCGGTTGTAACCGACAGCAATACTAATTAATTAAAAAAAAAATTCAAACTGCCTTAATGCTTCGGTTTTAACCAACAGCAATGAAAAAGCTTAAAAAAAAAACAGCCAGCCCTCCAGCCCTCTCCGATTCCGTGGGGCCCTCCCAGATTCCAGAGCCCTCTGGCCTAGCCCTCGGTTGGAGACGGTTTTAGGGTCATTTTCGGCCCTCTGGCCCTGTGGACCCTTCGGTTGGAGATGGCCTAAGTAACTTAATTCTGTAATATCAATATCGCATGTTACATATATATGACAAAACCAAGAATGTGTGAAGAAAGAAACATAATTATTCAATATTCTTAAAAGTTTATAGAATTTGATTATATGATTATTTTCCCGAATTTCAGGATTCCCATGCAAGTACGTACTAGTAGAAGTTTAAGTTGGCGTAAATGTTTCCATCGTTTGTCCAAAAAAAAAAAATTATTTAGTAAGATGTGTGTTAACATTGATAATATATTACATTTTGATACCTTCACTTACATGTAAGCCTCTTTCTACCCAAGGGCTTCTACAATGAAATGAACTCATGTTGAGAGATTGCAATTCCGTACTTGTTAGGATTCGAAAAGGATAAATTAAATTGTTAAAAATAATGATAAATTAAACAATAAACAAGTGTCATTATTTCTAATTACAGGCTTAGGGTTTTGATTTTTGTGGCCCCCAATTTTTATTTTTAATTGCCAACTTGACTTTTCACCTTAGATTTTTTCATTTTTTTTAACGTTAAAGAAAATCGAACCATAAAACCCTAAATTCCAACCCCTACTGCTAAACCCTATTTAGAAATATAAGTGGTTCCATGAAGTTAGGCACTCGTCGCCATATATGCAGAGTCGCAGACGGCAGTGCTGCCGCCCCACAAAAAATAGATCTATAGTTCTGAATGGCACCTGTATTGCAGTCTTTTTTGACTAAACGCCAGCTGTTTGGGAGTAGGATTCTCTTTCTTATTTTTTTTCCCTCTCATTCTCTCATTTCTTATTTGAACGGTCACGGTTAAATCACGTCAATATCTTATATTATTTTTTTTATAAAAAGAGAAGACAAAATAGAGAATGTGAGATGAAGAAATGAAAGAGAATGAAAAGAGAAGAGGAGAGAATTATACTCTAGCTGTTTGAACTTTGTGAGAGAACTGACCAAAAATAAAAAAGAAAATGGTCAAGCAATCACTGACGTTGAATTTTCATGCCGTTAATTTGATACAGAACTTGTATTCACTGTTACAAAAAAAATTTTGCGCAACGAAATAAGTTTGTTGCGCAAAGTACAATTTCGTCATGCATGGTTCGTCGCGCAAAGCTCATGAAGATAGGGTTAATTAATCTTTGTCGCACAAAGATTTTAGTTTTTAAAATTTTTAATTAAATTAAAGGGTAAATTACACTTTACCACCTCAGGTTTGGGGTCGTTTCAATTCCTTACAATATCTTTAAAACATTTTAATTTCATACTTCAAGTACTATTTTATTTCAATATAATACATCCGTTACATTTTTCATCAATTGGTTCGTTAAGAGCTGACGTGACTGTCACATTTATGCCACGTGACTAAACACTTAATAAAAAATTTAAAATATTAAAATAATTAATTAAAGAAAAAAAAAAACAAGAAACCCATAAACCATCCCTTCCCCGCAACTCCCCACCCAATGCCACGTCCTCCTCGAAACCTTGAAGTACAAAACCTCCAGCCAATTGTAGCAGCAGACGCATATCAAACCCTGATGCCAAAAGCAGTACAGGTGCCCGTAGTTGTGGAAACAAATTGACATCTAAGGCCGGTCCAGAGATTTTTGAGGCCCGGGGCGACGTAAAAAAATGTGCCCTCATTTCATATAAAAAAAAATTGTTTTCACACGCATCGGGTCACTTCTCCTAAAGTGTCCTCCCCCCTCACGTTCCCAAAACGATCGAGTACCTCCATAAGACATCGATAAAATTATATTTAGAAAAAAACTAAAAAACTTCGGGCTTACAAGTAGATAAATTATGAGTTTTGTTTTCCATCTGAACTTTTAAAGTGTTTTTATATAAATCGTGAGCTATTTTTTCTTATTTACTAACCTTGTCAATATAAGATTAAAAAATATTAATGTTTTTGAGTCTTTAAGTATATGTATAAGTAATGAATGAACACTAAATTAAACCTTATGATGACACGTAATATTATTTGCAAATTTGGTCTAAAAATTTAGTCTACGCATTACTCTTTGTTGAAGATTAGATTTGAATTGGAATGGATATTTAAAAATAGCAACCCATATAGCTACTAGCTAGTAAATAAATTAACAACCAAACAAAAATTAGTAAAAATTGAAAAAATTAAACATGCACATAGGATTTAAAACTTAAGACCTCTCGTTAATTTTAAACAACAAAAATCATTCCTTCTAATTAAACTTCTTGATCATTTAGCCAAATTTTATAAATTTATACTATTATAAAAGAAATTTGTAAAAATTGGAATGCAAATAAGCACACATGGTGTTTTGAAACTAAAACCTCTCCTCATTCATTTTAAACAACAAAACCACCAACTCTAGTTAAATTTCTTTGTCACTAAACCAAATTTTATACATTTATACTCTTATAAAAACATATATAAATATATCACCCTAATAATTTTGGTGCCCCCAATTTTTTTGGGTCTCGGACGGTTACCCTGCCCTCACTGGGCTTGGGCCGGGCCTGGCCGCCACCTGGCACAAGTTACCTTTGTCTCTCTCTCCTCTACTACCCTGCGCAACAGGCGCAGCACAAGCCTCCCTCCTCTGTTCTTCCACCAATGGGTTGCTCTGTTTCTTTCTCCCCAATTCGTTTCTCGTCTTGAACCTTCTGACCAAGTCCTACAGAGTGATCGCATTCCCATATTACCCTTTTGGATTCGAGATTTTCTCTTTGATTACCACCCCTGCTGGGTACAATCTGTTCATGATCTCTTCTGGTTCGTCGTCCAAAAGCACTTTGCTCTACGATTCGAAGGCCCAATCTTGGCAAAAATTCAACTTTTCCGAGACGGTTTTAAACAACAATTGTCAGGAGAAGGGAGTTTACTTCAAAGGGTGTTTGTATTTCGTGACGCCGTAGCCGTTTTCGATTCTCTGCTTCGAATTGGAAAGATGGAAGTGGGAAAGACCGATACCGGAGCTGCCGGCGGAGCTCATGTTTGCTCGACTGGTCAGCAGCGGAGACGGCGGAGGAGGATTGGGGAAGAAGCTGTGTCTGATTGGTGGTGAGATTGCCGAAAATGATGTGCAAAGAAGTTGATGTCGGCAGGCCCGGCCCAGGCCCAGGGCGGGCAGGCCAACCGTCGGGGCCCAAAAAAATTGGAGACACTAAAATTATTAGGGTGATATATTTATATATGTTTTTATAAGAGTATAAATGTATAAAATTTGGTTTAGTGACAAAGAAATTTAACTAGAGTTGATGGTTTTGTTGTTTAAAATGAATGAGGAGAGGTTTTAGTTTCAAAACACCATGTGTGCTTATTTGCATTCCAATTTTTACAAATTTCTTTTATAATAGTATAAATTTATAAAATTTGGCTAAATGATTCAGAAGTTTAATTAGAATGAATGATTTTTGTTGTTTAAAATTAACGAGAGATCTTAAGTTCGAAATGCTATGTGCATGTTTATTTTTTTCAATTTTTACAAATTTTTGTTTGGTTGTTAATTTATTTACTAGCTAGTAGCTATATGAGTTGCTATTTTTAAATATCCATTCCAATTCAGATCTAATCTTCAACAAAGAGTAATGCGTAGACTAAATTTTTAGACCAAATTTGCAAATAATATTACGTGTCATCAAAAGGTTTAATTTAGTGTTCATTCATTACTTATACATATACTTAAAGACTCAAAAAGATTAATATTTTTTTAATCTTATATTGACAAGGTTAGTAAATAAGAAAAAATAGCTCACGATTTATATAAAAACACTTTAAAAGTTCAGATGGAAAACAAAACTCATAATCTATCTACTTGTAAGCCCGAAGTTTTTTAGTTTTTTCTAAATATAATTTTATCGATGTCTTATGGAGGTACTCGATCGTTTTGGGAACGTGAGGGGGGAGGACACTTTAGGAGAAGTGACCCGATGCGTGTGAAAACAAATATTTTTTTTATATGAAATGAGGGCACATTTTTTGACGTCGCCCCGGGCCTCAAAAATCTCTGGACCGGCCCTAGTGGCGACAGTGGAGTCATAGAGAGGGAAGTGGTGGAGGCACTAAAGGTGGGAGATGAGAAGGAATGAGGGGAATGGGGAGGATGAGTGCTTGAAGACGAATGAGGGAAAGAATAACAGAGACTTGAAGCGCTTGCAAGTGGGGAGGGAAGTGATTGCGGGTAGGGGAAGGGTTGGGTAATTAGGGTGGGGTGGGGGGGGGGTGACACACCCCGACCGAGATCGAGGCATGCTGGCCGTCACGTGAGGGTGACGTAACCATGTGCACAGTGCAGAAGCATTAAAATAAGAAGAAATACGAATAAATAAAAACCAAATCCAAGGAGTGTGAACATAATCAGAGTATAATTGGTCTAGGTGCAGTCGAACATAAGGAGTACTTAAATAAAAACACCCAAAGGGTCCTACATAGGTGATGGTCTGTCAGAATCACTGTTGCAGCCTCGGATGCCACCAACAAAGCTACCTAATACCTGGAGGGGCGCAAAACAAAAGCGTGAGTGGGCAAAAACAAAGCTTTTCGAAAATCATTTCAAAACAACATTTATATCCCCTCGCCGTAAAACCTGTATACTTTCCCACAAAATAGTATGTACATATACCAATTCTCATTTAAACTCATCATCGTCAAATATATGCCAACAAATCAAGAATATGCCATGCCATGTCACTAAATCATCAGGTAAGTAATTCAAATGCAATAATAACTGCAACAGCTCGTCAGCTGAACTCTAGCTCATAAGTCATGGCTGGACACGAGTCGAACCCACTTATAGTGGTCTATACGACAGGACTGGGTGTAATATAATACGCTCTAGTGCTACAATCACGTGAAGACTGTGCGAATGATCGCGGGTCACCTACGAGTCGAACCCACTGAAAGTGGTCTATACGACAGGCCTATGCCCCTAACTTGGATCCAAGATGAGCGTATGGTGTGGGAGGTGAACATCACGTGAAAGACTATGCCCTTAACTCTGGGCGGGAGCACTAACACCGGAGTGCAGGTTAATGAGCTCTCAATGCATCTCATCATACTTTTCATAACTCAACTTCTTATTAACCACACATAATCTTACCTGGAACTTACCTGAGCGCCCGCAACACTAACAATCATGTGCATACAATTCATAATGCATATTCATAAGTGTGTATGCATTGGCATGGCATTTCATTAATTAAAGCATTTAAAATGCAATTTCTGGGAAAAAACACGTAGTATATAGGTATATACGGAAAACAAAAGCCCACTCACTGGTAAGTAAATGGATCGTAGCCACCGTGCCTAGCCTGGCTACGCTCGTCCTCTGGGTAGGTCTCGCCTATGTGAGAAACAACTATAAATACGTTATTTTAAAGCACATAAACGAAACTAGGTAATAACTTCTCATACATTGCTCAAATGAGGTGTGTGAATATACCAAAATGATATTCACAACCTCAAGATCAACCCCAGATTTTTAGAATATTTTTCCGACCACCCACGCGCCCTCACGCGCCGGCCAAGGTACGGCCAGACGCGCCACCCAAGCGCGGCACGTGCCTGGCACACAGGACAGAGACCTTAACAGCGTTAAGAATATTCCGTTAAAAGCTAACGGAAACTGTTAAAATTGACTGACGCCGTGAGAATATTCCGTCAGATCTGACGGAATATTCTCTCATCTTCAACCTCCAGCTCCGGCGACCGTCGCTGTCGCCGGAAAACTGGGAATTTTTCTAACTTCTTAGTCTCGCTCAAATCTTCACCATTTTCTACGTAATTGGTACCAAAATGAAGCTTAGAACTTAAAGAGTCGCGTTATACCTGTCTCGAGTTCCAAAATCGTCAGAAACTCGTCGGATAAGCTTCGATACTCCGGTGACCTCTGCAACTTCTTGAAACTGGGCTTCCCGAGGTCCAAATCTTGCCAACGAACCACCCCGAAGTTCATGAGGACCTCCTAAAGCTTGCTATGGTCCTAGAATTCACAACAACACACGGGTTTGAAAGTTGGTGAACAGTACTCAAATCGGAAATTCATTTCTCGGGGTGTTCTCACGTTAAAACTCGTCCAAAAACATCCCAAAACACTTAGAGGAAAGAGGAAATAGCTTTTTGAGTCTTAGAACAGCTTGAAACCTTCACGATCTCTTTTGATGTACTGTGTACTCAACAGTGACTTTGATTTCTAGGGTTTTCGAAGGAGTCACAACCAGCTAAAGCTATGGTTGTGCTCGTGAACTCACCAGGATCACAATGGTGGTCCTATCTGGCTCGATCTGCAAAGGAATGGAGGTCAACTGTGCTTGTCCGTACGGTTTGCAGAGAGAGAGTTCGTGAGAAAGGAGGGAGAGAAGAGAGAGAAAAGGGGGTTTTCAGTTTTGGTATATGTGTGTGGTCCTCACACAACCAACCAACCCAAACAACTACTAGTTTAGTTTCTAATTGGTCCTAAACTAGTTTTACTACAAAACCCTAACTAAAAATTAACTAATAGGTTCACACTTACTTGGAACCATTCCAATTGGTCCAAAACCAACACTTTGGGCCTTCTAACTTAACCCAAAAAATATAAGTGTAACCCAACGCTCAAGGGTAGTTTCATCATTTCACAAGCTCGAGGATAATTTAATTACATAATCCGGGACAGGCTGTCACAATCTACCCCCTTAAAGAATTTCGTCCTCGAAATTTCAAACAACCACCAAACAAGTACTAATAACCATAAAACAAGCGTGGGTACAGATCTCTCATCCGATCCTCAGTCTCCCACGTTGCTTCTTCCACTGAGTGGTTCCTCCACAATACCTTTACCATCCGAATTGTCTTGTTTCTCAACTCCTTGTCCTTGCAATCCAGAATTGTCACTGGTTCTTCCTCGTAGGTCAAGTCTGGACTAATCTCAAGCTGTTGAGGAAGTGTCACGTGTGAAGGGTCAGAAACATAATGACGAAGCATAGAGACATGAAACACATTATGCACTCTGGCCAACTCTGGAGGCAACTCAAGTCTATAAGCAACCTCACCAACTCGCTCAATGATCTGGTAAGGTCCGATGTACCTAGGGCTCAACTTACCCTTCTTCCTGAACCTTACAACTCCTTTCCAAGGCGATAACTTCAAGAATACCCAATCACCAACGTCATACACCCTGTCAGTGGCATGCCTATCAGCAAGGCTCTTCTGTCGGTCCTGGGCCGCTTTCAAATTAGCTTTAATCACTTGCACATTCTGAGTAGTCTCCTCTACTATCTCAGGGCCCACTAATGGTCTCTCACCAACTTCCAACCAACACAACGGTGTACGACAAGCTCTACCATAAAGTGCCTCAAATGGTGCCATCCCGATGCTAGAATGGTAGCTGTTATTATAGGCAAACTCCATCAAATCCAACTTAGCATGCCAATCATCACCAAACTGAAGTACTGAAGCTCTCAGCATATCCTCTAAAGTCTGAATGGTTCTCTCTGACTGACCATCTGTCTGAGGATGATACGCCGTGCTATAAAGTAGTTATGCACCAAAAGCTTCCTGGAAAGCCTTCCAGAACTTATAAGTAATCTAGGATCCCGATCCGAGATAATACTCACGGGCACTCCGTGGTACTTCACAATCTTCAACAAGAACAACTCAGCTAATTTGTTCAAAGAATACTTTTCCCTCACTGGAATGAAGTGGGCTGACTTAGTAAGCCAATCGACAATCACCCAAACTCCATCATATCCGTTCCGTGTACGAGGAAGCTTGTACATAAAATCCATGGTGATATTTTCCCATTTCCACTGTGGAACGGGAAGTGGTTGCATCAAACCGAACGGCTTCTTCCTTTCAACTTTAACCTGCTGACAAATTGCACACCTACTAACGTACTCTGCAATTTCCCTTTTCATACCCGGCCAATAGTAGAACGGTCTAATGGTATGATACATCTTTGTACCTCCTGGATGCATAGCATATGCCGAAATGTGTGCCTCATCAAGAATTTCCTTCTTTAACTCTGCATCATTTGGCACATACATTCGGTTTTCTTGCATCAACATACCATCAGTCTCCCGAATCTTAAGATCTTTCTTTTTCCCTTCACCTCTGGCCCGAATTAGTTCTTGAACTTCTTCATCTTCCATCTGAGCAGCAAGAATCCGGTCAATTAAAATAAGCCTAACCTGGAAATTTGCAAGTATGGCTTCCTTTCTATCTTCTATTTGTAATTTCACTCCGATAGTCCTTAAGTCACCAAGAAGAGGAACTCTGCTAGCATACAAGGCATTAACTCGACCTTGGGCTTTTCTGCTGAGTGCATCAGCAACTATATTTGCACGACCTAGGTGATAATCAATCGTGCAATCATAGTCACTCAACAGTTCCACCCACCTTCGCTGTCGCAGATTAAGATCCTTCTGAGTAAAGATGTACTAAAGGCTTTTATGGTCTGTAAAGATCTTACATTTCTCACCATATAGGTAATGTCTCCAAATCTTCACAGCGAAAATGATAGCAGCTAGCTCAAGGTCATGTGTAGGATAATTCATCTCATGCGGCTTCAGCTGCCTCGACGCATAAGCAATTACCTTACCATGTTGCATTAAAACACAACCTAGACCATTCAAAGAAGCATCACTGTAGATCTCGAAATTACCACTGTCATTCGGAAGTGTCAAAATTGGAGCATGAGTGAGGCAATGCTTCAGCTGCTGGAAACTTTGTTCACAATTTTCGTTCCACTCAAACTTAACATTCTTCCTTGTTAGCCTCGTCAGTGGCAACACTAAGATCGAGAAATCCTGAACAAACTGTCTGTAGTAACCTGCTAAGCCAAGGAAACTTCGTACCTCTGTGACGGTTCGTGGTTGTTCCCAATTCTCCACGGCTGCTACTTTTTGTGGATCTACCTGAATGCCTTGAGTCGAAATGACATGACCCAAGAATGCCACTTCTTTTAGCCAAAATTGGCATTTACTGAACTTAGCATAAAGGCGATGCTCTCTCAACTCCCTT
Organism: Cotoneaster glaucophyllus; assembly: GCA_036320875.1. NCBI lineage: Eukaryota > Viridiplantae > Streptophyta > Magnoliopsida > Rosales > Rosaceae > Cotoneaster > Cotoneaster glaucophyllus. The sequence goes on from CM070062.1 coordinate 10,603,480, forward strand.
AACACTAGAGTGAGATGTCGTCCATGCTCTTCTCTCGACTTAGAATACACCAAAATGTCATCAATAAAGACAATGACAAATCTATCCAAGTACTGCTGAAATACCTTATTCATCAAACCCATGAAAGCTGCTGGTGCATTCGTTAATCCAAACGGCATGACAAGGAACTCATAATGACCATAACGAGTCCTAAAAGCCGTTTTAGGAACATCATCACTCCTGATCTTCAACTGATAGTAGCCAGACCTCAAGTCAATCTTCGAGAACACACAGGCACCTCAAAGTTGGTCAAATAAATCATCTATGCGCGGCAATGGATAACGGTTTTTAATCGTTACCCGATTCAATTGCCGATAATCAATGCATAGTCTCAAGGTCCCATCTTTCTTCCGAACAAATAGAACTGGGGCTCCCCAAGGCGAAACACTAGGTTGAATGAAACCTTTATCAACCAATTCCTGTAGCTGAATCTTTAACTCTCTCAACTCAGCAGGAGCCATTCTATGAGGAGTCAAAGAAATAGGGTTCGTACCTAGCAATAAATCGATAGTGAACTCCACATCTCTATCAGGCAGTAACCCAGGCAATTCCTCAGGGAAGACATCTGGAAAGTGCCTAACCACTCGAACTTCCTCCACGCTACTGGGAGTGATATCATTTAGCACAACGTGAGCTAAGTGAAGGAAAAATTTTGTCCTAGCTAAGAACATGTGAGAACATTTGAACACATATGCAAACTAATAACACTTTAAAGTAGGCATGCATTCAAAAACAATTCTAAAACCCATGACTTTCAAAGCCTAGTGAATGGTGAACCAAGAGACTCTTCAACAATATTAAAGAGAAGGAGGGTTTTTGAGATTCATTACCCTTGAAGCTCATCCTTGTTTACACAAGGGATTCACCCAAGTGGAGGGCCTTCAAGTCACCTCCTAGCTCCTTGAATCTTCCTTGTGATTTTCTTCCTTTTGATTGCTCCTTTTGCTCCTTGAAGATGTAAGGAAAGGATCTCCAAAAGTACCAAAGATTTGGTACCTCTAAGTCTCCACACCAAGGATGTAGTGTGAAGAGAAGATGGATGACTTAGAGAGATTTTGATGCTAGTGAAAACTCTCTCTAAGGGCCGGCCTCTCTATGAGAAAAGGAGAGAAAATGTTTCTCTTCTTTGCCTCAAGAAAACCCTAATGAGGTTATGGCTATAAAGTTGCCTTTATACCACCTCACATGTGAGTGGCACACTTGTAATTAACCCAAGTTGGGCACCACTCACCCTAGGCCGGTTTTGGCTTTGTTTTTGGGTTAATTTCCATTTAGTTTTAGTTGTCACACAACCTAAACTCAATGGGCCTTTTGGACCAAAAACCCTTTTGGGCCCCGAAACCCAAAACCAACTTAAAAGCCCAATACGAACCTTTCGTAAGATTAATTAACTAATTAATTAATCTTGACCATTCTCAATTAAACTATTTAATTGCTTATCCATCTCATTTATGTTTCTTCACTTTCATCCTTACTCGGTGTACGATCCATTAGGTTCCAATTAGCGAGGCAGTGGGCGATTGTTACTCTTAACGATCGATTGCGAATTGAAACTACATTTCAATTCTCCCTTTGATGAAGATTAGTGTTAGCTAATCCTCAGGGCTTCCACAAACCATGAGTGACACCTAGCAGTATGTCATGGCTACCCAAGCTAAGTAGAAGTGGTTGGAGAACCTATCCAGTTACAATTACAATGCAATACGGTCCTTCTCTAATACAATACTCTTGATCACATTGTTTAAGTGATAGTTTGTTTCATGTCTACTATCCAATGTGATACTTCTTTATATGATTCATTTGAATATGACTTGGAAACATTCTTCCTAAGTCATATTCGTTTGCTTTGGCCAAAGACTTCCGAATCATATCTCAGAGTATTCTCCTTCCACCATGGAAGGTTAGAGATCCCTTATTGTGCATTCATATGCCTACATGACTAGATAGCTTGACCCCAACAATGCCGTGGACACTCTCGATGGAATGCCTTTGACATGATCAAAGATCAAGGACCTAACCATTAGACATCTATGATGCCTCAGGTCAAAGGACTATTTTGCATATTGCAACTTACGAGTTCTTACATGACATGTATGTTCGAACTCTCTTTTGATCGTTGTTCAGTGTACTCGATTACCTTTCGAGCACCTATGTGTTTGTCTCAGTGTCCAACACTAAATGACATGAGACTAGTCATACTCACGCTTGAGTTAACATAACACATACTAACCTTAGCGGATTGTCAATGCCCAATTGGCAATCCTATGGCTAGGAACGTTTTAGGAATGAACATAAGAGAAAGGTCTCGTTAATCTAACTTACTTAGATCACTTCTCTCTTAGACTAAATACATTCCTTGGATTCCCTTATTGCTTAAACATATAATCCAATAAATAATGATTAACAATAAGCTTTGCCCTTCATTAAACAATATAATAGTTTAACACAATAAGTATTCCAAAAGCTATTACATCAAATGAGTGGCCTTGTGGGCATACTTCCAACAATCTCCCACTTGCACTCAAAGCCACCTTCCCATGTATCTAATACCCATCTTTTCCATGTGGCGGTCAAGTTGGATTTGAGACATTGGCTTCGTCAGTGGATCTGCTACGTTATCGGCTGAGGCAACCTTGAGGATGTTGACTTTCCCCTCGGCAGCATATCTTCTAATGATATTAAAGCGTCTGTCAAAATGCTTGTTCTTTTGATGAGCCCTGGGTTCCTTGGCTTGAGCTATCGTCCCACTATTATCACAGTACAAGGTTACTGGTGATGTAATGGTTGGAACCACTCCAAGTTCAGTAATGAACTTCTTCATCCAGAACGCTTCTTTGCCGGCTTCAGCTGCAGCGACATATTCAGCCTCCGTCGTGGAATCAGCAATTACATCTTGTTTCTTGCTTTTCCAGCTGACAGCCCCACCATTCAGAGTGAACACATATCCGGAGTTGGAACTTCTATCATCGACGTCAGATTGGAAATCTGCGTCTGTATAGGCTTCCACTCGCAACTCTGTTGTTCCTCCATAAACGAGGAACATGTCCTTAGTTCTTCTTAAGTACTTAAGGACCGTCTTGACAGCTGCCCAGTGTTCTGATCCTGGGTTAGATTGATATCGACTAGTGATGCTCACAGCATATGCGATATCAGGCCTTGTGCATATCATGGCATACATGAGACTTCCTATGGCGGAAGCATAAGGAATCCTACTCATTTGCCGTATATCTTCAGGATTTTTCGGTCCCATGGATTTAGAAAGGTGAATTCCATGTCTAACAGGAAGAAGACCTTTCTTTGATTGTTCCATTTGGAACCTACTTAGCACCTTATCTATGTACATAGATTGGGATAATCCAATTAATTTTCTAGATCTATCACGATAGAGCTTTATCCCAAGCACATAAGATGCATCTCCCAAATCTTTCATGTGGAAGGTTTTGGACAACCACACTTTTACAGAAGAAAGTACTGCAGTGTCATTCCCGAATAGTAATATGTCATCTACATATAACACTAGGAATACAACTGCATCCCCAACGACCTTTTGATAAACACAATTGTCGTCTTCGTTTTGAGTAAAACCAAACGATTTGATTTCAGTGTCAAAACGAATGTTCCAGCTCCTGGAGGCTTGCTTAAGTCCATAAATGGACCTCTGAAGCTTGCATACCTTAGTCTTTTCAGACTTGGACACGAAACCTTCGGGTTGAGTCATATAGAGCTCTTCCTCTAGGTAGCCGTTCAGAAAGGCCGTCTTCACGTCCATTTGCCATATCTCATAGTCATGGTACGCAGCTATAGCAAGCAAAATCCGAATGGACTTAATCATGGCTACAGAAGAGAAGGTTTCTTCATAGTCAATCCCTTCTCGTTGCCTGTAACCCTTGGCTACTAGTCTAGCCTTGTAAGTCTCCACGTTCCCTTCAGCGCCTATCTTCCTCTTGAAGACCCATTTGTTTCCAACAGGTACTATACCTTCTGGAGGGTCTACAAGAGTCCAGACCTAATTGTGATACATGGAATCCATCTCGGATTTCATGGCCTCTTGCCATCTCTTTGAATCAATGTCGGACATTGCTTCAGTGTAGTCTCTAGGGTCTTCCTTTGTGTCATTGTCACCTAGAAGGTGCAACTCCCCAAAGTCATTATTCAAGCCATACCTCTTAGGTGGCTTGCTAACCCGTTCAGATCTACGTGGAGCTAGGGTTTCCGGAACAGGGTTGTCAACTTGTCGAGTGCTTGTTTGTGGTTCATCATTAATCTCATTAATTTCCATCGTTTTACTTGTGGTTCCTTTGAGAACAAATTCATCCTCTAGAAACTTAGCAGTTCTGGCGACAAAGACTTTCTGGTCGTCAGGATGGTAGAACTCATATCCCATAATTTCTCTAGGATATCCCACAAAATAGCACCTAACTGATCTTGCTTCAAGCTTAGTAGCTTCAAGCTTCTTGACATATGCTTCACAACCCCAAATCTTAATATGATTAAGACTTGGCTTTCTTCCATGCCATATCTCATAGGGCGTATGTGAAACTGACTTGGAAGGTACTCTATTAAGCAAGTAAGCTGCTGTATATAGAGCGTATCCCCAGAATGTTACTGTTAGATCTGCGGAACTCATCATAGAACGAACCATGTTCATCAAGGTTCGATTTCTCCTTTCAGAAACTCCATTAAGTTGTGGAGTTCCCGGTGGAGTCCACTGTGATATTATTCCACACTCTTTGAGATAATCTAGGAACTCGTTACTTAGATACTCTCCCCCTCGATCTGATCTTAGGATCTTTATCTGCTTCCCAGTTTGCTTCTCAACTTCATTCTTGAATTCTTTGAACTTTTCAAAGGATTCTGACTTGTACTTCATAAGATACACATAGCCAAACCGAGAGTGATCGTCGGTGAATGTGATATAGTAGGAGAAGCCTCCTCTCGATGTAGTGGACAAAGGTCCACATACGTCAGTGTGGATTAACCCTAGAATTTCAGTGGCACGCTCTCCCTTCCCAGTGAATGGAGATTTGGTCATCTTCCCTTTCAAGCAACATTCACAAGTACCCATTTGGTCATTACCCAATGGGCGGAAATATCCATCTTTCGACATCTTGCGAATCTTATCAAGGTTCACATGTCCAAGTTTAAGATGCCACATCTTTTCTTGGTTAACTTCTTCTCTAGCCCTTTTGGGTTTTAAGGTATTCCCGCTTTCAATACAGTGCATTCCACTACTTGTCTCTAGATGAAAAAGTCCCTCTATCATATTACCATGAGAGATAATACGACCGTTCAAGTATAAAGTGCAGCTCATTTTGTCAAACAATACTGAGTGCCCATCTCGTAAAAGCATAGAGATAGAAATCAAATTCTTTATACATGAAGGAAAATATAAACAATTTTTAAGTTCCAAGACTTCCCCAGAGGGTAGTTTAAGCATGTAGGTGCCAACTGCTTTTGCAGAGATCTTAGTGCCGTTCCCAACTCGCACAATCATCTCCCCATTGCGCAGTGTTCTGCTCCCTGTTAGTCCCTGCAACGAATTGCAGATATGTTGACTAGCGCCTGAATCAAATATCCAGGAATTGGAGCTCACTGTAAAAGCACTCTCTATGACAGAAATAGTCCCTTCAAAAGTTCGTGTCATAAGGCTCGCAATGCGCACCCCGTATTTCTTCTTCCAACGTTCATCCTTTCCACAATGAAAGCATGTTCCTTTGGATTTTCTTGCCTTCTTCTTTCGCAACCTTTTCCTTGTAATTGCATTCTCACTCCCACTGTCCTTTTTGAAACTTTGTTCAAACTCACAGCACATGTCAATCATCTCGGTAAAAGTATGATCGAATCTATTCACTTTATAGTTTACTATAAACTTAGTGAAATCATCCGAGAGAGATGCAAGGAAAAAATCTTGGGCCATTTTCCCATCGATGGAAGTTCCTAAACTCTTAAGATCTTGAAAGATCCTTTCCATCTTTTGTCCATGTTTTTGGACCGATGTCCCCTTTACCATTTTGGCATTCAATAGACTACAAACATTTGAGAATCGTTCATTACTAGTCTCAATGTCATGCATCTTATGCAAACTATCAACCATGGCACATGAAGTGTCCATGTGCTTATGTAGCTTCTTAAGCTCCTCACTAAGTGAAGTGAGGATTAAGCATTTGGCTTGTAAGTCATCCTCATAATGTCTTGCATAATTTTGACACTCCTCCTTTGAAGCTAGTTTCGTAGGAGGTACATGAGGAGGGGATTGCTTGAGTACATACGATATGTTATTCATCTTTGAGACATTCTCAATGTGATGATACCAAGCGAGGAAACGTTGGCCCCTAAGGCCCTTTTTGTCAAGTACAATGGTAGGTATAATTTTAGGCATGTCGTTAACTACATAACATAACAAAAATCGTATTAGATTGTTGATTTTAAAACTACTTGATTGGGTCTTAAATCAAATAGTACCACCCACTATTTTTGGCAAATTCCACATCCCTCAATGGAATCCGAGAGTTATGTTGAACTCTTAGCGGGGTATGGGAGACTCACCATTACCAAGCCCACCTCACGATGATACGATGTCGGTTAGCAAAAATAGTGATGAGAGAATAACGCTTTAGTCATTTACAACTCTTGTAATTACCCATCTTGTTTGGCCTCTAGAGAATGATGCCTCACAATGATATGATGTTGGCACCATTGCACTTAGTTAAGTTATTCCCACCATGCTAGTTCGTGTAGGGGTTCAAGGATAGCCTCACAATGATATGATGTTGGTCATCCTCGTTGCCTACCTTACCACATCATGTATGTTCATATGGACTCCTCCTGAAGGTAAGCACATACTTTGAACTCCCCCATGATAGGGTGAAGCCGATGTATGAGTCACAAACGATTGGAGCCCATCATAGTGGAAGGCCTACGAAGAGATGTTCAAAGCATCTCTCGCTTATCAACTTAATATTCATTTTGTTGAGGGAGTAGTGTTGGGCTACATCAATTTCATTTTAATCTTATTAGGTTTTAGGATGATTATGAACCGTTTGATTTGATCCAACACGAGCCTTGTGTTGGACCTTGGGTCTAAGGTAGGTTGTTGTTGATTTTAGTTACGCGTTTAATCTAATTAAACCGTTATTTCCTATTGGGCGTTGGACCCAACTATTCCAATTTGCATACAAATAAACAAAAGGAATACATGAAATAAAGAGGAGGGCTTATGCCCTCTTACAACACATTTGAAGGACTTATGCCCTTTTACAACACATTTGAACTAATCAAATTACATTCAAATCTAAACTACTTAACCCAAACATTCATAATGCAAAGCGGCCAATCACATAGCTCAATTATCGAGGCCTTTGGTTCATAATCACCATTTTCTTAATCAATCACATTAACTAAGAAAGCAACTTAAACAATTGGTTTTCGGATTCATAGAATTGATTTAAATGGAACTAATATGAAATGAAAATCCAATTCTCATTAAAGAGACAAAACCATTTTGTTCTCATTATAATTTGGGCCGAAAAAGCAATGACCACAACTTATTGGGCCACAATGCTAAAACATAAACTTTTGGGGTCACTTTGTAAAAACACAAGAGTCCACAACTTCATGTAATTACAACTAGAACCCAAAAATTTCAACAATAACAAAAACTTCATTAAAGGAGCAAAACAATTTGTCCTTTAGTGATTTTGGGCCTTTACGTAAAAACGTAAACTTTTGGGTCAAAGTGCAAATACACAAAAGTATCAAGACTTTATGTAATTGCATAAAAAGTCCCAAAATTACCCCCACTAAGAGGTTGGCCGGTTTTGGTAGTGTAAAAAGGGGGGAATGCTTTTGGTGAAAATTCAAAATTTAAAATGTTTTGAAAAAGTCAAAAGGTATGGGTTGAAAAGTTGATTGGTATGGGTGAAAAGGTTGATTGGTATAGGTTGTAAGAAAAAGTTTGACAAACAATAAATACACAAATCATCCATCACCTATCATCCATCACCAATCAATAATAAACCAAAACTTTATGAAAAACATCAGACACTTTGAATCAAAACACCAAACCTTTTTGTTCTTGGTAAGAACATCAAGAACATTGAAGAACACACATGAAAACTCATAAGAGCTCCATGAATGTTTTCACTCATTAAAACTCAAATTTTAACTACTCAAAAGAGGGTTAACATCCTAGGGTACTTAGGGGTTCCAAAAGTCACTTTAAACACTTTTAACAAGACAAACATGAACCCAAAAATCCACCCTTTGGATTTGGCCGAATTTCCCCACATACATGGCACCAAATTTTAGTTCCAATATTCATGCTTAAATGAACTACATCTACAACATTTGAGATGCTAAATTTTCAAGCAAAATTTATATTCAAAAAGCAAGAACAAAGCTTGTAACATTTACAACATTTAAATCACAAACCATGAAAAACACAAAACCCAAAAGGATTCACCATACTCTAGACCTAGGCTCTGATACCACTTGAAGGAAAAATTTTGTCCTAGCTAAGAACATGTGAGAACATTTGAACACATATGCAAACTAATAACACTTTAAAGTAGGCATGCATTCAAAAACAATTCTAAAACCCATGACTTTCAAAGCCTAGTGAATGGTGAACCAAGAGACTCTTCAACAATATTAAAGAGAATGAGGGTTTTTGAGATTCATTACCCTTGAAGCTCATCCTTGTTTACACAAGGGATTCACCCAAGTGGAGGGCCTTCAAGTCACCTCCTAGCTCCTTGAATCTTCCTTGTGATTTTCTTCCTTTTGATTGCTCCTTTTGCTCCTTGAAGATGTAAGGAAAGGATCTCCAAAAGTACCAAAGATTTGGTACCTCTAAGTCTCCACACCAAGGATGTAGTGTGAAGAGAAGATGGATGACTTAGAGAGATTTTGATGCTAGTGAAAACTCTCTCTAAGGGCCGGCCTCTCTATGAGAAAAGGAGAGAAAATGTTTCTCTTCTTTGCCTCAAGAAAACCCTAATGAGGTTATGGCTATAAAGTTGCCTTTATACCACCTCACATGTGAGTGGCACACTTGTAATTAACCCAAGTTGGGCACCACTCACCCTAGGCCGGTTTTGGCTTTGTTTTTGGGTTAATTTCCATTTAGTTTTAGTTGTCACACAACCTAAACTCAATGGGCCTTTTGGACCAAAAACCCTTTTGGGCCCCGAAACCCAAAACCAACTTAAAAGCCCAATACGAACCTTTCGTAAGATTAATTAACTAATTAATTAATCTTGACCATTCTCAATTAAACTATTTAATTGCTTATCCATCTCATTTATGTTTCTTCACTTTCATCCTTACTCGGTGTACGATCCATTAGGTTCCAATTAGCGAGGCAGTGGGCGATTGTTACTCTTAACGATCGATTGCGAATTGAAACTACATTTCAATTCTCCCTTTGATGAAGATTAGTGTTAGCTAATCCTCAGGGCTTCCACAAACCATGAGTGACACCTAGCAGTATGTCATGGCTACCCAAGCTAAGTAGAAGTGGTTGGAGAACCTATCCAGTTACAATTACAATGCAATACGGTCCTTCTCTAATACAATACTCTTGATCACATTGTTTAAGTGATAGTTTGTTTCATGTCTACTATCCAATGTGATACTTCTTTATATGATTCATTTGAATATGACTTGGAAACATTCTTCCTAAGTCATATTCGTTTGCTTTGGCCAAAGACTTCCGAATCATATCTCAGAGTATTCTCCTTCCACCATGGAAGGTTAGAGATCCCTTATTGTGCATTCATATGCCTACATGACTAGATAGCTTGACCCCAACAATGCCGTGGACACTCTCGATGGAATGCCTTTGACATGATCAAAGATCAAGGACCTAACCATTAGACATCTATGATGCCTCAGGTCAAAGGACTATTTTGCATATTGCAACTTACGAGTTCTTACATGACATGTATGTTCGAACTCTCTTTTGATCGTTGTTCAGTGTACTCGATTACCTTTCGAGCACCTATGTGTTTGTCTCAGTGTCCAACACTAAATGACATGAGACTAGTCATACTCACGCTTGAGTTAACATAACACATACTAACCTTAGCGGATTGTCAATGCCCAATTGGCAATCCTATGGCTAGGAACGTTTTAGGAATGAACATAAGAGAAAGGTCTTGTTAATCTAACTTACTTAGATCACTTCTCTCTTAGACTAAATACATTCCTTGGATTCCCTTATTGCTTAAACATATAATCCAATAAATAATGATTAACAATAAGCTTTGCCCTTCATTAAACAATATAATAGTTTAACACAATAAGTATTCCAAAAGCTATTACATCAAATGAGTGGCTTTGTGGGCATACTTCCAACACTAAGTACCCCTGGCATCCTTTATTCAACAACTTCTTAGCCCTCAAGGCAGAAATGACACCATGCCTTACTCCACTACGTTCACTTACGATTGTAACTCCGGATAAACCTGGGCGACGAAAAGTCACCGTCTTTTCACGACAGTGAATGTCGGCATAGTTATGGTGTAACCAGTCTGCTCCCAAAATCACATCAAAATCCACAAGATCTAATGGAAGAAGGTTGGCTGGCATCACTACATCTTCAACCAACACAGGACAACCTGGGTAAACGTAGTTAACAGAACACCTTTCTCCTCTAGGCATAGAAAATTCTAACTCATAACCCAGAGGTGTAGACTGAGGTTGAGTCAACTGAGCAAATGTATGAGAAATAACCGAATGGGTAGCTCCACATTCAATTAAGACTCTAGCAAAATAACCAAGAACATTTAACGTACCCATTATTAAGTTCGGATCGTCCTGCAAAGTAATATTATTAATACGCCCCTGGACCTGCTGACGTCCTCTTCGAGCTCGACTGGCATGAACACCTCATCCCTGTGTACTGCGACCCTGACCTGCCTGGCTGTGCTGCCGTGATGACCTAGCACTACTAGCAGCAACATCGACCTGTTGGGGCTGTCCTCCTTACTGCCACTGAGACCCACTAGCTGAAGACTGGCCCAATCCACTCGGCTGATACGGCATATAACCTCCTGAATACGTGCCATAACCACCCTGCTGGTAGGGATCCTGAGGATACTGGTATTGTCCCAAATGATAAGGAATGAGATCCCCCTAATAGTGGTACGCACCTCCACGACCTGCTGGAACATAACCACTAGGTCCTGAATACTGCTGGGTCGGAACCGGTGGTGGTAAGGAAAACTGCTGTATCGGCTGTGGCTGTTGTGGTTGCTGTGGCGGCTGAATTCTCTGTGGATTATGTGGGCAATACTTAGACAAATGCCCCGTCTGCCCACATGTATAGCATCCGCTGCTGCTCGGCGACACTCCCCAAAATGTCTGTTATTGCACATACGGCATAACGGTGCGCTTATACCAGCTGGCTCTCTGAGCTTCTGGAATCTCGGCCCCCCAGCAACCCGGCCACCTCTCCTCTGGCCCGTAGCACTAAAATCCCCGCTAGAAGAACTAGAGCTAGCCCCACTTTTCTTGAAGCTCTGGGTCTGTCGGGGTCCCTGAGACGACTGCCCTCTGTTCCTTTCACGCCTCATCTGATTACTGCCTCTTGCTTCCTCCTCTTCACTCTCACTAGGCATGTTTTCAGAATCTTCTATCCTCAACATAATCTCGTAGAACTCCTGATAGGTATCACAGGGTAAGATAGTCACCATCGAGCGCCACTTCTTCTTAGTGCCCAACTTGAAGCGACGAAGCATCTCGACGGGATTAGCAGCTGTTTCTGGATCATATCGGGATAAATCTGTGAACCTCCTATAATATTCATTAGCAGACAACTTCCCTTGTTTCAGGTTGGTAAATTCCTGCCTCTTCTAATCAAGGTATGTCGGAGGAATAAATCTCTTATAAAACGACCGTTTAAAATTCTCCCAATTTGCTTTCTCTTCAGGAGACCACCCGTAAGTTTCCTGGTTCCACCAGGATGCAGGCTCTCTATCAAAAAACCAGGAAGTGGTCTCGACCCACCTTTCAGCAGGAAGGCTGCCCTGACTCTGCATCGCCTGAAAAGTCTTCTCCACATGCTCGAGCCAACGCTCGGACCCTTCGTGGCCCTCATTACCCTTAAACATAGGCAGCTTTAGATTATACACCGTCTCCAACGGAGTCCTCTGGGGAGGGCGAATTACAGACTGAATAGCACTAGCTATAGCCTCCCCCAACTGAGAAACATCGGGGAAACTAGGCTCACCAGAAGAACGTGGATCCCTGCGAGGCGGCATAATTCTGACAGAAGACATCACAATGATTAGATTACTCACAAACTATGTAAGACTGTAAAACCTAGGCTCTGATACCAAACTGACACACCCCGACCGAGATCGAGGCATGCTGGCCGTCACGTGAGGGTGACGTAACCATGTGCACAGTGCGGAAGCATTAAAATAAGCAGAAATACGAATAAATAAAAACCAAATCCAAGGAGTGTGAACATAATCAGAGTATAATTAGTCTAGGTGCAGTCGAACATAAGGAGTACTTAAATAAAAACACCCAAAGGGTCCTACATAGGTGATGGTCTGTCAGAATCACTGCTGCAGCCTCGGATGCCACCAACAAAGCTACCTAATACCTGGAGGGGCGCAAAACAAAACTGTGAGGGCGTAGTCGGGGCCCAAAGCAGACAATATCGTGCTACGGTGGTGGAGCGGGCCCGGGATGTGGTGGACCCCGGGTCGGGATGTGACAATTTGGTATCAGAGCCTAACCCTGGCCGTGGTGTGCCGACGAGGACGTCGGGCCCCTAAGGGGGGTGGATTGCGAGATCCCACATCGCCCAGGGGAGTGATCCTTATATGTATATTCCTATCCCTACCTAGCGCGAGGCTTTTTGGGAGCTCACTGGCTTCGAGTTCCACGGGAACTCCGAAGTTAAGCGAGTAGCGCGCGAGAGCACTCCCATGATGGGTGACCCACTGGGAAGTTCTCGTGTGAGTTCCCAGAAACAAAACCGTGAGGGCGTAGTCGGGGCCCAAAGCGGACAATATCGTGCTACGGTGGTGGAGCGGGCCCGGGATGTGGTGGACCCCTGGTCGGGATGTGATAGGGGGTGGACAGGGGTGGGGATTCTGGGGAAGGAGAACCGATTTTTTTTTAACTTTTCTCTAAATAATTATTTTAATATTTTAAATTTTTTATTAAATGTTTACCACGTGGCAGCCACGTCAGCTCTTAACAGATCAATAGATGGAAAATGTAACGGATGTATTATATTGAAATAAAATAGTACTTGATGTATGAAAGTGAAATGTTTTAAAGATGTTGTAAGGAATTTAAATCGACCCCAAACCCGAGGTGGTAAAGTGTAATTTACCCTAAATTAAATTAATCTAATATTTTGCGCGACAAGGTTTTAGACTTTTTTTTATTATTTCTCTTATATTAATTGTTTGCGCGACAAAATATTTGGAAGCGCAAGATTTTTCAAATTTTTACTTTTTTTTTAATTTAATTCAATTGTAAGATTTTATTTTTTTAACTACTTTAATTTAGATTGACATATTCAAAATAAAATTACATATGAAAAATAGTGATCAAATTATCCAATATATATAATATATTCAAAAAGTACACATAAATAAACAAAGTAAAATAATAAAATCCTAATACAAGTCTATTGTGGTGGTAGTGGCGGGGGATATGGTTTGATAGCGTCCTAGTCCTCAACTTTAGCCGTCAAAGTCTTGACGATTCCCTACAAAAAAAACAAACATGGTCAAATAACAAAAAAAAAAAACAACATAAAATAATACCAACAATTTGGCATAATCTCCCCTAAAATTGGTATACCGCAAACTTCATCCCTCATCGTATACTTGACCCCAAACCCTACACCAAACTCAAAATTAACTCCAAAAGAAAAAAAATTAAAATTTGGGGAGAATATACCTTTTGGCAAAATTGAGATTGAGTGAGAATGAGAGGCGTGAGTGTGAGAGAACTAGAGGAGATAGTGAGAGAGAGATGAGAGAGTGAGAGATAGAGAATAGATAAAGAAGAGAGATTACATGAGAGAAGTGAGTGTGAGAGAGGGTCAGATTTGGGGAGAGGGAAAGAGAAATGAGAGGTAAGAGAATAGAGAAAGACATTAAGAAAATTGTGGAGTTATTTTGGTTTTAAAAACCATATCACTTTGCGCGATGAAGGATATGAGTTTGTGCTACGAAATATTGGTCGCGCAAAGTCTAAAAAAAAAAAAAAAAAAAAAAAAAAAAATTTATGCTTCCCATATTTGAAGCCCGCCCAAATTTTTAGAGTTTTGCTCAACGAAGTGTTGGTCCGTCGAGCAAAATTTATAAATAATTTTTATAAATAATAAAAAGAAAATAATTTTATTTTACAATTTAAAATATAAATGAATTAAAATAAATAAGGTTTAGGCGACCAAATGTGTATTCTTCGCGCAAAGAAAATAATAAAAAATAAAGAAATAATTTAGTTTAACAAAATAAAATATAAAAATAAATACAAAATAAGTAAATAAGGTTTAGGTGACGAAATATTGATATTCGTAGTGACACACCCCGACTCGGAATGTCCACGTAGACATCCGAATCGTGATGTGCTAGTGGACACCTGGAAGGTGATGAAGCCATAAATTGTAGTGATGTGGAAAATCTGAATAAATTAAAACATAAAAGTGACTAATTTATTGTGCGCATGTGAGCGGAATTAAAGCCATATCACAAAGTGATGTCAGAGCATAGATAAATTGTAGTAAAAGAAGAGTAAGGACATTTATACAGAAAGGATAAGTCTCCTATGTAATAGCTTTTACCAACAATCCTCGTCATCACGAAACCTCTGGCACTAAGATCCTGGAGGGGCGAAAAATAAGGGTGAGTGGGCTTGAAAATAAGGTTTTGTAAAACCTTTTCGAAAAGTGTAACCCCTCGCTATAAAACAAGTATATGGTTTCCCAAAAATATTATAATAATAGTATGTAATAAGGTACCCTACAACACCTGTGAGCTAAAGCATGTAGGCACAACAAGAAGGTATCTCAACATCAAATCTCAATTCGTTATTATAAGAAATCAATGCTCATTAATTTATGTAGGCACACAAGTCCATTGCGGAGATATTCAGACAATGAAACAGGCTGGGTGTAAGTCTTACATTCTAGTACTACATCACGTGAGCTGCGCTAGTCGCATCACATAGAGTCCAAAACATCACACAAAAAAGACAGGCTGGCACCTAACTCTGGATCCAAAGTGAATGTAAATGGTGCATGTGAACTACACGTAAAGTGGGTCCTTGGCCCAGGACAGTACAAATAACTAAGAGACACTGTGCAAACATGTAATAATGGGCAGATAAAACGCAAGGATGTCATGCCACAAGTTTATACTCACCAATAATATTAGAAAACATAAAGTGTACGAAAAGTCTATTTGTAAAGCTAAACATGGCATGTCACATCATAATATATAGAAGCAGTTGTTGGGAAAATCACACACAAATATATATATATATATATATATATATATATATACACACGTAAAAACGAAAAGACCCACTCACAGTTACTTGCGATGTCACATCCTTTCGAGCTAAGAAAGTCGGAGTCTCTGATAGTAATTGCACCTAAGCATAATATTGGGACCCATTAATAAAACTCAACTTAAACTGCTAAATTTGGGAAAACGGAGTGCGAATTCGGAATCAGAGCGTCAAAATACGCTAAGAGGGATCTCAGGCAATTTTCGTAAAAGGTCAACGAAAAGCCAACAGTTAACCCTTAAAAAGTTAACCGAGACGTCCCGGCGGTCAACTACGTCAAAACCTAGTAATTTCACTAAATGGATGTCAAAAACGGACTCGGGATGTCGAAATTAACTTCGAAGGGTTTTCAAGAAAATTTCGAAAAAGTTAATCTAAAATTTGAAATGGACCCGGGTCGGATCCGGGTTAGGGTAAACTGGTCGTGGGCTTAGGCCGGTTCCAGGTTTGGCTTTTCTTTTTTCTTTTCTTTTTCTTTTTTTTTTCCAGTCGGGTCAACCCGATCCCAGTCGCGGGTCCGATTGCCAGAATCTGAGTAGCGATTCCAGAGCTCCAAACGAGCTCAAAACTCAACCATTTTTCACACTATTCCTACCGAAATGAAGATAAACGAGAGTAGTTTAGGATCATACATTTCCCCAAGTTAGCCGTGGCCAGAGTTGGCCAGAAAAGGCCTGAAACTCGCGGCATACATCACATGAAAGACTGAGGAAGACTCTCCGAGGTATCTATGCATTCAAATGTCACCAAAATCCTTAAGAAACACGAGAAACGTATAATAAAACACAATCCACGAAGATTTGGGTGGTTTTCAAAATTTACCTTCGTCGAAAACGACGAGGAGTTGCCGGAGGACATGGCATCGGCGAAGATTTCGGTGCCTCTGGGCCGTGAGCATAGAGAAAGTGAGGTAGACAGATGATTGAAATACAGAGAGTGACAGGGGAAAGGGACGTGGTGGTTGGAGACAAAGACGATGGTGGTTGTGAAACAAGGCGTCGGTGATCACCATGGCTGCTTCTGTGCAACGAGAACATAGTGAGTGAGAGAGGTAGGGAGTCCATCAGAGATGTGAAGGAGTCTGATCCCCTTAAATTTAAGTTTTGGAAAGGATGATAGGTAAGTGCCTTATGGTGGTGGTTCAGTGAAGCTCACCGGAGGTGTGATGGTGATGGCGGGCCTCTGTGTTTACAGAGAGAGAAAGATAGTGAAAAGAGTGAGAATGCAGGAGTTAAAGTGTTGAGGCAAAGAAGTGATAATGATAGAGATTGAGTGAGGGATAGTGCCTGACAGAGAGAAGAGAATATAAAAGATGGGGAAAGTGGAGATTAAAGAAAACAAAAGAAATGGATGTGATGGTTAAAATAACAAAAG
Organism: Cotoneaster glaucophyllus; assembly: GCA_036320875.1. Classification (NCBI taxonomy): domain Eukaryota; kingdom Viridiplantae; phylum Streptophyta; class Magnoliopsida; order Rosales; family Rosaceae; genus Cotoneaster; species Cotoneaster glaucophyllus. The sequence goes on from CM070062.1 coordinate 10,620,439, forward strand.
AAATGAATATGATGATTATAAAAACAAGAAAAGTCTGCAACATCCAGAGAGGGAAATCACAGTTTGGATTTCCAATCCCATATAAAAATTAAACGTGGGTCCCACCACTTAATTATTGCAATAGATAGAAAAATGCAAATTTCGAATTTATTTCTTCTAAAAGGAAACGTAACTAAGACTTCGAATTCGGTTCTTCTTGCTTTCACGAGTTCGTGCCATTGAGTACTACAAGGATACGCTAAGAGAATGTTTCATACGTCTCACTATACGCTGGTCAACGAAGTTCAACAATCTCGCCTCTAAGGGCATTTTTGTCAATTCACTATTTTAAAATGAATGAAATCGTAACATTAGGGACGGGTTGTTACAATCTATCCACCTTAAAAAAAATCATCCCCGAAATTTGATATATGTTACTATACATAAAATATTCAAGATAAAAAGAAAATATATAAATAAGAAATCAAGCTAGACCGGTTGCATAAAAGAGAATGTCATTTCGTCGCGATCGGATTGCACTGATTCCTCTTTCATGCCTCCAAACTCAACTTTCCTTCTTCTTCAGTACAAAACTATAATATAATACCTTTATAAAAACATAAAATAAAAAATAGGTACAAAGTAACATAACGTCAAAATACATATATAATAACGTAAAAATTAAAATGGTTATATTGAAATCAAAACTAAACATAGAAAAGTGTACGAACAAGGGTAGGAAATAGACAACACCTCAGTTGTCACAACTTTAATCATATTCCACATCTCAACTAAACTGATTTTCCTTGGCCAATATCGAAGGAAAAACGCCACCGCTGAAAGGTCACTAATAAATTGTTGATAAAATCGACAAGGCCAATGATATCGCATATTTCACAACGACTTGTGGGAATATCCAATTTTCTACAATTGCAACCATTTTGGAAGTTGACAAGAATGTCTTCTGCTGAGATCACGTCTCCCAAGAAGAGTACCAATCTAAACAAAGCTACCATTTGAGGAATTTGGTATAAAGCTGATTGTGGATGTTTAGAAAATTTGATCTCGTTGCTCGGGTAGTTGAGAAGGTCGTCGACAAAACTACTACAAATTCGTCAGGTTATGGTAGAAACTCAACTCTAAAAGTGAAGGAAATATTTGTGAAAACAAGTTCATTTGAGCAACATTTATGCATGCAATTAACAATTAAAGGGTGGAATCATGCTTGTATGCACTCAAAACAAAACCTTACCCATGAAATTCAAAGCCTAGTAGTTGTGGTGAACCAAGACTCAACTCAAATCTTAAAGAAAAGAGTTGAGAAACTTTTATACCTTTGAAGCACCTTTTTGCTTAGTAAAGGATATTCACCCATGTGAGGGCCTTCTTGGCTTAGTCTCTTTTGCTCCTTGGCTCCAAGGACGTGGATGGAGGAACTTTGCTTCTTGGCTCCATGACTTCTTGGATGGATGAAGGAATGGATTCTCCAAGTTCCCAAAATAGAGAACGTCTAAGTCTCCACACCAAGGAGAGCATTGATGAAGATATGAGTGACCTAGAGGAAGGAAGATTGCTAGCTATGTTACTCTAGGGTGGCCGGCCTTCATTAGAGAAGAGAGAGCTTTGTGTTCTCTTTTCTTCCCTAAGAAAACCCCTAAGGATGAAATGGCTATAAAGTTTCCTTTATACCACCTCACAATGGAGTGGCAAACTTGCAATTAACACAAGTTTGCCTACCCTTCACCCTATGGCCAGCCTTGATGGGTTTATTGGGCTTTGAGGCCCTTTGTGTTTTCAATTTGTCATACAACTTGAGTTAATGGGCTTGACATTCAAATCCCATTGGGCCTTGCGGCCCAAAACTAACCCGAGGTCTATAACCAATTTATTCGTCTAATTAATTAATCCTAGCCATAAATAATTAAACCATTTAATTATCCTTACTCGTCTCCTTTGTTTCTTCAATCTCGACCTTACTCAGTGTACAATCCATTAGGTTCATTTTAGCGAGGCAGTGGGCGATTAGAACTCTTCAAATCGATTATGAATTGAAACATACTTTCAATTCTCCCTTTAGTGATTATAAACCTTTAGGGCTTCCACAAACCATGAGTGAATAGCAGTATATCATGGCTAACCAAGCTAATCAGAAGAGGTAGGTGGAGAACCTATTCAGTTTAGGATTACAATGCAATGGCCTTTCTCTAATACAATACTCTTGACCACGTTGTTTGGTTTGATAGTTTATTCATGTCTACTATCCAATGTGATTCTTTTACTTATATGATTACCTTGAATGTGATTTGGAACGACTTCCTAAATCTTATTCATACTCTGGCTAGAGATTCTTAATCATATCATAGACCATTATCCCTTAAACGGTTTGAAGGTTATAGATCCCTTGTTGTCTATTCACTTGCCTCCATGGCTAAGTGGCTTAACCTCAACTATGTCGTGGACACCCTTTGACGGAGTGACTTTGTGATGTGGTAGAAACTAACACATAAATTAAACCCTATAATTTAGACGATTGTAGTATGAGCAAGTAGGGATCGTTCTAGGCCGGGGATTAGAAGTGATGCTAATCAACACAAATTAAACTTAAAAACTGAAAACTAGGCTAGACTAACACAAAATAAGAACTGAGGGGGACTTTTGGATGAATTTTAAAATTTGAATGATCTCTCCAACCTGAATTGTAAGTGTTGGAAAACAAGTTGTTCCTTGATTGGTTATGACCTTGATAACCCCAGGCATTGACACCATCCCAACCTCCATTCTCAATTAATTGAGGACGTTGATTAGTTTGATATCCTTGCCTAGAGGACACACCAAATGTAGCCACACTTTACATTGTGGACCTTTCGATATACTACGACATAAGAGAAGTAAGAATCGCCATTTGAGCTTGAAGATTAGCAATTGCCATGTCTTGCTTCTCTAGTATCTGAAATTAATGAAATAAAACTAAATCAAATATCAAAAGTAAAATAAACAAAAAAAACATAGTGATTAGCAATTTTACTAATCCCGGCAATGGCGCCAAAATTTGATGTGGTAGAAACTAACACATAAATTAAACCCTATAATTTAGACGATTGTAGTGTGAGCAAGTAGGGATCGTTCTAGGCCGGGGATTAGAAGGGATGCTAATCAACACAAATTAAATTTAGAAACTGAAAACTAGGTTAGACTAACACAAAATAAGAACTGAGGGGGATTTTTGGACGAATTTTAACAAAAATCAGTAAACTGAAGCAAACAAATTAGGTTTGTACAAAATATAGGTGAAAGGCTAGCTAGAGGATTCTTCTCCACACATGAAACATATGCATACAAATCGATTTCCAGTTATTATTTCTATAAACCATGAACGACAATGCCCCAAACTAATTGTGAAAAACACTAATTAACTCTCAGATTTCCCTAAGTTCATTGAATTCGACTCAGCGACACAACCAAATTGTTCTTCTCAAGTTCCCTAACTATGAAAAGCATGATAGAGATACATCTCAAAGATCATTAAGTTCTGTGAAAATCATAAGCATTGACAAATCATTCGTAACTATGAAAAGCATGATACTCCTGCTAAGAATTTACTGAACTCAATCATGACTAGTAACTTTTACTACTTGTAAATATAAGTTCATAACGATTAGGTGAAATTCCCTTATATTCTAGCATCAAATCCCTGCATGCAAACTAAGTGTGCACCCTTAATAAAATACAAGAATAAGTTTTCTATAAAACAGATAAGTAAATCGCATTCATGTTTTATGAAACAATAACTGGATGTAATCAATTTATATAAAACATATGATCATGGCTTCGAGTTCACGTCTAGCTAAAAAGTAATTTAGTTTCACATGTTCATCATAATTGAAAAGCAATCTAAAATGAACATCGAAACTAAGCAAGGATAGAAAGAACTCTGAAAAACTCCAGCACTCCAATGGCAGATTCGCACTCTCCCCTGGATGTAGGCTACGACACTCCTTCTTCTCTCCTTCCTTGTTGCGGCACAAGTCACTCTTTTTCCTCTCAGAAACCTGCGGCACTCTATATATTTTTCTTCTCTAAATTCTGCGGCCCATATGTGAATATATAGGGCAAAGGCACGGCATACTCCTGGGAGGAAAAGGATAGGGTCTTTGCATTATTTTAGGATAAGGTTTAAATGTGATAAGGAATCCCCCTTGCAACTAGAGATAAGGTAAGATTAAATAGGGATAGGATAGGATTAGATAAGGTTTGTTAGGATAAGGTTTGATAAGATAAGATTGGATAAGGTTTCCCTTAATTTTCTGATTCCTTGTCTTCCAAGCCTCAATTTTAATTCTTCCAGATTGTAGCACATTTCTAGCATCATTTAAACACCAAAAATGTCCATCCCATATGCTCTCCACGCATGCTATCCAATCCAAGTCCAAAACAGCTCCAAATTGCTCCATTTTGCCATTTATTGTCACCTTTACCAATTGGACCTATAATAATACGAAAATACCTTAAATTACTATAATAAATAGAAACTAACTAAGTAAATGCAAAGAAATAAGCTAATAAAGTCGCATAAATATGCTCCTATCACTTTGACACAGTCAAAGATCAAGGACCTAACCACAAGACAACTAAGATGCCTTAGGTCAAAGGATTACTTTGCATCATCCCAACCATGAGTTCTTATGTGACATGAGTATGAGAACTCCTTGTTGATCGCGTTCAGTGGACTCATTCTCTATTGAGCACCTACATGCTTGTCTTGGTGTCAATCACACCAATGACTCGAGACCAATCACTCTCCTTAAGAGAAGACATAGGACGCATTGATCTTAACGGACTGTCAATGCTCAATTGGCAATCCTATGATCAGGAATGTTTAGGATATGTATACGAAAGAGAATGGTCTCATGAATCTAACTTCTTTAGATCACATTCTCCCAATTACATATTCCTTGGTCCTTATCGTTTAAGCATATAACATTTATATGAGACAGCTTTAAACAATAATCTTTGTCCTTTATATTAAACTAGATTAATTTAACATGTGAAATGTCCGTAAAGTGTCATCATATGATTGGCTTTAGGGCACATTTCTAACAAAAAGTTGGTCGGAGAGACCATCAATTCGAAGTATTGGTTAACGGTTTTTAATCGTCACCCGATTGAGTTGCTAAACTCTAGGTACGATATAAGGTTCAGTCTTTCACCTCCGCGAATAGGCTTGAGGTTCCCAAGATAAAGTATTTGGTTGGGTAGTTTCCTAATCGATAGGTTTTTGTAATTAAGTTTTCTCAATGACGTCAGAGTTATTCAAGAAGATGCAAGGAAAATTGGCATAATACTAGAAAGTGGACCGATGGTGTACTTCACTTCACAATTTGGTGATATCTCAGGTAAAATTTTGGGAAATGATGCCAAAGATATTCGTCCTTAAAACGTACCATACTATTTCTCTTCCTTAGGACACGTGCTAATAGGTCTTCATGCCTTTCTCGATACTCAAATTGCTCTTACAACGAGAAATTAACTTGTACTTCAATTCTAATGTTTGTCGGTGGAAGTGACCACAAGGATGAATGGTCGAGAATGTTCTGGTTACCTAGATGAGTACACAGTTAACATAACTACGAGTTTACTATTCTCCTAAAAGGCTTGCTCCTAAGTTTCCACGATTTTAATTTCTTCGGCTCAGAATCAGTCTATCAGTTGCGCCGCTAATTAACGCTTTTATGATATTTTGATATCGTTCATTACCCTAAAACTGTGAACCAGCGTTCTGGCAAAACGGTATCACTCTAAGATACTAGCATATGTCCGGTATCATAAATCATACCACCTGAATACTGGTTTTTCGGGATATCGAACAACATTGTCAAAGCGCTATTGTAGGCTGATTACAGGTTAGAGCCCGCTTGGGTGGATGGTTTCAGACAATTGGTTAGAAATTGGTCCTATAAGGTGGTTTCATAATTCTAGGGAAAATACTTACTACTTCGGGGATTTCTACTAACCGTTGGTATAACAACTCATACTTTAGTGCCTATACTTATCGAAATGACGAGTACAACACCAAAAGAAATTCTGGGAACTAGTATTGGTTGGAGTGTTCTAAAGTCAGAAAAAGGAATTTGCTAATAACCTACTTCAGGACAGGTTTAATGAGATTCGATCTTCCTCCTGAAGATCCAGAATTACAACCAGTGCTTTTGGGAAAATTAGTGCTATCGGGGACCAAAAATGATTGTCCCCCATGAGTGCTTCCACTTCAGCACTAACATAGTCACCCCGGACATTTTCAGAAACTTCGAGGTGAAGCAAAACCTCGAGGAAATTTTGGGAGGTGGCACAAAATAAAGATTGCCAAGGATGAAAGTGCTTGCGGTTTCCTAACAAAGAAGGGTTGGTAACGATGGTTGGATAGTAGTTGTGATTGATCGGTAAATTTCCAACAGTACTCAATTATTGATACGTTTACCCTGCGTCACGGTCAACGAAATGTCTTCACTTTTGGT